>OZ004701.1:25637772-26837772 GCA_963924545.1 Pogonocherus hispidulus
AATGACTTGAAACAAAAAAACCTTGAAGCCTTGTACATCTAAGATTATTGGCATATTTTCAAATTTGTTAGCTTCTTCAGTACAACACTTTTCAAACTATACAATTCTATTGCTTTTCTTAATTGTTTCAATTTTTTCCTGTGTTCTTGCAGGGTCTTTCTATATTCAGATATCATTATCAACTGAATTTATTATTTATGTTAATGAGTTTATGTATACTAGACCTGTCTAACAATTTTTACCGTTGGATTATATCGAAACGGTACTTATAAGTATCGGTACCTATATGGTACCGGTATACCGGTCTACCGGTTGCACTGGTACCGGTATACCGGTCTACCGGTTAGACTGGTACCGGTATACCGGTAACACGGTACCGCTATACCGGTCATACCGGTATTAGTATCGGTACCTACACTAGTAACAGCAGGATAGGCCATACAGGTTCAACTATCATATGATGTCATAAAATAAATAAGGCCCCAGTTAGGTCAGGTTAGGTGTTTCGGAAAGATCTAACCTGACCTAACTGGGGCCGTTATTTATTTTATGACATCATATCTACTGGTAGCCGGGTATCTAAGTGATGAGGATAGTGCCTACAAAGCAGAGATATTGTTATAGTTAATAGTTCCTCATTTAATTGAGTATATTAACTATGGAAGTACGTGTTAGACTGCCTGATAAAGATGGTAAAATTATTAAAGATAAACTCTTGAACGAACTCCAATGACTATTGAATACTTTACATATACATATACATATAGTAATGGGTTATTCTTGTTACATAATGTTAAAGTTTTTGTCAAAACAATGAGGTTATTGGGAGAAAGGACATAGAAAGTTATAAGTACGGTATGACCGGTATACCGGTACCGGTACCAGAGACATAATCGATTTACCAAAATTGAGGAGAAAGAAAATGTAAACGAATTTTAGTTTCTACATGTCACGAGATTGTGAGTGCGATGAAGCTGATGAAGAAAATTATCCATTTCTCTAGGGTGGGGATAAGAATTCATGATAAAAATCCGAGTGGTTATGGATTTGGTGACTCGTGAATGCAATTAAATGCAGCCAATTACAGCAAGATGGAGACACATCTACTGGTAGCCGGTTCATCTAAGTGGTAAGGATTATTTAAAGAATACCCTAGAATCCCATGTATAATGATTGCAAATCAATGAGTATCCATCTTGCTATGGCATAAATTTCATTTCAAAGATTTGTCTATGTATATTAGTATGACGACTTAGACTGTTAATCTAAGAAAATGTTTTGTTACAAAATTTGCAGGTATGTGTTATGCTTGCCCTTTAGATAAGTTACAGCAAATGGTAAATTCGTAGTATGCTTATACTCTTTTATTTATCCCAATTTATTTCACCTGTTATCTAATATCTACCCCAATTTCGTTAGAAGGTATACCTTTTAGATTTGTTGGTTAGTTATCTCTATTTTGTAGGTTAGACATTATACATATATTTTTATACTATGAAATCTCATGAAGATCAAACACTTTCAATAACTTTATACTGCACTTTTATATTTTAGATTAATGTAGATAAACTCGGTAAATTGTTAAATTCGGTTGGTATAATTTCTATATAGCTGTATTTATAAAAACCCCTGTGTATAACATGTTTCTACATAATCTGAATTTGCAAATGTACTTGGGACCTACCAGGTTTTTTTCGTATTAGAATAACATATTTACCGAGTCAGTTAATTAATACTTCCTTATACGGATACATTATGATATTATTCTCACTTGTTTATTTAGTCTTAAATGTGCTGTACTGGGTGTTGACCAGAATCTGCATTGGCAGCTATTTGCGTTATAATATCTGCTTTCTATTATAATACCTATCTGTTTTCTATAGACAATCGCTATACAGGGTGTTGACCTGCAGTAATATATACCCTTGTGACACTGCGCAACCGGATGTACACACGATTCAGATCGGTTTACTGTCTGGTTAATCTTGACGACAATTTTTTTTATAATATTTGCTGACAACTATCTTTTTATTTTGATAAAGTCCTGTAAATTCATTAGCATGTTCTTAATGATAAATACGTGAAATATCTAATTCATGCAATGTCAATAATTTGTACAGATCTGATTAAATGATAGATGCACTGATAACCTAATCAAATATCCCTTTGCTTTTTTGCAAGATACTCTGGAAAATCCTTACTCGATAGAAATATAGTGGGAGCCTTCTTATAAACAGATAAGACACGAAATTTTACATGTCGGGGATCTGCGGAATTAATATTTAGTTACGCCAGATTTTAATAACACTAGGTATGTTTTATTTTGCGATATGTGGGGTATGCTCTCATTTTTTCTTAATGTTACTTGCGTTTTATATTTTGTATATACTGGGCGATATAAAACCATACTTTATTCATATAGTTCTTGAATGGGGTTTGATTTTTCTGATAATCATAACATTTACAGCTTGTCGAGGCCGTATAGCTGTCCCGGGGTGATCGAATCTCGCGACGTGTGGTTCTGTAGTCATTTTTGTGATTTATAGTTTAAATACACATATAAACAAGTGCACTGATGTTTTAGAAATTCTGAAACGATTATTCTTATACCTAAACATTCCCTTAAAATTTGTTTTAACTCGTAGTTTTCGCTTAAATAGCACCTTTTTCACGAAGCCTTGAGAACGAGTATTATTATATTTCTCCGAGACTGCTGTAGTTGTACCTACTATGTACCTATATACCGAGCGTTATCTCCTAAATACACGTGTAGGTATTTTAAGTCAATAGATAGTGTGAAATCTGACCACATCTAGACCTATGATTTTTTTATATTCCCCGGGGCTTTTCGATGCAACGATTTTCTCATGTGGCTAAAAATAACATTCATAATTTCTTAGATGTTTGCGCCTTATATGTAGGATGGGGCGGTATCTTATTACTATACATATTACTCCTTGACTACTATGGATGTGCGAATGTTATGTGGGTTATGTATTATTATATTGTTACAGCAATATTCCTTCTACCCTATCGCTTTGGTGTAAGAATAAGGGATTTAGGGTGACATTATTATCATTTACGTGTATTTATAGCGCCTTAATACGTATTGTTTTGTTATATTACTAACTCGCGAGACCTATGTGGAGGAAGAGAGCGGTATATTACTACCAGCAGTATTACTTCTAGCCTATCGCTTTGGTGTGAGAGTAAGGGGGTTAGGTATTATTTAAAGAGAAGCATTTATATAAGTATATTTATCGCCTTCAGAACGTAATAAGTGTTTTTTTATTGCATTGCTGACTCGGGTGGTCTATGTGGAAGAACCCAGTCAGCACAGGTTCATCCTCAGGATGTACTTAGTACACATTCTTTGGACATATGGGATATCCTAAGGAAGTCCTCCAAAAACTCCAGGATATCCTTAGGACACCCAAATGGGACAGCCCAGATCTTACTGATAATGTCCTAATGACATCCTAATTAATATCCTCAGGTCATCTGGAGTATTGGATAAGGACAAATGTGGAGATGTCCTGAGGAGGAATGGTTACTGCCTTTGTTAGGTTATTCAATCTAAAAGTCCAAATAGACGGCATGTGGAGTGACGCATCACACGCCAGGTATGCTGCTAAATATACCAATCCACAGGAACTCACGCCTATCTGCTCTATAAGGACACGTTGGCGTGTCACTCTTCAGGCTGTCTATTGGGATTTTAATGCACCTTTTAGCTTGATTATTTTTGAACTTGTCGTGCCCTGAGAATCTAAATCATTTATTTTCTGATTTATACATATGTATAAATATGAGACAATTTTTTAAATAGAATCACTTTGAAAATGCACTTCTATCTACCTATGCATTCAGTTTTTGCAAGAAGGAACTGGAAAATAAAACAATTTATTAGTGAAAATAATATATTCTAAAATATTGCGGGTAATTCATTTATTCCTGTGTAATCCTCTCCAAAAGGCAGCTTTGCTCTCGGTTGTGGTGGTCTACAGAGTATTTTATTATTTAGTGGGACGTCCACAATCACTTTCATCATCACTGTCTAATAATCTCAAAGGTCTAACCCTTTTCTTATCCTATTATTATTATCAAAATTTTCAGAGTCCGTATCTAAGTTAGAAGTATTTTCTGCTTCTTTCCATTTTGTCCGTGCTTTTTCAAAATTATCTGTAATAGGTAAAAAGGTACATAATAAGAAAGTAATTAATAACCTACATTTCTGCAAAATTTTACGGAAGTCAATTTTAAAACTAAACTGTCAAGATAAATTTCCAAATACAGCACACAAGTTTGAACATATTAGATAAAAAGGTTACACCCACCTGTTGCATCCATGCATCTTGTGACATTATGAAGATTCCATGTTTCTTCAAAGGATTCACCCTTTTTAAGTGCTCTATCAAATCTATTCTGATCTTTAAAAGGTGGCCAAAATACTTTCTTTTTCATAGGGGTTAGCCACTTTTCGTGTACTATAGATACGCCACCACTTGACCACTCTACAATTACAAAGACCATGATTGCTATCCTAAAAACATATTTTATTTTTATTAACAAAATAATAAATAATAACATCAATCCCACAAGAACCATATACATACCAGTGCCACAGATATCCACACAAGACCATAAATCAGTAATCAATTCGTAGATAAATTAATTAAATTAATCATAGTAATGAATATAACAGAGACTATTATATTTTATCTATGACTATCACATCCATCAGAATCATCATATCACACATACACAAATTACTGAAACTCAGTAATTTGCAAAGAATTTGTGCACACTGCACACGTATCCCATCAACATGACGCTGCGCCGCAAGATGGCTACTTTACTACTACTTTCACTTTCGTTCCGTGACTTCCGTGTCCGTGTTCCGTTAAGACGCGATCACGTGAACAGAATTAAACGGTATGATTGGATGAAAAGAAATTACGTGCCTCTTTAACCAATCAAAACAGGAAGAAAAAAGAAGCTGTTCCTTTCCACATCATGGTGGAAAAGCTCCCTCGACTTTATCATCATATTATAACATAAACTAAGCTTATTGATTACTAACTTGTTTCAGTAATTAATTTGTGCTCATTGATATTATTTTATTACCTAGGCATTGTTTATTTCAATATTAATTTCAAAAAAGCTATGGCATAATTATTTTTATTACCCTTTTCGTAACGTAGCACTTAGCTATTATGAAAGAAATATAATAATTTGTTTTAGTTACATGCCATCTTAATTTCCTACTGATGTAGGTAGGTATAGGTCAATCCTTGGGTATAGGTACCTTATTTTAGCATTTGTTTAATTTGTTTAGATTTATCTCCCAATAAATTATAACTATTTTTCAAAATATGCCCAAAAATGGCCTCACCAAATATTTATGGGATATCCAGACTTGATGAATATAGGACTTTCCATTGCGGATGTTACCGGGATCATAATAGCCTCAAGAGATATTTACAGGATATTCATTCAGGACTTGCCTAGGATATCCTCTACTGGGACATTTTGAGGATGAAGTTGGCTTATAAATTTGTCCTGAAAACATCCTCAGGATAATAATCCCAGGCAGGGATATCAGGACTTGATTAGGATATCCTAAGGAGAGAGTGTGCTGTGTGGGAAGGAGCTGTATATTGTTATTGACGAGAAGATTAATGTGTCTTTCTTGCATTACTGATGTGGGAGGTATATGTGGACGAAGGGTGTTATATTGCTATTTACGAGAAGATTCAGCGTAGAATCCATTATCAAGGTGGAAAAAAATAAATTCATAGTTAAAAAGTTGGTAGGATCTACACTAGGGCTTTTGTAACGAGCGTATTGGTTTAATAGCCCGACTTAGGTAAATAATGTTTTAGGGAAGTACGTTAGTTGAATTGAAATTGATTTCAGCATGTGTTGCTTTATGGCCTCCGTCAACCAATATATAGTTTATTCTGTCTGTTTTGTTTGAATTTTGGTTTGCTCCTCTGTTTTTTAAAGAGAGGATGAAATTATGTAATATATTTATATACTGAGTGTTTTACATCTTTTTCTACACCTTATACTGTATCCCGCCTCCACAAATATGTGTAGACCATTAACTCCTTTCGCATATACACCATGTAACAACGTGGCGGTTCTGGTGACAATTTTGGTAACGTTTTCATTTGCTTGGGAATTTATTGAAGATTTTATTGCATTGCTGACTAGGATGGTCTATGTGGAGGAAGGAGCTGTATATTATTATTATGTGATTATGTAAAAGAACAATCATTTTACACGTATGTATTGTCTTTAGTATGTAATAAGTTCTTTTTTTTCTTGGATTACTGATGTGGGAGGTATATGTGGTCGAAGGGGCGGTATATTGCTATTTACGAGAAGATTAATTAAGGTGTTTTTCTTATATTACTGATGTGGGAGGTCTATGTGGAGGAAGGGGCGATATATTGTTATTGACGAGAAGATTAATATGTTTTTTCTTGCATAACTGATGTAAGAGGTTTGTGTGGAGGAAGGGGCGATATATTATTATTGACGAGGAGATTAATGTGTTTTTCTTGCATAACTGATGTGATAGGTCTGTGTGGAGGAAGGGACGGTATATTGCTATTGATGAGAAGATTAAAGTGAATCTCTTGCATAACTGATATAAGAGGTCTATGTGGATTAATGGGTCGATATATTGTTATTGACGACAAGATTAATGTGTTTTCTTGCATAACTGATGTGATAGGTGTGTGTGGGGGATGGGATGGTATATTACTATTGATGAGAAGATTAAAGTGTTTTTCTTGCATTACTGATGTGGGAGGTCTGTGTGGAGGATAAGGGCGGTATATTACTACAGCAGTATTACTTCTAGCCATTGGTGCAAGAATAAGAGGATTAGGCATTATTTAAAGTGAAGCATTTATATAAGTATATTTATCGCTTTAGCACGTAATAAGTGTTTTTATTGCATTGCTGTCTCGGATGATCTATGTGGAGGAAGGAGCTGTATATTATTATTATGCAATTATGTAAAAGAACAATCATTTTACACATATGTATTGTCTTTAGTATGTAATAAGTGTTTTTTTTCTTGGATTACTGATGTGGGAGGTATATGTGGTCGAAGGGGCGATATATTGCTATTTACGAGAAGACTCAGCGTAGAATCCCTGTATAATAAAAATATTGTACTAGTTACAGCATCTGCACTATGGCTTCTGTAAACGGTGTATCGATTTAATAGCCCGACTTGGGTAAATAATGTTTTAGGGAAATACGTTAGTCTTGATTGCTGCATAATTAAAGCTATGCTCGGAGCTCGGAGACCATGTAACAATGTGGCTGTTCTGGTGATAATTTTTTGGTAGCGTTTTCATTTGCTTGGGAATTTATTGAAGACCTTTTAGTATGTTTCCGGTAATATTAATTTGTATTATACTGCGTGTTAGTTAGATATTAAACATATTCTCCATAATTTAATATTAACAAGAGAAGACATGATAATTTTCTTAACCTTTCACTATTGGTGCTGTTTTATGATAGTATTTATTGAAGGCTTGTCGAAAATATTAGCGATAGATGACGCTGATAATTTTTGGCTTTACTTCTCACCGATAGAGTTGAAGTACCTTCTAGTTTACTTTTATTGAGGAAATTATTAGCTATTCAATTAATCAGGTGCTATATTTAGATATTACCTCATTAAGCTCACCTCTACAGCTGAATTCTGTTGGGTTAAAATATTATTGTTTCTTGGTAGAACACCCTCCCATAAACCCCTACTAGATATAGCTCCCTGTCTGTCTATTTATTTATGGTATACCGCGTATTCCTTTAAGTACCGTATATCACCAGTATATCACTCCTCTGTGAATAACGAGAATTAAAACTATATAGGTACCTACTGTTTAGGAACACTGTATATATTACAACTTTAAATGACTCGGTGTCGATAAATCTCATAAATCATGGATTAGTCAAAATAATATAATACAGATACTTGTTTTTTAAATAAAACACTTTATTATTGTTATGCATTTTTATTTCAGTAAATTATCTATGAACCTCATATTGTATATTACGCATCTATGTTCTTTTTCTAATATAGGATTAAGAAGTTTTGAAGTCCTTTCAATCCTCTGATGGAGCCGGTGTCGGTCGAGAGCAACACATTCCCAATATATCCTCCTAGCGGCGTTCTAAGTAAAACTCCAAGTTATTATATGATGAACTTGGTTCTGCTTCTCGTTGAATGCAACTTTCTTCTTCTCTGTCTCCATGTATGTTGTTACAATGATTTTCAAATACTTCTGGATACAAATAAATAAGCTCCAAACATGTGCCGACGTTTTCAGAGTGTGGATTATCCTCTGGATGAAGTATGTCTAAGGCATTTAGAAAAACATTACCATCTCCTTGCTGTAGTCCTTTTTTTAATATCTTGAAGTAATTCTTAAATTGGTGGCTTTTTAATATATCCAGTCTGAACTTGATCAACGGTAATAGCTCCCAGAGCTTGCATACTGATTCAAATCCCAAATAAATATAAGAATCATTTTTTATTATCTTCACCACTCTTGTATGAGAAAAACTGCTCGAAGTGTATAGAAAATTGACTGGTATCAATATTATCGGTTTTTTCAAAGGAATATAGATAATTTGTTATTATTCCCTGATAGTTTAAAAAGATTTTCCATTCGCCTTCGTCGAACATAACTGCATCGCTTTTATTTCCTGATAGGCTTACACAGGGTTTCAAACCAGAATGGAATGCCAGGCCTACACTAACAAACTTACACTTTGATTTATTTAGCTCATACTTTCGTGCACTAACAATTACTTCTTCACTTTTAACATCAGTTGGCAAATCAGCTTGAGGCTGATATTGGGTAAAGCAAAACTTTGAAGACATGTTGAATACTAACACTCTCTGAGACATTTTGTGGTTTATATAGAGTAACCCCCCCACCATTGTGTGGGGACGGGGCGGTATATTACTACTGTGCATATATTTGATGATAGGTGACTTGTGTGGTATATTATTACTATGCATATTGCTTCTTATAGAACATAGGATTAGATATTATTTAAAACAGAAGCATGTCATTCATATCTCTTATTATTTTTTTATTGCTGATACTGTTGAGTAAAATAAAACATGTGGAATATATTAGTCTTGAGTTCAATATGTGTTTTACATGCTCTGTACCTTATACTATACCCTTTAATAATCAATAATGGACCAAGCATTCAAGATCATTCAAACAATTTTAGACCTGTCTGTTTGTAGCGTTCGTTAACCTCTTGACACGTGTTTGCAACTCCTGGGAGCTACGGGTAGCTCCCCTCTTATCCCCTTATCAACAAGTCAGTTTTTTTTTAGTTATTACATCATGCTCAAGAGTATATTACTACTGTTTATATTATGATATATTTGATTCTAGATGACTTGTGTGGGGAATAAGTGGTATATTATTACTATGTATATTGCTTCTTATAGAGAATAGGAGGATTAGATATTATTTAAACAGAAGCATGTCGTTCATATGTATTATCACTTAATATTTTTTTTTATTGCTGACGCGGAGTATTAAATTAACTTTTATCGGCGTCAGCTTTTTTAAAATACCGTCGCCAGATATTTTATTTTTAAATATTACATCATGCTCTGAAACAGGATACTGTCTAGCCGTCAGGTGTTCGATGAGTCATACTTTACCATACTCTGCAACCGGATACTGTCTAGACGCCAGGTGTTCGATGAGTCATACACTGATCACTGATCATTCCTCATTCCTCATTCTGATCCGATCCATTTGCTAGCTCATTTACACACTACTCAAAATATCCTCTACATTCACCAGCCGTATAATTCGCAAGGGGTCTTTGTCTGTTTTGATAAGGATGGCGCTAAAAACGAAAGCTGGCCTTCTAATTGGATGCGGATGACGTCGTATGCAGCCAATAATATACCAACTTTCATAGCTCCAGTGTCAAATTCTACCCACCAATATAAATTCAGAATCCGATTTCAAGATGCTACTATGGGTGACACTGGCTGGTATGAGATGAAGAGCGCATGTGTTGATATTACCATTACTACGCACAAAGCGCCGCTGTCATTATTCCCAAAGAGTGTATTACACAATCAGTATCTGGTTTGTTGTACTATATAACAGTTTGTTCGTCTCTACTGCTAATAAAAACCGCCATTAGACTCGTTGTTGTCCGTAGAAAAATTAATAGCGAATATGTGGGCTTTTTATTCTGCTCAATACTGGACTAAAGCCGAAGACTTACCAACTGCCATCCAAAGGATACGTGATGAGCTGAGGGATCTAATTTTCGGCGAACTTCATGACAGCGTGTATGATATGCAGCCCACCCAAGATGCCGAGAGTAGATATGCAGAGTGTCAAAGAACTGTACAAAAGTACCAACATTCCCTGGATTTGTGCGACAAATTTCAAGATGGAAATTTCAGTATTCAAAAGTTTTGTCGAGAAATGGTTGCGGCCGGCAGGAAAAGCTATTTATTGAATATTAAAATGTTTCTACCTCCTGAATGTATCTATAAATTTAATATTGTAGAGGACGATTAATAAATATAATATTAAATTTCCACTCTAGTTTTATTTGCTATTATTATTATTATTATTATTATTTGTAGTTAAATAGCTCAGTGGGAGAGCGGTAGATCGCAAATCTATAGGTTCTGGGTTCGATTCCCGGTTTCAACATATGTTTTTTAAATTCATGTTCCGCCTATGGGCCTAACGAGGTACTATTACTTGTTAATAAATAAATAAATTTTGGCTGTGATTTTTGTCACTGGGTTCCCTGTGATTTGTCACAGTGATTTGTTGTTTTGATTTGTCCCCTTTCCCTCTTTTATGCAACACCACTGTAGTTTATTGATGGCGGCCAATAAAGCGTCGACAAAAAGACCTGCTGGCCAATAAGGCTGCTGCTGGAAACATGATATGAATGGTGCAATTTGATTGCTTGGTCTGAATGCCGCAATGGCCCTCAAAATGGCCGCGATCTGAAGGCGGGGCTGCTGCAAAAAAAGACCTGCTGGCCAAAAAGGCTGCTGCTGGAAACGCGATATGAATGGTGCAATCTGATTGCTTGGTCGGAATGCTGTAATAAAGCCTCAATGGCCAATAACCAAGTGACCAATAACTGGGGTGTCAACTACTGGGTCTGGGGTGCCAATCATTGGATCTGGCCGACTACTGGACCTGGCCGACATTTGGTTGGCCGACTACTGTGGTGTCAACTACTGGGGTGTCAACTACTGGGTCTGGGGTTTCCATCATTGGGACTTGGGTGCGGCTCGTGACGTCAGCTCGCCATCTTGACGAGGGGTGCTCTTCTGAAGCCCATGGGGGTGCTACACCTATGGGGATGCCACAAGAAGTCTTGTTCCTACGACAACGACTAGCAGTTCCGTGGTGCAGGCCGCCATCAGCAGCTGGTTGAATGTGCCCCAGATGCCACTTCCGGCGCCGTATGCCCCTTGTTATCTACTCTGAACATATGAATTCAGAAGAGCGGAATGCAATTTTAACACTGGTAAAAGAATATTCGGATATATTTCATGTTGACGGTAATCAGCTGACTTTCACTAGCAAAATTAAACATAGTCTATGTTTCGACTATGTCCGGAAACGTTTGGAAAAACGTCCGACGAAATATCTGTGTACTCGAGTTAAAGGTTCGACAGTAGATGTTTTCTTTTTAAAAAACACTACAAGACTTAAGAAATTTATTTTTTTAAAAAGAATTACACAGTCAACACAATGAGTAACTAAATGATACCTAACTGTACAAATCAAAAGCAAATCTAGAACTGCCTTCTAATTACTAGATGTTCCCTTTTATAAACTAGGGTTGTTTGTAAATAATGTCTTATCTTAATGTTTTGTTAACGACGGAAAAGAGAAAACATCCTAAACAAATGTACATGGAGACGTTAGGGCTAGCAATAATCTAATGTGTAGTATACAGGGTGTATACATAACTCCTCCATCCTTAAGTTTTTGAAACGTTCTCGTTTCTTAATGGGTTTATTAATTTTATTCCCATTTCTTAAGGGATAGTTTCCTTTTTCCTTAACGGACAACTTATTCTATGTTTACACTTATAAATAATATAATTCACGTTCTCGGGAATTGTCTCAGGAGAGGAGTTCAGTCTCCAACAAACTGTACTCTGAAAACAGAAAACTACGGCAGTATCGGGCTCAGAGATAGTGCTGTGCAAAATCTGATGTCAATTCCAACTGTGAGTTTAGCTAAAAATATATTCGATAATCGTCGTATATCAGGTATTCTACTAGTGTCCCTAACAGATATGCTTGACCAGAGCACTCCACCTAGACACTGTAAAACACCTTCAGAAATACGCAGGTCCATTTTTAGCCGCCCTTGTACGGCTTCCTTGATTCGTTTCACAGGTTACCTTTATAGTCGTCCTGTCCGACTTTGCTCACTGCCTGATCAGAATCAAGCAGCATTTTACAATAACCTCAGGTTTCCTTTAGGGTCGTCCTGCCCGACCAATCTCCTATAATTTATTTTTCACAGGTTACCTTTATAGTCGTCCTGTCCGACTTGAAGATAGCTAAATCAACATCAAAACTGAACAGCACTTGATAATAACTCACTCAGGTTTCCTTTAAGGTCGTCTTGACCGACCGTCCATCTTACCCTTATTTAACTCTCTAGCAAATCGATTAAATCCTCTATCTCTTACACCATTTTCAGATTCACTACTAGATAGATCAGAGTCTTTTATACAACTCTGATAAGGTCTCAGAGAATCAACAGCAACGAGAGTACTGAAGTTTTTATAATCACTCATGCCTTTAACACTTCTTATCTTATATCTATCACCATCAAATATTTTTATTACTTTATAAGGACCAGAATATATTTTTTTTTAGTTTTTTGTTAATGCCTTTTTGACTACACGTATTGCCCCTTTCCACAAAACTAAATCACCTTTTTTGTATTTCCGAGGCAATTTCCTTTTCCGATCATATTGAAGTTTCATTTTCGTCTCCACATTCTTAAGATTTTTGCTAGCCCTTTCCCTTTTATCGCTAAAACTAGTAGAGTTCGGATGTTCTTCTAAATTATTCAGTAAATTTCCTTTATACCCAAACAAAAGTTCAAAAGGTGTATGTTTGGTGCTACTGTTAAAAGTATTGTTAATACCCCAAGTAATTTCAGGAATTTTGTCATCCCAATATTTATCATCATCACTACTCATAGTTCTCATTACATCTAGCAGCGTTCTATGAAATCGCTCTACGTGGCCATTTGCCCTAGGTGTGGCGGTGGCAGTCATAATAGGTTTGTTCCTGCAGGAGTCCAAAACTGCCAGTAACTGTCAGAAGCATGCGCATTACAAATCTAAGCGTTCCAGCAAGAGTCGAACGACAGTCCAGGATTTCTTGTCCTCTGTTCCAGCTTGAGTCAGGGCAGTTTGCTGATAGTTTGAAAAGTTCACTGATTCTTCGGAAACTCATAGTCCGGTGCATGCGCAATGCGCATTAACCAAAACCATTTACCAACTTTAACTTCAATTATTGGACGCTGTCTATTATTAATATTATAACTCAACAAATAATAATTATTTGTCAGAAACGGATGATATTCCATGGATATTCCTCCATAATTTACAGGTTAAAAAATTATTTGGTTATTGTTTATTGTACTCTTCTTCCTCTGCTATTAAGTTCTCTAAAAATCCGGTGTTCCAGCAAAAATCAGAAACTAATCTAAGATCAGACATGCGCATTAAATCACAATCCCTGACTGTCAGGGATTTATCAGAGATTCTATGCAGGAACAAACCTAATATGTTTTATTTGTTTACTGTTTACAAATTCTTTAAAATATCTACTAGTAAATGATAAACCATTGTCTGAAATTATGCGTTTAGGATAACCTAAAAATTCCTCAAAGATTTGGCGTAAATTTTTAATACATTCCGCTGAACCCAACGTTCGTGATGGTCTTGCAACTACATATTTGGTGAATGAATCTACTACTGTCAAAATGTATGAAAAACCTCTTTTGCTTTTGGGGAATGGTCCAAGGTGGTCTATATGAACAGTGTATCATTTTGGAATTGGATATAAAGCGCCCTCAACCTTTCTATAGCTACTCTTACTATATCCGCAATGAACATACTTTTTAATAAATCGAGTCATTTTTGCGAACCAAAACTGTTTAATTAATTTTAAACATCTTTCAAAGCCCGGGTGACCTATACTATCATGATATTTTTGAAGTAATTGAAATCTTGCAAATTTCGGTATAACAAGTTTTTCCCTATTTAGTGTTTTTCTATATTATAAACGATTATTTTTATAAATGAATTCCCTAAGTAAATTTTTATCAGACTTATTTTTGATTTGTTGTACAATATTTTGTAAGGATTCATCTTGTAACTGTATGGTCAAAAACCAATCATCAGCTATAATTTGTAGAACATTTAGTGGATTTCTACTAAGGGCATCAACATGTTTCATACTCGTGCCCGGCTTGTATTCTATCTCGAAGTCGAAGTCTTGAATAGATAACCACCATCTAGCAATTCTGGGTATTAGATCTCGTTTTGAAAATGTATAACGAACAGCGGAACAATCAGTAACAATTTTGAAGTGGAACCCAATTAGATATATACGGAAACGTTTCAAACTTTTAACAACTGCTAAGGTCTCTAATTCAAAACTATGATAAAACTGTTCAGCTGAAGATGTAACGCGGCTGAAATAAGCTACTGGTTTCAACTCTGTTTTGCTGGACTTGAAGAAAAATCCCTCATAACCCTTTTGAACTAGCGTCAGTATGTACTTCTATCTCTAAGACTGGGTTATAGGGTACAACAATTTGTTTACAAATCAAAAAGTCTTTAAGCGCACAGAAAGCATTTGATTGTGACTCGCCCCACTCAAACGGTTCATTCTTTCGAGTCAATTTAGTTAGAGGGAGAGCAATTGTGGCAAAATCGCGTATAAATTTCCGAAAATATCCAGCCAGGCCCAGAAATTGACGTACTTCATGAACATTTGAGGGTGGTTTAAAATTTTTAACTGCTTCAACTTTAGCTAACCCTGGAGATATACCTTCTGGACCGATTTCGTGACCTAAAAAGTGTATGGTGTTTTTCAAAAATGAACATTTCTTTAAGTTTAATTTAAACCCTGATTCATTTAAAAGCTGAAGGACCATTTCAAGTAATCGTAGGCCTTCATCGATGGACTTTGATGGAAGTAGCAAATCATCCCTGTATACCAAAACCTGACTAATGTAAATCACCCAAAGCATTATTTATAGCTCTTTGAAATATAGAAGGTGCATTGACCAACCCCAAAGGCATTTTAAGATATTCGTAATGTCCATCCGGGGTGACAAATGCTGTTTTCGAAATAGAATTCGGTTCTACAGATATTTGATGAAATCCCTGATTGCAGTCTAAACTAGTAAAATAGAGTTTACCCCCTAACAAATTTAATTGTTCCTCGATGTTGGGCATTGGGTAAATATTCTTAATAGTGGCTCTGTTTAACGCCCTATAATCCACACACAATCGAAACTCATTATTATATTTATCTTTTTAACTAATACTAATACTAGCAAAATTAGAATGCGATTCCCTAATAATTCCAGAATCTAATAATTCCTTTACTTTGTCTCTTGCTATATCTCTTTCCCTTAAAGACATCCTGTATGGTCGATAACATACAGGTTTAGATTCATTAGTCAATTTAATTTCAAGCTTATAACCTTAACTGTTCCTAGCTCAGCAGAGTAATTAGCAAAACAATGCTGCCAATTATTTAAAATAGTCAATACCTTTCCTTTCGATTCAACATCCAAGTCAGTATTTATATCTACTTCATTCTCACTAATCTTTCTAGAATACTTATTATATTTCACTAAACTCACCTTTTGACTTCTCTCTATAGTGGAGTTGCCACATCTACGCCCTCTGCCTATTAGTTTTCCCTCCTTCCATACTATTTTTCCATCGCTCATATTGGAGACTGGTACTGTACAACTTGAACCTTTAAATACCATTCCAGGAATGCAGATTAAACATATTCCTAGCTGAAAACGCTTGCTTTCCATATATATTTCTTCATCATCACAAACATCCGGAACTTTGGCTTTGAGCATTGTAGTACACCGAGGATGCAATATAGAATTTTCGGCAAGAACAATTTTTGGGTTCACTTCACTACCTTCCAGTGAAATCTCCTTTAACAAATCGAAATTATTTTTGGTTAACTTGGCACTTCCTGAACAAACAATAAGTGATACTCCTTCAGGATTAATAACCGGTTGCACAAAATTGTCCATATCTGCATCAATGACAAAAGCAGACGTTTCTATTTCAAAATCATCTACTTTTAAAATAAATTTTGCCACTTTCTCAATTTTAATAACGCTTCCTCCAAAGGCTCTTAGTGAATAGGACACAGAGTACATTTGAAGTTTAGCTCGGGTTGCCGCATTTGTATGAATAATGTTAACCTGGCTGCCACTATCCAGATATTAGAGTTGCGACTTTTTAAAAAAATTCAGGCCAGGCCAGGCCAGATAAACCCACCGAACGTTTGGCCCAATTAAAGCCAGGCCTCTTAACAATTATGGCCCGGTCCGGCCGTGCCAGGCCAGACCCGGCCAGATCAGGCCAGGCTCGGCCAGACCAGGCCAGGCCAGGCCAGACCCGGCCCGGCTCGGCCAGACCAGACCAGGCCACACGCGGCCCGGCCAGACTCGGCCCGGCCAGACCCGGCCCGGCCAGACCAGGCCAGGCGTGACTCGGCTACGTCAGACTAGGCCAGACCCGACCAAGCCAGTTGAATCGAAGCTCAAATCGAATCTGATCCGGCCCGGCTCTATCAGGGCAAGTTTAGCCAGAATCGGTCCGCCCAAATTCAACCCAGTCTGCCTAAGCCACATTCGGCCATACCAGAAATCCTGCCTACTTGACATTGACAGTAGGTATGACAATTCATAAATTTATTAACTCCATTGTATAATTTTCCATTTTGGGACACCTTAAATTTTAAGTAGTATGAGTGAGATTGGTAAGTGGTCAGATAAATGGGTGAAACACCTCAAGTTATTATGAAAGCAAATTCCTCATATAGGAAGAACAAGATATAGTATTTTAAAATTGTTATACAGCAAACCGGTTAGCATAGGTTAGGTCGAAATCGGTCCGATCCGGCCCGAAACGGTCAGGCCAGCCCAGGCCCGAACCGGCCCGGCCAGGCCAGGCCTGATCCGGCCAGACCAGGGCAGGCCTGATCCGGCCAGACCAGGGCCGACTCGGCCAGTCGGACCTTTTTTTTTTTTTGTGGAGGGGAAACCGCATGGCACCGAGGGCATGATTCCTCTTACCCTCGGTAGTGTGGGGCGCAACTCCCACAAAAACCCCTCCATCTTCATCCCGTTGTGGCCCGACGGAACCGTCCCTAAGTAGGACAGACATAACCTCGCCGGGGGAGGAAGAAGGATCATGTTCTTCTACCCTCCTCTTCTTTGATTCTCATGATTCTCTCTATCATATCCTCTATCAGCCTCCAGTTCCCAGCGCTCTCTAACATGGTGTTGATTATAGTATCTACCCCTATGGCGAGGTTTAGAGTTTGTTCCACCTCCCTTTTCATATCCTCCCATCTGGGACAGATAAAATCACGTGTTCCGCTGTTTCTTCTTGTCTGCAAAGGTCGCTATTTTGCAGACTATTCTGCAAAGGTTTCCTATTTTCTTAACGTAAGACTTGAAGGACCCATGCCCCGTCAGGAATTGAGTCATAAAATAGCTCGTCTGCCCGTGTTTCCTTCCTGACCATCGGGTAACCTCCTTTATTAATCTCCTGGTCCACCTGCCCTTAACGGACATGTCCCATTCCCGTTGCCATTGTTGCATTGAGATCTCTCTCTGTGCGGTCCTGAAGTCTGCGGCAGCTGATCTCCCCTCCCATATCCGTTTCCTCTCCGCCACCCTTATGTGGATAGGGAGCATGGAGGCGATTACTACAGCGGCGTCATAGGATACTGTCCTGTAAGCATAGCACGTCCTTAGGGCCTTCTTCCTGTGGACACTTTGAAGCTGTCCTCTGTATTTTTCCCCCCCGAGTGCGCCCGCCCAGACTGGGGCGCCGTACAGAAGGATAGAATTTACTGCTTCCGCTAGCACCCTCCTCTTGCTTTCGCTCGGTCCGCCGACATTCGGCATTAGTCGAGCTAGAGCCGCCGCCGATTTTGAGGCCTTGTTTACTGTGGTCTCTACATGTGGTCCGAAAGATACTGCCGAGTCAATCCACACTCCCAGATATTTTGCTTTCTGTCGCATCTCGACTTGCGCCCCTGCCAGATTGTATAAACCTTATAGGTAAAAAGGTAAAAATCTTCAAGAAGACCTCCCACCATTGGTGTTCTGTCGATGGGACAGTGCTGGATTCGGCCGTTCTTACAACCGCCTACCAGCTAAAAACTTCCTCCTTTTTCGTTGAAGACTGAAACATGTGGAATTACTTTCGTATTACATCGCCATGATTCAGCCTATTCCCCTACAGTTCTATCTCCCCTGCCTCCTACGCTCCTCCGTCTCTTTAACAGCCAACAGTTCCCTTATGACCTTCCCAGCCGTGTTCCAACTCCTCTCATCTCCAGACATCATCTGCACCAGGTTCTCCGGGGTTATCCCCCAGTTCCCTTTGAAGCTGGGTCCTCATATCGTTCCACCTCGGACAGACGAACAACGTGTGTTCCACGTCATCCACCGCTTCGCAGTAGCAGCACCCTTCCGTCTCTCCGTGAGATACTCTCCTGCATCTTTCTTATCGCCCTGTCCCAGTCTTTATCTCGTACGAGGATGGCGGCGTCATCTGCGTATCCAGTCACAGTAGCACCCTGCGGGAGAAGGGTTTCGAAAATTCCGTTGTACATTACATTCCAGAGTGTCGGGCCTAACACCGACCCCTGCGGCACCCCGACGTTGCACGATTTGCTCTCGTTTAACTCAGTATGTATCTTTCTGTCAGTTAAATTGTCTTTTATGACATTCAGTAGGTACCCTGGCAGGTGGATTTCCTCAAGAGCGCGCACGATCTTAGGCCAATTAGCGGTATTGAAAGCGTTTCTTATATCGATTAGCGCCAGGATAACCCATTCCCCATTGGTGGCATGGGCCCTTCTGGCTTCGGATAGTACCTCATCTATGGCGTCGATCGTGGAATGGCCTTTCCTGAACCCGTGCTGGTGCATCGATAGGCTAGTTTGCTCTTCGAGATGGTGATTTAGCCGCTTGTTTATAAGACTCTCGTACAATTTCCCCGCTGCGTCGATGAGGCAGATTAGCCTATAAGTTCTTGTTTCCTCCGGTGTCTTTTGGGGCTTCTCGATCAGGGCCAGCTTGGCTTTTTTCCATATTTTAGGGAAAGATCCTGTCTGTAGAAGTTTATTTAGAACTTTCCTAACGTATCCTCCCATGACCTCGACCGCAGCCTTAACTACCTCGGGGGGGTATCCCGTCCATCCCGGGGGCCTTTCTACTTTTTAGCCTCCTCGCCGCTTCTTTGGTTTCCTCTTCCGTGAACGGGGGGATCTCTTGGGCACTGCACCTATTCCACTCTACCGACGGAGCTTCTGGAAATGGCCTGGCGGTTTGTCTTTTTTCCTCCTCCCTGGTGAGGCTTACTCTGGGCTTATCATCCCTCAGGCTATTTACCACGATCTTATATCCGTTTCCATACACGTCATTTTCTAGTTCCCCGACAAGTGCCGCTTCTTCGACTGCTTTATTGCCCTCCGTAAGGCGTTCTTGGCATCCCTGTACGCTTGACCCGCGGCTTCCCTGTCTGCTATCTTATTCGACCTCCTCGTCCTCGATTCCCTCCTCCTAGCTCTATTTGCAGATGTCCTGAGGGTGGCTATCTCACCCGTCCACCAGTATGGGATTCTTCCGTCGTTCGTTTTGACCTTTCGTGTGGAACGTCTATAGGCCGCTCTTAGCACTTTTATTAGTGTCTCCGGGGTTGCGGTAAGGTCCTCCTCAGGGCCCGCGTCAGTTCCTCCTTTACCACCGCCAGATCAGGCGGCCCCCATTTCCATGTCCCACTCGTAATGGGAGGCGTCGATTTTATATTAAAGTATATCATGCGATGTGTACTGAGAGCCTCCTCATCCAGTGTCTTCCAACCCCCAGCTCTGCTTACTAGACTTTCTGTGCACATTGTGACGTCAATGTCTGACGTGGAGTTTCCCCTGACAAACGTGGGAGTCTCATGCTTGTTTAAGGCGACCAACTGGAGAGTTGACATCATATCTCCCAAAGCTGTGCCCCGGGGGTCCTCTATCTCTGCTCCCCATACTGGTGATTTAGCGTTAAAGTCACCTGTTATGACTATGTCCGCTGGGAGTTTGGATACCACATCTTCAAATATGTCCTGAATGTATATCTCGTACTCTCCGATTGCTATATTAGGTGATATATAGCAACTGTATACGTATATGTCCTCTATTTTTATCCAGATGAAACCCCTCCCACTTCCGGTGTCCGTGATATCCGGCTTGAGGCCTACTCTTGTTATTGCGGCGTCTCCTCTCTTGTCTGTAAACCATCTTGCCCCGCGTATCTTTTTCTTATTTGGCTCACTGCTCAAAACGAACTGGGTGCCTCGTTCCCCAGCGCACGCCAGAGCCAGGTCCATTGACGCCGTGCTCCTTGACGTGTTTAGTTGTATGAAACTTAGCATCGTAAAGTGCAGGTATATATATGACGTTCACTAGATTAAAATACAAAATAACAGAGGTATATAGACAAACAAATATAATGCAAGAGTTTATAAAATATTAAATTATATAAAATATAAAATTAACGGTACGAAGTAGTTTAAAGTTGTATATAAAAGTTGTATATAAAATCTGATTGTATAGAGATCTGACTAGAATAAGTTTGGATCTATCGGCTATGGTTTCTTATCTGAACTTATGACCCTTCTGTGCTCTAACCCTGTTCAACGCGGTACGCATTTTTGGGCAGGCCCCACTTCCGGCCCTATGGCCTTCCCGTTCGCACAATGGGCAGTACATCGGGTTTGGGCATTTGCTGACTGCATGTCCCTCCTCCCCGCACTTGAGGCAGCGCTTGCTCCTGTCAGGGCCGCTGCACCCCCGAGCCTGATGGTCCAGTCCCCAGCAGCGATAGCATCTCTCTATCCGTATCCATTCACTTATTTGGCATTTAACTGGGCCTATTTTAACCTCTCCCTGCTCCAGGAGTCTCTCTCCCCATCCTTTGGGTAGTATGACGACCGCTGTTTGGCAGTCGCCCGATGCAGGTTTTAGGGTTAGGACTCTTGCCGCCTCCTTATCATCTCCCTCCCTCGCGGTATTGGCAATTGCCCTCTCCACCTCGATTTGAGTACTCACAACGTCGATATTTCTGATGACGTATCTACTCCCTCGGCCGCTGAGGGTGTTGATCTTTAGCTGTCCGCCCTCCTTCGCCAAGGCTTCTTTTATTTGCGATCCATTATCACCCTCCTCTAGCTCCATAAGGACGTCACCCCCTCTTGTTCTCCTGATGCCTCTTATCTCTACATCTTTCGCATTTTTTGATAGTCCGTCCCTAATCTTTTTAACTATCTCGGCGTACTCCTCGCCCTCAGTTCTAACCATTAATACTGTATTCCCTGGCCTTCTGGATTCCCCCGCCTTGAAAGTGCGCTCTTTGCAGTGTATCAGGCACGTGATACCCACTGGCCTGAAAATACATTCTGCCATCTTCCTGATTGTGTCTCCGCTATTACCATTCCCTGGAGGGTATAAAGCTAGCCTATTTCTCCCGTTATTTATCATCTTATCCTTTGCCCCCGTAAGAGCCTCAAATATTTCCTCCTCATATGTAGTATTTACTACTGCCTTATAAATGTAGCGAAGGTTTTCAACTTTGTTACCCCTGCTATCCTCTCCTCTGGCTTTAACCTCTAGGGTGGATAGTTTTCCCTCTAGCTCTTCGAGTTCAGGGTATCTCTCAGCGTATCCCTTACTCATCACCCCTCTTCCGTCTCCCCCCTCCTCCGCCAGACATAAAAAGTCAGTATCACCCTTAGACCTGAAGATACTTCCCGTGGCCGTGAGTGCTGCCCTGTATACATTTTCTGGCCAGTTTAAATTTTTAACCTCGTCGAACTCCTGATACGTATTGATTTTAGATAGTCTGTCCTCCTCTACGTTGCCCTTCAGGCTATTTATTTCCTTCTCTAGATTTTTAATCCTGTCCTTCAAAATTTTATTCTCCTGTATAAGATCCATTCCTCCGGTGCTTTGGGCGCCAGATCCTCCGCGGGTCTGTTGGTTGCACTCTCCGGGTCTCTCAGTCTGGCATCCTATCTCTTTGGTCGAGGCAATTCTGTCCTGATCAGTATCCATTACCGCATCCGCTTTTTCTCTTTTACTATTCTCTACCTCCAGTCTGAGCTCTTTATTTTCCTTAAGGATCCGCTCCATCTCCCACTTATGCAGACTACTCTCCCTGCGGGATGCGCCCGCGCCAGCATTTCTGATGGCCTCTTGCACTCGATCGTCCATCACCTGGCCCATTAAGCTGCGCAGCTTTCCCGCTGCCTCTTTAATTTCCTTCTTTGTGTTCCTTTCTGCAGCACTTTCGATGATTTTCTGAATCTCTACATCCACTAATTTTAGTTTTTGTCCAAGCTTTCCCAGCAACTTGTCTGTGGTCTTGTCCTCTTCTGTAGAGTCACATCCATCACCCCACCATGCAAGTCCTCTTTTACGCTTGGAAGATCTTTCTTCTTCGTCGTCTCCCGTTAGATCGAGAGGAATGTTCGGTGAGCACGGGGCTGAGGCCGGTGTACCAAGATCACATCTCAGAGCCAACTTTTGTGCAGCTTTTCTTCCTAGCTTTAGTAGTCGGACCTGGCCAGTTCAATTTCAGCCCGGCCCGGCCAGGTATTACAAAGCACCCGGCCAGGTCCAGCCTGGCCAGTAAAATATGCAGATTTTTCCGGCCCGGCCAGCCCCGATTTCGGGCCGGGCTTCTGGCCTCAAATCCCAACTCTACCATATATGCGAAAATACGCTCGTCCTGAACGAAACATTCTTTTGCATATATCTGATTCATTACTTCTTCGTTAATTAACTTGATGGATTTTGTCTCTGGGTTTTCCAACGAAGTGCTTGATTTATTAAAATTACGATTACGAAGTCTGCAGTCTTCCTTCTTATGACCAAATCGATTACAAAAATACGTAAGGATCCCTTGAGACGACAATCTCTTGAAATATGGCCGTACTTGCCACAACTAAAACATTCCCTTGATCTACTTGAATGTGCCTCTGTTCTAGTTCTTTTTGTTATATCTTTAAATTCTTCTCGAGGATTCTGATAATTCTTAAGAGGTACTATAAACCCAGCATATAATTCATCCGGAGTAGTACACTGGAATGCTCTTGCATTTGCTTGTAGCCCTAATGGTAATCCCTTAATTAAACAAGAAATAGCTGCTTCATTATCTAATCGACATTGTTGTATAAGTGCCAATTTTTCGTGATAATAATGTGTCATTGTCTCCACTGGCCTTTTCTTGCGTGCAACCAATTCTTCCAAAACAGTTGCATAATCCGTGCATCTGGGAAAGGCTCGTGTCAAAGCAGTTTTTCATTCGTGCCAAGTTTTCTTATAGTCATCCAAACGATTAAACCAATTTCGGGCCGAACCTCTTAACGTCTGCTGCATAAATGCAGATTTTTGATATTCCGTCCAGTGATGGATTTCACCTAATTGGTCAATTTTTTGTAACCACCCAGTAACCATCAACGTTTTATCATCTGGATCAAATATTGGGATGCTGTCGCCACGAACTGTTAAAGTGGAAGATGATTCCATAGATTCACCATCTAAGTTAGAGGTTTCTGGATCCGATCCGAGTTCGTTAAATTTTCTTCTAAGTGCTTCACCCACTTTTCTTTCAATGTGTTTTTCCAGAAGATCCTGATATAAAAGATTTTCGTCGATACTCATCTTCAATCTTGGTTTTTTTGTTGTTGTTTTTGGGACACACAGTATAGTTAAAAAAAATGAACTTTTTACAATAAAATAGCACGTGAAAATATCCCACTTCTGATATTAAAATGTATTTTTAAAAATTGATATTTTTCACTAAAAAGTATAAATTAGAAATCACAGTTAACTAAGAAATATTTTTAATGCGCTCAACTTCTCTTATACATAATGATTTCTAGACTGATCTTTATATTCACACTTCAGTAACATATTTAATATTCTCCAGTTCATGTTTATAAAACAATAAGTTAAACAAACGGGGAATTTGGCTCTTGGTTACGTCCGCCGGCGAACTGGACCTCCACAATGAACCATTCATAAACACGGTGATATTAACAAATGCATATAATTATTCCTATGATAATACAAACAATAGTCATTGATACATGTGTATAAAAATGCATAGGTTTTATATCAATTGGTTCTCTTATTGTTTCTTGGTCCCTATTCAGCTTTTCAAAGTTTTCTAAATGTTCGTGTTCCATATGATTAAGCTTAAAAAGAGGTTTGCTAAGGGTTTGTTTACCCTGATCGGGTGTATCTATTTGAATTGTTACATTGGATTTATCATATGTTTTTCCATTTATTTCTAGCTTACAATAGTCTGTAATTATGCTATTTATATCAACACTGTGTTTATTATTGGAATGACTGCATTCCTCAAATATGGTCACTTCATGGTTGGTTATTAGCAGATGTTTTCTGTTCACTAGCGTTTGCACTGAAGTGGTTGTTAATTTCGTTTGTGATATCATTCAGGAAATTTAGATGGATTTTTAATTTTTGCACATCAAATTTGTACCTTTCCGTTAAGTGGGAAGCGAACGAGACATATTTGCTATGTTACTTTATTAGTTTTTCTTGATTATGAAATAGTTCATGGATAATCGAGTTTATTTCCTTCAAATCGTTCTTGTCTGGGTTACCTTTTATATATTTGTCATTGTACCTAGTCCGTTTATTAGTGCTCTTTTCCTACGCGGAGGATTTAATTTTAATAGTTGTTCGTGCGCGTTCTCTAGTTTTTGTCTGAGTTTTATTAACAACGGGCCTCTGTTTTGTACTTCGCTTTCGAAAATAGTTGCTTTAACAAGTAAGGCGTTATATGTTTCGCGCAAACTAGTAGCGTTTATGTAGAAGTAAATTTCATGACAATGGGATATTAATTTTGCTATGCCAATTTGGTTTCGCAACTATAGGTTTTCCGATGGTATCCTATTGACGCGAAGGGCTTGGCTGGGCACCATCAAGGTCGCTTTTAGGTCGCCATTTAGTTAACCTACTATTTGGATCTTTTAGAGAAAATAACCAAACTAATGCTTTATGGTCGGTGTAATGTTCTTATATCTTTATAATAAAGAAACAGGTCTACTTATATAATTTAATTTATTCTATTCTGATGTACATAGGAACTTAGTTCTACAACGTCGGGTTTTTTAAGAGGCCGCTCTTCGTGCATGTTTCCCTTTTATATGTAGGTTGTGTTACCAACCTAAACTAATTCTAGTAATACCAACATAATATAATATTATGATTCCATGATTCATATCATGTTACATCCCCTCTTATAAGCTAAAATAGCAATCTAAAAAAAATAATTTATTTACAATTTGCATTTCTTAGATATTTACAGTAAACTTAAAAGTATATAATATATAGTTAACAATTGTTGAATTTTAGTCTTAAAATAAATATATACAATACTACTTATAAACTAATATAAACTAACTTATATATCTAATTATGTACAGCAATTTCTCTACGTTCATTACGACTACGTAAATTATAGGGTGTTTCATTGTTTTGTATTTTATTATTACTACGTAAATAATTACGTTTCCCCTTATTATTATTATTTTGGCTATCATAATAAGTGAATTCTGGTGACTGATCTTTCTTTAATATTATATGTTATCTATTCCTTCTATATAATTTATTACAATTATTTTTTACTACAAATGATCTCGGTTCTTGACATTTTTCTACTATTTTTCCTTTTTCCCAGCAATTTTTATGCTTAAAATATATTTCATCATCTACCATTCCCCCTGCCAAGTTCTTTGTATTTTTGTTATAATAAAGTTTTTGTTTTATTTGTCTATTTTTTAGAGTTTCCCTTAAATGCTTTTGGTTATTAAAATGAGGCTTGAGTAAGGAATCAACAGTTGGTAAATTGTCTTTTAGTCTTCTATTAAATAAAATCTGAGCTGGTGAATTAGGAATTAGGGTGTTACGGTATTTTAAGAGATACATCTCAATATTTCCATTTTCATAACTACATTTTCTTAACATATTTTTACAGATATTTACTGCTTTTTCAGCTAGTCCATTACTTCTTGGGTAATTTGGGCTAGATGTTATTAGCTTTGCATTAATTCCTTCCAAAAAATTTTTAAATTCAAACGAATTGAACGGGTTATTATCAGAAATTATGCAATCAGGATACCCGTGAAAAGCAAATACTGAATCTAAAACTTTTATTATCTCCTTAACATTTTTAAATTTGACACCTTTTAATTCTATCCATTTACTAAAGTAATCCATTATAACTAAAAATGTGCGCCCTTTAAATTCTAAAATATCCATGCCTAATTTTTTCCATGGTCTACTAGGTAGATCAGGCTGAATTATTGGCAATTTAGCATTGTTGTTACTAAATCTAGCACAAACGTCACATTTTGAAATAAACATTTTTATGTCATTATTTATATTTGGCCAATAGATACTTTCCCTTGCCCTAAATCGACATTTGTTTATACCCAAATGGCCCTTGTGTAATGACTGTAACATGTAATGTCTAAGCTTATATGGAACTATTACTCTGTTTGTGTAAAAAAATCAAATCGTTACATATGCACAACTCATCTCTAATATTAAAATATTTTAATAATTCAGGGCCCAGTTTTTTTATTTTTTTGGCCAGGTTCCTTCAATGTATTTTTTAACAATGGTTAATATAGGGTCATTTTGCGTTTCAGTAATTAACTCTCGTTCTCGAGCTTCTGATAGAGGTAAACTTTTTGTTATGTCATTAATTATATAATCATGATCTAGTGTAGTGTCAACTTCATGGTTTTTTAAACTTGCTCTAGACAGAAAATCTGCAATATACATTTTGCTTCCAGGTAAATAAGAAACTGAAAATTCATATTTCATTAGTCTAAAAAGCATTCTCTGCAATCTACTAGGAACTTTATTAACATCCTTTTTAAATATATTTACAAGAGGCTTATGATCTGTATGAACTTGTATATTTTTTCCATATACAGGGCGCCCTATTTCTTGACCCGTTGCATGGGTAAGTTTTTTATTAGTAGAGATACAAAAACGCTTAAATGAGCAAATTAGTGCAGTTTCGTATTAGTAATTCTACGGTAAGGCGAAAAATTATATACGGGGGAAGGTTGAAAAGTTATTGACAAAAAACGAAAAATCCAACTTTTCTATTATCCCTCGTAGCTCGTTCATTTGAAGAGTTAGAGAAAAATGCTTCACATGTTTTTTGCAGTATTTTTCATGTAAAATGACATGCACTTGCTACTTTTTATATATCTCTTAAAATGGTTAAGAATCACAGTAAAATATATATTTTTTAAATGTAATGGATAGGTGGCTGTGACATTAACCGAAAGTCCCCTTTTTTCTCTTTCAGATGATATAACATAGTCCATATTTTATCCTTACAAAAGTAATAATAATCGTTGTTTTTAAAGAAAGTTTATTGTCACATCAAGAATGCTATGGATTATGGAACAAAAGAATGTTTTGAGAACAGAAATTATTAATTAATTAATTATATTGAAGTAAATGTTCGAACTGACCACCATCCTGTTGGATACATAGTAAGCAACGTTTCTGGATACTTCTTAAAACATTATTTATTGTATGTCCATGTATGCTTCTAATTGCATCTTGAATCCTGACTTTTAGATCCTCTATATCTAGAGGAGCTGTCACATAAACTTTATCTTTCAATAACCCCCAAAGAAAGAAATCTAAGGGGGTCAAATCAGGTGTTCGCGCTGGCCAGTCGATATCCATTCTATTTCCTATAACATTATCAAACTGTTCATGTAAATATTGTTTTACCTCGCGGGAATTATGCGCAGGTGCTTCATCGTGTTGGAAGTATTTAAGATTTCTAAAAATATGAAGTGGTAATTCATCAGTGACTATAGAAAGAATATAGTCACTGAATTCATTTAAATATTCCTCTGTTAGAGTATTCCTTAGAAAATGAAGGTAATTATTCGCATTCAAATTATCTTCGTAAAAATATGGACCAATAATTTTGCCACAAAAAATTCCACACCACACATTTATCCCAAATTGACGTTGATTTCTTCTTTCAGAAACAAGATGTGGATTTTCTCGGCACCACATTATGTTATTATGGCGGTTAAAAATACCATTGTTGGTAAATCTACTTTCATCACTGAATAAAATCTTTTTCCAGAAGTCTAGATCCTCTTCGCATTTTGAAATGTACCATCGACAAAATGTCATCGTTCTTTGATTATCAGCTGGATATAAAGTATTGCATATGGAATAATGATAAGGCTTTAAATTGTTACCTTTTAAAATAGCTCTTACAGTTTCCTTGGAAGTGTTGCAGTGATGTGCAATTTCTGCAGTTGAAGAATCAGGTTTAAAATTTACATAAGCCAAAACATTTATTTCAGTGTCTTCATTGAAGTTTCTTTCATCCTTAGGCTTTGAAAAAGAACCGTATAATCGTATATTATTTTCCAGCCGTCTAAATATTCTATGATGGGGTTGTCTTCGTTCCATGTAAGTTTCAAAATAAAGATTCGCTGCATCTTGTGCATCTCGATTTTGGTTATAATAACAAAATAGCATATCATTTTTCTCTTTGTTGGTGTACATATTTGCAACACTATTATTTTGTATGCAGTATTAATAATAAACAATAAACTACTTAACAAAAACTAAAAATGTCACTTATGATCTGTCAATAATTAAATGCCAACTAGACGTTTTTAAAAATATCAGGAATCTTATTTTTTGTTTTATTTCCATAGCATTCTTGATGTGACAATAAACTTTCTTTAAAAACAACGATTATTATTACTTTTGTAAGGATAAAATATGGACTATGTTATATCATCTGAAAGAGAAAAAAGGGGACTTTCGGTTAATGTCACAGCCACCTATCCATTACATTTAAAAAAAATATATTTTACTGTGATTCTCAACCATTTTAAGAGATATATAAAAAGTAGCAAGTGCATGTCATTTTACATGAAAAATACTGCAAAAAACATGTGAAGCATTTTTCTCTAACTCTTCAAATGAACGAGCTACGAGGGATAATAGAAAAGTTGGATTTTTCGTTTTTTGTCAATAACTTTTCAACCTTCCCCCGTATATAATTTTTCGCCTTACCCTAGAATTACTAATACGAAACTGCACTAATTTGCTCATTTAAGCGTTTTTGTATCTCTACTAATAAAAAAGTTACCCATGCAACGGGTCAAGAAATAGGGCGCCCTGTATACAAGGTGTCCACCTAGTGCGCGTAAGTCCAATATCTGGGTTAATAAAAGAGATAACTTAATTTTTTTTTCTACAGGGTTGTCTAATATCCCGAGCTGCACAAAATGAAAATATATTTACATATTCAGGGTGTTCAGTTTTTCCTGGACAGGTACCAACTTCGTTTTTCTAAATGGAAATATATATTTTTTATTGCTTTTTCGAACTAAACCCTTGATTTTAGTAGGACTTTCATCAGCCTTCCCTATACCTAACTTAAACTGTTTTTGAAATATTGACGGGTGAATATTGACATTTTTGCAACTTTGACACCCTATAAAATCTAAACGGTTTGAGATCAAGCAAAACGGTTTGCACATTCCTATCTTAACTTTTTATAAGCTATCGTTTGATACTAATTTCAAATGTATCTAGGAATTAAAAATTTTCCGAAAATTTTGAAAATTTTTAATTCTTGGATAAATTTGAAATTAGTATCAAACGATAGCTTATAAAAAGTTAAGATAGGAATGTGCAAACCGTTTTGCTTGATCTCAAACCGTTTAGATTTTACAGGGTGTCAAAGTTGCAAAAATGTCAATATTCACCAGTCAATATTTCAAAAACAGTTTAAGTTAGGTATAGGGAAGGCTGATGAAAGTCCTACTAAAATCAAGGGTTTAGTTCGAAAAAGCAATAAAAAATATATATTTCCATTTAGAAAAACGAAGTTGGTACCTGTCCAGGAAAAACTGAACACCCTGAATATGTAAATATATTTTCATTTTGTGCAGCTCGGGATATTAGACAACCCTGTAGAAAAAAAAATTAAGTTATCTCTTTTATTAACCCAGATATTGGACTTACGCGCACTAGGTGGACACCCTGTATAATAATTGAAACGTTCTGCGGCAAACAAAATGGCACCCATTTCACGCTCAATTGTTGCATGTCTTTTTTCACAATCAGATAATGCCCTAGATGCGAAAGCAATTGGTTTATTATTTTGTAATAGACAAGCCCCCATTCCTTCAGCAGAAGAATCGCACTGTATAACTATAGGTTTATTAACATCATAATGTGTTAGCACAGGTGATGAAGTTAAAATCTTTTTTAATGTATTTATACTTTCAGTGAGAACTTTTTCCCAACTCCAAACCACATTATTATGCGTTAACTCTCTTAGTGGAGCTGAAACTTTTGATAAGTTTGGAATAAATTTACCCAAGTATTTTACTAAACCCAGAAATCTCAAAAGTTCTTTTTTATTTTTTGGATTTTCTAATTTTAAAATAGCTTCTACTCTGTCACTGTCGATTTCAATACTCCTTTCAGATACTTTAAATCCAAGCACTTTAATTTCCGTTTTTTTAAATTTAAATTTGTCTTTGTTAAATGTAATACCATGTTGTTTAGCCGTATCTAGTACCTGTTTTAATATTTTATCATGTTCTATTTCATTACTTCCCGAAATAATTAAATCATCAATATAAACTTTATTGCCAAGTATTCCTCCAAACATTTGTGTATTTTTTCTTTGGAATACTTCCGCAGCTGTATTAATACCAAATGGCATTCTCAAAAATCTATATCTACCCCTTGGGGTTAGAAAAGTACATAATTTTGAGGACATTTCATCTAATTCTATTTGATAGAATGAATCTTTTAGGTCTAATATTGAAAAATATTTTTTACCTGCAAGGTCAGACATTATTTCTTCAGGAGAAGGTATTTGAAAATGTTCTATTTTTATATATTGGTTCAGGACAGAAGGATCCAAACAAATTCTTAATTTTTTATTAGGTTTTTCAACTATTACTATGTTATTGACCCAGTCAGTTGGTTCTGTTTGTTTACAAATTACCCCCTCCTTCTCCATTTTTTTTAAACAAATTTCAAATTGCGGTATTACAGTTTTAGGTATCCTCCTAGCAGGATATACACACGATTTTGTATCGTCTTTTAAAGAAAATGCGTAAGGTTCCCCTGGAAATTTACCTAGACCCGTAAAAACTTTATTATATTTTTTTTAAATTTCTTCCTTAGAACAAAAATTTATATTATTATCATTATCTTTATTATTATGACATAATGACATTTTTTATGTCATTATGAATGGAATCAATTTTTTTAATTAAATTTAATTTGAGACACGTTTCTAACCCTAATATCGGTTTACCATCAGCTCTTACAACTATAAATTCTATTAAACAATTCTCACCACGGATCTTACAATTTAACACTGTTGATTCTTGAACTTCAATTTTGTTTCCTCCATAGGCTGTTAAGTTGACATCTACCTCATTTTTCTCTGCATTAGGAGCCACCTTTTTTAGAACTTTGGCAGGAAGAATGTTGCACTCTGCGCCAGTATCAACCTTAAAACATACAGATTTGTTATTAATATCAACGTTTTCTACTATTTCTAATTTGTTAGTTTTAACATTGCACACCCTGTATTTTGTCTTTGAACAATCTTTCGTTTGTCTCTTATTAAGAGTTAAGCAATCTACAAAAAATTCATCATCAGAGCTCTCCATATCAATATTGTTTACAGTTCTTTTATTTTTCTTATATTTTTTGTTAGAATTTTTTTTCAAACAACCTGACTCAAAATGATTGGGTTTATTACAATATCGACAAATCTTACCAAATGCGGGACAATTTCTAGCAGCATGCCTAGTATGACATTTGAAACAGTTATATAAGGGATTATCATTACTATCATATTTTTTATTTGTAAAATAATTTTTACCATATTCAATTCTTTTTCTAGTTGAAGGCATGTTAATATTATTATTGTTATTTTTACTTAGCTTTTTATAGGCAGGATTTCTTCCTACGGCACCCACACGAGGCTCTTGTGATAGTCCGGTATTTTCCATATCAGCTGTATGCTTCTCACTTTGCTCATATATTTGACATGTTTCTTCCGCCTTGGCTAGGGTTAGATTTTCATTTTGTAGAAGTTTTTCTCGAAGCGTATTATTCATTATGCCCATTACTATTTTATCTCGTACCATATTTTCGCACTCTTGATATTCACACGTCGAGGATAGCGATTTCAATTCTGTTATGTACTGCAGCAGTGACTGATTTGGTTTTTGCGTGCATTGCAAAAACTTGTATCGCTCGTAGATAATGTTTTTCTTCGGCTCACAGTATTTGTCGAATTTCTTTGTCACATCCTCCAGTTTAGGTTTTTCTTTCATTTTAAAGGTGTTAAATATTGTAACAAAAGCACACAGGGTAAACGTCAAGTAAAGTAAATATCTTTAGAAAGTAACATCTGGCTCAAATAGATAGATTTTGTAAACCCATCTCTGGTTCTGTAGCAAAGATGTCATTTTGGGTCATAAATAGTATTGATAATTGTTCGGGCTTAACAGATTTAGTAAAGCATTTTATGGATGCCTAATTCCGTGCATCCCTGGACACGGAACAATGTTGAGGACACAAAGCGCCAATTGGGCGTAACTAATTAAAGCCAGTAAATTATAATGAATTATGGTGCTACTTGGAAGTTCTCGGAAACACGATCTTTTATATGTTCAGTTAAGTGTAAAAGCATAGGTCAACCAGGTTTTTTTAGGGGAGTTTTTCCTGGAAGAGTATCAATAGAGTAAGCCGTAACTCCCTCTCACTTTGAGACGAGGATAATATCGAATGTTTTAGGTCACTAGCTAGTAAACAATATTTTGATTGGCCACCGTGACAGAAACAGGTCATGGTTCGCGGTACTAGACAGAGAGAAGAAACGTACTTTAACAACCAATGGGATTAGTGTATGTAAATTTCATAGCAAAGAAACTTTACTTGGAAAGTTTCGACTGAAGAAAAGTTAGTCTCCCGCGGTACGACTTCACCACCAGTTTGTAATTATTTGGGGCTTCTCCCCATAGTATGAGGGCACTCCACCCAGGCAGGGTAAAGTACGTTTCTCGGGCTCGAAGTAGACGCCGTTAGTTGTTTTATATAGAGTCATTCAGTTTAGAGTTCATTAGTATTGTACCCAGTCGTTTTCTTAGGTCAAATATTATTTCAGTATTTTGCATTTCTATTTTGTTGACGTTTCTAAATTCTATTTATTTGTTATTAAAAACCCTTGCCTAAAAGTGCTGTGTTTTCGTGCAAATCCGCCCAACTACCCTCTCAGTGCTAGCATATAAGAAGTGTCCCAGGAATACGTCCCTACATCGAGATTCAGGATAAGATAACCCACGGTAAGTCAATACTCTTTTTATACGTCAATCACAGCATATCTCGAACCCCGCGACAGATAAATCGATTCAGTAGTAAAACTTTAGACTCCCTTTCGAGATAACTGAATAATTAAGTAAGTCCCGCGAAGTCTATAGAGTACATCGACCAGCCTGTTACAATTGGTGTCAGGTATAATGGGTTTGTTTTTTTGAAAATTAAACATGTCAAGGAAGCAAAGATATGCTGTGAGTATCGTTAAAGTTTTTGAGACTGCCGTTGGAGCTTATTTATGTAGGGACTTATTTGTTTGTTAATTAGATAAAGAAAAAGGAAGGAATTTATGTTCTTTATAGTAAATTGTCGAGCCAATAATAAGTTTATAATTATTAGTAAAGTCAAAGAGAGGGTAGGAGTCGCACAGGTTCTGAAGTGGTGACAGGGGAGCTCCGGCTTTGAAAAAGTCGTTAAAAGAATTATTTCGGACATGAGAAAATATCCACGCAGTAGGCAGATAATTTTGTTTTTTTTAGAAATTTTTCAGTATGAAATTTAAGGTAAATGGTAACCATATGAGTAGTGGACTCCTGTCTGAAATATAATCTTTGGTAAATTAGTGTAGAAAAGATAAACAGTAGTTAAATAGTAAATATAGCAAGTACCAAGGTAAATATGAAAATATTGTAAGGTTTTATCGAATGTCCGGAGATGTGATACATTTTTGGAAGCATTTCGAAGCCCCATATTTCACTAGGTAAAATTATTGAGGTATCTGTATTTGGGTTGTTGAGAGCACGTTGTTTATAATTATTAGTAGGTAATTTATTAGGTCAAGATAGGAATCAGCCGAAGTTCCATTATTGGGACTGATTGGAAATTATATTAGTTTAGCTATCCCAAAATTGTGGTTATGGGAAGATTATGGCACACTGTGAAACTAGGTAATAAATGTGCGTGCTTACAACAAAGAAAAATTCTGTAAATAACTGGATATAATTATTTTAGATAATATATTCAGTTGTGAAACGTGGAGGCTTGAAAGTAAGCTTGGTAATATAATAATAAATAAATTAAGGGTACAATTGAGAAAAGGTCATGTTTTCAAGCTGGTTTTGTTGAAAGCAAATAATAGTTTTATGAACCGGCCCTAGTACACAAGGGGAAGTAATGTTAATTTGCGTATTTATAGAAAGCGGAGTAAATAGTAAAGTCGAGGAAAAAAAATACACACTTTAATAGACCGGCTGTGAACTGTCACCGGGCACGAGCATTGGTAATAAAAAGAAAATGATTGAGATTTTGTAGTAAACAGCACTCTTACCGCAGGTGTTGTAAAAAGGTGTTTAGGTACAGCTTCCGTCCGAGAGAAAAAGGGTATTTTGTTTTGTTTAAACAAGCTAAACTCAAATTTTGCCCACAAGTTACTGACAAAAGCTCGATTGAAGTAGAGTCCAGTTGTCCGATTTTGTCAAACGGTAGAGTAAGAAAAGATATCGAATGTTATATGAAGTTATCGAAGTCCTTCTTAATACTAGTACATTTATTCAGATAAAGTTTAGTTGGGGAAACCGAAGGCTCTTGCGAGCCAAAGACAGGGTGATGGATATATCCGAATAATGAATCAGTAGTATAACGTAAACCCCATACAGTTTGATAGTAAATATTGTAGAGACGATTATTTTAGAAATTACGATTATAGCCGTTTTGTTCAGGGAGAAACCCAGAATTAGGTAGGGATTTCTGTCATATCTGTTAAAAATATTGATGATAAGCTTATATTAGTCCAGTTATCAAGTTGCAGGTGGATTTTATGGATATATTCGGAAGGACGAGAATTTTTCGATCACAAATAGTTCCGTTGCTAAGTAGGTAGTGACGAAAATCACTAAAGTAACCGATACAAGATGACAACAAAGTAAAAGTAACTTGAAAAAATAAAAGTAAAATGTATAATAAGCGTTTAAAAATGTTTTCACAGGTCTAGGGTTACGGGAAGCTAGATTTGAGAAATTTTATGTTAGGTAAGATGTATGTGTGCGATGGTGCTCTGATGAAATTATTGATATATCCAGCTAAAGTAGTAAAACTGTAGTAATGTCAAAATTTATAAAATTGTTTTAGTAGAGATAGAGAAGCTCTATTTAAAATTTGGTAATCGAATCACAGGGGAAAGAAAATTTGCGGAATGACTAGTATTTTATTGTATTCTGAAGTGAGGTAAAATTCGAGGTAGAAGGTATTTTTTTTTTATTTTTTGTTTTGGCAATTAGAAAATTGAGAGTTTTGGCATAACGCAACTAGCGAAACACGCCTCTTCTATAAGGAGCAAATTGATTTTCTGAACAGGGACGTATCGGTGTAGGAAAATTTAGGTAAAATCGACGGATTATTTGGTATTAATTAGTAGGGATTGTAAAAACAAGGCTCGATTTAATTGGGGTTACTAGATGTCAAGAGTATTTTTCGATGTTCAGGGAAACAAAATACGCACTACTTGTTAGTCGAGGGGAAAAAGGGGATGAAGACAGGACTAGTATATTTTTGTATAGACCTAAGTATAGGAGAGACAATTAGCTGAAAAATAAGCGTAGTAGCTTAGTGGAAAGATCTGCTGGGTGGAGTACCTAGAAATCTGTAAGTTTCTAGCTAAAGGATGTCCAGATTAGTAAAATTGGAGTAAAGTAAAAATGGAAATTTGGGTTAACATGTAGATAGCCAACAAGGGAACATCTGATAGCTGGTTTTCTTTCATTTGGGGGAAATAATATGAAGAGATACAACCGATTAATAGTAATATTTTTTTTATACAGCTAGTGTAATAAGTGGTGGTTTATCATCTCAATTGTCAACGAACCGAAAGCCTTAGGCAAACAGTTTTTTTTTGTTGTTTAAATCGGTAGAGGGAGAGAAATAGTCATATATAGTTTTCGGTTAGTACGAGTGCATACAGCGACTAATTGCGGTCGTTGATATATCTATAAACTAAGTGATATTTACGTGGGCACAAAAGTAGCCTATATCCACAGTCAAGTAATACCGAATTTAATGTTTTAAGAAGCTAGAGTGGCCATAATGGCCTGCGGAATATTGCATAGCATCCAGGCTAGAGAGATAAACAGCTGACGAATTCTTTTGTTGCCGAGTAGGAAAAGTCTACCAGCCGGAATTATAAAATGACCATCAGTCATAGGGTACTTCACCATAGACGTACCTGAGCGGGGGCGATTCAGCTAGTAAGTCCAAGGTAAAACGCAGGGTTGTTCGGAGAATCAGGTCAAGGGGATAAGAAAGATTAATAGATGGATAGATCCATAAGTAATAGGTGAGCTAATTAATAGTATAGGCAGAAAACTATGACCAATCTTAGTAATAAGGCACCTGCTAGACAGTTTTTTTGTGTTGTTAGTAATACATGAATTTTAATTTGAGTAAAATGCAAAGGATGAGATAATCATTTGCCGAATAAAAATAAAGACATTATTCAGTGTATAATCAGGTGTGCATAGACAAATTAAGTGGAGTGTAAATATGAATGCATGCATGGGAATGAATGAAATCCAGGCCTGGTAACAAATGATTTATGGAAAGGTGAGAAATTCGGAATGTATGAGATTTAGACGAGAATTAGAATGATGTCGGATATGGACTGAATAACGTCTGACTTAATAAGGAAAAATTTCGGGGCACTGTCTAAGCATTTTCCAATTAGCCATTGGAAGCTGGGTTAGTTTTGAAGGAAACGCGGAATGCAGCACACCGCGAAGAATAATAGGATAATTATAGGGTAATAAATTTTGGCCATTGTAGTAGACAATTTGGTAATTTAATTGTTACGGATTATATTCGGTATAAAGAAATGGAAAATTTTGTGGTACGCCATTGACATGGTAAGGGGATAGGTAATACAAACCGATCAGCTGAGAAACATGACCTACTTAAAATTTAGAAAGAGAAAGTATCGCATCTCAGGGAACATTGTCGCCAGCAAAGGATAAAATCAAGGGTAGTGGTTCATTAACAAAGGCCTTGCCGATTATTAGTTTCAGGTCGACTCAGGAGCGGGCGAGCCAGGTGAACTACTACATGATTAACACTTTGTTTCATAGGTTCATCCCTAGGATATCTTTTTGAGAGTGATTTTTGATTTATAGATACTTATGTAAATATGTGCAGTGGGAGAAAAGGTTAACTCGATAGTAGCCAGGTATAAAGCTACAATGAGGCGAGGTGACTAATCGAATTGGTTCTTGGGTACAAAAGGTAGCGGAAGCAAGTAGACACCACCAATGTTAAATTATCACGTACAAGCAAACTATCGGAGGTTGAATGAGACTAGCGCGAATCATAGGGCGTTGATCACTTAAATAAGACAGATATAATCGCAAATATGGAAACATTGGGGGTAATTAGATAAAATATATAAAGGGGATCGGTAGATTTTGGGAAATTCACTCTAGTTAGCATTACATGTTTTAAAAATCGGAAAAGGTACAACGTTTAAAGGGTAGAAATATTCACAATTAAAGATCCAAGAATGTCTAATAGCAAAAAAAAAATGATACTAGTCGTTCTCAGTAGTTAGTTATCGCAGCATATAGATTACAGAGGCATTGGGGTAGACAGAGAAGGGATATTTCCTTGTAGGGGGATGTATGTATATTTATATGAATATTTCATTGAGTTCAACCACAATTAGCACGCACCTCTGTAATGAACTTCATTCTGAATCTGATGTATAGTTTGCAGTTTAAATTTTTTTAATATACACTGAAAGACGTATCGTTGTATGGATAGTGAAAGCTATTGGGGTTAAATTTTGGAAATGGTGGTGGCTGCTTGACTTTCTTCTTTACGGGTAGGAGGTTCTATCCTACCCTTTCGGAGTACCTAGCATAGGAGTATACTTGTGGTAATGGGCTCCTGACTTGCCCACTGTTTGAAGTTTATGCACCGGTTAGCCGAGCTATAGGCACAATAGTTTAGAGTTGGAGAGGAGCCGTTTGGAGACCGGGAGCTCCAACTATCAACACGAGCAGTGGCGGATACGTGTTCATGGGTAGGAATTAAGGATAAATTGGGGACAGGAAAATGTCGACCCAAAGGAAAAGGCACTGCGGAGTCCGCTTACGGGAGCCGATAATTACATCTATCCATGGGTACGGTATAAGCGACTGTGATAGCACGGCCGGGCTATGCGCAGGCGCGAGAACGATGTGAACCACTCCCCATCACCACAGATCAGTTGTTTCAGGATTCTGAATGTATCGCAACACAACCAGTCATTAGTAAACCTTTACTCCCCTGATTAAGTTGACGGACATGCCGATTGTGCGTGCGACCCGAACAGAAGTGTTAGGGAAGACGAATATGCTAGGGAAGGATGGTGTCCACTTCCAGGAGGAATAGTAGGTCACCAGCAGGAACAAGAGAATCTCCTCCTGATTCGTCAAACAGTCTCTTGGCTGACGGATGTGACCGCCGTTGGGGCGAACTAAATACATGTTTGAATTGTTGGAAGGGGTCAAGGAAAATCGCACAGGGATAGAAGACATATGTTGATAGAATGCGCCAGTAGAGGAAAACCCCGGGGATATAACATATGGTAACGGTAACGCAAATAGAGTCAAATTGTAGGTAAATACACGCCGTCTCCCACTGACACTGACAATTAATTAATCATAGGGGTCCAAGGAAAACCATGTAGCAGTAAGGAATAGTATAATTAATAAGAGTGTTTCAGGTTGATTTCCACTTCTCATCGTTTAGCCATACTGGACCAGGCCAGAACCGGATCCGGTAACGGAGTAGCAGCAAGGAAGGCATAGACGGGCCCAGGACGAGTATGTAAGGGCTATCGAGTGCAGGTGCAGGAAGAAGCAGTGAGGGAAATCCACCGGCCAGACCAACTAGGAGGAGAAGGAACGAAGAAGAAGTCCTCCTGGAATAATTAAGTAAGGAAAATTTGTAAAGAACTTCTACGTCCCAATGTATTTGAATTTGGAAAAACATTGATCCGTTTAAGGGGGAGGCGATGTAACAAAAGCACACAGGGTAAACGTCAAGTAAAGTAAATATCTTTAGAAAGTAACATCTGGCTCAAATAGATAGATTTTGTAAACCCATCTCTGGTTCTGTAGCAAAGATGTTATTTTGGGTCATAAATAGTATTGATAATTGTTCGGGCTTAACAGATTTAGTAAAGCATTTTATGGATGCCTAATTCCGTGCATCCCTGGACACGGAACAATGTTGAGGACACAAAGCGCCAATTGGGCGTAACTAATTACAGCCAGTAAATTATAATGAATTATGGTGGTACTTGGAAGTTCTCGGAAACACGATCTTTTATATGTTCAGTTAAGTGTAAAGGCATAGGTCAACCAGGTTTTTTTAGGGGAGTTTTTCCTGGAAGAGTATCAATAGAGTAAGCCGTAACTCCCTTTCACTTTGAGACGAGGATAATATCGAATGTTTTAGGTCACTAGCTAGTAAACAATATTTTGATTGGCCACCGTGACAGAAACAGGTCATGGTTCGCGGTACTAGACAGAGAGAAGAAACGTACTTTAACAACCAATGGGATTAGTGTATGTAAATTTCATAGCAAAGAAACTTTACTTGGAAAGTTTCGACTGAAGAAAAGTTAGTCTCCCGAGGTACGACTTCACCACCAGTTTGTAATTATTTGGGGCTTCTCCCCATAGTATGAGGGCACACCACCCAGGCAGGGTAAAGTACATTTCTCGGGCTCGAAGTAGACGCCGTTAGTTGTTTTATATAGAGTCATTCAGTTTAAAGTTCATTAGTATTGTATCCAGTCGTTTTCTTAGGTCAAATATTATTTCAGTATTTTGCATTTCTATTTTGTTGACGTTTCTAAATTCTATTTATTTGTTATTAAAAACCCTTGCCTAAAAGTGCTGTGTTTTCGTGCAAATCCGCCCAACTACCCTCTCAGTGCTAGCATATAAGAAGTGTCCCAGGAATACGTCCCTACATCGAGATTCAGGATAAGATAACCCACGGTAAGTCAATACTCTTTTTATACATCAATCACAGCATATCTCGAACCCCGCGACAGATAAATCGATTCAGTAGTAAAACTTTAGACTCCCTTTCGAGATAACTGAATAATTAAGTAAGTTCCGCGAAGTCTGTAGAGTACATCGACCAGCCTGTTACAATATTTGTATTCCTTCATCGCCAATAATATTTAGAAATATTGCTACTTTAATATTATCAGCGGCTTCACTTTGACCAGATGCAACCAGATAAATGTTGAATTTTAGTCTTAAAATAAATATATAAAATACTACTTATAAACGTTATACGTTTTGTATTTTATTATTACTACGTAAATAATGTTTCCCCTTATTATTATTATTTTGGCAAGAAATAATAATAATACAATAATAATATACATCAATAATTTATACAAGAAAACAACTGATAAATAATTGCGTCGGGATTCTAGGTCAGAAATATTGAACCTCTTCAGTAAGTTAACTTGAGGAGTGCCTCTAATTGGATAAAAACCATAATTTTTATGCCAAAGATATTTACAAAAACGTCTTTGTATTCCCTCTAATTTACATTTATGTAGCTGGTAACCTGGGCTCCAAATGATAGATGCATATTCTAATTTTGCTCTAACAAAACTATTAAAAAGCAATTTCAAGGTAGCAGTATCTGAAAATTCTCTGGAGTTCCTAATTATGAAACCTAGGTTCCTGTAAGCACTGGCCACTACTTCGTTGATGTGTGGTACAAAGGTTAACTTGCAGTCAAATATAACCCCTAGATCTTTAAATTGATTGAGTTTTTTCAGATCAACACCACTTAACCTGTATTTGAAACACTAACTAAACACTATTTGAAACGGGTATGCTAATATTGGGGCGTTAGTGATAAGCGACTTGAACTTTTCGAAAGCATTTTGGTAGTCTTGGTTTTGAAAATTTAATTTTATATTTTTCTTTAGAAACTTGGTCATAGGAGCGGCTATTTTCGCAAAATTCCTAATAAATTTTCGGTAATATCCTACAAGACTGAGGAAGCTCTTAATTTCCTTGACTGTTTTTGGTAATGGAAAATTTTGTATCGCTTTAATTTTTTCCGGGTTCGGTTTAATTCCCTGAGGTGTTATGATGTGACCAAGAAAAGGTACGTCTTTTCTTAGGAATTCACTTTTGTCTAATTGAACTTTCAAATTATACTTTCGCAATTCCTCGAAAATTTGTTTTAAGTGTATTGCGTGTTCGTGTAATAACTTTGAAATAATAACTACATCGTCTATATAGACGAAACAAAATTTATGCAAATATTTCATAAGAATATGGTCCATAGCCCTCTGAAAGGTCGAAGGGGCATTTTTTAAACCGAATGGCATCCGGACATATTCGTAATGACCATTCTCTACCGTAAATGCGGTTTTCTCTACAGATTTGAAATCCATCTCGATTTGATGGTAACCCTGGGCTAAGTCAAGCGTCGTAAAAACGTACATTTGCCGAGATTCTCCAAGATCTCTACAATACGCGGAAGTGGGTACTTATCCTCTATAGTTTTATTATTTAGTTTCCTAGAATCAATTACCATGCGCCATTTTTTCTTACCGCTGGCGTCAAGTTTGTTTGGAACTATCCAGAGTGGTGAACTATAAGGGCTAGGTCGAAGGTCTTATAATTTTATTGTCGAGTAATTTACGTACTTGGTTTTGGATTTCTGTTTTAAGTTTATAAGGATATTTAAAATTTTTACAATATTTGGGCTCTTCATCCGTAGTGCGTATGGTATGTTTGACGGCACTAGTGAATGAGAGATCGGTGTTTTCGTTGTAAAAGATATCGTTATATTCATAACAAATTTTGAGTATTTTTTGCTTTTCTTCGTCACTTAGATGATCTACACGAATTAAACTTTTAACGTTAAAATGAGGCGTTTTAGGTTTTGTTTTATCTTCATTTTCGGACAACACAAATTCGTCTAAAGGTTTTACTGGTATTGGTTCGTTACAAATTATTTCGTCGTTGGTATGCACCGGGATATTGACAAAGTTTTCTTGAACGTTAACATATACATTCCGGAATTGTGATACCATTTATTTTTATTTCAGGTATTATTACTTCCGTTATCGTAATCTACTGGGATTTGAATATAATTACTATTTTTTTATTAACTAGACCAAAATTGTTAACATCTTCGTGATAATAAATTATTGAATTTTGAAGTTAAAGTCTAACTTAGCGTGCATGTTGGTTAAGTCTTTGTTACTTAGCAAGCAATCATATTTTTGATGCCATTTTGTGATTAAAAACTCAATTTCGTGATGTTCTTGAAATTTTAGTAAATGGGATATTTATAATGTATAATGGATAATGCATAATGTCCTACTGTTGTCTTTCCTAGGGCATTAACTTCAAAATAGTGAGGGTAAATGTATTCTGAAAATAGTGAATAAGCTGTCTCGGGATTCATAAGGCTGACGGATGCACCGGAATCAATTAAGATTTTTAGGTCAAATTGTTCTGAGTAAATAAATGGCAATTTGGTTTTATATATGTAGGTAACGTTTAGGTCGTATTTGTGGGGGAGGCTTGATCTATAACATTTTCTGATTCGTCATTATACAATAGTTGCTCGTCACTCTGGTCATCTTCGAATTCTGTTAATTCGTAATCGCAACTACTTAGATTTTCGATAAATTCATCTTTATTATCTAAATTAATATTTTTAGCTCTTCAGCTCAAAAGTTAGGTTTTTGACCATTGTTTTGAAAGTAATTGAATGGTTTTTTGAATTGAGGCCTGCTGTTAGATTGGTCGGAAATTCCTGACATGGGTGTTGGTTTTGGCGGGGGTATATTACTTTGGAGTTTAGATTTAAATACATCATGGCATTTTTTGGTAAAGAATTCTTCATTTGTAGAATTCTTCTTTTTTTGAGGTACTTGACGCGGTGGTGGTAGGTTGATAGGACCTTGTGGAAAATGACTGCAAAAGGCTAAACAAGCGGATATATCCTGCGGATTGTTATAGCTAAGATGAGTATTATAAGGATCTGAAACGCCAGCCATAAAAGGTTAACGAGCCTGTATTTTATACATCTCTTTCTTAGATGTAGCAATATTCTCATCTACGGTATTTAACGTGACATGTTCTAGTAGCACTTGTAAGTTGTAATTAACACGAGTATGGTATGTTTCATAATTTTCATTACTTTTTTGAAAAGAGGTATTTATGACGTTGGCAAGTAAACTTTCGGATCTCGGGTCTGCGTATTTACTTTGTAGTAAGTTTTTTTAGTGTGGCCCAATCGGCTGGTTTACTATTTACAATTATGTATCGTGCTTCACCCTTTAACTTAGTGTGTACGTTATCTAAAATTACACTATTGTAAAACGCATCGGTATTACTTAATTTTGTCAAAAAGTTTTCTGCTTTATTAATAAAAAATGTAAGATATTTTGAACCACCGTGATATTCGGGGAGGGTTTCCTTCAAAAGGTCGAATTTCATTTTAAATTCGCTTGGTGTCGTAGCTATATTGTCCTGAATACTAGAAACTAATTTTAAACAAGAATTTGATTTTGATCTGGATGATGTAAGAACCTTTCTCAAAATTTTAGTACTCTGCTCTCTAAATCAGAATCGTCTGACATGAAATACAAGGGTAAAAGTAACAAAAGGATTTAAAAAGGAAAATGGAAATTCACTTACAGTACTAATTCCAGTAGCATCTCGGACTCGCAGTGATACGGGGTGCCTGGTGTGGAAATTGAAGCGGGTTTCTCCACGGGGTTGTCTAAGTTGAAAAAGGATCCTCGACTGCTCGCAGAAGGAGGTTTCGTAATGGATCTTCTTCTAGACGTCTTGACGTTAACGGTATTCTTTCTGAGAGATGTGGATTAAGGATTGAAATCCTAGGGGACTTCTCGATGACCTCTGGTAGATTTCTGCGAAGGTACCCTTCTACAATCCTGTTCGCAGCGCCAGTTAAAGGTTCTTTTTAAAGGCCAGTAGATGTTTTCTTTTTAAAAAACACTACAAAACAAATTTATTTGTTTAAAATAATTACACAGTCAATACAATGAGTAACTAAATGATGCCCAACTGTACAAATCAAAAGCAAATCTAGAACTGCCTTCTAATTACTAGATGTTCCCTTTTATAAACTAGGGTTGTTTGTAAATAATGTCTTATCTTAATGTTTTGTTAAGGACGGAAAAGAGAAAACATCCTAAACAAATGTACATGGAGACGTTAGGGCTAGCGATAATCTAATGTGTAGTATACAGGGTGTATACATAACTCACGAAATCATATAAATACCCGGAAGTACACAGAAATGAAGTACAAAAACAAATTCAGCAAATGTTAGATCAAAATATAATACAACCTTCTTGTTCACCCTGGTCATCACCGATTTGGATCGTTCCAAAAAAAATTGACGTGTCGGGACAAAAAAAGTGGCGAATTGTGGTGGACTACCGAAAGCTGAACGAAAAAACAGTAGGTGATCGGTACCCATTGCCCAATGTAACTGACTTATTGGACAAATTAGGCCGATGTCAATATTTTTCAACTCTTGATCTCGCCTCCGGGTTCCATCAGATCTAAATGTCTGAAGAAGACATTGCCAAAACAGCATTTAATACCGAACACGGTCACTATGAGTATTTACGCATGCCCTTCGGGTGGAATAATGCCCCGGCTACCTTCCAGAGGGTAATGGACAATATTTTAAGGGGTGTACAAAATGGGAGGTGCCTCGTGTATCTCGACGATAGAATTATATTTTCGACTAGTCTGCAAGAGCATATCGATAGGCTCCGCGAGGTGTTCGATCGTTTAAGATCAGCAAATTTCAAAGTACAACTTGATTAAGTCAGAATTTCTCCGCAAGGAAGTCGCGTATTTAGGCCATACCGTGACCCCTGATGGCATAAAACCAAATCCGGAGAAAATTAGCTATTCAAAATTATCCTATACCCGGAACCACAAAACAAATTAAAGGATTCCTTGGTTTACTGGGTTACTATCGCAAATTTATCAAAGATTTCGCCAAGGTAACGAAACCATTAACAAATTGCTTAAAAAAGAACGCGGTTATAAACATTAAAGACCCAGAGTGCGTTAGTTGTTTCGAATTGTGTAAAAACCTTTTAACTAACGAGCCAATATTACAGTATCCTAATTTTGCCGAACCGTTCATTCTAACCACCGACCCAAGCAACTATGCTTTAGGCGCCGTCCTATCACAAGGAAAAATCGGATCGGATTTGCCTGCTTGCAGAACATTAAGTGAGTCAGAAATTAATTATTCTACTATGCAAAAGGAGTATTAGCCATTGTTTGGGCCACAAAATACTTCTGCCCGTACCTTTTTGGTAGGAAGTTTAGAATAGTCACGGATCACAAACCGTTGCAGTGGCGATTTTCTTTAAAAGAGCCAAATTCCAAGCTAGTCAGGTGGCGACTAAAACTTGAAGAATTTGAGTACGAAATCGTGTACAAAAAGGGATGCCTTAATAAAAACGCAGACGCATTATCTCGCATAGAACTTAAATCGAACGAAGCGGGACCATCAAAACTACCAATTTTTCAATATATAGAAGATTTCAATAATTCACTAGGCACTAGCCGCGAAAACATTGAATCGGTTGTCGCCGAAGCGGGAGATTTAGATAATCAAGAGAACGCTGAAGAAGACGACGTAACAATTCATCCAAATCATGAAAATCCTATTGTTGCCATCCCAATTGTTAACTGTTCAGTAAATTTTAGTAAAAATCAAATAATCATTTCTCAATCAGTTATTAAGTTATTCAAAACAAAGCAACGCACAATTGTGCAGTTCTCTAAAAATAATTTAGAACCAGATATTATCAACTTTGTCAAAGAACGTGTAGTACCTAAAGTTAAATATTTATTTTTCGAAGACCCTATATACGAAGAATTTAGCACAACACTCCAAAGATTTTTCAAAAATTCGCAAATTCAAATGATTAGATGCACGCAAAAATTGATAGATGTCACGACCGATGATGAAATCAATCTAATTATTCAGAACAATCATGAAGGAAAAACTAACCATCGCGGAATTGATGAAACGGAGAAAAGAATAAAAAGCGTATACTATTGGCCCCATCAACAAAAATCGATCCAATATCGAACTGGGGTCCGGGGTATCAAACTCACGTAAATAATTTGGAAAATATACAGAGACGTCTACTAAAGTTTATTAGCTTTAAGCTTGATGGGTTTTATCCACCTGTTGGTACGCCAGATGACCATTTGTTAGTAAGGTGCTCAGTTAAGTCTCTACAGAACAGAAAAGATTTTTATATGTGTATGTTTCTTTATAATATAATAAATAATAAACTAGACTGCCCCGAAATTTTATCTCAGATTAACTTTAGAGTCCCGATCGTGCCAACTCGTAACAATAAAACATTTTATATACAAAGAGCTCGCACCAATATTATGAGCTTTTCTCCACTGTCTAGAATATGCCAAACTTTTGAAAGACTGTCCGGGAGTTGATATCTTCTGTACAAATGCAGGTTCTTTAAAAAACTGTATTTTGGGTTAATTAATGTATTGTTACTGTCGTTGTGTTTTTGTTGATTATTGTGTTTGTAATTTAATTACGTTAAACTTTATTTTTTTCTTTGTATGGTTAGTTCATGTTCTGTAATTGGATTGTTGAATCTGTAGAACAGTGTACGTAATAAATAAATAAATAAATAAGTAAATGTCACCCCACATGAAATTACTGGAATCGAACTATCTAAAAATTATGATACTGGAAATACCTCTTGAAGTAGAAAATTTAAATCAATGTAAATTGTACATTACTTTGCTGGGTGACTACACTTTCCCGTACAAAACGAAACACAAATAATAATACATACTTATGAAAAACTGTTCACACAAATTATACCACTCTGTTGATAAGTTATTTTTAATTTACTATATTGATACGTGATCTTGTTAAAGCAAACGTCATTTTATCTCTGCATATATCAGCATTGAATGAAAATAATGCATAATCGACGAAAATTAGTATATTTATCTATAAAAACCAAAAATGGTATTTTATCATTTCCTACATAGGACAATATGTAAGTTAATGCGCCATATGTATGTATTAATTTTAGAATTTGATATTCGATGCAAACTGATATTATACTTAAGTTAAGTTCAATAAAAAGATATGTTGTGCAATATGTTTTAAAATAATACGAGTAACCGTTTGATGTGTAATTCATACAAACTTATTAGGACCAGTCGGTAGGTACCTGTGTTTGCTAAAGCATAGGAAATCAAGTAAGCCACAAGCGGCCTCTTTTTGCCTACCCCTGTCGTGCCCAACCTAACTCCGTCACCTCTTCCCTCGCCGAACCTTCCCGACCTTCTAATATATGTCAGAATATCGGTCCGTTCAAGGGAACTGACCTCTTCCCCTTGCAGCTCCCCGGCCCTCCAGACGTCATGTCTTAGTCTGCCGAAAGCTATGCATTCTGCCAAGAAGTGGGAAGTGAAATACCTAGGGGTGACCCTAGATAGCAAGTTGACCTGGGGAGGACCACATGTTGACAAAATTATTCAAAAGTCAGCGACCTCCTTCTGGCAACTAAGACGCCCTGGTCTGGTGGCCAAGCGTCGGCCGGGTAACGGTGTCCAAGAAACTGACAAAGCTACAAAGACTTGCCTGCATAGGAATTACAGGTGCAATGAGGACGACATCTACAGCTGCCCTGGAAGGGCTGCCAAGCCTATCCACATGGAGAATGAGGGAGGCAATGGCGTCCTATTTAAGAATGCGGGACTCAGGAAGCTGGCAGGCGGGAGGAAGAAATAACGGTCACGCGGCAGTTGCACAGATGACGGAGAGGGCAATACCTATATCTGCCATCAAAGTAACTGAAGCGAAAGATCGCCTTACATTAAAGAGGAAATATGATGTCATATTTCCAGAGAGGGAGGAATGGAAGCAGGACCAGTTTATATTCCCCCCTGATTCTCTGGTCTGCTACACAGATGGCTCTCGTGTGGCGGACAGGTTCTCAGGGGCAGGAATTTATGTGGAGGACAGGGGCGTACAGCAAAGTTTTGCGCTGGGTTCGTATGCCACAGTCTTCCAGGCTGAAGTTTTCGCTATCCTAATGGCAGCAAACAAGGAAGAAGTAAGGAACTGTACTGAGCAAAATATTTATTTTTGCTACGACAGTCAGGCTATCTTAAAGGCTTTAACATCTCCAAGGACAAGATCCCCTCTTGTCCAAGAGTGCGGAGATACCCTGGAGGAGCTGGCCAGAGGAAAAGAGGTTAAATTGGTATGGGCACCAGGTCATAGTGGAATCCCAGCGAACGAAAGGGCCGATCAACTGGATCTCAGGGACCCAGCCAATGACCAGAACCGATTTTAGGCATTACACGAATACAAGTCAACATAGCTCTTAATGATTGGGCTGATGAGACACCAAGTAAAAGTTGGAGAAGGAGTGGAAGTTGTAGACAACCTGGCAACTTTATAGTGGAGCCAAATAAGACCAAAACGGCTTGGATGTTAAGTCGTAGCCAGAAGGCTCTAAACCAGTTGGTTGGAGTTTTAACGGATCACTGCAGGCTTAGAAGACATCTATCATTGATGGGTATTTAGGGAGACCCTATCTACCCAAAGTGCGGGAAGGGTGACGAAACGCCTTCCCACTTCTTGGCAGAATGCATAGCTTTCGGCAGACTAAGACATGACGTCTGGAGGGCCGGGGAGCTGCAATAAATAAATATATAAATAAGTAAATGTCACCCCACATGAAATTACTGGAATCGAACTATCTAAAAATTATGATACTGGAAATACCTCTTGAAGTAGAAAATTTAAATCAATGTAAATTGTACATTACTTTGCTGGGTGACTACACTTTCCCGTACAAAACGAAACACAAATAATAATACATACTTATGAAAAACTGTTCACACAAATTATACCACTCTGTTGATAAGAAGTTATTTTTAATTTACTATATTGATACGTGATCTTGTTAAAGCAAACGTCATTTTATCTCTGCATATATCAGCATTGAATGAAAATAATGCATAATCGAAGAAAATTAGTATATTTATCTATAAAAACCAAAAATGGTATTTTATCATTTCCTACATAGTATAGTTTTATTATTATAGTACATTTGTTAATAGATAAGACTATAAACAATATACATTTATTCGATGGAAACCGGCCGAGATTCAAGAAATTCCAAACGTTGTTTTTACGCCGCCCGCAGTTTTTGTTCCTAGCGAAATACATGAATATTTTCGTGTTGTAGGTACCCTAAAATATTTATTTAATGCATTGGAACTGGATAATATTTGATTCATATGCTATTTAAAAATACTTATGCAACCGCCACTTGAAATTTGATAAAGTCATATTATAATATATCTATTAAAGTATTTTATGACAAAGTTTGGAATACATTGCTCTCCGTATAATCATGTTATGACAATTAATTTGTTTATTAATGTTTATGCACTTTCCGGCAATAAATGTTTACCGAACTTGTTTAATTTACTAAGGGGAATATATCTGAGACATGTTTGATGTATTACTATACCGTATTTGCCTATTGTTACCGAATTAACTTAAATTAAATTAAGTTATATTGAATTTAATATTGTATAATTATTAAAGATATGATTTCCGTTATAACTTGTATATAGTTTTGTTAATGATAAGTATTTAAATATGTTATTTTGTTAGGAACGGATATTTAAATGCAGGTTGATGCAGTAAGGCATAAAAGTCAAAGTACGTTACTAAATCTGATTAAAATATGTTCTAATTACACATTAGATTCATATTAATCATTTGCCGATATTATAAATTTATTTCAAGTAAGCATTCCGCAAATTTAATAAAATTTGAGACCATATTTGGTCATGAAGCGAAATCCGCCGTTCTGATTGGTCGAGCCAGCGGCCGAGCACTATAAAAGACCGGCCGATTTTCGTTGAAAGGACAGTATTCCACCGATCTCTGAAGACAGTATTTCGCCGATCTCCGAACCTGCAACTTAAGTAAGTTACAATAGGTAGGCTTGTAATGTATGTACCAAAAGTTTAGGACAGGTATAACTTATAGAAATCTTCCTGGAGGCATACGCACATCACAGGTTGTTCAGCAAGTATCTACCAAGGGAATCGGACAGGTATAGCTGTAGAAATATTCCTGGAGGCATACGTACATCACAGGCATCATCAGCATTCACCAAAGGGAATCGGACAGGTATAGCTGTAGAAATATTCCTGGAGGCATACGCACATCACAGGCATCATCAGCATTTACCAAAGGGAATCGGACAGGTATAGCTGTAGAAATATTCCTGGAGGCATACGCACATCACAGGCATCATCAGCATTTACCAAAGGGTTGGGACAGGAAGCCTACCTATTGTAACTTACTTAAGTTGCAGGTTCGGAGATCGGCGAAATACTGTCTTCAGAGATCGGTGGAATACTGTCCTTTCAACGAAAATCGGCCGGTCTTTCATAGTGCTCGGCCGCTGGCTCGACCAATCAGAACGGCGGATTTCGCTTCATGACCAAATATGGTCTCAAATTTTATTAAATTTGCGGAATGCTTACTTGAAATAAATTTATAATATCGGCAAATGATTAATATGAATCTAATGTGTAATTAGAACATATTTTAATCAGATTTAGTAACGTACTTTGACTTTTATGCCTTACTGCATCAACCTGCATTTAAATATCGGTTCCTAACAAAATAACATATTTAAATACTTATCATTAACAAAACTATATACAAGTTATAACGGAAATCATATCTTTAATAATTAAACAATATTAAATTCAATATAACTTAATTTAATTTAAGTTAATTCGGTAACAATAGGCAAATACGGTATAGTAATACATCAAACATGTCTCAGATATATTCCCCTTAGTAAATTAAACAAGTTCGGTAAACATTTATTGCCGGAAAGTGCATAAACATTAATAAACAAATTAATTGTCATAACATGATTATACGGAGAGCTATGTATTCCAAACTTTGTCATAAAATACTTTAATAGATATATTATAATATGACTTTATCAAATTTCAAGTGGCGGTTGCATAAGTATTTTTAAATAGCATATGAATCAAATATTATCCAGTTCCAATGCATTAAATAAATATTTTAGGGTACCTACAACACGAAAATATTCATGTATTTCGCTAGGAACAAAAACTGCGGGCGGCGTAAAAACAACGTTTGGAATTTCTTGAATCTCGGCCGGTTTCCATCGAATAAATGTATATTGTTTATAGTCTTATCTATTAACAAATGTACTATTATAATAAAACTATACTGGAAAACATTAATGCATTACTTGGATATGAATTGTTCATAAAAATATTTACAAACTTATATACGGTGTGTTCAAATAAAACGGTTCATATTTAATTCTTGTTTAAATTACTACGGGCTAAAAAAGTAACTTCGTTACAATATACGTAGAGGATCAAAATTCCAAACTAGCTCACTATGCACATCTGTTATTATTTTACAGTTGCCCAAGCAAAACTTCCGTCGCGTTGTTCGTCTATCTAACCACCTCTTATTTTTGGATAAATAGCATACTTTTATAATGCTATGGCACTCTAAACAGGTGACAACTTCTACTTCGCCAGACAAATCTTTTTCAATTTCAAATTCTGTCTTCCAAAATAAAACGTTCTTCAACTTCCACTTCACCAGATGTTTCAACTTGAAATTCTTCCATACTTCTGACTGTAAATTGTTCTGTTAGGTACTTATACTGATTACCTCCACTTATGGTGTACAAAAAGTCTAGTTTCATAACACCAGGTGCGCATAATTAATCGCTTGGATGCGGGTGCCAGATGGGCAATTCTATTTTTAGATGGAGGTCAATGCACCAGATGTGTATGACTAATCAACTGGATGGGGGCGCCAGATGGGCAATTCTATTTTTAGATCGAGGTCAATGCACCAGGTGTGCATGACTCATCGACCAGATGGCGCATTTAATTTCTTATACATATATGGCCTGCTCATGCTCACTACTCTCTCCTCTGTTAGAGAATTGTCATAACCTCCCTACTTGTGTTAAAGCCATATAAGTCCCTACTGCCCTTGTTTTTTAAACTTAGGATAATATCTCTAACCTGTATATATGATAATTCAGAAAAAGAAAATTCCGTGTTCTTAGTTTCGTTGGCATTTAGTATCTGTAAGTACTCCATACTGGACTTAACGCCCGATGGAATACCAGAAAGTATCTTATTTACTTCATTTACAAATGAGTCATTAAAGTCATCAGCCGTCAATTGAGTTGAACTGACCACTTTACCTTTTCCCCTATATTTATTAACCAATTGCCACATACCTCTTGACACATTCGAGGAAGTATTTATGAAGTTATCATTTGCCTCTATTTTAGCTTGCCTTATAGCCTGCCAATATCGAGCTCGAAATTCATTAGTCATCACATTTAGTTCATGTGAAAAATGTTCCCTACGTGCCTCCATTAAAAATTTTAGTTTATCTCTCATCTGCCATAGACTATCATTGAACCAATTAATTTTTTGAGATTCATTTATAAGTGTTCTTTTTTTAAGAGGAAATGCTGTTTCAGTTGATACTTTAATTTTTTGAATAAATATTTCAAATTTCAGATTACAAGATAATAAGCTGTCCTCAATGAAGGTCCAATCAATATTTTTTATTAAATTGATTAAAATAAAAAGACCCTTCTGTGTAATTGGTCTGGTTTGATACTCTCTTGAAAATCAACTTTTAAATCAACAGTGAAAGCAATAGATATGCCCAAGTGATCAGACAAAGAGGGATGCACATGTGTTTCAAAATCACAACTTGTGTTTGTTATAATATTATCGACACGGCTATTATATCTAGTATTTTTATGTATTGTAGGAGACAACCCATATGCTGAAACTAAATCTAAAAAGCATATTGTTTGATTACATAATCTGTCAAAGTGAATATTAAAATCACCAACGATCATAAGCTCATAATTAGGTTTATTCACCTGAACCAATAATTTCTCAAATATATCCATAAAAATGTCAAAGTTCCCATTAGGAGAGCGATAAACTGTAATAATATGCAAATTCAGAGTAGTAACCTCAACTGCACATACCTCACAGTGCTTTTCAATAGACAAACCCTTAATATCCAGCCTCTGAACACAAAACTCCAACAAGCGGTCAGCCACAAAAATTGCAACACCTCCGTGGATATGAAAAGATCTACAGAAACTGTCAACTAAATTATATTCCTGTAGATGTACACTTTTCAATTCTTCCTCTCTATACCAGTGCTCGGAAAAACACAAGAAGTCGAAACTGAAATGCAACGACTCTATTTCGTCAAGTTTGTTTCGTAATGATTGAATGTTAACATGAAAAACAGATAACTCCTGTTTCCTATCTTCATTTTTCTCGTATTCCCTTTTTTCATTTCTCTCGTTTTCCCTGCTACTCAAGGTTTTATCGTCACTGGTTGAACCTTCTGAAAATTTTTTAATTTCCTTGAATCATAGTGACGAATTATTGTTTGTTGAGGCCATGTGGACCATATTGAAATTTTCAGAAGAACAAAGCTTACTAGTTGAGAGATTTTTTAAAGGTGCATTTAAAATTAAGCCAGTATTTCCCAAATATCTACATACTTGGGATCCTACCATAGTATTATCATTCTTAGAGAATCAAGTTGTAGGGCTCTTGCCAGTGCCTGATCTAACATTAAAATCAACTACTCTACTCGCCCTCACAACGGCTCAAAGAGTACAGACGCTAACAAAAATTAAGCTTGAAGACATAAATATATATGATAACGAAAAGGTAGATATTCTCATTTCAGAAGTACTAAAAACCTCGGCACCTTCTAGAAATCAGCCAGTTTTTTCATTTTCATTCTTTAAGTCTAAACGAGAAGTATGTGTGTCATCTACACTGTTGCGCTACCTGGAAGTCACGGCACCAGTCAGATCACAAAATGATCAACAATTGCTTTTGACATTAAAAAAAAACCTATTCACCCTGCTTCCTCACAAGCAGTAAGCCGGACAAGCAGTAAGTCGGTGGATCAAAACCGTTTTGAAAAAAAAAAGCGGTGTTAACAAAATATATTAAAGAGTCATTCAACGAGACATGCCAGTACTTCTGCAGCAGCTCGAGCCGGCTTGAACCTAGACACTATAGTAGAATAAGGGAACCCGATTCTTTATTTGTTATGTATATACTAATTTACACTAGAATAAGACAGGAAAAATAATTATTAGAGTAGGACTTCTAGAGTAGAGTAGGACTATCTATTAGTATAGATAATATTTTATGTACCGTGAACTCAAACAATTACGGTTGCGAAAAGTAGACGCTTTTATACACAATAATTATAAATTTATAATTATCTATTTCAAAAAACACTTTCCATTAGATCGTTACTTTACTTTAAACATCTACAGTGTGTTATATATTGGAACCAAATTTGAAATATAATTTAAGGATTAAACGACTTACCTTAAGGAAGTTCAATCCGAATTATATGAACATTTGGTTCCAATATATAACCTCCCTCCCGTCCCTTCAGTTTACTTTTACAGAACACCCCAATTTTCAAACGATCTACGCACAACTAATAATGATGAGTGGATATGAATAGACCCAGGGCGAGAAGGACGACATGCATGTACTGGGAGAGAAAAATAAATTTCTTTGTACGTTTTGGACACTTTCACTGACGTGAATATACTACAGTGTGTTATATATTGGAACCAAATGTTCATATAATTCGGATTGAACTTCTTTAAGGTAAGTCGTTTAATCCTTAAATTATTAGCGAATAACAGAAACTAGAAAGTTGTTTTTATTAAAGTATTTTTAGGCAGGATAAAAAAATAATAGAAATCAAAATCTAATAAAATAATATTTAATTTCTTTTACTATTAAAACCTACAAAAACCTTTTTCCCTATATTACCTATAAACAATGCTTCATATGTGAATTTTGAAAATATTTTTAATATCGGCTTACATTCTAAACATATAAAGTTACAAGGTAAAGTAAAAGATACGATATATACGGTTTCATATATGCTTCATTGGCTTCCGTATTAATTTCAGCTGCAATATTCTGTTCATTATTAAGGCGTTAGTATTAAAGTGTACACAATTTCATTGAGACGTGTAAGTAGGTGCTTGTTTATAATTTTGAAATAATTCATTGAAGTAGAAAATTAGTAAAATCAGAATTTTAGAATAAGATGATATTTGCAAGTTATATTTATAATGATATTTACAATTAAGCTTAATTGGTGGTCAATTGCTATTACATCAAAATAATATAGGTATAACTATGGCTAATTATATTCACTGAAACAAATGAAATACGTTTATATGTTTATTTACGTGTTTAACCAAAACGGAGAGAAATATAAGTAATTAAATTATATAAATAAATATTAGGATCCAATAAAATTTCTGTTTACCTTGTTGCCTATAACAACATTATCGAATGTATAAATGATGTATGAATCGTAAATACAAACGAAACCTCATTATTTAAAAAGGTACCTATATCGAAAATAGCTTATCTGCGTACTCTTTGCATTAGTACAATTAGTAAAGTGTTAATTGTGATATTAAAAGATATACATATAATGAAATGAAATTACTTTAGATTATTTATACAGGGTGTCCCAGTTTGAGCGTACAAAATTTACGAGGGGGTGGACCAGACCAAAATAAAAATAAAACTCTTATAAAAAAAATTTCTCTGATGCACGCCTAACGAGTTACAGGGTGTTATTTTGAAAAAAAAATAAATTCCGCAGTAACTTAAAAAACGTTAGGTAATTTTTGGGAGACGTGTCTATCTTAACATCTACATGGTGTTTGTTTAACTCTGACACCTGTGGTTGCCTAGGCCTACTCTTTCTTATGACTTCCTTTGCATGTATTTTACTGCACAAAGAATGTAATCGGTGCTTTACACTCAATTTACTCGAAAATGGTTGCTTTTAGAGCTATGTAACAAGGGCACCTTTTTTGTTCAGAATTGATAGACGATTAAGGAAAAGTTAGTTAATCCACGAAAAAGTAGGATATGTAAAAGTTATGAAGACAAAATCATAAGGAAGAGTAGGCTTCGGCCACCACAGGTGTCAGAATTAAACAAACACCATGTAGTTTTAATGACCTTTAATAGATGTACACGTCACCCAAAAATTACCTAAATCTACGAAACGGTATTTAAGTTATTGCGGAAAATTGTTTTTTTTTCTCCAAAATAACATCCTGTAACTCGTTAGGCGTGCATCAGAGAATTTTTTTATAAGAGTTTTATTCTTATTTTGGTCTGCTCTACCCTCTGGTAAATTTTTGTACGCTCACACTGGGACACCCTGTATATACAAATATAATTTAAAACTGGTGGGTGCAAATAGGTACCAAGACTAGTTGTCTTGACATTTTTTTTAAATAATGAGATTTTTTTCTTTGGTTATAGGTATCAAGGAAATAGAAACTTCAGTTGTTCATATTTAAATAATTTCATTAATAATATATTTCGTAGTATTATTTAGTTTAAATATACCTACCGCTAAATGAAATGAGTTGTGTATATGTCAAATAACACTTTTTACCATATTTTTATATAATTGCTTCATTACTCTGAAAAATGTTATTTCTTATTTTTAATAAATAAATATTTGCATTAAAATAAAATATGCAATATTTACAGTTAACTAAAAACCCCTTTTATTTCTGTTATGATCTTACAAGGAGTTACTCAACGAGGGTTGTATTTACAGGAACATAAATCCATGAAGAAAACACAATTTCAGTAGACATATTATGTGGTCAATCTTTTGCGCTACATATTTCTACGAGTATAGCAAGTACGTACCTACCTACTTACCTATATTTGTTTCGTTGAGTCAAGTGTTCATAAATAAGTGTAACATAAATCCAATTTTAATATATGAAATACTTTATTAGAAGTTTGACTAGTTTGTTTTAACAAGGGCCGCTACAGCATCATTCAAGAGGTCGCAAAGTGTCAACCCTCTCTGTAATCATATATAAATTTAACCACATGAGAATATACACATAAGTAATAGAATTAAATTTAAATGTTCATGTATATAGGTACTGGGTGTTCTATTTAACTAAATATGAAATAGGTACTATACGAGTATGTCTAGAAACAATATATTAGGCTAAAGCAGTCTTGGGGTGAAACAAAAAAATTGTGCACTTTTTATTTCTGTTCGAGCTTTCGATGCTTTATTGTTTCTTCATTAGGAAAACTACAATGATAACTTATTGAAACAAATATCTATAAATTAGGAAAAAGGACTTACGAGTCTAAATGAATAGGATGAAAAAATAGGAAATAAGAGGATGAGTAAAACATTTTTTTGAATTGCTATTGAGTGAGAGTAAGAATAAATAATGCTGAGATTTTCTGTCTTTTTTTAATTGTTCTCTTTAAAAATGTAAGTCAATTAACTTCAGTGTCTAACATACTGATGTCCACATATACAATGTTATGATCAAGTTAAATTTAATGTTTAGAAAAAGTACATTAAGTTTTGTTTCAACGGATGTCGCTTTTATAAGATGTAAAACAGTCCTTGAGAAAACGACTCGCCTGACAATATATTTCTTATAACAATCTCTACAAGGAATACACTAGACAATATATGGAGGAGTGCAAAATATCATCTTGGTCGTTTACTTTAGAAAACAGGGAGAACAATTGAAGATTGACCAGCAAAAGACCAGTTTTACCTTGATAAATTTAAAAAAAATATAAGAAATCAGTTACTTATACAGCGTGAGTCAATAAAAACGAATTCTTTAGTAGTCCCTTAAATAAAGGAGAAAGAGCAAAATGTTGAAAAGGGGCGTTGCTCTATTTCTTTTTTGTACAATCCAAAATTATTGTTTAATGTACAGGGTGCACCGTTCAGCGGTTACACCATCCAACATTTGTTTTTTATATGGAACACCCTGTATTTTACACGAGATTTTGATTAAGCTTAAAATACCCCATACATTGGTGCTCCACTTGCCGGTCTTATATGCGGAGTTGCTAAGTTATTTCTGGCAATTTTGGGGAAAACATAACCTTGTAAAAAAATCATAGTAGCCTTGTTTCTGATAATTAAAGGTTAAGAATCGATATCTAGATAATCAAAACCTTAGAGAGGTCTAAAAATTGCGGAAAACTCGGTTTTTTTTTATGGGATCCCCTATATATTATAATTTCAGACAAACGAGTATTAGTAAGTAACATTTCCAAGGGTATCAGTTCTAATTTCTTCTAACCTAATTCTAAGTTTTTAAGATATTTTCGAATTTAAACAGATGGCAGTGACTTCTTTGTCATGTATTTATAAGAATTTATGAAAACATATTTTCTGAAGTTTTTTTGTTTTGTTCAAAACTACAGGTTTTTAACTTTTCTTACTGTCATGAACAATATTTTAAATCTATTAAACAGCCTACAGTATTTCCGTAGTTTCAAACACCCATCAGTTTTTTTTAACTGATGCAATCTGTTAGGAACTTCATACATTGACGCTGAATAATTTATTTATTAAACAAATTAAAGAAACCAAATACTAACAAAATGATGAAACAACACGTCTTTTGACGTGTTACAACGATGAAACAAGACGTTTTTTAACGTCTGCCATCTTGAGCAATGCAACATTGGGTCTCCAGCATTTGTGAGCATTTATGTGTTTACTTGTGCAAACGAGTTTCTTATCCTTTCTCTTGTATCTTGAGGTGTTGTGGGTGAAGTATGAAGTCTGATAGAATACGTCTTTTATAAAGCCACCTCATAGCAAAACATCGAATTTATTAAGATCTGACGATCTTGCTGGCCACATGACTGGATCACCGCGTACAATCCATTTGCGTGGATATATCTGATCAAGGCAATTTGTCACTGTAGCAACATAGTGAGGAGGGACTTTATAGTGCTGAAACCAAAATCTACGAACTGTTGGCAGTGGCACATTGTCTAAAAGATCTTGGAAATAATTTTTCTTATTTACCTGTCCAACAAAAAAGGATGGGCCCAAATGATTACCAACAATCACACCCCAAAGAGTGACAGTCCAGTTGTGCTAGAAATCAATTTCTTTTATTACAGTTTTGATTACTATAGTAGTCTGGAAGGGTGTTGGCACCTTTAGTGTGAAGATAACACTGACGTAGTTTTGCACATAACACTATACTGCACTCGACGCGCGTTTTGCCAACCAAATTGGCATCGTCTGGAGATTACTAAAACTAAACCTATGCTAATACCGTGTCCTATATTTACCTAAACTATTGCTACGATTCAGTGTACCGTGATTTACTAATCAATAAAGCGGGCTGTATGGGATTGGCCCTGTGACTATTCATACTATTTTTACACTTTGCAACTTCCAAACTCTCAAATGCATCCAGCTGTCTGGAATTTGTTACATTCCTAATTAGTCTTAAATTCATTTAGTCATTCCTAATTAGTCTTAAATTGCTACCATCTATTTTATGGTTGTTCTCAAACGCATGTTGGGCGGCACTAGACTTATCTATTCTACCATACTTCAGATGAGCCATATGTTCCTTGAATCTAGTTTGAATTGACACCTTCTAGTTTGTTCAAGATACTTTTGATTGCAGTCTTAACAGCTAATTTCGTAAATCCCCGGCTTTTCCTTAGTTTCTATTTTGTCTTTTTGATTGCCTAAAAGTTTTTGTAATTTATTTGCCGATGAATAAACCAATGACATACATATATCTTTAAAAACCTTATCAAAACCACGTGTGAAACGAGGATCGGATGGAATAGATATGAATTTTGGATTTTCTCTTTTATTTTGGAAAGTCGAGGAATTTCGAAGTGTCTTTAAATTTACGTTTCCTAATTATTTTATCAATGAAACTTACAGAATATTCATTACTAGCAGCTATATTCGTAATCAATGGCTTTTCTGGTTTAAACCTCTCCTTATTTAGAGGGAAGCTTAATATTCAATGAATTAAAAAATTGAAACGGCATTTTGTTTTGAGCACAATGGTTAGAGTCCTTAGGGATATATCTTAAAGTACTGGTATCTTTTCTGTATATGTCAAATTCTAACTTATTTTCACTATTTCTAATTATTAATACATCTAAGAAGGTAGATATCCAAATTTTTCTATTTCATATGTAAATTTAACTGACGCGAAACGACTGTTCAATTTAGAAACAAAGTTGTCAGAATGAGTGACTTTTGTATTTGTTTTGAAAATTTGGTAGGTACACGGCCGATTGCTGCCTTCTTTCTACTGCCGTCCACCTGTTGAGATTCGCGCATGCGGAGTTGTGCCAACTCAAATAAAGCCTTTACAATGTATACAAAAATAAACTCTAAAGAAATAGAATAACCAAAAATATATATTTCTATTTTAGAAAACAACCCTAATGAAAATAATATAAAATAATAGTTACAATTTCTAAACATACTCCCCCCCCAAAAGTATATTGAAAATATATTTTGTTATGCTTGGCCCGGAAGAGGGCATAGCTTGACCAAAGGTCTCTTAAAAGTACCCTGTTGAGTTTGGACGGTGGCTACTCTCGGTACACCATCTCGGCCTGGATGCAAAGCAATAATGCGCCCCAGCACCCATTTAAACGGAGGTGTTACATCGTTTTTTATGAGCACTAGCTTATCAATTGTAACAGAAGGAGACGTGGGATCTAACCACTTTTGTCTCTGCTGTAGATGATATAAATATTCATCTCTATACCTTCGCCAAAATTCTTGTTGAAAGCGTTGTATTAACTCATACCTATTTAAAGAATTTAATTTGCAAGTTGTATAATCGGAATCTGGAAGAGCCGTCAAAGGTTGTAAATTAAGAAAATGTCCAGGTGTCAACACTGATAAATCATTAGGATCATTACTGAGTGGATATAGCGGACGAGAATTTAAAAGTGACTCGATTTGACATAACAAAGTATAAAATTCCTCAAATGTGAGAATTTGTTCCCCGATTACACGGTGTAGGTGCGTTTTTACGGATTTAACGCCAGCTTCAGCCAAACCTGCAAAATGTGGAGCTGATGGTGGATAAAAATGCCATTCAATGAAATTGCTCTCAGCTGCATTTTTAAACAAAGCCTTAATTTGCTTATAACCTCCCTGGAAGTTTGTCCCACAGTCACTATAGACCTTTTCACATCCCCCTCTACGAGCTAGAAACCGCCTGAAGCAAGCTAAAAATGCGTCACTGCTGAGATCTGATGCTAGTTCTAGGTGAATTGCTTTTGTACTAAAGCAAACAAAAACGCAGATGTACGACTTATAAGTTTTTGCACCTCTAATTTTTCCTAAATTGGTTGTAAAAGGGCCTGCATAATCCACTGCAACGTGAGAGAATGGTTTGAGTTGTGAAATGCGGGCGGCCAGCAGATCGCCCATTGGAGGCTGATAGGATTTTGGAGAGACACGCCAACATTTCACGCAATTAGAAACGCATTTTTTAATTGCACGGCGCATGGATAAAATCCAAAATTGTTGAACAAGTAAGAATTGTAAAGTTTGAACACCGGGATGTAAAAATGATTTATGAAAGTCTTCAATAATCATTTCTGTTAAACGCGAGGTTCTTGGCAAGAGCGCGGGAAATTTCGCGTCAAACGATAGCGAAGAATTTTTTAGCCGACCTCCTACTCGCAAGACACCCCTGTCATCAAGAAATACGTTAAGTTTGCGTAACGGTTTAGAGGGTAGTTTTTTCTTTAGTAACTGCGATATATCTTGAGAAAATTTATTATTTTGTACATGTTGCACTAATAACATTAAACCGCGATTTAATTCCGTATTTGTGAGATGTCCAGATATTTTATTACCATTATTCTTGGCATTATTAATAAAGCGTAAAATGTAGGCAAAGACCGATTTTAACTTTGAAAGTGAAGAAAATTTATCAATTAAAGAATCTAGGAAGTTCTCAGTCTGAAAGGTTGTAAAAGTGACTGTCTTTTCTTCAAGATTTTCTTGAGATGCACGTTTTGGAGTATTATTAGAAGTTCTGGGCCACAATTCTTCATTTAAAGATAACCACGTAGGGCCACAAAACCACATGTTGTGATTTAATAGTTCCGAGGCTAATAAGCCCCGCGATGCGCAGTCAGCCGGGTTGTCAATCGAACTGACATAGTGCCACGAAGCGGGTGTCACTCTGTCTTGTATATAAGAAATTCTATTAGCTACGAAAGTTTTATATTTATGTGGGGGTGACTTAATCCAAGTTAAAGTAATTAAAGAGTCCGTCCAAGCGTATATTTTGGAGAATTTTATTTTATTTTCCAAAGTTTCTATAACAAATTTCACCAATTTAGAAAGCAATACCGCGCCAAGTAATTCTAAACGCGGTACTGAAACCCTTTTCAGAGGAGACACTTTAGACTTGGCTATAACAAAAAATGTATGAAAATTATTATTTTTATGAAAACGGAAATATACGACTGCAGCGTATCCCTTTTCAGACGCATCTGAGAACCCATGCAGTTCACAAATTTTATAATCAGTAACAATAAGACGGCGCGGTAAATTAAACGTTGAAATGTGTGGTAGGTCGAAAAGAAATCGTTGCCATTTCTCACAAACTGTAGATGGAGGGAATTCATCCCAATCCAACCCAAGGCACCACAGCTGCTGAATAAAGCATTTTGCTAAAAATGTGACAGGACTTAAAAATCCAAGCGGATCATAAATACGAGCGACATTTGATAAGATAAGCCTTTTTGTACAAGTCGTGTCAAATTTTGGTTCAATCTTGAATGAAAAAATATCTGAACCCGGACGCCACTGGAGGCCTAAGATTTTTAGCACAGAATGCCTAAAAATTTGCCTCCGGTAGGTCTTGTTGAAATGTTGGAACATTAGAAGTCCATTTCCTAAGTTCAAATCCACCGCGATTACACAATTGTATTAGTTCATCGCGTGCGCGTACAGCATTTTCAAGAGAATCCGACCCAGATACTATATCGTCAACGTATATATCGCTTTTTAGAATTTTACTGGCGTTTGGAAAATTCGCACCCTCATTCTCTATCAGTTGCATAATTGTTCGATTTGCCAAAAAAGGTGAACATGATAAACCAAAGGTGACTCTCAATAATCGATAATCTTTGATATCATCAAGTGATGAAAATCGCCACACTAATCTTTGGTAGTCGACATATCCTTTTCCTACACATATTTGTGTAAACATGCCTTTGATATCGCTAGTAAATACTACAGGGTGTACTCGAAAATTCAGTAAAATGCAAGCAATGTCCTTTTGCAACTTTGGACCCGAGAGAAGCTGATCGTTTAAAGATCCAAAATTTGTTTTTGCCGAAGCATCGTAAACTATACGTAATATTTTAGAATCGGACTTAGTTACATAATGGTGCGGAATGTAATATACTTGATAATCTTTTTTACTGTCTGTAATAATTTCCATGTAATTCTTATCAATATATTCTTGAATTATTTTCGAATACTCAAAATGTAATTCAGGATTTTTTATAAATTTCTGTTCTAGTGAAAGAAAGCGTTTTATAGCGAGATCCCTCGTATTGTTAAAGTCGAAAAATGGTTCGGAATTTCGGAAAGGTAATTCGACTACGTAACGTCCCTCGGCTGTTCTAGAATGCGTTGTTTGATAATGGTTTTCTGCTAGATCGTCCTCGGGAGAATTCTTATGAGATTCAGGGACTTCCTCTATTTCCCAAAATGATTTTATTGTACTCTCAAGATTGTTCTGATTTTTAATAAAAAATGAGTGCGTATTATTCATATTAACGGAGGCGTCTAATTTTCCCATTAGTACCCAACCAAATATCGTTTCGAGTGCAACCGGTTCATTAATTTCACCGAATCGTTTATTGCCTAACAAGATATAAGGTACGATTTCAGCCCCTAGCAAAATGTCAATCTCAGAAGGTTTATAAAAATGGGCATCAGCGAGAGGCAAATTTTTTATGTGGGACCAATCTTTGATATTTTCTATAGTGTAAGTAGGTAATTCATTACATAATTCAGTGAAAATTACTGCGTCAAATGTTACTAAAGGATTAGTTTTTCCGACCGGTTTTATGGTACACGTAACAGCGCCTTTTGCCGTAGAGTCTTGCATAGAGGATAGACCTTGAACTGTAACGGCATAATTATATTTTGCGAGACCTAAGAGTCTGTAACATCTCTCTGAAATGTAACTCATTTCCGAGCCACAGTCAATCAGAATACGTATGGTTTTATATTGCCCCCGTATATCTAAGATATCAGCATTAGCTGTCGACAATAAAGTTCGAGTTTTTGACGTTAATTTGCCACAGAAATTAGAGGGATTATGTGATTAATTACTTGATGACGTAAGAGGAGTATTTGAAGCGATCGAAGTGGACTGTATGTTTGCGGGAAGAACCTCTTGCGAGGACGCGATGTTATTTGACTGAGAAGCGAAATTTAGCGAATCTGTGCGAGTTTTTTCATCATTCCGAGAAATATGTAATAAAGAGTGATGATTAGCGTTGCAGAACTTGCAAGTAGAGTTAGACTTGCAATTTGTTTTATCATGGTAGGGGCTTAAACAATTTATACAACAGTGCTTTTGTCGAATAATGTTATTTCTTTCTTGGGCTGTTTTTTTTTATGAAACACCGGGCATGAATACAGTTTATGCACCGCACTACATAAAATGCAAGATGTTGAACTTTTATTTTCTTTTAGGAAGAATGCGTTACGAGATTTCTGATAAGAGTTATGTGATCTATTCGAAATGCTCGTTTTAGATTTTTCTGGAAATGATGTCTTGTATCTAGTACGTCGTACTGAAGTTTCAGCTTTATTACGGCGCGATGCAAAATCGAATAATGATTGATATGAAGCCATTTCGTTAGTACTTGGAAATTCTAATTCAAATTGCGTAAGTGTAGTTTCATCAAGGTGTTTAGAAAATAAATAAAGAAGCAAGAAATCCCAATTTTGTGTGCAAAATCCCATATTATTTAAACTAGCAACATTTTCACTGTAAATAGTTAGCAAATTGTTTAAATCTCATATGTTTTTTGAGTTTGTTACAATAGGTGCATTTTCCAACCCCTGTAAAAGAGTAAAAGCTATCGCCTTTTTATCATAAAAGCGCTCTACGAATGAATCATAAGCACTTTGATAGTTTTCTGTTGTTAGCGGTGTTTTTTGAACATGAGACAATACTTCTCCTTCCAAATGCGTAATTAAAAGATTGAATTTTTCTATAGGTGCCAGATCAGAGTTGTTATGGACAAGGGTATTGTAAAGATCAAAAAATGCCTTAAATTCAGTTATATTTTCACCTGAAAATTTTGTGAATTCTATACGAGGCATTTTCAAACTCTTACGGTTTTTTGTATTGGAAGTGCTATCACCTGGATCGGACTTAGACGGCTCTACCTTAGGTTCACTTCCCGCAATCTCCCTTAAAACTGTCCTAACACGCGATAATTTAAGTTCAAATTCCTTACGAACATTTTCTTCTGTATCAATTGGCTCGTCCTGTAAAGCGATGAGCGTAATAACATTTTCATGTTGTTTTCTAAAATCTGTTGCAACTTGATCAATGCTAGAAGTTAGCATTTTAAACTGATCACGCAACATTTGATCATCTTTTGCTCTTTCTGAAAATTCCAACATTTCTGAAGCTTGATTGCAACATATTTGGCGTAGAGCCTTAGATTGTTTTAGTTTATTTGAGTTAGCCATCTGAAAATGTTCGAAAGGTTCTTAGAAATACCTGGATAATGTAAAAGGTATCAAAGTAAATGTTATGGAGACGATAAGATATTTGTTGATTTTACTAAATTCAAAATGTAAACAATTATTATTACTTTTTATACCGAAATCAGCTGTTCTCACAAAAAACAAGTATGTGAGGCGCACCAAAAAAGTTCGCCTTCTTATCAGACGTACCGAGTGTAGACTTGCGACCTTGACTGTTTTATGAACTTGAACTAAATAATTTTGTGAATTCAATAGAATTCAGAAGGAATTAGTTTTATATAAGAGCTTACTTTTGTATCCGGTAATGAAGGATCATTTAATGTTTTGAAAAGTATCACATTAGAGCGTTATGCGCTGGTTCGAATGCGATGCGATGCGAAATAAAATGCAATTAACTAGATTTAATGAGTAGGCACTTACCACTGCGTTTCTCTGCGCTGAATGACACTTCACTGCACCTAGGGACCGGCGCCGGGTAGGTTTTTCTAATATATTGAGTCGGTTTGGTAATTTTGTTACGAGCAAAATTTGGTAGGTACACGGCCGATTGCTGCCTTCTTTCTACTGCCGTCCACCTGTTGAGATTCGCGCATGCGGAGTTGTGCCAACTCAAATAAAGCCTTTACAATGTATACAAAAATAAACTCTAAAGAAATAGAATAACCAAAAATATATATTTCTATTTTAGAAAACAACCCTAATGAAAATAATATAAAATAATAGTTACAATTTCTAAACAGTATTAAACACTGCAAAGATATCCACATATCTAAACCAAACCCTGGGTAACTAGTCGAATTCTTCTTTTGCCTCCCTTTCAAATCTTTTCATGAAGAGATTGGCAGCACTGGCAGCAACGAAGAGTTACCCATTGCTGAACCCTCATGTTGTTCGAAGAAATTATCATTCATTCGAAAACAATTTTGTTTCAAGCATGAAACTGCACTTCTTTTACTACATTTTCACTGATATTGTTTTATTCGAGTAGATCCTTAAGGTAGTCGAAGGTCTGTGGTATGGGAATACTGTGAATCCTGTAGAGTCCAATTTGAATATTTCTAGGGTTAAAGCAGTTCGTGATGGTGGTCTCTTAGTCAGCTGTGAAAATTCTGAGGATTGTAGCAGATTCAAGCAACTTATTAATGATAAATTATGTGATAGTTACACGGTTAAAGAGGTACCCGCTTTGAATCCGCGCTTCAAGATTGTTGGTATGTCTGAAAATCTCAGTAGTGACTCCCTAATTAAATATGTAAAAACTCAAAACAAAAATATTATTTTTTGAAAATAGTGTCATATATTGGTACCTATCATAGAGTTACAGACTGTGGTAAAATTTTTGTTGGGTATGATTATTGTAGCGTGTTTGATGCGATTGAGCTACGCAGGTGTTATAAATGTTGTGGGTACCATCATCTTGCGAAACATTGTTCGTCAAGTAATCCTGTGTGTCTGTTATATTCCGCAAGTCATAAAATTGAGAATTGTCCAAAGCCAAGTACATTTTGTTGCATCAATTGTATAAATTATAATAAGAACAATAAGGACCCTATTAGCACAAATCATGCCCCATGGGATAATACGTGTCATGTTTATAACATAACGCTAAAAAAAAATTAGAGACCATATAATCCATCCCCAATAGCAATCAACACATTTAGGTAGCCGGCTATCTCTGAGGGACGGGCTTGTATCAGCTTGTACTCCCACCTTTACACTGTATTATCAAAATATTCGAGGAGCTCGTACTAAGACAGCTAACTAATTTGTTAGTTCCTCGGTGGCACAGTATGACATTATTGCTCTAACAGAGACATGGCTTAATGATGGTTTCTGCAATGCTGAGTTATTTGATCCTAACTTTTATGACGTTTTTCGTTGTGACCGTAATTTTGTAGCAACAAATACCTCGAGAGGAGGTGGTGTCTTATTGGCAGTTAATAAAGGAATTAGTGCTTGTCTCTTTGATTATAAAAAGAATTGGGATATTTTTGATGACTTATTTTGCATTGATATTGTTTCTGTGAAAATTAAGTTAGGCGCTCTGTATATCTTTGTCATCTACATACCACCTGATTTGAATAATGAGTATTATGAAAAACTATTGTATGCTTTCGAGTCCTTGTATGACACTTATAACTCGGATATAGTTATTATTGGTGATTTCAATATTCCGAACTATGTAAGTCAGACTCCGGATGTGATTTGTCCAAAAGTGAATTTACTGAATAATTTTACAAATTTTTACGATCTCCGCCAGTACAGTGCTGTTTTAAACATTAGTAATAGGATTCTAGATCTTGTTCTTTCCAATTTTATGTGTAACGTGTTGCGTAGTTCTGATTTTTTGTTACCCGAGGATCAACACCATTCAGCTCTTACTGTCGATATTTTTTTACGGACCTATCAAAGAAACCGCAGACTACGCTACTGGCGTAGATCTTAACCTTACTACTTACACTTACACTTACTACTGTTGATTGGACACCTTTTAAGGAGTTTACAGACGTTAATGAGTTTGTTACTCAGTTTTATGAGACGTTGCAATTGGTTTTCATGAAGCACGTCCCACTAAAAATATTATTAAACAGGAGTTATTACACCTAATGAATTCATATCTTCGCGACCGAACTCAGTTTGTCCAAATATCCGGTGTCAAGTCCGTCAAATTTGCCCAAACGTCTGGAATGCCGCAGAGTTCCATTCTTGGACTATTACTATTCACAATTTTTATTAATGACATCACGGCCAACCTGAGTGTACGATATTTACTGTATGCTGATGATACGAAAATTTTTTGCTCTATTGACAATGAGTTAGATGCATTAAATCTTCAAAATAACTTAGATTTATTAAATTCGTGGTGCACTTTAAATAAACTGCCCTTAAATGCCGCCAAATGTAATGCAATGACTTAGCCGACGTTGTCACCTCTTACTTAGCCAATACTGGCTAGATGGGATTGTGCTTGGAGACCTGATTGCATTAAAGATCTGAGAGTTATTTTTGATCCTAAACTTTCTTTTATTATACATATTGAACGCATGGTGGCTAGTGCATATAAGAGCTTGGGCTTTGTTGTACGTAACATGAGAGATTTTCGAAATCCCGGCACACTTTGTACGCTGTTTACCACTTTTGTTCGTTCTAAGGTGGAATATGCTTCCTTGGTTTGGAGTCCCATTTATAATAATCATATATTATATATTGAGAAAGTACAACGTAGGTTTTTCAAAACTGCTGCATTTGTGCTAGATGGTTACTATCCAATGAGAGGATTTCCACAGCAAAGTTTCTATGACCGCTTTAACATCAATAGCTTACAAAAAAGACGTCAGTTGAACTCTGTCATTTTTCTCTATAAAATTCTTAATAATTAAATAAATTGTCAGAATATATTGGAAATGATCAATTTTCACGTACCTCTACGGAATACTCGAAATCAGCTCCTTCTCTCAATTAAAAATTACCATATAAATATATACAAAAGCTTACCCATCTATCAAATGATTACTAACTATCATGAAATTGAGTCACGGGTTGATATATACTTTTTTCCAATATCAACCAGATTAAAATGTGTTACTCTACATCACTTTAAGCTTTTTGTGTGTGTGTACATTTGTTAGTCTATATAGAATTAAGGATGTTGTGAGCGTGTTTTTATAAATGTATTATAATGTATGTATGGTATATTATTTTTCTTTGTTAGTTATTATGAGTATTTCTGTATTTTATGTTTTTCTGTTTTATGTGTGATTTGATTTTTGCTTTTCTTACACTTGCATGTGTACTGTTATTTTTCTATTGTAGCCTTATCCTGTTATTGGGCATATTGCCCGTTGGGTATTGTAGTAAATAAAATAAAATACTTGGATTGTTTGTTAATTGAAAATAATGAACAAACGTTAAAGCAGATTACCTTCATACTTCAAAAGGTCACCTTGTAACTAGATATTTTTCACCTTATTAATTAAATCAACGGAATTAATCACAGAAAAACTAATAGGTGGTGAGCCGGCGATCCAATTGATGAAACAATAAGACGCACCGCCTCGACTTTCCTGGTTTATGAATCTTAGGCAAGCAGTATACCAGGGTTAGATACATATAACCTCCTATTTAAAGCTGAAGTAATAAGGTTGTTGCAGGATTTAAGTACATTTCTTACTTCAGTAATCATTTTTGGTAATGGATTTCTAGAAAGTTTTATAAGGGCCATTACTAATCAGGTGCCTTCTATCCATCCATTCTACCCTTTCATAATAGTCCTCTTTATCTAAAATAACAATCTTATTACCTTTAGGTTGGTAGGTACAGCTTTTAGGTAAAAACAATCTTTTTCACGCAACAGTTTGTTTATTTTCCTATCCTTACTGGATTTTGGCTTACCATTAACTTAGTGACAACATTTGTCGACAATTACCACTCTACCAACTATCATTCTTGAATGTAATAAATTTGTGTGAAGATATCCACACTTTTCTGTCCACACATTTCGGCTTGGGGAAAACGTATCTCGTAGCTCTATCAGCATACTTGGGTTATTTATACGTTCCAAATTTTGCCGAAACTGAGTTTAAGGAAGATATATTTTCTTATTTTATTAGTTAAACAAATAAATAATGTAAGTAAGCTACAATCGTCACACAGCACCCTTTCCTATGTTCTAAATCGTTTTTTAATGGGGAATTCGTATAAAATTAACGAATCGCAATAAAATTTCATGCAAAATGTGACGATTACTTACTTGATCACAAACCAGATGAGGTAAATAATGTCTACAAATACATTCTATACACAAAAATGTACGCCATCTTGAGCTTACATTTTAAATTGCACATCTATCCTATGTGCGCAACAGGCTCTGCGGCCTGACACCCAAAACGGGAACCATATTCTGACCTAATTAGGTGTGGGTACATCTTTCGGGTAATAAGTTATGAGAAGTGGAATACGTAAAATTAGGACATATTAAATATAAAGGTGTACAGCAGCCCCTACGACCTGACACCCAAAACAGGGACTAGTCTGCAGTTCTATGCTTAGTGCTTAGTTCCGAAATATATACCCGAGTCTATATGTCTATGTAGATATGTAAACATGTCTTGTCTATGTAAATATATAGTATATACCCGAAAGATGTACCCTTACCAAATTTGGTCAGAATATGAAGCACTGAGTATAGAAATGAAGGCTGGTCCCCGTTTTGGATGTCAGGCCGTAGGGGCTGCTGCACATCCTTATATTTAATAATATGTTCTAATTTTACATATTCCACTACTCATAACTCATTACCCGAAAGATGTACCCTCACCAAATTTGATCAGAATATGAATCACTACGTATAGAAATGCAAGCTGGTCCCCGTTTTAGGTGTCGGGCCGTAGAGCCTGCTGCATACATACGATACATCGATATGCAATTTAAAATGTAAGTTCAAGGCAGCGTATATTTTTGTGTATAGAATGTATTTGTAGACATTGTTTACCTCATCTGCTTTGTGATCAAGTAAGTAATCGTCACATTTTGCATGAAATTTTATTGCGATTCGTTAATTTTATACGAATTCCACATAAAAAACGATTTGGAATATAGGAAACGGTGCTGTATGACGATTATAGCTTACTTACATGATTTATTTGTTTAGCTAATAAAATAAGAATATACATCTTCGTTAAACCCAGTTTCGGCAAAATTTGGAACGTATAAATAGCCCAAGTTTAGTTACGGCCTGCGCGGTCCCGGTCGTAGCAGTCGCTGCTATGCTGATCGAGCTACGACACACGCTTTCCCCAAGCCGAAATGTGTGGACAGAAAAGTGTGGATATCTTCACACAAATATGTAATAATATAATTAGAAATACTGGTAGTAAGAAAAGTTTAAAAACATAACAGTTCTGAACAAAGCAAAAAAAAAATTCAGAAAATATGTTTTCATTCTTGAAATACCTTTAACTCATTTCCTACAACCGACACATGTCCAATCATTCTTTTTTGCTATCGGCAGAGACGTATAGAATCTACAAAGACGTTTTACCTATATGGGCGACTTGAAGCCGAAAAGTTACTGGCCATTCGTAGATGGCTCTGCTGGAATTTTACCAGCAGCGCTTGCAGCATTGTCCATTGGAACTAAATTGGACATTCTCAACAATTGTTCCACCGTTTAATGCCAGATGTCGCTAAATAAGGTTGACTGCACATGTATAGGTACTGTCGCTGTTGCAGGATTTATTATATTCATAACTGGTGTGAAATATTATTTGTGAATATGTTTTCTTAACAGTTGTCTACCAAATACTTCGCATTTGATATACTTACATTATAAAAATCAAATTACAATAATAGCAATTTAAAACATTCTCTAAATGAAAGTTTTGCAAATGTAGTCTACAAAAGTCTAATGGTTAAACGTGTCATTCATTAGTAACACATTTGATTATTTCATGGCGTGTCACCCGGCCGTCCCAGGTTCGATCCGTAGTCGATAACGATTTTTTTCTTAAGAATTCGTGCAATATGGCATATACATTGTCTAAATATTATATACTCAATATCTACACAATCTGCAAGTTTGGGACTTTTGTTGCTGTTTGTGGTGTTCGTATAACGATGATATAAGGTTATAGGTATACATACTACAGTGCCTACTAAAAAAGTAGGTATTTACATTACATTACATTAATACATTGCATAAAGTATATGGACATATCTGGATCTATATAAATTAATAATTTGTGTAAACACTAATGACGGTTGATGTGTTTATACTAATAAAACACTATTACACTGGGTTAGTTGCATATAATAGTTTTAAAGAATGTGTAAAAAATTACACCGTTAAAGATCGTAGAATGTTTGAACTGTTGGTGTTTTATTTAGGCTTCTGTATCTTAACTATCTCGTTTATTTTTTATAGCTTTTTTTTAGGTAATAACCAAAGTCTAGGTACAAATGCTTTGTAACTAAGTAACTAAAATGTCACTATTTTATAGAGGATAATTTTAGTAGCTGAAATAGGATTTTAGAACGTTGTTATGGAGTCCAATTTTACAAAATTCTTGTTTTTGGAATAAGTTCCCTTGGTGCAGCGAGGTAGATACTTATATATACTTAGATCTACATCTGTAGGTAGGTATTCGTCGCTGCTAATACCTAATTTTTATATCGGTTGGTATTCCAAAGTTTACAGAATATAACTATCAGTTGCCTGTTCCTCTCCGTCGGAATTTTTATTTTTCGAGATCTTAATCGTGCCGCCGCTATCGGCCATCTACGTTCGACAGCAAAATCTCCTCGTTACGAGGGACATTACAAAGATAGGTTGGTCACAGCATATTGTTATATATGCTGTGGTTTGGTTTCGCGCCGAGAATATTTGATTACTGACTGGGGTTTTCCAAAAGTGCAGCATTAATAATTATATAAATTGAAATTATTCAATGGGTAGGAAGGACTGTGTTCAAAAATACATCATACTAATTATTTATGTTTAAATTGTGCCTAAGTAAAAGATGAAACACTTTTGGAAACTGGTGTCTATACCGAGCGGCTAAAAGTATCTAAGTGTCCTATTAGATTATTTCAGAGACCGAGGGCACTTGGATTTAAATTTTGAAATTGGTAATAATATAATGACGTCCCTGTAGCTCTTCCGGTTACACCAAAAGTTGACGTCAACTTTGTTATTGACAATGGAACAGCCAGTTTATTATCGCATTTTTGGATTTTAGTGTTACTTTCATCAAGTTTCCCTGTTCCTAAAGTTAACCATTTTCGATATATTTTATTTTTTTTATATGTATATATTTTATAGTTTAAAACCCCGTGTTTTTTATATTAAGAAAGATAGAGCGGTCATAATCACAGGGGAGTCAGTTAAATTCATAAGCTTTCTAATCACATCTTCAGGGTTGCTGGTTGCTTACAGGGTGTTAAAAATTTAATACCATATTAGGTCAACTGTAAGCCTTAAAAACTTGAATTTTTACATGGGACACCCTGTATATTATGGCATTTTTGGATTCTACACTTTCGATCACTTTCGGTCGGTATTACGGTCACTTTCATCAAGTTTACCTGTTTTCAAGATATGTATCTAATTTTATTAAAAAAAAATCGAAAATCCTAACTTAAAATCCTGTATATCAAGAACGATAGAACGACAATATTCACAAGTGAGAGAGTTAAATCCATAAGCTGCATAGCTTTCTAATCATACCATCAAGGTTATTGATGGATTCATGGATTGATGGATTGAATAATATACAGGGTGTTCCACTTAAAATAACAAAGTTGACGTCAACTTCCGGTATAACCGGAAGAGCTGCAGGAACGCTATTATTTCATTTAAAGAGAGCATACCTTAAAACCTCAGAATACCAAATTTTAAAAATTAAATCCAAGTGGCCTTTGTTGAAATAATCTGAATATCATTCATCTGTACTATTATTTACAAAAATCACAAATGCTGTAATTTTGAATGGTTTATATTAACTTTGCTGGATGATGTCCCGGTTTTTATATTTTGCTTAACAAATTTTAATGTAAAATAAATAGAGGTTCTGATATAAAAATTAATAAAATAGCCTAAAGGAAAGTTTTTACCTTGAGGTATCACTAAAAGTTATATTTACGAAATGATTTTTTAGTGTTTTTCCAATATTTTCGTGGCAAACTAATTCCTCAAATTTACTAACACAAATGTCTTCTCATACTACGACAAATTATCCACGATGTTTCTAAATGGTACAATTAATACCCCTGATTTTGTGCTACTATAGGATAAGATTACAGAACGTGGTCTATTTGCTAAAATTGCTACAAATTTCAGGGGAATGTTGTAACACATTTTCTTAAAAAGTATTCGGTTACAAATATTGCGAGGGACAGCTACCCTCACCATAATCTACCACAGGCATTTTTACAAAAAATAAAATAAAATAAAACATAAATATATAATCACTTGTTTTTCTCATTCTATATCAATCACACCCACACCCAACACTTTACAGGTCGAGCGTGAGCCCCTGTGTAAGTAAACGTTTGAGTGCCGAACGCTACCCGAGTGGGGTAACTTATTTAATTCTTATATAACTAATATAACACTTTTTTTTAATCTTCAGTCACTACGTATATACATTATACTAACGTGCATTTTTTATATGATTATTAAAAAAAACTATACATTTTTATAGTTTTTATTTGAGCCGTGACTATTTATTGCTATTTATTTATAGCCGCAGTTGAATATGTATTCTATGAGGGCCACTATATTAGAACAAATAATTAGTAAAATTCGAGAATATCTATATATTTGATCTTATTATAGTTGTTCGTACATATAAGAAAAGCTTATCTTTATATCCAAGAATTTTTAATAATTTCATTTTAACGGCTCATCAAAGTAATTTTTTTCAATAAACATGTATCTATAACTGTCCTCAGATAGGGTCACCGCATGTAACTAACCTTCCGCACACGCAAAAAAGATTCGTGGGAAGTACAGGCAAAGACAATAATTCGTCTATATTCTTTGGTACAGGTTTGGTAAACCGGAGCTTTCGGTCCTCACATTTTTTAATATAACCTTTTGTATAGGATGCCGTAGAAAAATGAAGCATTAGTTTTGAGGTTTTAGGTTATATAGATACTTTTTTCTTAGGTACCAGTTTTGCAATACACATTTATTTAATCCCAGTATTATTTGTTAACTGTACATATGGAGATATTGTAACTGTGTCGAGTTTTATAAATTTTTTTGGATTTTTGTAATATTACGAGTAGGTACCTACTACCTACTATGATGGTTTTAAAAATAGCAGCGAGGTATAAATAGTCTAGTAAGTACCTAATAAGGTCTACTTTTATTTATTATATTATTGAATTCATTTATGTACGCGGCATGCATAAGATACATACAAATTTCTTTTTTATAATGTAGTAAATATTTTACCCTAAATAGTAAGTTTAACATAGCGTAGGGAGGTGGCTCAGTTGTAAGAGCATTATACGCTATGCCGAAGGTCCCGAGTTCGATCCTCGGCTGCCGTTAAAGCCAAAACACTTTTTATTCTACCAGAATATTAAATAAATACAATAATAAAATTATTAACGTAGGAGCATTTATACTTCCGTGTAAAATTATTAAAATGATGTTTATGTTAAATCCATAGAGTTCGTTAGGTTACGTCTGACAACACTGCACTATTCTCTTAAACGTGTGCGCTTGAAAAATTAAATTCCTGTATGGCAATGCGAAGCGATAGTAGAATCCTGCACGTGTAATCTACTGGTACTGTGAGGGCGCAACTTGCCGGGTTGAAATTACTCAATTGTGATTGGCTAATTGTGATCTCGTATATATGGTTGCATAAAAACAAGAAAAAGTGTATACTTCAAAAAAATACATTAAGTGAACTGTCATCGGCTAATAAATGAAGTTGATCTAACGCAATATATATACAGGGACGCTTAGAAAACTGCATAAGCAAGATTTAATCATTATATTACTTTTAAATAGATAGGATAGATAGATAGATAGATAGATATATTATGGATGATCCAGCAGCATAAAGACCGATATGCCTCTTGGATGTAGAAGGGAAATTATACGAGCAGTTAATACTAATCCGGTTAAACAAGGAATTAACAAGAACGGGGGGCTCTCGGACCAACAGTATGGATTTAGGTAAGGACCACGAACAGACGATGCCATAAACGAGGTCTTGGAGATTGCTAGGGCAGCAGAGAGAGACTTCTCGTGCCCGCACCGAAGAATCTGCGCTGTCATAACGGTCGATGTTAGGAATGCCTTTAACAGTGCATCGTGGCAAGGAATCCTGGAGGAACTAAGGAAACGCAAGATCGACGAAAGTCTTATTAGTGTAATAGCTACATATCTGTCAGAACGAGAAATCATCCTACAGATGGAAAATAAGACAGATTAATAGTGGAGTGCCGCAGGGGTCAGTATTGGGACCTACGCTTTGGAATATTCAGTATGACCTCCTACTGAGAATAGAACAGCCAGTTGGAGTCCATCTAATCGGCTTTGCCGATGATGTTGCCATGGTAGTGGTAGCCAAAGGAGAGGCCAATTTAATGAATTCTGCTAACATAGCATTACAGCAAGTGGCAAACTGGATGGAGGAAAAGGGGCTGAAACTGGCGCCAGAAAAAACAGAGGCCGCACTTCTTACCACCAAAATAAAGATACTCCCGATTCAATTCACACTGGAGGGTACAACCATATTGGCAAAAAGGGTAGTCAAGTATTTGAAGAAGAAAACCGATTTATTGTTTTACTGCTTTCTTAAACTTACCTCGACACGGTTTATGGTTACGCAGAGTAGTTGTAGATGTTAATCTCTTGGTTACGTGATTCTCGTAAAACGGAGCAGCGAATGGGAAGTCTTCGATTTTAGTAGGGAAACAACTTTGTTCATCATATGGTTCTAAATCAGCTAAAATTGCGTCCAATTATGTGGAGTCTGGCAAATAAAGAGTTACTATTATTAATTTATTCAGTCACTATTAAATAAATATCTCTGACATTATCAGTAATAGAAAAATGAATGTTTGGTACCTCACTGAGTGACCTATGATCTACCTATCGGTAGGGATTTTAGTTCGAAAACTATACAGGGTATATGTTATTACATAGTCAATATATGAGTCTTTAAACATCTGAAAATATTTTTTTTCAAATGAGACCACCATGATTTTTTCAGTCCAATGAAATTGAATGTAAAAATGCTTTAATTTGATATAGGGTTACCTTAAACCTAAAATCATTATTTACCTATGTAAATGGCGTTACTACAAAATTTCATGTTTTAGAGAAAAACGTAGTCTTATTCACGTAGGTTTTGCAACAACAAAAAAAAATGTTTAAACGTTACATTAATTTTTACATATCCAAATTCGATATTAAAGTTGTTTTTTAAATTGTGTTTTCCAGAATTTTTCACTCTTATACTTTAGAAAATAATTATAGAAATTTTATAGAAATTTGCCAGGCTCTTGCCTATTGAAAAATAAACATTACATATTTTTTTCAACAAGTGATTCAATATAAAACATTTTCATTCATGTATATTCAAAATTCTGGATCTTGCTAATGGAATTTCAAAATTATATCTATCTAATTTTAAAGATTTAGCAATAATTTGTAGCTATAATCATGTAGGCGTTGGCGTTGTTCTGCCACTATTAAGTAAGTGTTTATTGGCTAAAGCTGTTCAAACATGTCTAGATTTAGGTGCACAAACGACGATTTTTTAAATTTACTAATTATTTATGGAGAATAACAAAAATATTACCAGGAGTAATGTATTTTATTTTTTATTTTTGATTTTTTTTAGAGTACAATGTCCAACGGGACGGATCTCAGTTACAGAACCAGGTTTGAAAACATTACTAAAAATACATAATATAAAAATAGGAGAATAAACAAGAGTAAAAATATCACAATTAGTAACAAGAAATAACAACTGATTAAAAAGTTAGGCGCATACATTTTATATCTGGATTGGTATAAATAGATTTTTAAAAACTTTTATTTTACTACTTAGGATAGTACATACTATCCTTTATAATTTTATTACAGTAAAATATAGGTTGAGACTTCTACTACAACGGAGTCTAAATAAGAACTGACTAACAATGGTAAAAAGCAGTATTTATAACCTACAGGTAAGCTGACTGTTAACAATTCCAAGGATTTCTTAGAATGAATGCTAGACATGCTGACCAATTGTCAGGTGGCTACTTAAATAATAAGATAAAATACATTGTATGAGATAAAGTATAATATCACTAAGATAAGGCACGTCTTGTTATTGAAGTCCAGTGCTAATTCGTATATAACATACATATTACATGATCAAACACCAAATAAGAAACATAAAGATATATTACCATGCAATATACATACTACTCAAATAATGTCCTGTGGGATTTCTCCGCGTTATTAACGAAAAGCGAGCTGCGGTAGCATCGCTGTTGATTGATTGAATTAAAACACTTGCATTGACTTACTAGGTATAGTATAATTAAATGGACTGTATATAATTTTTGTGATAGTGAACAAACTAGTCTGCTTGTGTGCAGAACAACGTCCTGCACCTTATGGTTGTAGTTTACAACTCTGCTTAATACTTAATACTAGACTAAACTGATTCCTTCACACGATACATGCATACGTTACAGTTTTTAGGGTTTAAACCCCACTTGAGCGCCGAAGGAATGCAGGCCAAACTATTGACATAAAACAGACACATTTGCAGGCTATTAAGATACATGAAACCAAGCTTAAACATCCCGCCCGCCTTGGAAGCTCCTAGCTTTCAAATAAAGCATAAAAGAAATCTATGAGTTATATGACACTAATTACTGCAAATAGTGACATTATACAATCTTGGGTCACTAGGTACTTAAATTAAACTAATATCGTTCAATAGTATATAGTAAATATCCCATTTCAGTTCTCTAAGCATTGCTGTCTATGGGCAGTTTATACACCTTAACTACACTACGTTTGACCACTCCACCGCGCACTAAAACACTCACAACGCGAGTGATTCCGTCCTTTCCTGGGTGAAGTGTAGTAATACGTCCTAACTTCCATTGAAGAGGAGCTGAGTCATCATCCTTGATTAATACCAAATCACCGACCATAAGTCCAGGAAATGATTTTTTCCATTTTCCGCGCTGCTGAAGTAACGTTAGATATTCAGCAGACCATCGCCTCCAAAAGTGCTGCACAATTTGCTGCAAACGAGCGTGTAACTTCAAGCGGTTCACTGGTATTTCCGAAACGTCTTCTTGAGGTATGGCCATGAGAGAGTCACCCACAAGGAAGTGTGCAGGGGTTAAAACAGAAAGATCTTCGGGATCATGAGTCATAGGTATAAGAGGTCGGGAATTGAGTACTGCTTCTATCTGACATAAAACTGTGTATAACCCTTCATAAGTTAGATGAGCATTTCCCACCACGTGAATTAAGTTAAATTTGGCTGAACGCACCGCAGATTCCCACAATCCACCTTGATGTGGAGAAAAAGGAGGTATAAAATGCCATGTTATAGAATTTTCTAGTAAAAAGTTACGAATTTCACTAGACTGTATAGAATTTCCTAGTGATTTAACTATGGATTTTAGCTCATTACTTGCACCAACAAAGTTAGTGCCATTATCGCTATAAATATTTCGACATAAGCCTCTTCTGGATGTGAAGCGTTTTAGACAATTTAAGAATACCTTAGATGATAGATCACCGGCCAACTCAATTTTTGTATGTTCAAGTATGGTAACCTGTCTCGGTATTTTAATAGAATTTAAGTCTGCTAATGGATCATAAAAGAGTTGGAACGAGGTGTGTAGGTCAAATGGGATTGATTCATCCCTAGAAATTTGTATTTGACATAATTTTTGTAATAAAAGCTTAACCTGTACTATTACAGGCCCAATTAACCCTAAAGGGTCAAATATTTTAGCGACGATAGATAGAATAAAACGTTTTGTAATAAAGTTCCCCCTTGATAAGTTTACCAAATACGAAAAGGTGTCGTAATTTGGATTCCAAACTAAACCTAAAGCCTTGATATTTTCATCCTTACTAATGTAGTATTCTGGTAAATCCCCTAAGTTTTTGTTATCGAGTAACTCGGTTCGATTAGAACACCATTTCCGCAGAGACAACTCTGCAGAACTAAGAATTTCTGAAATTTCTGTTTTTAGTTTTGCAGCTGCCCTTATGTTACCCGCCCCACTAATTAAGTCATCCATATAAACATCGTTTTTGATAGCAATGGAGTACAAATCGTTTTGAATGGTTGGACTCACCTTCAGAACATCATTCAACGATAAACTCGAATTGGTTTTACATGATGTGTCAAATACTACCCTAAGCTTCGTGGTCTTGCTATGTTCCTTAATTACATCGTGGTGCGGTAAATAATATTCCAAAGAATTTGTTGTATCATTAGAAGTGTCAATAACCGGCATGTGTTCGAGTGCTTCATATTCCGCCATAAAATTTGTATATTGTGTTTTTAGACTAATATCGCGTTGCAATTGTTTTTCTAGCGATAAGAACCTGTTAATTGCAGTATTTTGAGATTCGCCTAGAGACTTTATGTTCTCCCGAAAAGGCAAGTTAACCTCAAACCTCCAGCTCGTATCGCGTTTGAATGTCTTTGTGAAATGCTGCTCACACTTTTGCTCCTCTCGAGAATAGCATTTTTTGTCACCTACTTCTTCAAGTGTCCAAAATTGTTTAACTTGTTCGTGTAAATATTGATCTGATATAGATAAATTGCAAACAATAGGTCGATTAATATTTTTTATAGATTGTAGATTGCCCGAAATAATCCAACCGAGTTTGGTTTTTTGAGCAACCGGCTTGTTTTTTCCCAGTTTGATTTGACCTACGCACAATATATCGAAGAATAAACTCGCGCCTAAAAGTAAATCAATAGGAGTAGCTTCATTAATGTTCTCGTCCGCTAACTGAATATTTTTAGGAGGATTTAATTCTGATATATCAAAGGATATTTGAGGCAAGTTATCTGTAATTCTATTAACTACCAAAAAGTTTTCTTTCGTTTTGTATTTATTATCCAATGAGAATATAAATCCTTCCGTTTTTCTTGAAATATGACTCGATACATTATTTACACCTGCTACAGGTATATGTGCTTGTGTGGTTTTTAGCTTTAATTTTTGTACTAGAGACCCCGTGATGAAATTGGACTGTGAGCCGCTGTCTAATAGTGCGCGACAACGTACCCCTTTTCCATTGGAATTGAGAATATTCACTGTGGCTGTAGCTAACAACACCTGTGATGTCTGTTTTGTTTCCGTAAGGAGGGTGGTATGCGTCAAAGCTGTGTCCTCTTGGGACCCCCCTGGGTTGCTATTTTCAATAGGGTGGTCATTCCTATCATCATGAGATTTATTACTTTCAGACATATGTAGCAAAGAGTGATGTTTTCCCTTGCAATGTTTACAAGAACTAGCTTTACAATTTGCCGCGAAATGGTTGGGTCTCAAACAGTTCGTGCATAATTTATTTTTCTTGACTTCTATTAACTTATTAGAAGACGACATGTTAATAAATTTCTGACACTGATTATTGAAATGATTTTCCCTACAAAATGAGCATGTAATTTTGCCCACCGATAAATGAGTGTATGATTTTTGTTCGCGTGAGTTTTGAATATTTTTGTATTTATATTCGACAGTTTCTAGTAACTGACACCGTTCTAATAAGAATTCAACTAATTTTGTTGTCGTAATTGAATCTATATCATCTTTGCGTATAACATATTCCCATTCCCTTTTTGTTTGAGAATCGAGTTTTGAAATGATCGTGCATATAATGGGTGTATCCCATTTATCCGTGGGTTGGCCTATAGCCTGCAACGCGCGGAAATTTCTGTTGAAATTGTTTAATAATTTTCGCAATTGACTACAAGATTCGTATTTTACTGGTGTCAAATCGAAAATAGCGTTCATATGTGTATATATTATACGTTTTTTGTTTTCGTAGCGTTCTTTCAACATACCCCATGCAATGTCATAATTGTTATTTGTCATTTTCATAGAGTGTATTACCTGAGCTGCCTCTCCCTTCAGACATGACCTTAAATAATAGAATTTTTGCACGTTTGATAATTTTTCATTTTCATGTATTAGTGTAGCGAAATTGTCATGAAAGCTTGTCCACTCGTGATATGATCCCTGAAACTCTGGCAAGTCAACATTTGGTAGTTTTACCTGACCTAATAAATTGTCTACATTTGTATTAACGGTTGCCGTTGTACCCGTAGGCGTATTTATTTCGCGAGTAACTACATCGAGTTGGTTGCTTTGCGCATTATTTTGCTTGGACCGTAAGAACTCTCTAACTGTGGCACTAACCTTGTAAAAAGCACCCTCAAAGGCTTCTCGTTCATCGTTTTGAACGACTCCACCTGAGAGCACTTCGATGCTGTTTTGAATTTCCTCAAATTTATCTAAAATCCCATCAAGTCTAGTAAAACGCGTTTCAATTTCTAGTAGATCAGCGTTTTCTGCGTTAAAGGCATTTAGAAAATTTTGAAAACGTGTAACTTGTCCCTTAAATTGACCTCGTCTTAAAATCAAAGCGGGTAAGTCGCTTTCGTTGAGTTCAGTCATTTTGCTTAGATAAAAACCGTACTATGTCAGATAACAAACAGAGATAATTACTTAAGACTAGGACGTATATAAAAGGAAGAGTGACTTACAGTATTGCTTGCTTATGTGTAGAGATACCTCTCGAGTGTGTATGTGTTGCTTCTTTGTGTACCTTTGTGTTGATTATTCGTTTAAGTAGTTGCTTCTTCGTGTTTGTTTGTATTGATTGCTTCGTTTAAGTAGCGTCTTATTTGTGTTTCTTTGCGTTAATTGCTTCGTTTGTGTAGCTTCTTATTTGTGTTTCTTTGCGTTGATTTGCGTTGTTGCTGATTTGTGTTTCTTTGTGTTGAATGCTTCTTTTGTGTAGAGCTTCTTTGAATCCAAAACTCTTGCGTATGATGAGACTATCGACGTTCACTATCACTGATTTTATTCACTGTCAAACTCACTATGAACTAAATTAATCCAATTCGTCTTCCACGACGTGAACCAAACTTATTCCATGCGACTTGACAAGAATCCAATTATTCCATAGGGCACCACTAGAACCAGATTATTCCATCCAGATCGACTAGGATCTTGTACTTCGTATCGTAGAACCAAATTATCCAGATCGTAGAACCAAATTATCCGGCTCGAAGGACCATGTACTTTGGGATTTCTCCGCGTTATTAACGAAAAGCGAGCTGCGGTAGCATCGCTGTTGATTGATTGAATTAAAACACTTGCATTGACTTACTAGGTATAGTATAATTAAATGGACTGTATATAATTTTTGTGATAGTGAACAAACTAGTCTGCTTGTGTGCAGAACAACGTCCTGCACCTTATGGTTGTAGTTTACAACTCTGCTTAATACTTAATACTAGACTAAACTGATTCCTTCACACGATACATGCATACGTTACAGTTTTTAGGGTTTAAACCCCACTTGAGCGCCGAAGGAATGCAGGCCAAACTATTGACATAAAATAGACACATTTGCAGGCTATTAAGATACATGAAACCAAGCTTAAACAACCATGCAATATACAGACTACTCAAATAAATTTTTAATACATTCAATTGAATGAAAAAATATATCAAGTGGATCTTCATAATTTGATAACAGTAATTTGATTATGAGGGGAGGTTATGAGAATGTTTGTACGGGTATTTGGCAATTGCAGTACTGAGTTAGATCTAGAATTAAGTCTAGGAACACGATATAAAATTCGAGACACTAGAGAAGATGCATTCAGAGAATTATTGATAATTTTGTGCAAAAAAAATTGGGGAATACATAACGCGCCGACGTTGTAAGCTAATTAAGTTGAATGTGGATAACAAAATGTCTTGTGGAATGCCACGAACCGGATAGGTAAGTTGATAAAACGCAATGTCTTTAGATACCTCCGTTGCACTTTTTCTAATTGTGTAATATGAGTGTTATAAATTGGACTCCAGATAATGGAGGCATAGTCCATTTTGCTGCAAACAAAACAATTGAACAGCGTATTAAATGTCGCCGTATTCCGAAAACCCTTAGAATTACGTAGACAATGCTCAGATTTTTAAATGCAGATTGCCATCATTATTGGCTCTTGTAAATGTAAACGTCTGCATACCACATATTACGGCTCGATAATCATTAAAGATGTTGATGTTTCAATGGAATTAGAAAACTGAAAGCATCATCGTCGTTTAATTTCGCCCTATTCAGATAATCCCATCCTGCTATAGCCAAATGTTTGGAATCTTCGAGTGAATTTCGGAGATAGCCACGAACAGTGCTCACTATACCACACTCTTGGGCAATTTTCATCTCTTTAGATCCTCCACCATTTACATATTTTACGGAGGAGAACATAAAAGCTGAAGCGTTATTTACAAAGGAAACAGCTCCGTCGCCGGCCTTTATTATTCTTCCATGCACAAGTAATTGGCTGTCATAGGTGACATCGAAGAGCGTCGATTGATTGATGGCAATTTCAATTACGTCATTATTTTGGAAATATCTAGTGTATGGGTAATCCGTTCGCCATTCTATCTTCTCTATTAAATAGTCAGATTTTAGATTTCGGAAAATGTTGAACATTTGATTTGACAACATTGTATCCTAGTATTTCTAAGAAACAAATACTCGATGTCGTGAAAGGTTTTTTTCTATTTGTAGCAGTAACAGCGGCTGTATTGTGACAATGATGCGGGTACATCAATTTTGTATGTGATGATGAATTGTGTTGTTGGTCGAAAACCAGTACCATGTTATTACGTAAGCTTCCTTATCTCTAGTCGAACTATTATTTCTTCACCTTTTAAATTGACAAGTTCAAAATTCTGATCCAGTACAGTTATACAAATATTATTTATTCCTCACTCGTTTATTATTGGTAAATAAGATGTGCGGTCGTTTCATCGATGGCAAAACCAGGATCGACGGAAATTGCAAATTCGTATATGGCGTGGAAGGTCCTGTCGCTGTAGAAGGCTCCAGAAGTAATACTGCAATCCAAGTGAATAGTTCTTACTTTTATAATATTGACTGGAAGGTCTGAGCTGTGTACTTTATTCGTCTCTAGCAACTGCTTCCCAGAGAATCCCAATATCTTGCCGATACTATCTTTTGGTGCAAAGCCGATAGCGTAATTACTACTAAATATTTTACACTTGATGGTATTATTATTCGGTTTCAAGGAAAATATTTCATCTTGGAGGCTCTGGGGCTTCTTCGATATATCCAAATGGTTTCTGATGTACGCTTCAATGTCCCTAATTTCATAGGCGCCGGTATCAAATTCAATTAGCTTTTTTTCGTTATGGCGGTATTCTCCTAAATGTAAACCTTCTGTCCAGCCTCGATGTTGGGGACGCTGTTGTACTAGTGAAAACTGAGAAGAGCTAGGCCGTACTCGGACTTTGGATCTAAATAAAGTGACGGCGTAAAATCAGTAGATAATGTGGAGATACGACTTTTAAGCGTCAATATCGTCAATACGTATCGATTGATGCAATTCACCCACTATCGACCTTTTTATAAAGAAACTGCAAACACAGATGTCCACAGTTAATCTGATTATAATTTTGATATTGATCATTATTATAGATAATTTTCACCGCCGAACCACCCAAGTATTGTACCAGTTTCTTTTGTGGTTTTAAGCTACCAAAACTGTTGAAATATCTAACTACATTGTCATCTTTCTTATATGCTACCTAATGTGTACTTTTATTTTTATTTAAATCCAGATTTAGGATGGCGTTGTCTCTCTGCCATTGACCTGCTGCAGTAAGTAGAGTGTCTCTCATGAAAACGCCTCGAAAATTTGATATTTTTAATTGCTTAACAAACTTTCTTAGGTCAACATTGGATAAAGGTCTATAGGGTAGCTTTGTTGGTAGTTTTTTTGCTGTTTCTTCAAGAACAAAGTTAAAACCGCCATGACGATTTTTTCTCAAATATAAGCCCTATCCTATTGATTCCATTGCTTGGTTATGTCTTTGGTCCTCGTCAAGTTTCTTTTTGGCATTTTTAGCATCAATTACTGTTTTCGCTATTTCACTTGCTCCATCCGCGGGCGATCCTAAAGCGCCCAATCCAGCCAATAGTGGTATTATTGGTAAAAATCCACCTGAATGGTCAAATGGTATTGTTCTAGGAACACGGATTTTCTTTTTACTGCCCGCCTTTTTAACTGTCAGTCGAGCTGCCTTAAAAGCAATTAATTCAGATGTTTTAACATAGTATATGTCTTGTTGTGGATATCTCTTGAGAACGTTAGTGACCTTCTTAACAACGTGTCTTCTAAAGGAACTCGATTGAGATTTTGTTCGATTTCGTTGTTTCAATCCCATACCAAGATACGTTTCGCTTTCATCGTAGCAATTACCAACCAAACGACCGATTTTTCACCTACTTTAGCGTCCTTAGATTTAATATGTTCCCAAGCTCGCTGTTCAAGCTCGTAACTATCCTATCTATCTATCTGTCTATCCTCCAAGGATTTGTTTTGCAAATAGGAAATATCGTGTCTGCGGAAAGGCTGGTCCAAAGGATTGATGCCCTTCTGGTCCTGGGCTAAGCGGTCTTTAAGTTTGGTACCTATCCAAGGAATATTAATATTTAGATGTTAGATATAATATATGGTTAATTAAATTTTAATCGCAAAAAACGTCATGTTTATGTACCGTTTTTGACACGTAAAAAGTTCATAAAAACGACACAAAAACGTGATGTAAAACGTAACGTTTTTGTCACGAAAAATATTTTATATTTTCCATAAAACAACATGTAAAAACGTGGTGTAAAATGTCACAGGAACGCAACGTTTACGTAACGTTTTTGACACGTAAAAAGGTCAGAAAAAACCAACACAAAAACGTGAGGTAAAACCAGAACATAGCAATACCAATCGGATTGTAACTGTCCTAAAAATTGATAGCCGCCAGGAATGTGTAATTCAAAAGGCAAGTTATCTATTACAGAATTTAGTACACCTTCAACGTAGCAGAGCGGCATGAAGAATGATTGTAGTGTTAGTGAAGCTCATATATTTATACACCAGCATATCATGTGATGATGTCGAAAGATGAAGATCCTTCAACAGGAACAGACGTTACCCATTGAAAATTTAAATTTGATTGAATATGGTAAAAGCATCGGTGCGGCGGTGTAACACACGAAACTATTACCAAACTTTTTTGGAGTCATAGTATGCTCTGTTATCGCTCTTATACCATCAACATGGAATAAAATTTGAAAATGGATAAGTATATTCAAAATCCCTATATCTGCCCAAATACCAGTTACTCAACGAAATTTTAAACAAAGTTAAAATTTCCTATTTCCCATATAAGGGAAAGTTTGCTATTTCCCATATAAGGAAAACGATGAAATCATTAGCACAATGGACGCCAAACCAAACTGCATATTCATATTTGATGATGTTGCATGCGATAAACAGCAAAAGATACATGAATATTATTCCATGTGTAGACACAAAAACATCGACGCTGTTTGTCCTGTCAAACTTATTCGAAAATACCGAAACAGTTGATTAGGGACAATTGTAATCGCATTGTTCTCTTCAGACAACACGACCTTATTCTCAAACACATCTACGATGAACATGTGTCATTGGATGTTTCCTTCTAGTATTTCAAACAGGTGTGTAGCGAATGCTGGGCCGATAACTATGGTAGTATGGTTATTGTAAAGGATTTAGATTTACATAATGGTCTATACGTATAGAAAAGGATTCGACAAGTATATAATGGTGTAACTTTTCTCAAAAGGGTATCATTAATTGATATGAGTTCATCACTTAATGATAAATGCTTCCAAGCGTAAGAAAAAATCAACGAGTTGGCAAAGATAATCAGGAAAAAATATCTAGCTTTGAAGTTGGGCAAATCGGAGGAGGATACAAAAAAAATTTAATCCCATTTCCATTCCATTGAAACAAATAGCTGCTACCACACATAATTAAAATAAAAAGGTAAATGAAAACAAACGTATCAAGACTGAGATTAAGAAAGATAAGAAGAAAGAAGAAGAAGAAGATGTGGCAAGTCCCTTAAACCAAACAAGGTTTCTTACCACTGAAACATGTGGCATCGACGTCAACATCAAACACAGGGCGCGATGATTTTGAGGATTCAATAGGGGAGGAGCAACATCCTTTAGAGGGTACATCTACTATTTCATCTGCATTAGATCAATATCCCGAGATGTCACAAAATTATGTAACTGAACACTGGGAAAAGAGCGAATCAATAGACAAGAATGATGGCCCAGTATATGGTGATTCAACGTCTACGTGGTTCTTGGGATGAAAATAAATATATTTCGAGAGACGTACTGGAAACATAATAATAGACGGGCAACAATTCTAAGGTATCCCTGGCCTATATCAACTAATTTTCTATAACGATCCATCCTTCAATGAGGAGAATAAGCAATCATATAAGTGGATTCTGGAGCTAAGTGCTGCTCATAAAGACGCAATAGAATGCCAAAAAGGTTCCGGTTTGATTAAATACCAAGAAATTATTAGACCGTTATTTTATAAACCACATCAACGTACAAAATCAACAGTTGTATCAGGCCTCGCATATGAGACTAATATGACTTATAATAAAAAACCTATAAAATATGTTTACTGGGATGACCCTAATGAACTTATCGATCCCTTAAAACTTTTGGTAGCTTTGAAAAATGCCAGAAGTACTACATCCCACGACAATGAAATAATTGTCATTATTAATTAATTGAAAGACGCCAATTTAATTCATTCTGTCGACGACAATGATGATGATGATCCTTTTATATATAGTTGTACAAAAATGATTTAAACTACACTTTCATGATGAGCCTCGACAAGTTTGGTAGACCTCTATCCGCAGTACGCTATTCTAGCGGGGGTGTTGGTCCAATGTTACAACATCGTCATGGGTTTACTTTTACAAGTGATGGAAGTATCAATGTGGATCAATTAAAACTCTGCAACGTCAAACAACACACTAGAGATACCGATGCTGCTAACAAAAGATATGTGGATTATAGTACGTCTGGCCTTCATGATCAATTAAAAACCTTGCAGCAAGATTTGAGTCGATCTAATAGTAATTATATGAATAATAAGATTAAGAGGCTATAGACGAGAGAAATTAATTCATTACTGATTTAGCGCTGGCAGTTGTGTTAAATAAAAAAGTTACTGCTATTCCAAGTGTGGTTGACAGTTTTGCTACAAAATGCAGCACAAGAGCTGAAAGACTTAAAAAATACCACACAAAAAATTGAGCGTGAATTTAAACAGTTAAAAGATAATATTGAAAAGAAAATGACGTAATTATACGATGATATGGATAAACGTAGGACGTCAGTCAGTACGATCTATTTAAAATGATCTATCTAAAATAATGGATGTCAGTGTGTCGCTTCAAACATCGCAGTAAACACAGAACTGTAGATAATAATAATGTCTGCCATCATGAGTGAAAGTATCGAAACAGACAGTGGTTATCTAAGTGAAGGTGAAAATATGGATGAGGATTCCATGCACTTTATAAATAGTAGTGTTGATTACAGTAAGGAGCTCGGTGAAATATTGGCAAGATACGAACATGCAGTAAATAAGGAAAATCTGTATTTATTACACGGAACAGGAGAACGTCGGTCTTTAAATACAAATCTGAATAATCACCTAAATATAATTATAATCTTCCTGTGATATATTAGCATCAGTTAATTTATTGTAAAATTGGTCTATCGGTAGTAGAGAGGTTGGTAGGGAGAAGGTAACTTTTCCAAATTAACTACATAGTCATAACAAAATACGCCTTTTCGTGTAAGCAAATTGAATTTATCCGGTTCTAAATGCGGAAATTCTTTGTGCAAATTTACTAGTTCAGTGTTTGTTAGGTATGACGATAACTTATCAATGATTCAGCTAAAAATCTAAACGAATCAATAAAACGAAATTTAACATTGGAGTCGGGTTTTCGTGAATGAAATGTAGCGCTCCTTATTTATGTAGTAAACTAATGATGCCACTTTTTGCAATTTTATGGATAATAAAATGTCCGTCGTAATTACTTAAGTTGTGAAATATTAGGAGCCCAAATGAATTTTTGAAGTTTAGATTGTATTTGTTATGCGCTGCTTCTATACCAGTTACGTCATTATTTTTTATATACATTCTTATTTGGCTCATCCTGTATATAGTCTTTGATTCACCCTGTATACTAAATATTTGAATTTGCCGCCAGACTTCAGCAGCAAATACCTCTTGCGCCCATGGCAGCAGTTCTTGGGTGTGGCTTTTGCTGCGTTTGAATTTACCTGCTAATTTCTCAGATATTTAAATTTGTCGCCAGACTGCCGCGCCCTCTCGTGGCCGCCTGAGCTACTAGCTTGGGCGCGGCTCGTGATGTCAGGTCGCCATTTTGACGAACCTACATGGGGACGCTCTTCTGCAGCCCCTGGGGCTCCTACACCTGCGGAAATGCATATTCTTCTTCACCCCCTAAAGCCAATGACCAGCAGCTCAGTGGTCTAGAATCGCTGCTAGCTGGCCATCCAGCTCGCTGTGACGTCACATCGGGTGGAGAACCGGCCCAGTATATCTACTAACGATGCAAAAATATACAGGGTGTTCCATTTAAATAAAATAAGGAAGTTGATGCCTACTTCTGGTAGAACCAGAAGTAATAAAATATGGCCGTTATTTTCAAGCGATAGAACTTAACGTCACATGGCCAGAGCCAAAACTTCAATTTCGTATTTCGATTAGTTTCAGAAATACGTCTACCGTCAACTAGTCGTTACATACCCTGTATATAACAGAAAACTATTAAAAAATACACATAAGCGAGAATTCGATTTAAAATTATGACAAAATAACGTTAATGCCAAACGCATAATATCATATTAGTTTTTGTTTGTCGCTCAACGCATGTATCAGAGTTATTATTTATAAATCGTGTTACCATTGGCGATTTCTCGGTCCCCTGGTAATTGGAGTTACGAATATTTAAACGCGCAAGACGTCTCAATGAAGTTTCCAATGCATGGTGTCTGAATAAAGTGACCCTCTTACTACTGATTAGATTTCCCAGATTACATATCTATAAATAAACAAAATTTATTTGAAGATAATTATTTGTTACACATTTACATTTGATAGTTTGATATGAACTTGAAATTATGCATATTTAAAGGTTCTAAACTTTTTAGGAAAATGACTCTTCCCACTGAAAGGACCAGATTACTTTCAGAAATAAGTCAACCAGATTATATTTTTGACGACAGCAGAAGTACATGTAGAAAAATATGCGTCAAAAGGTTTCAGTGCTGTTTATGTGTATTATTATTGTAAGTACTCTCATGTTATTTCTAATACTCTAACTAAATAAAAATAATAATCAAGCAATTTATTATATATGTGGTGCAAGTTTCTGTTGCAACAGACATTATTCCTGATAACAATTACAAGACAGAATTACAAGAAATATAGGTACATATACCGAGTGGCTAAAATGAAGTGTCCTATTAGATTATTTCAGGAACCACTTGGATTTAAATTTTGAAATTTGGGGTATTTGGGTATGCTCTATTCAAATAAAATAATGGCGTCCCCGTAGCTCCTCCGGTTATAGCGGAAGTTCACGTTAACTTTGTTATTTTGAATGAAACATGGAAATGAAATGGAACATTTTATTGCATTTTTGGATTCTACATTAAATTTTAGGGTCACTTTCAATAAGTTTCTCTATTCCTAAAGTTAACCGTGTCCGAGATATTTGATTTTATTAAAAAAATCCAAAATCAGTACCTAGTTTAAAATCCTGTGTTTTTTATAGAGTGAGGACATAAAGTCCCCCCCCCCTCTAACTTTTAAACCACTGGGTAGATTGTGATGAAATTTGGAACGATAATATATGACTAAATTCTGCATTTTTTGACATATCAATGACAGCTCTGAATGTCAAAGTGACAGCTGGGCGCGTAATAGGAAAATTTTTTTAAATGGAAATGGGGGTCGAGTGGGGACTCATTTTGAAGCTATTTTTATGCTCAAAACATCCCCCAAATTTGAGAACATTTGGTTCAGTAATTTCCAAATAAATCAGTTTATAACATAATCTTTTTACCACATAATTTTTATAATAGAACTTACCCATGGAACATTTATTTGTCAGGAGGTTCTTGGAGGTCATTTTCAACATATTTTTAAGTAACACGTGTTTTCTAAATTTGTTTCTGCCTCTAAATTTTTTTTTTTTAGGTTTAATTTAAATTACTTCATAATTTTTTAATTTAGGTTATTTTAGGTTAGAGATGGTTTATTGTTATTTGTTTACTTTTAATTTTTGTTCTGCTTTGAATAATTTACAATAATTTGTAATATGTATGCAAAAAAATGATATAACAGAAATCGATATTACTGGTTTTTATTTAGAAATTACTGAACCAAATGTTCTCAAATTCGGGGGATGTTTTGAGCATAAAAATAGCTTCAAAATGAGTCCCAACTCGACCCCCATTTCCATTGAAAAAAATTTCCTATTGCGCGCCCAGCTGTCACTTTGATATTCAGAGCTGTAGTTGATATGTTAAAAAATGCAGAATTTAGTCATATATTATCGTTCCAAATTTCATCACAATCTACTCAGTGGTTCAAAAGTTAGAGGGAAGGGGGACGGACGGACTTTATGTCCTCACTGTATAAAGAAAGATAGAGCGGCAATATTCACAGGGGAATGAGTTTAATTTTTAAGCTTTCTAATCATACATTCACGGTTGCTGAATCTCTTACAGGGTGGTGAAAATGTCATACCAAGTTAAGTCCACAGCAAGTCATGAAAACTTGATTTTTTTAAACGGGACACCCGGTATATTATTGCTTTTTTTGGATTCTATATTATATTTTAGGGTCATTTTCATCTGGTTTCCCTATTCCTAAAGTTAAACATTTTCGAGATATTTGTTTATATTAATAACGATAGAAGAGCAATATTCACAAGTGGGAGAGTTAAATCCATAAATTTTCCAATCATGCCATAGGGGTCATTGACAAATCTCCACAGGCTGGTGAAAATTTAGTACCAAGTTAGATTGACTGCAACCATGAACAGGGAGTTTTTAAAGGGACACCCCCTATATTTTTTTGCAGATTTAGATGCAAAAGGGGGTCTTTGTTCTATTTCGACAGATAGTATGGTTCCCTATATCTAATAGCTCATTTACTTTTAGAGTTACCTCAGTTCTCACTACAAACAACTAAAATCACTTATCTCTTTATGTAGATAGCTGATAAATTCTTAGTAGAGCTTCAAAACGAACTACTAATCTGTCAACAATTAGGTATTTGTTGTCTAAAAATTTAAAGCGCATTATAATCGCATTTATAAATTGTTGCTATAAAAATTTAAATAAAAATGGACTAAGATAATTACAAAAATGAAGTTATTATGAATTTATTCGTTATTTACATTTACGGCCAATGTTATAGAATAGATAGAACTTTATTTCCTACAGGTACAAAACACCCAATGACAGGAAATGCTACGCAAGTAATATAATAATAATAAAAACTAAACTAAAAAACTAATATAAGAATGTACATATTCTTATAACTAAATTAGAACAACATAAACATAGTTTTAACTAGCTTACGAGAAAAAAGAAAATATTTTACTTATATATCTATAAGATTAAGTTGCATTTGGCGAGGTGTTTTATCAACCAAAATGGAGATGTTTTTGTAGCATTTGTTGTATTCATTCTTCATTCTTCAGAGTTTTTCAAAGATGCAGATTTCTGTATTAGCTCAAATACTTGATCGTTACTAGATAATGTAACACTGGCCTTGCTGACGCTCTATTCCTGTCAAATTTCCCAATCCTTCGAATATTCGTCACTGTGACAGACTGTGAAATATGTGTCAGTGCTTTGACCACTTCAGCTTTCTCTGACGTTAATCTCTCAGTTTTTCGGGCATCCCCTTGTTCCTTCATGCCAAAGATAATGATATTGTTCTTCCTATTTTGCCTCTCAAATACCTCCTGCACAACATCCTCAAACCTAAGTTAGATATGTTATAATGTTATAAGAACATTGACATACACATGCCCAAATTTGCAACCTATGCATAACACAAAGTTTCATAATACAATTGAATTATATTATTACGAATATTATGAATTTATTCGTTTAGTATTTACTTTAGAATAATGCGTGCAGCAAAGCTTTGCACTGTCTTCGCTATCCTAATGGCAGCAAACAAGGAAGAAGTAAGGAACTGTACGGAGCAAAATATTTATTTCTGCTCCGACAGTCAGGCGGCCTTAAAGGCTTTAGCATCTCCAAGGACAAGATCCGCTCTTGTCCAAGAGTGCGGAGATACTCTGAAGGAGCTGGCCAGAGGAAAAGAGGTTAAATTGGTATGGGTACCAGGGCATAGTGGAATCCCAGGGAACGAAAGGGACGATGAACTAGCTCGACTCGGACTCGGATCTTCTTAGGGACCCAGTCAAGTACCAGAACCGATTTTAGGCATTACACGGAGGCAGTCAATATGGCTCTTAATGATTGGGCTCATGAAACACTAAGTAAAAACTGGAGAAGGAGTGGAAGTTGTAGACAAGCTCGCAACTTTATAGTGGAGCCAAGCAAGACCAAGACGGCCTGGTTGTTAAGTCGTAGCCGAAAGGCTCTAAACCAGTTGGTGGGAGTTTTAACGGGTCACTGCAGGCGTAGAAGACATCTATCATTGATCGGTCGGTGTTGAGGGAGACCCTATCTGCCCAAAGTGCGGGGAGGGCGACGAAGCTCCTTCCCACTTCTTGGCAGAATGTGTGGCTGGAGGCAGACTAAGGCACGACGTCTAGGGGGCCGGGGAGCTGCAAGGGAAGAGGTCAGTTCCCTTGAATGGACCGATATTCTGACCTACATTAGAAGGTCGGGAAGGTTCGACGAGGGAAGAGGTGTAGGTAGGGGACGACAGGGGTAGGCAAAAAGGGCCCGCTTGTGGCCTACTTGCCAGGTCTTGGCCGCCCATACACCACTACTACTACTACTATTACTACTACTTTAGAATAATAAAAAAATAAATTTGGGTGAAATATTTCCATTTATTTTCACAACTGTTCAAAATATTGGCCGTTAAGATCCAAGCATTTTAAAAGACTCTCCATTTGTTGTACCGGTTCTTATTTCCTCCTTACTATTAACTGGTGTGCGACATACGATTTCTTTGACAGTAAGTCACAAATAAAAATCGCTTGGTGTCATGTCAGGGGATCGAGGAGACTAACACACTAACTCTTTGAGTACAATGAGCCGATGCACCATGGAGGCTACAAATTTGGGTATGTGGCCATTACATTCTACACGTTCTGCTAATGTTGTTACCACACTGACTGTAAATAACGAATAAATTCATAATAACTTAAGTTGTGTAATTTAAACTTGCAACAATTTATAAACGCAATTATAATGCGCTTTTAATTTTTAAACAACAAATAGGTACATACCTAATTATTGACAGATTAGGGGTTTGTTTTGAAGCTCTACTAAGAAACGTCCGAATGATCATAGACGTTCGTCGCAATAGAAAAAAACCAGCTATAAACATAAATTTAAATCATACAAGTAATTTCTTGAAATTATAACTTATAATGATATTTTCAACGTTGGACAGCTCAAAAAGAATTCAAAAATGAAGAAAGAAAAATGCCAAAAATAACTACTACTGGGTACAATCCCACATCAAGGGCAAATAACAAGAACAGGTTGACAACTCATCATCATCATGAAAAAAGCAATTGTAGTCTTACTGATACTGACTCATTGTGCTGCATTAATTTTACAGAATTAAACACAAAACATAATTTAAATGTTCCAGTAGATCATGCTACGACGAATTCCAACTGTCCCTATTATATAAAAATGCTTAATTCACTTAAATTTAAAATCAATTATGACATAACAACCAACTAAAATTTCTTAGAATTGGCCATCTTAATGCCTTGCATTGGTTTGACTTTTTTAAAAATCTATTAATTTCATCGAACCTCGATATTATGTGTGTTAGTGAGACTTGGCTGAATGAAGATTTGGCTTCAAATGATTTTTCCATCCCTAACTTTGATATCTTTCGTAACGATAGATTGAGTCGGGGTGGTGGAGTATGTATTTATGCAAGAGACATATTTGATTGTGTAATTGTTTTAGACGATTTTGGTACAATTGAAGGCACAGAACATATTTGGATTCAGATTAAAGGATTGAAACAAACTTTTCTTGTTGGTGCAATTTACAGAGTCTCAACTTGTCCTATAAGTGACTTTGTTCAGCATCTAGACGACATTTTTTCGTTTATATCTGCTCAATACGACGTAATTTCTCTCTTAGGAAACGTCAATGTAGATCATACCTTTGATAACTTTGTTAGTCAAACTATGCAATCCTACGAAGTTAATTACTGAACCTACTCGCATCACAGAAATTTATAGTAAAATTATTGACGTAATATTTACTAATAGAATAATTGATCTAGTTCAAGCAGGTACTTTGAATGCTGATTTAATATCTGATCATAGAGCTGTTTTTTGTGAGTTAAATTTAACCATTCCCCGAATTATTCCCAAGTTTTTTACTTATCGTAACTTCAAAAATTTCTGTAATGTAATGAGTTCATCCGTGATCTACAGTTAATTAATTGGGATTCCATATACTATTCGAAGGATATTGGTGACAAAATCACATTTTTTTATTTTAATATCGTAAATTTATTTGACAGACATGCTCTATAATAATATATTACTTCAAGAATTACAAAACCATATGCGCCATGGATTACTAGCACTATCAAAGAGCTACAAAGGAAAATAAATCAAGCCCTAAGTAAATATAAAAAATCGAAAAGTATTTAGGATTGGGCCTATTATAAAGAGTTACGCAATTATACTGTCAGAGCAATTAGGCGAGAGAAGAAAGCATATCTTGATACCCAAATGACTAACTCTGACAAAAAATTATTGCGGAAATCTTTAAATTTACTAAGCTTAAAGAAAAATCAAAATTCATATACTCCAACAAATCTTTACAATCCTGATGACATAAATAATTACTTTTTGTCAGTGTTCACACCATTAAATAAATAACTGTTCCAATACTTGCACTGGGTTTAAAAACAAGAAATACAATTCGGATATTTCCTTTCCACTCAAATTGGCATCCACAGCTGAAGTTCATGATATTCTATTTAACATAAAATCTTTGGGGTGTGGTTTTGATGTTAACGCTAAAATGCTTCAGTTATGTTCTCCCATGTTGGACAAACATTTTACACATATTTTAAATTGTTGTCTGGAGGTAGGTTACTTTCCGAAGCAATGGAAAATCTCAGTGGTTAAACCTCTTCCCAAAATAAAAAATCTTCTTGCCTATTGCGATCTCCGTCCCATAAGCTTAATTCCCACATTATCTAAAATATTATAAAAAATCTTCTATAATCAATTATTTTCTTATATAATAGATAACAATATCGCATCATCAAAACAATCTGGATTCAGAAAGGGATTCAGTACTACTGCAGTTTTAGCAAATGTCACTGATAACATTTTTAGGGCTTTAGATAGAGGCGACGCAACAGCCTTGGCTTTACTAGACTTTTCTAAGGCTTTCGATACTATTAACCAAGTTCTACTTTGCGAAAAACTTAAATATTATGGGCTAGATAACTTATCTTTAAATTTTTTCGTTCATACTTAATTAATCGTAGTCAAATAGTAACAATAGACAATAAATTCTCACAGGTTGGGTTTGCCACTTCTGGAGTTCCGCAAGGTTCTATATTGGGCCCCCTTCTTTTTCTTATCTACACAGCTGACATATTTCAAACAGTTACACATGCCAACGTTATAGCCTATGCAGCAGATGATACGCAATTGTCTCTTTGTTTAAATAAAAATAATATTTCTTTGGCCACCACCAAAATTAATTCAGATCTTCAATCTATTTTACAATATTCAAATCGTAATAATTGCAAATAACTTAATCCTAGCAAATGCAAAGTCGTATGTTTTTCTCCAATAAAAATGCAAATAAAGATCGAAACAAACAGCCTTTAAATTCTGTAAATGTTGTAAAGAACCTGGGTCTACTTGATTCAAAATTAAGGTTTCGCAAACATGTCATAGATCTGATCCAAAAATGCTATATTGCTTTGAGACCTTTATATTCAAATATTTATTTATTTATTTATTTATTTATTTATTTATTTATTTATCTTAAACAGACCCTTAGGCCTAATTACATAAGATACTATACCATAACTATATAATGCTAACACCATAGTATTCACTTGGCAATCTTCCCAAGCACTAGTACAATAATATATAACCAAGCTGCATAAATCAACAATGATGTAACAGTGAAGACTAGAATTTAATTACAAATTAAAAGAGGACAACTTGACCTTGTTCAGATTTACTTAACCAGGGCTAATTAAATAGATATCAGGACGGACCCAGATTTTTGATGATGCTATAAATACACTCACGGAATATTTTGCTGGAATCCATGAAATCAAGATTACCGGATGTCATAAGACCGTTTGCATCTCTCAACATATGCGTCAACGGAGATAATCTATTAGCTGCACAAAATGGTATGTAGAATTGAAAGACAGATCTCGTACGTCTAGGAGGTATTTTAAATTTAATTAGTGATAGTAGGTAATTATCATTTATTAGGCAATTTAAAATCTTATAAATAAACATCAAGGAAACGAAACGCCTTCTATTGGATGAACTAGTTATACTAAATTCCTCACGCAGGCTGGCTGTTCTGACATGATTATAATCCGGATATACATGGTACTTCTTATAATTACCTTAAACCTTAAAAAATTATTCTGAACCCTTTCAATTGAAGTTATTTGTTGGATGTATTTCGGTTGCCATATTAGGGACCCAAACTATAATTTGGGTCTCACTAATGAAAAGTACAATGTTTTTAATGCCTTAATACTTGTGAAATGCCTAGCCTGACGCGTTAAAAAACCTAGTATTCTCAGAGCATCACCTTTTACTTTATCAATATGGAGAGAGAAATCAAGTTTATTGTCATAAGTTACACCAAGGTCACGTATATGCTCTATCTTCTTTAATGAGTTAGTATCAAATTTATAGTCATAAATAATAGCTGTGCTACACAATATTGAAATTACAAAACATTTGGACGTATTAAAATTTAATTTGTTTATCACACTCCAATCAAATATTTTATTAATGTCTTTTTGTAATGCATAACAATCCTCTAGAACTGAAATCTTGCTAAATATTTTCATGTCATCAGCGAATAGAAGGCATGATGAGTGTTCTAAGTAAGAGGGCAAGTCGTTAATGAAAATCAAGAATAACAATGGTCCCAAGTTTGATCCCTGAGGCACCCCTGAATTAGCTTTATGCTTTCCCGATAACACTCCATTGTATCACACCTTGTATATTCCGCCCTGTAGATACGATACTAATAGTGTCAATATAGATGAACCCAATCCTATACTATACAATGTTTCTAACAGAATGTCGTGATCTACTCGGTCAAACGCTTTTTTAAAGTCAGTATATATTACATCAGTTTGAGCCTTCATATTCATATTTTCCATGACTTTATGCATAAATGATACAAGATTTGTGCTTACTGATTTCTTTGGTACAAACCCGTGTTGACAATTAGTTATATACGGCGAGGCATGGTGCCATATTTTGTTGTACACAATTTGTTCAAATACTTTAGCTACTGCAGATATCAATGTTATGGGTCTATAATTTTGCACTAAGGATTTATCCCCTGATTTATGTACTGGCGTGATTATAACTTCCTTCCACTTGCTTGTAAAGATTCGTGTCTTTAGTGCTAACCTATAAATATGCAGCAATGGAACGAGAAACCAATCAGCACATCCCTTAATGATATATAGCGGAATACAGTCAGTTCCTGATGACTTTTAACAGCACATCTATATTCATCTTCCGATATCGAAACATCATTTAATAAGTCATTACTGATTATTTTGCTACTAAAATCTAAATTATAAGAGGAATCCAAAGGATTAAACACTGATTCAAAAAATGTTGCAAAATTTTCAGAAACTTGATTAGACGGTATGCACTCATCATTTTCTGTTTTAAAGGTTATATCAATATTGTTATTCCTCTTCTTATTCACATAGGTCCAAAACTGACTTGTATTACTATCCAGTGACATTTCAATGTTTTTTACATAAGAATTATAAGCGTCGCGCGTTAGCTTTTTAACTTTTTGCCTAATGTCAATATACTCCTTATTTTTATATTCAGACTGATGTCTTACTTTGTGTAAACTGTTTTTCAGTTTAATATTATTTATTATTTCCTTATTCATCCAAGCAGGATACTTTGATTTGAATTTTTTACCTTTTGGCACAACTATATTAAAAATCTCATATACGATCGAGTAAAACTTGTCCAAACTAACATTTACATCCCCTTCAATTAGCACACCACCCCATTCAGCTGCCCTAATCAACTCAGTCAGCATATCAAAATTACATTTATTAAAATTGTAGTGTAATTCATCGTTTATATCCGTCCTATTACTCTGATTTATTGGAATATTAATTAGAACATTTAAGGCAGGATGGTACGATTCCTCATGTATTAATTGAAAATTGGATTTAGTTATATGAATATTGTTTTTGCTCTCTATATGCACTAGGACCTGATCTAATGTTTTCCCATCTCTATTAGAAACATCATTACAAATATCCAGACAGTAAAAATTAAGAAATTCATATAGCTTTGTTTTTTGAAATTCATTTAAACAGTGTTGCTGCAAATTAGTTATGTTAGTTCATAGTTTGTTTCTTTTGGGATTACACCACCTGTAAAATAACAAAAGGCAGAAAACCAGAAGTATACAAATTAATTATTCAAAGTGTAGTAACAAGGCAAACTTCTAAGTTTGCCCCAAAAGTTATGTTAGTTTTCTGTAAATTTAAGTTAAAATCACCAATTATATATGTGTTTACAATGTTTTCAGGATCAATATTTGTGCTAATAAACTCAAATAAGTTACCATAATAATGACATGTCAGCCCGGGAGGAATATATATTACAAATAAACTAATTACTATTTTGCCTAATTTAAGTTTGATAAAAAGTGCCTCATAAAACTCACTTTTTGATACAAAATTTAATATTTTTATTTCCTTATTAACAGCTGCCATAACACCACCTCCCCATTTCTTACCTGTGATATTACTGTCCCTATCACATCGTATTAAGTTATACATTTCAGTGTTTACCAATTCATTGTTATAAATACCTCCATTGAGCCATGTTTCAGAGATGCAAACCACATCATACACCCCATCCAAAGTTTCCTCGTAAAATTCCCGTACTTTTGTTCTTAGCCCCCTGCAATTTTGATAATAAAGTTTTATGTGGTTCATAACTACAATTATATCTGATTAACTTAAGTCATTAACATAATTGTTGAGTCATATTGCTTGATTTAACATTTACATCTACACAGTAACAAGGAGAAAAACTAAAATTAATAACCAACAATAAAAACCAATAAGAATAACCAATGCAACTGATATATAATTCAATACTCAATAAAATATATAATTATGTTCAATGTAGCAAAACCAAGCTATGCAAAACGATATACAGAATGCCGGCAAGATTGCAATTATTAACTGAGGCATAAATTTTCCCATTTAATGACCATACATTGTGTTTCCCTAAAATACTAATGGCATGCTTATAGACCTTTAAATTTTCTTTACTTAGATCATCAACAATGGTTATTCCAGTATTTTTTAACGCTTTTCGGTTTTTTATTATTTTTTCCTTATCATAACTTCTACAAAAACTTATAAGTACAGCTCTTGGTCTCGGGTTCCATTATTTATTTGGCCTACACAATAACATTTATCCATCTCAGTAGCATTGATTTTTATGCCAAGTTTTTGATCCATAAGTTCAAGAACCTTGTCTTCTATATTTTCTTTTTTTTTGTTCCTTGATACCATAAATTCGTACGTTCTTATTCCTACCAACCTGTTCAATTACTGTAAGGCGTGTTTTTAAGTCGATATTTTCAGATTCCAGCATTTTAATTTTTTGTTGGCACTTTTTAACAGTTACTTGTAGGTCGTCTAGATTCAAGTTTTTTATGATACTTTTTATAATTTTAGTGATAAAGCCTTCTTCCGCTATAAGTTCATTTATGGTGTCCTTAATTAAGGATATTATATCACTACGATTTTCTTTAGGCGGCATTTCAACACTAGCTCCTTATTTTAATTCCTAATTCAGAGAAATTCTCTACTTTTACTTTACTTAAGTACACCTTGACACTACAGACTACACTTCTGTTACCAGAGACGAACCGAATGCGTGCTTACTCTATGGCTGACATCGGCCTAGTGTAAATATAAACATTATTAATTTTAAGTTGAGGAAAAAACTTGTCGAGTCGTTGGTGTTGCCTATTCTAAATTATTGTAGTATCGTATATTACCCTTGTCTGGACAGTCACTCAGTATCGACTTCAGAAGATGCAAAACAGCTCTTGCAGGTTCATATTTCGTTTAAAAAAATACGATAGAATTTCAAATAAAATTGAAGAGTTGGGCTGGTTGAATGTTAAAAATACGTTGAGACTTCACTACGAGTGCAGTATAATACTTAAAATTTCTCCAAACAAAGGAATTATAGCTATTTGGGACAGTCTTTTACAGAGCACAATAAAACACAATAAAACGCGTGTACGTAAATTCACCCAATGAATATGTAACAATAATATTAATAATGATAATAGTAATAGTAATAGCAATAATAATACTAATAACAATAGAATAGAGTTTATTTGACTCCTTACATACATACCAGTCATAGCTAAGGACAAATAAAAGAAGATAACTCCTTGATATTAAAAAAACAATGGCTTAATAAATTTTTTTTTGTGAAAAAGTGGAAGCTTTTCAGAGACATCAGTTTAAGTTTCTCTTGCTTAAAGAGATTGACATATGAATTATATAGATCTATTCTAAGTTTATGGTTCTTAGGTAATATTTAAACGTGAAAAGGGAACTATAAGATCACCACCGTGCCTGGTGTCATGATCATCAACGCTCGAATGAGTTGGTAAAGCAGACTTATATTCATGTACTAAGCAGAACGACTCCAGCAAATACAGACATAGCAGAGGTAAAATCATGTAGTTCCTGAAAATGTCTTTACTATGAGTACAGTTTGGCACATTAGCTACGAGACGAGGGGCAGCCTTCTGCAGTATAAACGGTCTATGCGATGAACTGCCATTTCCCCACAAACCCACCCCGTACATCATGCGGCTGTGGAACAACGAGAAGTATACCATTCGTATAACGTTGTTGTCTACAAAAGATCGCAGCTCTCTCATGACAAAAATCTGTATGGCAAACTTTGAGCAGAGACAGTCTATATGCGCCGCCCAATTTAAAGAAAGATCTAATGTCATCCCAGGTAATTTAACAGGGACGGATTTAGCGCACTTTTTATCAGATGTAAAGGTAATCTTTTGCTTTTTTGACATATTTAATTTTAGCTTATTAGCTGAAAACCATGTTGTCGCATCATTGAGACTGTCCTTGCGCACTTCACAACTCCCTGGTCGTGAGTCGTGTCGTCAGCAAAAATAACACAGGTGCTGTTAGTAATATTGACCGGTAGGTCGTCAATGTAAATTAAAAATAGCACCGGTCCCAGTACAGGCCCTTGAGGAACATCTCCAGTAGTAGGAAGTAATGTCGAATTTTGACTGCCAATGCTGACATACTGTTGCCTTGTTAAATATGACCGAAACAAATTTAATTCATTATTGCGAATGCCGTAATACTCTAATTTTAGAACCAGTAAATCAATATTTACACAATCACAAGCCTTGTTCAAATCACACAATGTGGCCTGCGTTGCAATGCCTTTGTCTAGACCCTCCAACACTTCTTCTATAACAGCTAATAAAGCTATTATTGTAGAGAAGCTCTTCCTAAACCCAAACTGCAGTGGGGACAAAATCGCATGATTTAGGAAGGAAAGTAATTTATCTTTTAATAGGATTTTAAAAATCTTAGCAAAAATCGGTATAATAGCAATAGGACAAAAATTATCTACTTTATCAACGTCACCCTTTTTGTGAATTGGAAGGACTTTAGTCATCTTCATAGAATTAGGCCAGAAGCCTTCTTCTATAAGTTTATTGTATAATAGAGTCAGTGGAAAAACAAGTAACTCTAATGATGCCTTAATAATTATGCGGCTATCTAAACTAAGATAATCTGAATAGGTCGAATTCTTTAAGCGCAATTTGGCTTGTCGAACATCAGTTTCTAGAATCGCTGATATAAAAAATGATTTGACGGGTTTAGGTAACTTGTTAAGGCACATCATCGGATCAGCATATTTGTATACAAAAAAGGTTAAAGAAATAATTATGAGACACGGCATATCACAGATTGTAACTGAATGTACCAGATATACTGATGCAAGTGCTACTCTGGTAGATTACGTACTGTCAAATAATGAAAACATAACTGTTAATGTACATAGTGTACCTAGAATAACTGATCGTGAAGTGTTGAACCTAAATTGAAATGGCAGAGAAAAAGATTTTCATTTCAGCAGTTGTTTTAGGTATCTTAAATTTAACGATAAGATTTTGCATGATATTAATTTGATATTAATTGAACAAAATTGGAATTTTAATAGTATAGATGTCAATATGGTTTATAAAGATATTGTAGATAAATGTATTATAATATTAAACGAAGCCCGAAGTGCCTTTGGAGACAAAAACTGCTGGACTTCAAATGGAAACATCTATGCTAAAATTAAAGGGGGCATTGTAAGGATAAGGGGCAGGGGCGAGATGGATATGCTTAAGTGAATTAAAAAAATCTCTTGAAAATACTTATCATAAAATACAAATTTTCTATTTTCACGATTGTTTAAAATGATTTTCACTTTTTGTATGAATTTAATTTGCGGGAGCGGGGAAATTATTATCGTATTGTCTTTGTTTTGGAATTGTAAGCTTTTTACTTTCCATTTATATAGGTACAAAACTGTTACGCGTTTGTGCGTTTTTGTATTTTACTTTATTTATTTATTTTCGTGTAAATTAAGGTACTTACTTTATTTTTAAATTAATTATATTTGGATTAAATGAATCAATTTTTAGAAGTCTTAGATGCTGAGGAAATAAAAACAGAAGTGTATGATAATATAAACAGTGATCTATTAAACAAAATAAAAGAGTTTGCAAATGAAAAATTAAATGTTGTACATTTTAACATTAGGAGTTTAAATAAAAATTTTGAAGAGCTGATGTTATACTTGGAAAGTTTTGGTCATGATAATTTAGATGTGATTGTCTTGTCCGAGTCGTGGAATTTAGAAGGGGTAAGTAATTTTTCCATACCAAATTTTTCATGTCACTACAATGAATCTAAATTGAACCAAAATGATGGTGTTGTTGTATACATTAAAAACAATATTAATGCACACATCACTATAGAAAAGCTAAGCCAAACAAATCTGATGAGATTTATATTTGTTAAACATCATACCTCTTTCGGAATAACAGTTTCTTATAGACCACCACAAACAGATGCAAATATATACATACATGACCTGAATCAGTATTACTTTAATATAAATAAACAGAATATTGAAATGTTTGTTGGGGATATTAATATAAATACAGGGGACAAAAATGATAATATAGTAAATAATTATTTATGTATGCTTGGTGAACATGGTTTTTTACCTTATATTACTGTACCTACAAGAGTTACAGATACCTCCTCAACTACTATCGACCATGCTTTTTTTAGAATTGAACAAAAGAAAACAGATACAGTTCAAATAAATCCTTTGGTGATTTTAACTAATTTGACAGATCACTTTACTTTATTTCTGAATCTAGTTATTCAAAACAAAGCTAAAAATAACGAAAATAACAATGATAATTTTAAACAACTAGAGTCAATTAATTATAGAAAACTATTAAAGTCTTTGAAAGAAGAACAATGGTATGATGTTCTTGAGGAGGACGATGCAGAAAAAGGTTTTAACTTATTTATTAATAAATTTCAAAATTTAATAAAAACTTATACTAAAATTAAGATCATAAAAAACAACAAATTTCGTAAAATTAAACCATGGATCACTGATGGTCTAATTTGCTCAATAATACAACGTGATTTCTTAAAGAAAAAGTTAAGGAAAAATTATTCGACTGTAACATTATCAGAATACAAGAGATACAGAAATTATTTAAATAATTTGATAAAAATAACAAAGAATGCATACTACAAAAACAAAATCAACGAAGTAAATAACAATTATAAAAAAATATGGCAAATTGTAAATGAGGCATCGAATAGTGAAAACAAATTTAGAGAAGAAAAATATAACATAACTGACGAAGATGGTAAGCAGATGGCCGATAATAAGAACAAGGCCAATTGTTTTAATAAGTATTTTGTTGGGATTGGCGAAAAAATGGCTAATTTAATCCCAAAAACTTTATATAAATCAACTTTACGAAGTAGTTTCACAGATTCATTTTTTCTGCACCCCGTAAATGAAAATGAATTAATCTTAAATATAAATAAACTAAAAAATAACTCGGCTTCGGGTCCTGATGGAATTTCTACAAAAACAATTAAAACATGTCATAGATATATACTAAAGCCCCTTACACATATAATAAATGTATCATTTGCAACAGGTTTAATCCCTGAAGAGTTTAAAAAATCAATAACTACCCCAATATATAAATCCGGCAATAAAGAATTACTCACAAATTATAGACCTATTACAGTTATAAATAACTTTTCAAAAATTTTTGAACACTGCATAAAAACTAGATTAGTAAATTTTTTAAATAGAAATAAGATTTTAAATAAAAACCAGTTTGGGTTTCAACAGAATATCAGTACCGAAGATGCTACAGTTGAGTTAATTAGTAATATAGTAACTAATATGAACAATAATATAAAATGTCTGTCAGTGTTCTTAGATCTGGCCAAGGCTTTTGACACTGTCAATCACGGTTTGTTATTGAAAAGACTCGAGGATATAGGTGTTCGTGGATTACCATTGCAAATTTTTAAAAATTATCTGAAGGATAGAATACAAGTTGTTAAAATTAATAAAACATTAAGCAACCCCTTAACAGTAACTATGGGTGTCCCTCAAGGGACAGTACTAGGGCCAATTCTATTTTTAATCTATATTAATAATTTAGGAAAAATTGATATTAATGGTAACATTTTTTCATATGCAGACGATACCGCAGTAGTATTTGTTGGAAATTCATGGGATGAAGCATATTCAAATGCAGCTAATGGCCTTCAAAAAATCCAACTTTTTTTAAATATTAGTCTTTTAAGCCTAAATGTGGCAAAAACTAAATTCATGACCTTTTCTTCTACAGCCGCCGATCAGCCAAATAGAAATAATATTTATATTCATAAAACAACCTGTAATATGGTGAACTGCACTGCATGTCCACAGATAATTAGAACAGACTGTATAAAATATCTTGGCCTAATGGTTGACCAGCATTTGAAATGGAATAGTCAGGTGGATTATCTTACAAAAAAGCTTAGAATACTAGTGCATAAATTTTACCAAATACGTGATATTCTTAACAGACGACTTGTGCTTGCGGTGTATATTGCTTTGGCTGAATCAATTCTTAGGTATTGTATTATCGTTTGGGGAGGGTTATATGAAAATTCTCTACATAAACTTTCTGTTGCGCAAAATACAATAATTAAAATTATTTACAAAAAATCGTATCTACATAATACAGATAAATTATATGATGAGACTGGTTTATTTAATGTAAGACAAATGTATGTTTTTCAATGCATTCTGTGGATATTCAAAAATAACGATAAAATTGATATGTTCTACCATCAATATAATACGAGGGCCTTAAAAACCCAAGTCATTAATACTCCATTCTGTAGAAAGACACACACTCAAAGATTCGTTCTGTATTACGGACCAAAACTGTTCAATTCACTTCCAACTGATTTGAAAAATATCAAAAGATGTACAACATTTAAGAAAAAACTAAAAAGACATATTCAATTACACGGTGTACCAAACATATTTTGACTGATTTTTACGAAGGATCGGTTACCAATTCCTCAGCATAGACAAATCAAAATTAGGTAGGTACGTTATAGTATTCTTGTTATTTTTGTACAATACCATTTCTTTTTGTTTTTTTTTTTTTTTTTATGAATGACTACTGAAATAGGTACTTAAATATTTCTGTTTTTATATCTTCTGGTTCCTTTATTCTGTTCTGCTTTGCTTTCGGGTCAGTCGCAATCAAGCATCTATGCTTAGGTGACAGCCTGGGAGACAGAGAAGTAGGGCGGGTAGAGGAGGAATAAAGAGGGAAAAGAAAGAAAAAGAAAAAAAGAAAAAGTTATTAAAATAAAATAAAGATAAGTTATTCTTTTATCCTTCAGTGGGCATTCATAATTATAATTAAAATTATAATTATTTATTTATTATTAACTGAGAGACGTGTTGGTTGTAGCGGTTTTGTCCTATGGGTAAATGTACTTAATTATGTGCCTGTGTATGCTAATTGTTTATACTAAATTTATACTTGCCTTTTGGAATGAATAAATTGAATTGAAAAATTGAATTAGATGACCTTGCACCAATAATTACTGTGAATAATAAATGTAATAATGGTCTATGGTATGACAGTGAAATTAAAAATAAGTCAATAGAAAGAGATACTGTGTACAAAAATTTAAAAAAAGTAATTCTATTGTTGATAGGGAATACTGGTGGAATATTTATAAAACTAAAAGAAATGAGGTGGTTAACATGCATAAAGAAAACAAACGTGAATATTTTGAAAATAAAATTGATAGAAATAAATATAATGCCAAAAAATGTGGAAATTTTTAAAAGTATTGATTAAAGGAGATAAGAATGTTATAAATTTTAAGAATGTTAAATTTAGTGATAATGGCGTTATAAAATATTTCTCTACTGAAGCTGAGGCAGCTAAAAAATTTTATGAGTTTTTTGTTGATGTTTCGGATAGTATTTTGCAAGTATCTGATTGGTCCCCTCCAAAAAATAAAGTTGTAAATTCAAATTTACTAAATTTAAAATATTAAGCTTTCAAGAATTAAAACTAAAAGTAACTAAACTTAAAGAACGAAATGATATCGATGATTTGTTAACTGCAAAATTTAAAAAAATACTTTAGACGCCATAGGTATGCAATTCTTAATTTTATTAATAGTTCACTCCGACATGGCAATTTTCCAAATTCATTAAAAATATAAGTACAATTCCACCTATGGAAGTATCAGAGTGTCAAGTCAATTCCACTTCCAATGGAAGTGTCAGAGTATCGTCCTGTGAATACACTTTATGATACCGAAAAACTATTAGAACTGTCAGTATATGACCAAATTGTACAGTATTTTGAAACAAATAATTGTTTATAGGTAATCAATCTGGGTTTCGTAAACAACACTCGTATGAAACAGCGGCTCAATTAACCATTTCTAAATGGAAGCATATTGTTGATGAAGGTAATTATATTGTTGCAGTTTTTATAGATCTCAGAAGAGCATTTAAAACAATCGACTGGCAAATACTCATAAAGAAATTAAAATATTATGGCTTAAATGATACTGCATTGAAATGGTTTCAACAATATCTTACTAATCATTACCAAGTCACAAAGACAGGTAGCTCAACTTCAGACATGATATTTATAATATATCTAAATGATATAAATTTTGTTGACGGGAATGATTTCATAAATCTGTTCGCAGATGATATATTAATTGCGTGTTGGGGTAAGGACCTGGGTGAGACAGTGGATAAAATGAAATCGGCACTAGCTAACATAGAGAAATATTTAAGTATGAACAAACTTAAGCTGAATATAAACAAAACTAAAGGTATGATACTCGGGACAAATTACAGATTCCAAAATATTAATACTGAATATTACCAGTAAAGGGTCTATAATAATTCTATTGAGTGGGTAATCAGTATTAAATATTTGGAAATAATTGTTGCCATGCCAAGTTTAACTTTAGTTTTCATAGCACCGTGAACTCTAAGTGAAGCTAGTTTTTCACCTAATGAGGTATCACGAGAAAAATATCGAGCTTTATTAGCTAAAATTCTATCTCCCTCGTGACGACGTTTTACATCCTTTTCTTGACTCTAAAAGGTATGTCGTCTCGACATGGATTATCAAGGCCATTTACTTCCTTATTACCTCGAGCTAATCTTTCTATCAATTTTGTACCTAAACAATTTTTTTAAAAAAATCAACATATTATTAAAACGTGTATAATAGTCACCTATACCGCACTAATTATACGTAGGAATATGTAACTCAAATGGTAATTTATTTATTAGAGTTTAAAAGACCCTACCCCTTTGTATAATAGTATTTCATTTTTTTCTCTCTCTTATTAACTATAACGCTACCTTTTGAGAAATAACTATAAATATATATATACATTTTGATTATATACTTATTTTTCATTTAACTATGATAGAAGTAATAATAGTAAAAATCAGTTATGAAATTAAAAAGACAAAAGGTAGCTTTAGACGTAGATAATCATGGTTTGGTGTTAAAGAAGAAAATTAAGCATGGTATACTACTTCCACGTACAATAAGATGTATAATTACTGGTCCTTCAAATTGTGGTAAAACAAACGTGATGATTAGTTTAATAGAACATGAAAATGGATTGAAATTTGAAAAGGTGTATGTGTACTCAAAGTCTGTAGATCATGACAAATATCAATATCTGAAGGCTTTGTTAAACCCATAAAAGGGATAGGATATTACCCATTTCCCAATAGAAGTAATATATTAGAACCTTCACAAGCCAAACCTAACTCAATTTTTATATTCGATGACGTCGCTTGTGCTGAGCAAAACGTAATTCGAGAATATTTCAGTATGGCACGACATAATAATATCTACTGTTTTTACTTACATCAGTCTTATGCTAAAGTTGGAAAACACTTGATTAGAGACAACGCAAATGTTAGAATTATTTTTAAGCAAAACGATTTGAACTTAAAACATGTATATGAGGATCATGTGGGTGCTGATATGACTTTTGAGAAATTTAAATTTAATTGTTCTTCGTGTTGGAGAAACTCCTACGGATTTCTAGCTATTTTCCAAAGATAATAACATTAACGAAGGTGGTTATAGAAGAGGTTTTCACGATTTTATATATCCCTTAATGATGACAGTGATGAAATACAGCATAAAATACTCTAAACTAACAAAAAATCATCAGATGACAATCAGACCTGTTCAAAACCTGTTCTAACCTTGTTGTAAAATCTGTACAACGCTGATCAAAAATGGATAAAAAATGAAACGTATAGCTAAACGGAAAATCATTAAAAGCAAACTAAATTTATTAAAACGGGGAAATTGCACATGATCAAATATTTTCTTCGATAACAAAACATTTGGAAGATATTGAGAGAAAAATTGATGTGGAACATTTTGTGACTAATATAAGTAAGTAAGTAAGTAAAGATTTATTTAGCAAAGCTAATATACACAGAATGGAAGAGAATACACATAAATTAAATAAGTTATTATAGCAAATTCTGAAATAACAATAAAAACACAGCTCTTTTAAATGCAGGCAAATTAGGTGCATCCCTGACGTCGTGTGGCAGAGCATTGAACAAACGCAACCCTTCATTAAACAGAGACTTCTGTAGTTTACTATTCCTTACCATTTCTATATTGTAATTTTCTTTGGATCGAACATCATATGTATGCATATCGGAACGTTTTGTTAAAAAGTTGCTGAAGTATTCTGGTAAAGTTCCATGACTTATGTTGTAAATTAAAACAAGATTTGCTTTGTAAACGTTTTGCCACACGGTTAACCATCTTAGTTCACTTAACATATGACTTGCATGTGTACGTTTATTACAATTTAAAATACTTCTCATACACTTATTTTGTAATATTTGTAGCCTGTGTATTTCTTCCTTATTACAAGCTATTAACAGAGAACAACAGTAAGTGAAGTGCGGAAGAATAATTGTATTATAAATTAACAGTTTTGTTTTCTGTGATAAGTCTCTAGATATACGATAGAAAAAACCGACCTTTTTGCCAATTTTCTTACATAAATAATCAATATGACAATAAAATGTTAGACTAGGATCCAATATGACACCTAAATATTTTATTTCACTTACAACTTTTATAGTCGTGTTATTAATTTTTAAGAATAGATTTGCATTAATATACTTTTGGCAGTTTCTTTTGGACCCCAGTACCATACATTTCGTCTTTAAAGAATTTAATTTTAGTTTGTTAACACACAGCCACTTATTTAATAATTCAAGTTCACTATTCAAGGTATCAGTTATTTCTACAAAATTCTTCCCTGCTATAGAGATCAAAGTATCATCAGCAAATAAATTTACAAATGATTTAGACAGAACAGAACTTAGGTCATTTATATACACCAGAAACAATAGTGGACCCAGAACACTCCCTTGTGGAACTCCGTACAGGCTTTCAGTCTGATTTGAAATGTTATCTAATATTTTAGTTTTATGATACCGATTATGTAAATAATTGTTAATCCAAAGAAGGGCACTTGACTTTACACCATAACATTCTAACTTCTTCAATAATATATCTCTGTCTATAGTTTCGAAAGCTCTTTTCAAATCAACAAACACACTTAATATGATTATTGGAAGGAGATGCCGAAAACAACTACTCCACGGGCAATATGCCCCGACTGGCGTTGCATTACATCAACATCTCCATGGATGTAATGCAACGCCAGTCGGGGCATATTGCCCGTGGAGTAGTTGTTTTCGGCATCTCCTTCCAATAATTAAGTAGGATTGTCTTCCTCAAAGACAATAGAGGTCGCTGTAATGGCATCTGCTTTCTGCAGATCGTTATCTGTCTGTCAATTAGACAATAATTCCCAGACAGGTAGTAGCAAAGACCCAAAGAGGGCACTGCAGTGTATTTCACTGTATCTCGCCACTACAAACACTTAATATGATGTTGTCTTCATTCATCTCTTTCCTCCACTTGGCACATACGTATTGCAGCGCAGACTCGCATGAGTGATCTGCACGAAAGCCGGATTGACCGATGTAAAAAATGTTGTTGCTTTCCAGATAAGTTCGCATTTGTTCACAGACTATTATTTCTATTATTTTGTTTATAAGTGGAAGTAAATTGATGGGTCTATATTCCTCTGAGTGTTTAGGAGAAGAAACTTTTGGAACTGGAACTATCACACTAATTTTACATTGAGAGGGAACGCGAGCTGTTGTCAAAGATGTATTAACTAAATAGAGTAATGGGTAGCCTATCACACCAAATAATTCTTTTAATAGAGTCACATTTAGATCCTCGTCACTGGAAGACTTGTTTTTCAGGCTGTATACGATTTTCTTTAACTTATTTAAACTTATTGGGTTAAACTTATCTAATTCTGCTATATTATTTTTGTTGATGTTTTCTAGGGCGTTTAAGTTTGTATCTTCTATACTTTCAACTATATCTTTAATACTATCCGCATAAAAGTCATTGAAATTTTCCTCCACTGTTTTATTATAATTATCGAATTCTACTTTCTGCATGTCATAATTTGTTCTTGTTTTGCCCATTAATGATTTTATTGTCCTCCACATTCTCTTACTATCACCTTTGCATTTATCAATATTATTCTCATAAAATTGTTTCTTTTCCTTGCGCATAACTGTAACTGCTCTGTTTCTTTTCGTCGTATATGACACCCAATCATTTTCTGCGTTTGTCACACGAAATTTTTTATAAGCCAAATCTCTTTCATTTTGAGCCCTTTTTACATTTGCATTCACCCAAGGATTCGTTGACAACTTTATCTTTTCTTTTGGAGAAAATTTGTCTATTGATTTTATTATTAAATTTACAAACGCATTGTACAGAATGTCTACATCTGTAGACGTATAGTTCCAAGTTTCACCAATAAGGTCGTCCAAGATTTTTTCAATATTGTTCACGTTTAAATTTCTTATATAAATATAGTGGTCTTGGATATCTACGTTGAGCTCAATTTTTACAGCTAATGTATCATGATCTGACAATTTTGGAAAATTTCTAGGTATTTCACTTATAATAAAGTTGTTTGTCACTATATAGTCTAGTAGTGTAGCAGAAGTATTAGTGACTCTAGTAGGCTCCTCAATTACCTGCTTAAACCCTGCAGCATGAATAACATTCTTCAACCTTCTTGTTTCACTGTTGTCGGATAAATAGTCACTGTTCATATCACCCATGATAACAACTTCATGTTTACATATGTCATCAGTATTTAGGATATCATCGAAAAATGTTATAAAATCTTCAAATTGTCCCTTTGGGGGAACGATATATGCCTCCAAACACTAAATTTTGTCGATGTAACTGAATTTCAATAAAAACTGACCAATAGCTAGACTCCAAGACACATTCCTTAATTATTTTGAAAGTAAGACAATCAAGTAAGTATAAAATTACCCCACCAGTATGTCTGCTGTTTGAGTAACAAATTGCCTGTTTGTATCCTGGAACAGCAATTTCTTCAACACTAATTTAGGGTGTAATATGTGTCTCACTTAGGCAAACTATAAGTGGCTTATAAGTGAACATTATTCGCCGTATTTCATCTAAATGACTGGTAAGACTTTGAATATTAAGATACATACATAAAGATCCATATATTTTACAATTTTTTTGTTCTACTAGTTGCTATTTGTCATACTGTATTCGTTCTTTTGTCTGTTCTAATCTACGTTTATAACACAAACAAGTTTTGTCAAAAACTGTGTGGTTATACTCTATATGAGAAATTTTCAGTACATCATGAGCAAATCTGCAGTTAGTGCACTCATGTGTCTGCGACATACAGTCTGCACTTGTATGTTGGCCGTTACAGAACGGGCATATATTGTTCTTTTCAGTGCAAGATCCAGCTTTGTCCCCAAATTTCCAGCATTTATAACATCGTAAAACTCCTATATATTCATTAATGTAATAGCTGTCCCAGCCTATAAACATCCTATTGTTATCCATAAGACACTTAAAGACCTCTGTCGACACTTCAATAATAACATTATAATTTGTTTTATTTTTAGGAATGTATTTTCTGATGAAAACAACTTCTATATTCGTCTGCAAAGACCTTAAGTAATACTGACTTTTAATTTTATTTATGAAATCATTCTCATCATTCAGATATTTTGCATGCACTCCCCTTATTATAACTTTTGGTTTATTTAGTTTAGCAATATGTACATCATAGTCTTCCGATAATTCATTAACAGCTACATTTTTCAGTTCTTCTAGAGAATCTCTATCATTACACTCAATTAAAATACTGCCTTGTTTCACATTCCTTATTTTATTTACAGCAATCGATTTATGAGATGGATTGATTTTTTGCGCTATTATATTTTTTGTCTCACTGCTATTTTGCTTAGAGTTTTTTGGTTTAATGATTAAAGGAGGATAATTATTACTTTTTTTCACTATATCAGCCCACCGTGAATTCTTGTTATCTTTATCTACTGTTATATTTTCTTTCATATCATTTATTACCTTTGACGTCTCCTCCATAAATTTCTTTGTTTTTTCCTCAAATTTCATTATCTGTCTCGATATATTCAACTTATCTTCTAGGAGAGGAGTACACTCATCACATAACCAGAATAGGTTTGCACAATCATTTATACCTTTTACCAATGAGTCCCTCAGTTTAGCACACTGCACATGGTACTTATTGTCACAAAATCTGCACACAATAAACTTGGAATTAACGATAAAATTGTCAGAGCAGCACGCACACACGTGTGCACTTGCCATCGCTACCTATTAGGGAAAAAAATTTATGACATACCAGCTCCACCACCTTTACCCGAAACAAAGAATTTCTATGCTGATAATAATTCATCAACACCAATATTTAATGAAACAACGACTAGAGGAACTCTCCCACCGACCTCAATAAAGCGCGACTTAAAAGAATCTATAATAGACGAAATTAATCCAGATGATTACAATGATTACGATGATATTGGTGTATCATTACATAAAAACCGCAAAGAAGAAGTATTTGAAAAATCTTTTACAGATTATTTAGACCAATATGATAAATTACACAGGACATACATACGTAACATGCTGTCAGATGAAAACAATGAATTTGATTATAAATATGGAATTGACACGATCCAACTTTGGAAAAGTTTTATATTGGTGATTCACAATTAACTATAGATGGCTCTGATCTAATTGTTAAAAATAAAAAATATAAAGGCACTCAAGGATTGTACGAATTACTTTTTAAAAAATACCATAAACGTTTTTCACAAAGAGATGAACAAATGTATAAAGATATTGTTCTTAAAACAATTGCTCATAAACGTTATTATCAACCATTAAAACAAGTTGATGGTAGTAAATTACCGAAATATAAAGAAATCATTGCACCTATGATAGTTGGTGATGGTATGCTTATGGAAGTTAATAATAATCCAATAGATTATGTACATTGGGACGATCCAAACTAACTTGTTGACAGATTACATTTACCAATTGCCTCTCAAAGTGACGGACACACAGGACATCAATGAAATAAACTTAATAATAGAAGAACTACGAAAAGCTAATATTATCAAATAGAATGTCCTCCAAGTTTGTAACCGATACAAAAGACTTGAAAAACTACACCAACCTACTAGAATTAACTTTAAAAGACGAAAAGTAATAATAAAATCCCTTAATGATTTTTTTCAAACGGACGTGGTGGAAATCCAACAATTTTAAAAAGAGAATAAAGGCTATAAATACATATTAGTTGTTATTAATTGTTTTTAAAAATTTGTATGTACTTTTCCTTTAAAAACCAAAACTGGTGCTGAAGTTAGTAAGGCAATGGAAAAGTATTGAAAATCCAAAAGCTTACTCATTTACAAACCGACATGGGCACTGAATATTTAAATAATGACTAGGATACTATTAAAAAATATGGTGTGCATCATTATACCACTTCCATTGTAGAAAGAGTTAATAGAGCACTTAAAAATATAGTGTGGAAAGAATTTAATTTACAAGCGGACTGTAGATGGGTGGACTTATTACCAAAAGTGGTGGAAAAATATAATAATACAAAACACACCACAATAAAAATGAAACCAGCACAAGTGTCAAAGAAAGACGAAAAACGATTACTCAACAAAATTTTTAATTGCAAGCCGCTGTATACTCTTCCACTGTAATGGAGTGACCTTGGGACTGACAATGCAAACTGGCGATGTCACGGAAAAAACTTGGGACATTCTGAGAGTATACCGACACCCGGCGCAAAAAAGATTTGCAGCGTTTTTACTTTAAAATAAACTGAAAGATAGATAGATGTGACTAAAGTGACGTGTCTTTAAAATGAATAAAATTTTGTTACACTAATTTTGAAGAATTGCGCTACTTGATTACTAGGTATTAGAATCATGAAATTTATAAAAAATTTGCACATACCTTGTTACAAAAGCTATTCGAAATTTTGTCCCTCGACTTCTACACACTTTTGGGCACGCCTTATCCAATTTTGCCGCACTAAAGCGAATGTTCCTCCTTGTTGCTGATCTTGTAAACGCAAATTATTAATTAAATTGGGGATTTTCAGCATTTTGCTGCAACAACCACTCACAAAACCTAACTCGTAATTGATAATCCACTGGTAACAGTGCTTGAACACGCTGGATATGATACGGATAAAACTGAGCTTCGTGTAGTAAGCGCCACACCGTTGATTGGGATACCCCAGGCACCTGCCTAGCGATCTGACTTGTACTTATTCGCGGATTTTCACGGACCAGATTCAACACTTGTTCTTCAGCTGCTAAAATACGTTGTGATCGTCCCGGCCCAACATCTCATCCACGATTTGCACGTAAATTACCAGTATCACGGCCACGTTGTACCACTGCCGTAAAAGTTGCATAATTTGGTGTGTGTCGATTGGGAAATCGTTCCGCATACAAGCACGAAGCTGCCAATGAATTTTGTCCAACTTCGCCATAAATAAGAATCATGTCCATTAACTCAACTCAGCATTACTGTACACATGAGCCATTTTGAAAATTTTACAGTTTAACACTCCTACGATAAATAAAACACCGGCACTGAGAGCGACACAGATAGACTGATGACTGATAGACAATAGAGATATTATCCCCACTCCAACTCTATTCGCTCGGTCTTAACCAGGCGTTCCAGGTACAAAAACGTGTTTACTTTTTTTTACCACATTCTTAGGAATGTGGTATATCAGATGTCGTTGAAGTACAGTTGCCCATCTACGTAGTCCTTTATAATGGTATAACTTTAAACATTGTTTACGGGAAATCCTAAAACTTTTATTATAAATTTTTTTGGTGATATCGATTTCTTATTTAAGGATGCACATATCCTCAAAGTTTTAGAGATAAGTTCTGAATAACCCTGTATGTTAAATGGTTAGGATTTGACAATAAGCATAATAGTTAGATTTCTAGTGATAATGTAGCTCAGTATGTTTAAATTTATATGTGGTATTATTAATTTTGATAAAAATAAAAAATATTCAATATAAAACTGTTTTATATCATCATAAATACACATGAAAATTATTCTATTTATCAATCACTATCGAAATCATTATGTACATTTACAAATACGCTGTGAACGTGTTTTGCATTTTCTAAGCTTTTAAAATATTCAGAGGCCTCACAGAAAACACATTTACTCTTGGGTTCTGAGCTATCTCCTCCACATTTAATATATTTATATTTTACTGGTACAGGCATTTTTCTTCTTTAATTTTACCTTAGTAGTCAATAAAAATTCTTTTTGTCGCTAAAACAAAATAAAATACGTTATTAAAATTAATTACTCATAAAATAAAACTGTAAATATTATTAAAACAATCCTTTCGTCTACTGGCACAAACAAACATCTCATTAAATTTAATTGCTCATAAATCAGTAGAATTGCAATAATAAGGTCATAGGTTATTTATATATGTAAACACAATAATATTTTGATGCTAGTTATATGATGAGCCACCCTGTAAAGACATTATAATTTGACCACATAGCTTATCTCTTTAGTGTAAAACTGCTTACTAGGTATTTTTATGTTAGGTCTCGCCTGTTAGAATAGAATTAGTTCTGACTTAGATCTCGCAGAAGCAACTACTTGTAAAATATAAATAAACATTTTAGTTCAAAAACAAATTGTTTTAAAAATTCGGCTCCGGTATTATAATTGACGCAGTCGGTAGGATTGTTTATTCGTCGGAAATCAATTAATTTGTGATAATCCTGCGAGTTTTAACTCTTCAACGAAGAAGTGAACCTTCAAAGGAATACCAGAGCTAATCAAGGGGACTCCATCGTGGAAATCTTCAGGACTAGCGGACCCGGCGCAGCGAAACGCATTGTACCGATTATGTGAGTAGATTTTTCTGTTCATGTCAGACTCCTCTATATCTGCCGATTCCTTTAGCGAAAACAATAAGGATTTAGAGTTAGATTTAGTAAGATTTTTTCAGTAATTTAAAACTTGCGAATAAAAGTTCATTAAATAAATCTAGTGTTAGTAGAGCGGATACCAGTAAAAATCCGAAAATGCCTCTTACTCAATTACCGCAACCAGCAGTACAACCACAACTAGTACCAGCTTTAGATATTAAGAATTTGTCTATTATTCCTAATTTTAATGGGAATCCAAATAAACTGCACAGTTCTTCTGAATCAATTTTGACCCATTATTATGATAGGCAAAATCAGAATAATTTTCAGAATACCTTACTAATAAATGGTATATTAAATAAATTAGAAGGTAGGGCAGAAGAAGTAGTTGCTATAAATGGTGCAAACAATTGAGATGAAATAAAAAATGCTTCGTTGCAAAAATTTGGTTATCAGACAGACGAAAATTGTTTAAATCAGGATCTTGTAAATTTAAGACAAAATTTCAATGAAACAGCTTATCAATTTCATGAAAAAGTCACCCATTTGTTAAACGCAATTTGTAATTATATAGATTTGCATTGCGACGCTGTAGAGCAGCAATATAAAATATTATTTTTCACAAAGCAGGCTTTAAAAACATTTTTAGCAGGTATAAAAGAACCTCCAGGCTCCACTATACGTGCAATGAGACCAAGTACTCTGGCACAAGCTTTACAATTTATTAACGAAGAAGATAATATTAAATATCTTCAAAAACCAAATCAATCTGTCGGATTTAAAAACCGACAACCCCCACAAAATTATTTTAATCCATTTTATTCACGAAATATGAATCAACCAAGACCAATTACCTTCTCACAACAACCGACCACTCACAATTTCCTCGTGGTCCTGTAAATATTCAAAGACATCCACATCCACCTACTCAAAGATTCCCGACTAATGTACAAACTTTTGGCAAACCCCAAAATGTTTGGAAACCCAATGTTTCAAATCAACATTCTAAACCAACCCCTATGAGTATTTCGACTCGAAATACGATCAGCCAATTTAGACGTCCATTCCAAAATAATCAAACAAATCAAAGTTACCCAAATAATCAATTCCGAAATAATCAAACCAATCAAAGTTATCCAAATAATCAATTCCGAAATAATAATCAGAAACCGACATTTGTTTCTGAAGAATTATTTAATACCGAATTTGACGAACAACAAATGACAGAATATGTACCCGAATATTTTCCTGATGTACAATCAGACGAATATCCTTCCCCTGACCAAGACGAACAATATGAAAATTTTCTGAAACTTCCAGATATCACCCAGGAAACGTAGTAGAATATAATATGTCCACTGACAAAAAAGAGCTGTCTTTTATCAACATTTTAAATCCACCCTTAAAACTGTTGATAGACACAGGTAGCACGAAATCTTTTCTTAACCCCGAAATTGCCTCTAAATATTTTATGAACCATTTACAGTTTCCACAATCTTTCAAACATCATCTTATGAATTTTGCGCAGATATTCCTATTTTTCCAGAATTTAAACAAAATGAAAGTTTAAAATTTTATCCGTTCAACTTTCATAACATTTACGACGGACTAATAGGGTTCGATAATTTAAGACTTTTAAATGCTAAATTAGATTTTGTAAATTCAAAATTAGTTACACCAAATTGTGTACTGCCCATTAACTATCATCAATCATGTCAATCAATTTTATTTAAAACAAAATTAAATCCACATACTAAAATTATATCTAAAATTCCAGTAGATCGAAAAAATGGCGACATAATTATATCCAAACAAAAAATTCAAAATTGTGAAATACCAGAAACTTTATTCCAATTCTAAAGACGGCTTCGCCTTAGTTGAGATTTCAAATAAAACAGATAAAGAAATAATTATTTCTCTAACCAGCCCAATAAAAACCATACCCTTTAGCGATAATAATTATGAATTATATCACGTTGATGTCGATATATCGAATAGTAGTAATCAAAAATGAGATATGGACAATATGATTCGAACAGCGCATATGAATAAAGAGGAAACAGAGCAAATTTTAAAGTTATGTAAAAAATATTCAGACATTTTTCATACCGAAAACCAACCTTTGACCTTTACCAACCAAATTAAACATAGTATAAAAACTAAAGATGAATTACCCGTTTATACAAGATCATACCGATATCCGTTCGTTCATAAACCAGAAGTGCAACGACAAATTAATTCAATGTTAGAACAAGGCATCATACGCCCAAGTGAAAGTTCCTGGAATTCACCAATATGGATTGTTGGGAAAAAGCCCGATGCTTCAGGTAAAAGAAGTGGAGGATAGTCGTTAACTATAGGAAGTTAAACGAGAAAACCATTGATGACCGCTACCCCCTTCCCAACATCACAGATGTACTGGACAAGCTGGAAAAGTGCCATTACTTTACTACCCTAGATTTGGCCAGCGGATTCCACCAGATCGAAATGAATCCGGAAGATATTCAGAAAACAGGTTTTAATGTTGAAAATGGTCACTATGAATATGTTCGTATGCCGTTTGACTTCAAGAACGCCCCCGCCACATTCCAACGTGTAATGGACAATATTCTTCGTGGATTACAAAACGAAATATGTTTGGTATATCTCGATAATATCATCATATATTCGACGTCCCTGCAAGAACATCTTGTTAGCCTATCCAAAGTATTTCAACGCCTCAGGAAAACAAACTTTAAAATACAAGTTGACAAGTCCGAGTTTTTCAAGAAAGAAGTGGCATATCTGGGACATATCGTCACACCCGAGGGAGTAAAACCTAACCCAGACAAAATAATTGCAATACAAAAATTTCCGATACCTAAAACGGCTAAAGAAATCAAAGGATTTCTCGGGTTGCTCGGTTATTATCGTAAATTTATTAAAGACTTTGCTCGAATAACGAAACCCTTGACTCTCTGTTTGAAAAAATACGCCAAAATTGAACATACACCGTTATTTATCAAATGTTTCGAAGACTGTAAGAAATTATTGACTAACGAGCCAATTTTGCAATATCCAGACTTCACAAAAGGCTTTATTTTAACGACAGATGCGAGTAATATCGCTATAGGAGCCATCCTTCCACAAGGATTTGTAGGTAGAGACAAGCCGGTAGCCTATGCCTAGGACATTAAACCAATCAGAACAAAACTATAGTACTATTGAAAAAGAAGTTTAGCCATAGTTTGGACCACTAAATACTTTAGACCCTATCTTTACAGTCAAAAGTTCAAAATTATCACGGATCATAAACCCTTAAAATGGTTAATGTCTCTAAAAGAACCCAACTCAAGACTAGTTCGTTGGCGACTCAAGATAGAAGAGTTCGACTACGAAGTAGAGTATAAAAAAGGAAAAAACAACACCAATGCAGACGCACTATCTCGCGTCTAAATTCATACAAAAAAATTTTTCGATTATATGAAAAAATTTAACAAGACAATACTGACAATTTATCAATGATAGGTAACGCCAGTGAACAACCAATCATGTACGACGTCGGAGAAGAAGAACAAGGACCATCGACACAAAGAAGACCAACACAAGATTCAGAGGAGACCATCTCAGCTGAAGAAGTCTATGCTGATGACGGGAATACCGTACATACAAGTCTCGAAGAACCAATACAAGAAATGCCCACTTCAGAAAGATGTCTAAATTCTTTCTATCACCAAATAAAATTAGATTTCGTATTTACATTCACCGACTCAATAAAAAACTAAACATATATTCCCAGTAAAAAATCGCCTTCACGTTCAAATATCCAAAAATAATCTAGAACAAGACATTATCGATTTATTCAAAAATTATTTAGATCCGAAATTTACTTACGTCATTTATTTTAGTGATGAGGTGTACGTACCACCAATATGCGAAATTCTGAGAAAGACATTTAAAAATGCCGCTTTCAAACTACTTAAAGGTAATATATGTTTTGAAGACGTTACCAATGAAGATAATCAAGTAGATATTATAAAAAATTATCATGAGGGTAAAACCAATCATCGCGATATAACAGAGACAGAGACGCGTATAAGACGGGTATACTATTGGCCTGGAATAAGAAATGACATCACTAGACATATAAATTTATGTGAAATTTGCCGCCAAACTAATAAATACGACCGAAATCCCCCTAAACAAAAATTAGCTATTTCACCCACATCATCTAGACCTTTTTAGATTGTACATGCAGACACTTTTCAAACGCATGGACAAAAATTTTTTACTATTATCGATACATTCTCTAAATATGCTCAAGCATACCCCCTCACGGCAATGTTAGGTACAGAAGTAGTAAAATCATTTTTAATTTTAATGACCCATCATGGTCTGCCTTCACTAATAGTGATGGACAACGGTACCGAACTAAAGAATTCTGTAGTTCAGAAATTTTGCAAAACCCATCAAATTCAGACACATTACACCACTGTCAATAATCTTCAATCAAACGGGCCTATCGAACGTTTCCATTCGACAATCATTGAACACCTCCGCGTAATAAGAAATAAAAATAATGGTAAAATTGATATCTTAAATCAAATGCCCTATGCTATACTTGGTTACAATAATTCCATACATTCAGTAACCAAACAAAAACCAATATATGTCATAAACGAACATTTAAACACCAAAGACCCCTTTGACATTGATATAAATCAAAAACTTATAAACAATTACGTTCAAGAACATCGTGAATTGACGAAAGAAATATATAGAACGTTAAATGAACAACTAACTGAACAAATGGAACGTACTATAGAAAATACCAATGAAAGACAAAATAGACATGATCCACTGACATCAAATCTGACGCTTACCGAAAAATCACCACTAACCTTTGTAACAAACTTAATCCCCGATTTACTAAAGAAAAGGTAATAAAGAACAAAAAGCTAAAAATTAAAACTAATGCAAATACTCTTCATAAACAAAAATTAAGAAGGCCCCGCTCTAACAACAACCAACTGTTACAGAATGCTCCTGATCCTATTGATCCTGTGTGTGTTGCGGCTGCCGTATCGACAGCCGCAACACAGGAAGTGACAATAACAAATCTCAACAAGAACCTCGGAGTTCTTCCGTATAGATTAGGGAGTGCCAAAGACCAAAAGACCAGATCAAAAACACATACATTTGTCCACTACTTTGACCTAAAACCTATTAAGACCGAAATTCTACAAATACAGTATCAATACTACAATATTACTATTGCTATTAAAAAAGGCTTGAGCCATCCTCATTTCTTTGAATTAGACAATTTTAATAGAGCTATATTATGTTGTTGTTGTTGTTGTTCATAGGCGGCGCGGTCTATGTTGTGCATGCCGCTAGTTGGGAGCTATTGGAAGAAACCCGTGCTATGAGCATAGGCCAACACCCGTTGTAGGGGAAGCTCCCTAATGTCCTGAGGCAGGAGAAACGCTGCGCCCAGATGCTTGTGTCTCTTGACCATGAGGCAGGCACAACGACAGAGGATGTGAATAGAGTCCTCGTCATCGTGTCCGCAAAACCTGCACCTTCTAGTGTCACTAAGGCCGATAGTGTTAAGGTGCTTGTTAAGATGTCCGTGACCTGTCAAAGTCCTGTGACAATCCTTATGCTGTTACGACTTAGCGCAAGTATTGATCGAGTTGCGCACGACCAAGGCCCTTCAATTAAGAGCCTGGCTTGTCGCAGTCCCGTCCCGTTTGACCATTCTTCCTCTGATCTTACCTTGATCCAGTTCTCAATGGACCTTGCTACATAACTAGGCGGAAGCCCCAGCACTGGTTCGGGCCCTGTAAACTGTATACTTGAGCCTCTCTTAGCCAGTACATCGGCCTCCTCATTTCCTGTTATGTAGTGATGACCCGGTACCCAAGTCAATTTTACCTGGTTGTTCTGTCCCAATTGGGCCAGACCATTAATACACTCTAGGACCGCCCTGGAGGTGATCCTGTAGGAGATCAAGGAACGTAAAGCCGCCTGACTGTCGGTGCATATCTGGATATGCTGATTAGAATATCTCCTTTTGAGATTTTTCTGCACACATGCAGAGATAGCAAACACTTCCGTCTGAAAGACCGTGGTATACTTCCCCAGGGAGAAGGATAGTCTCGTCCCCGGGCGCACGCCCCGGACTCCCGCCCCTGAGCCCTGGTCTGTCTTGGACCCATCCGTAAACCAGACGAGCCCGTTCGAGACCTGAGCGTCAGGATTTGCGAGCCAAGCGTCTCTGGCTCGCAAATCCTGACGCTGTTACAGAATGCTCCTGATCCTATTGATCCTGACGGTATCGACAGCCGTAACACAGGAAGTGACAATAACAAATCTCAACAAGAACCCCGGAGTTCTTCCGTATAGATTAGGGAGTGCCAAAGACCAAAATACTAGATCAAAAACACATACATTTGTCCACTACTTTGACCTAAAACCTATTAAGACCGAAATTCTACAAATACAGTATCAATACTACAATATTACTATTGCTATTAAAAAAGGCTTGAGCCATCCTCATTTCTTTGAATTAGACAATTTTAATAGAGCTATATTATACCAACTACATTCAGTAGAACAAAAATTTAATTCACTAAGCCCAACTAACAGGGTAAAGCGTGGTCTCATTGACGGTTTAGGTACCATAATAAAAAGTATATCCGGTAACCTAGATGCTAATGATGCTGCTCATTATGATAAAGCAATATCAGATTTACAAAATAATCAGAAAGAAATTGTCCAAAAATTGAACAAGGAAATCTCTTACCACCAGCATTATTAATAATTTTAATTTTAAGACAATCACACTAATTACGAGCAACCAAAAAGTAATAACTTCTGGCATGAACAAAATAAGATCTGAATTAAATAAATTAGTTTTTGACTTTAACGATTACTTACAAACCAGAAATATTTTAGATCAAATCACTTTAACATTAAGTTTAACTTTACAATTATTAAGTGACATTGAAAATGCAATAACATTTGTTAGACTAAAAACTCTCCATAATAGTATTATAAAAACTAACGAATTTTACAGACAGTAGTAAAATATTATTCAGCTGATCAATTACTATTTACACAAAACTCTAATAATACACATAGATACTATGATTTATTAGAAGTAGAGGCAGCGAACGAAGATTGTTTTCGTAATACATTTCCCCATTGTGCACCCAAATACATTTCTCTATTATCAATTATTCTCGATTCCTACCCAAAATCTTACCACCATTATTCCTAAAAATACTTTTCTGGTAATGAACAAAAACTTCTACCAGTACATATCGCTACCTTGTACTGAGCTGCACCCCAACTATTACTGCCCTGACGACAACCTAGTGTATGGATAAAAAAAATGAAGATTGCATTTTTGAACTCCTACAATTAAATTCCTCCTACGAAACCTGCCAACAAATACCCGTACAAACCAACCAAATCATTATTCAGCAAATCGACGGATCACATTACATTGGAATATTACCAAACCATACTAAACTCCAGATGATTTGTGGACGCATCGACTTTACCACCTTAAAGGGGATTAATCACTGTACCTCTCGGATGCCAATTCCAGACAAATGATTACATTTATACTAATGAGAAAATTACATCCAATGGACAACCAATGCTGCTACCAGAAATTAAAATTCCATCAAAAACATCAATAACTATATTAAAAAGAATTTCAATTAAAGATATCCAGCTTGACAAAATCGATGAACTTCAAAACGAACGAAAGTAAATTATCAGCAGTCGAACTTATTCACGGACCAAAGTCATTGACCAATTATTGGATAATTCCCATCTATGCTATCCTAATAATCCTTGGCTTTTATTTCATCTTTAAGTACTTCCAACGAAGAAGACAACAAAACCCTCGACCCACTACAGAGGAACCTCAGGCGGCCCTTCGATCATTTTTCACTCCATGAAAAATGCCTCATTTTTGGGATGGAGGAGTTATATGATGAACCACCCTGTAAAGACATTATAATTTAACCACATAGCTTATCTCTTTAGTGTAAAACTGCTTACTCTGTATATTTATGTTAGCTCTCGCCTGTTAGAATAGAATTTGTTCTGACTTAGATCTCGCAGAAGCAACTACTTGTAAAATATAAATAAACGAAACATTTTGGTTAAAAAATAAATTGTTTTAAAAATTCGGAAGTTGGCTCCGGTATTAAAATTTGCTGCTGTTTTATTTAACAATAACAAATAACAAAACATTACATACTCGTATAACTTCTGTTCTCCTAATACCTAATATTGGATTAAATGTTCCAAATGGGCCTTCTTAAGCTAGGGGTTGGACTAATTGCGAAACCTTTCCATCCCCAAGACGCTAATTTATATACGGAAATGGTGTGATGTCACCAGTTTCTTGTATAGAGAAGAGGGCTCGCCTAGACTAGGCTGGACGGGGTTCCTAGGACCTAAATTCGATAGAAGACCATAAGGACATTTTGGCCACTTAAACAGGTAAAACAGGTACTTATATAGGTGAGCCCCAGTTAAAACCGGGCTCATCTAACATGAATTAAAAGCTGTTGCTGGTGCTGCTACTGCTACTGCATCTTCTGGTCATTGTTGTTGTCAACGATCTATTTTTACAGATTTCCATCTATTAGGGTAGCACATAAAGACCTTTTTCCAACAACCCTCCAGTACAGCGCCGCCTATAGAATCCGCGCGATAAAACATCGGCACTAAAAGCCTCTGGTCTTTAACAAACTACACCCAAACACACCTCTTCAGACTTCAATCCATAGGGTAGTACATAAAGACCTTATGGCATGTTAAAACCACCTCCTAGCGCAGCGCCATCTGGATTATTCGCGCGGCAAAACACAGGAACTAAAAGCCTCTGGTCATTGTCAGCTACACTTCTTCAGATTTCAATCCATTAGGGTAGCACATAAAGACCTTTTGGCAACTTAAAGCCACCCCCCAGAACAGTGCCAGCGCCATCTGGATTATTCGCGCGGCAAAACATTGGAACTAAACCTTCTGGTCATTGACCACCTACTTCTTCAGATCATTAAAGTACAACCCTTACGGGACCCCCTCGCCTTTGGTAACTACGGATGGACACATACCATTGAGTTGTCACAGAGGCACCATAGCTATACTACTTACGAAACTGTGAAGAATAATCGGAATTTCACGAATCGTAAAAACTGTTCTCATCAGCGTTAAATATTTGCGATGCAAATGATAACTTTCGTTTCGAGGAAAACTTGATTGTTTTGAATGCAAGCAAGATAAATGATTTGCGAGCGTGTAGAGTAGTTATAATTCGAATTTTACTTTACATTTCGATAAAATGGTTAGATGCTGAATTTTGTATGGTTAATTAGGTGTGAAAATAGATAATTAGTAATTAGTGTTTACGCTTTACGTGTTAAACGCTATTTTTCTAACATAAATAGAAAATTTTTAAGAATTAATAAAGTGTAATATATTTCAGAGGCTACATGGAGCCTCTGAAATATATTACACTGCTATTACTATTACAGCTGATACTATTCTGCTATATAGTATCGGCTAACTCAAAATAATTTCAAAATAATGTGTTACGTTATCTTATAATATGCAGAATATATAATTGATAATATATACAAATAATAATCAACAAATATCGCAAACTAAATCAGACATATTTAAGAATGTCAATCCTTTAGAAAAGAACATACAAATTAACAAAGTTAAACACATCAAAAATGGTGGTATTGTGGTCGGTTGCAGTAGTAAAGAGGAAACCGAGAAATTTAAGCACCTGGTTCAGGAAAAACTCTCCGCGGATTATGAAATTAAGGAAGCCAAAGGTCTTAATCCCAGAGTACGAATTAGTGGAGTCTCTGAAAATTTGAGCGAGGATATACTTCTGGAATATATAGTTAAAATGAATAAGAATGTTTTTCTCTCGGGATATGAGGTCAAAGTATTGAAATTTGGACCAACAAAAAAAAATAATCATTGAAATTCGTAGATGTTTCAGGTGCAATGAGTTCCATCATCATGTTAGTAGATGCCTCAAAGAGGATGACATATGTCCTCGCTGCAGTAAAAACCATAGAGTTAATGACTGTACGGAAACGCTGTTGGTCTGTAGTAACTGTGTCAGACTAAAACAAAATCAAAATGTAGGTATAAATGTCAATCATGCTGTGTGGGACCTAAATTGTCCTTCATTCATACAGGCACGTGAAAAATTAAGGAATGACATACTTGCGATGCAATAGCCATTAAAGAGTATCTCCTCCGCCTCTTCTGACATAACCGACTCACAAAATAATCCGTTTACCATTTACTATCAAAACACTCGCGGTTTAAACACCAAAACTAGAGATCTCTTAAATGCTTCAGTTTCTTGCGACTATAAAATTATTGCCTTTACAGAAACCTGGTTGAATCCAAGTGCAATGCTGAATTATTTACGGATAAATATAACGTGTTCAGATCCGATAGGAACTTTGATCATCTTGAATACAGTAGAGGTGGTGGTGTGCTCATTGCTGTTGACAGTGCAATTAATGCTGAGGTGGTAAGTTTGAACTTTAATTTTAAATCAGATTTTATAGATTTACTTGCTGTTAAACTGTCAATTGGGGGTAAAGTATTATATATATTTGTCATATACATTCCCCCGAGAACAGCAACTGATGTGTATGAGAATGTATTAGAGTATTTTTTCTCTCTCAAATATTTATACAACTCAGATATCTTGTTTCTGGGAGATTTTAATATACCAAATTATGTGTTAAATATTTTAGATGGACATAACTTATTATTGCATAATTTCTTAAGTTTTTTTGAATTAGAACAATACAATTGCAATAAAAATCAGAATAATCGTATTTTAGATCTTGTAATCGCAAAGACTGAATGTGAGGTCGGGAAAGCTGTTGAAGTTTTACTCAAAGAAGACTTACATCATCCTGCATTAACAATAGTAAAACGTAATATCAAACTCACTAAAACTGTTAATATTAAGACTGAACCTAGATACAATTTTCGGAAAGCAAATTTTACAATCATGTATGAACAGATATCACTTGTTAATTGGGATTTTTTACTTGATATAGTCGATATAAATCAGGCTTTCTATAATAAATTATGGCAAATCTTCAATTACTGTGTCCCAAAAACTGTCAGTAAAAAACATAATTATCCACCCTGGTATACGATTAAGATAATAAATAATATTAAACGTAAATCGAAATTATTGAAAAAATACAATATAACAAAGAACATTGACTGTTTGAATGAATTTAAATTTCTTAGAAGTAATATAAAAAAAGACATTGATAAATCTTACAAAGACTATATAGATGGTATAGAAGAAAATATTCGCTTTGAGCCTAATAAGTTTTGGTCATACATAAATTCTTTAAAAAATGATCGTGGTTTGCCAAATTATATAGGTTATAATGATAAGAAATATTATAAGTCCGCTGAAATTTCAAACGCCTTTGCAGAGTTCTTTCAAAAATCTTATGAAGAGGTGACTAATATTAACCTCACAGACAACATTCCCTCCAACAGGAATACATTTTTCATAAGAAATATAAATGAATATGAAGTTTTACAAGCTCTACAAAAGCATAAACCAAAAATGACTGCAGGCCCTGATCTTGTACCCGCAGTTATCCTGAGAGATTGCTCATATGCCTTTTCGGTTCCGCTGACTTTTTTATTCAACCTGTCCCTGAAAAATAGATGCTTTGCAGACATGTGGAAAATTTCCAAAGTATGTCCTGTTTTTAAAAAAGGATCTAAAGTTGACATAAATAACTATAGACCCATTACAATAATATGTAATTTTGCAAAAATCTTTGAGAACATACTACATGACTATATATATAGTCATTTTAAAGCAATTATTATACCACATCAACACAGTTTTGTGAAGGGTAGGTCCACAACAACAAATCTATTTTGTATTACGCAATTTATATCCGAATCTTTGGATGCCGGTACACAGACAGATGTCATTTGCACCGACTTCTCGAAAGCATTTGACCGCTTGGATCATGACAATTTGCTGCACAAATTAGATTTAAATGGTATTTCTAATGATTTAATTCATTTTTTTAAAACTTATTTGGTTGGTAGAACTCAGTTTGTGCAGTATAATGGATTCCAATCACATGACATATGTGTCAAATCGGGTGTGCCTCAGGGATCTGTATTGGGACCATTGCTGTTTAATATATTTATCAACGATATTAGTAATAACTTTGAATGTGGCTGTTTACTTTATGCAGATGATCTTAAACTGTTTTCTACTGTTAAAACCACAATTGATTGTTTTAAACTTCAGGTGAATCTAAGTAAACTAAATAATTGGTGTATACGTAATGGCTTGCCACTGAATGCATTGAAATGTAATGTACTTAGCTTTAGTAAAAGTTCTGACAAGGTTATATTTGACTACAGAATCAACAATGTTTCGCTTTGTAGACCTGATACTTTCAAAGATCTAGGTGTCACATTTGATAGCAAATTATCTTTTGTTCCTCATATACATAATGTAATTAATCAGTCTTTTAAAACATTGGGCTTTATGTGTAGGAATGGAAGAAATTTTTCTAATGTTGAAACAATTAAATTATTATTTAATACATTTGTTAGGTCGAAATTGGAATATGCCTGTGTTATTTGGAGTCCGGGGTATCAAATTCACATAAATAATTTAGAAAATATACAGAGGCGTCTACTAAAGTTTATTAGCTTTAAACTTGACGGGTTTTATCCACCTGTTGGTACGCCACATGACCAATTGTTAACAAGGTGCTCAGTTAAGTCTCTACAGAACAGAAGAGATTTTTGCATGTGTATGTTTCTTTATAATATAATAAATAATAAACTAGACTGCCCCGAAATTTTATCTCAGATTAACTTTAGAGTCCCGATCGTGCCAACTCGTAACAACAAAACATTTTATATACAAAGAGCCCGCACCAATATTATGAGCTTTTCTCCACTGTCTAGAATATGCCTAACTTTTGAAAGACTTTGTCCGGGAGTTGACATCTTCTCTACGAGTGCAGGTTCTTTAAAAAACTGTATTTTGGGTTAATTAATATATAATTAATGTATTATTATTGTCGTTGTGTTTTTGTTAGTTTATTTTTGTATTTGTGATTTAATTGCATTAAAACTTTCTTTTTTTTCTTTGGATGGTTAGTTCATGTTCTGTAATTGGATTGTTAAATCTGTAGAACAGTGTACGTAATAAATAAATAAATAAATAAATAAATATACAGTGTGTCCCACTTAAGGTCTTACCACCCCCGTAAAACTTTTATTTATGAACCGATTTCCATGAACTTTTTTTTGTTGGGTAAGTCCCAAAAAAGTACATAGCGGGCATGCTTCATTTGTTTGATAAGTCGGCGTCATGGCCAACTACGACCTATTTTTTGATGCAAAAAAACGAGATATACTATTAGCGAATTTTTCAAAAAAATTTTAATGCCAGATTCTTAATCAGGAGCACCTAAAGCCCAACTGTACCAAATTTCATAGCGCTACTGTACAGGGTGTTCGTGTGTCCCAGTTAAGGTCTAGCCACCCTCGTAAAATCCTTATATATGAACCGATTTCCATGAACTTTTTTTTGTTGGGTAAGTCCCAAAAAAGTACATCGTGGACATGCTCCATTTGTTTGGTAAGTCGGCGTCATGGCCAACTACGACCTACTTTTTGGTGCAAAGAAACGAGATGTACTATTAGCGAATTTTTCACAAAAAATTTAATGCCAGATTCTTAATCAGAAGCACTTGAAACCCAACTGTACCAAATTTCATGGCGCTATTGTACAGGGTGTTCGTGTGTCCCAGTTAAGGTCTGGCCACCCTCGTAAAATCCTTATTTATGAACCGATTTCCATGAACTTTTTTTTGTTGGGTAAGTCCCAAAAAAGTATATTCTGGACATGCTCCATCTGTTTGGTAAGTCGGCGTCATGGCCAACTACGACCTATTTTTTGATGCAAAGAAACGAGATGTACTATTAGCGAATTTTTCACAAAAATTTTAATTCCAGATTCTTAACCAGGAACACCTAAAACCCAACTGTACCAAATTTCATGGCGCTACTATACAGGGTATTCGTGTGTCCCACTTAAGGACTAGCCATTCCCGTAACATTTTTATTTATGAACCGATTTCCATGAACTTTTTTTTGTTGAGTAAGGCCCAAAAAGTACATAGCGGGCATGCTTCATTTGTTTGATGTCGGGGTCATGGCCAACTGCGACCTATTTTTTGGTGCAAAGAAACGAGATGTACTAAAATTTTAATGCCAGACTCTTTAATCAGGACCACCTAAAACCCAACTGTACCAAATTTCATGGCGCTACTGTACAGGGTGTTCCAGAGAATAAGAGATATTTTTTAAATGATGCATTATTTTTTCAATTTTAAAATATTCTATTGTTTTAGGAAAATAACTTTTTTGGATAAGGTTTTATTAAAATTTTATACAAGGCGGTCTCGGAAAGACATTATTTAATGTGTGATGAACTATTTTGTTGGGTTAATCTCAAAACGACGAGCTGGAAGGACGTTTCAAAGTCTAAATAACTTCTAAATAAGGCATGATCAGTACTGCTAGTATATTAAACTTAATTTTATTAATGATAACAATTGGATATAACAATTTTAATTATATTTATTGGGGTACCTACAACAATTAAATAATTTTATTAAAACTCTTTCTATAATATTGACATAAAATAAACATACTGGAATCAGGATATTTTGGATGTTTTATTAACTTTTTGTATTTAAGCAAATTATAACATACCTATTAAAGTACATAAATTAAAAATTACTTATATGTGAAACTAGTTCCATTTCAATTTAACTGAAAGTTTATTGATGGTTTGAAAAAACTAATATTTTGAAAAGTGGGTTTTTGAAAGTGCATAAAATGACTAATATTTAATTAAATTAAATTTATGTATTTATGTAATGATTCGTTTAAATACAAATAAGTTTATAAATTAAAAATACTAAGAGTTTTCATAAAACAATTTAATTGTTGTGGCGTAATATGTACCACTAAAATTGATACACCCAGTTGATGACATGAATAAGGTTCGAATTTTTTTCATTTACTAGTAGTACTGATCACGGCTATGGTTATTTTGAAACTGCATGAAATTTTCTTCTAACTCGTTCTGAGATCTAACCAATAAAAAAGGTAAGCACACATCAAATGCCTTTCTGGCACCATCCTGTATATCATTTCAATAACCTTTTTCAAAAAAGATGTTTTCCTAAAATATTAGATTATTTTAAAACTGAAAAAATAATGTGTTATTTAAAAAAAATCTCTTATTTTCTGAGCACCCTGTACAATAGCGCCATGAAATTTGGTACAGTTGGGTTTTAGGTGCTCCTGATTAAGAATCTGGCATTAAAATTTTTGTGAAAAATTCGCTAATAGTACATCTCGTTTCTTTGCACCAAAAAATAGGTCGTAGTTGGCCATGACGCCGACTTACCAAACAAATGGAGCATGTCCACAATGTACTTTTTTGGGGCTTACCCAACAAAAAAAAGTTCATGGAAATCGGTTCATAAATAAGGATTTTACGAGGGTGGCTAGACCTTAACTGGGACACACGAACACCCTGTATAGTAGCGCTATGAAATTTGGTACAGTTGGGTTTTAGGTGCTCCTGATTAAGAATCTGGCATTCAAATTTTTGTGAAAAATTCGCTAATAGTATATCTCGGTTTTTTGCATAAAAAAATAGGCCATGACGCCGACTTATCAAAAAGTTAAGCATGCCCGCTAGGTACTTTTTTGGGACTTACCGAACAAAAAAAGTTCATGGAAATCGGTTCATAAATAAAAAATTTACGGGGGTGGTAAGACCTTAAGTGGGACACACTGTAATATATAATTTGAATTTTTTTTTAAATAACTCTTTAAAAAATGTATAACACCAATTATTACTTGAAAAATAGCCAAGAAAATAAAAATAAGGTTTTATTTTAGACCAACCTTTACACGACAGATGATGTATTAATTTTCAATAAAATGAAAATATAATATACAATAATCTCTACAATCATTATATTTGTTTCAGATGTATGCTACTGGTAGTTTTAGTATCAACAATTTCATATAATATAAGTAATCCAGAAGAGTTGAATTCAACAACGAATGAGAGTGAAACGGATATTCCTGTTTTTCTAATGTTTGCCAGTCGTTGGCCTATACCAGATGTTAGTTCTAAAAACTACTTATGCAATGACAAAATCAAGTGGAATGAATATTTTGAGGCGGGAAAACAAGCATTAACGAGGAGAGATGAAGTTGAGAAAACTGTTCCATCTTTGTCAATAGTCAGTCCTAGTTATCGACATCAAAAAGTAGTTGCTACTTCCACTAAAGCCAGAAATTTGTCACGCATTGGAAGTATAGAAGAATACGCTACTAGATACTTTCACAGGTAAATACTTAAACACTTCATATTTAGATATATTTGTTTATTTTGTTTAAAAAACCAATATATTGTCTGCTTGTAGAAATGTTAACAATACCAAAATTGTAGAAAGAGTATGCGCTGAGAGTTCACTTATATTAAGAGAATATTGTGAAAATAAAGCTTCGGGATGCAGCATATTCCAAAAGTATAGATCGTTTAATGGAAGTTGTAACAATTTAAAGCATCCTGATCTCTACGGAGTCTCTTACAAACCATTTAGAAGGTCTTTACTAGCTGATTATGCTGATGGTAAGTAATGCACTGTTAGTTCCAAATGTCCATATTCCAGATTTCTTCAGAAATGAAAACTAATTTAAGTATTATCCGCATTATAATGAAGCAAAAAGGTAGTGAGATGTAAAGGTAAGATGAGAGCAACTGAAGTGTTTAAGACGTTGAGAATGTCCTGAGATGTCACCGATGTACGGGAAGAGGGGTACTCTTATTTACTCACGATCGTCCTTGTTGCCTTTATTTAGCCTATCATCAACACTGACGTAGTTTTCCACAGAACATTAAAACACTATGCTGCACTCGACGCGCGTTTTGCCAACCAAGTTGACATCATCTGGAGATGATTAAAACTAAAGCTATGCTACATCTCCTTTCTACCCACGGGGTGTAAGGGTGTACTTCTTGTTAATTATAACTCTATATAAACTTATTTCAATCCTTTCTATTTTGTGCGATCTTCTTTGCCTCTGACCACGTTGTTCCCTTCTTAAAACCTAAACCTAAATCCTATGTCTCTTTTGGTCTCCCTCTTGTCTTTCTTCCTATTGTTTTTGCTTCCCAAATCCTTTTAACTAGTGTTGAACTTTTCAGTCGTTGTAAAGGTCCCCACCACCCGAGTTGTCTTTGCTCAATGAATTCTTCTCCGATTCTATTTTCAGTTCTTCTCTTATTTGTTCTTTTCTAATCCTGTCCCTCTTCGTGACTCCTTTCACTTTTCTCAAATATATCAGGTCAGCAGCACCAATTTTACTTGTCTCTTTTCTTGATAGCACTTATGATTCACATCCATACTATATATAGTCTAGTCTATAGTCTAGGTATAGTCTATAGGTATAGTCTTTGTAAACTTTAATTTTTCTTTCACTTGTTACTTCCTTTTTGTTGATTAGCCCCCTTCTCATTGCATAGTATACTTTGTTTGCCTTTTCTATCCTACTGTTTATCTCGATTTCTTGTTTCCCTGTTTCCTCTATTGTACTTCCTAACTACAGACAGATAATTATAACTACAGATCTGTTATATCAATTCTCCTTCCACTAATATTTATATTTCTTCTTTCTCTCGCGATACAACCATAACTTTTCGTTTTTAGTTTATGCATTTTCATTCCATTTTTTACCAATACTTCATTCCACACATTCAAGTTTCTTTCCAAATCTCTTTCACTCCCTGTTATAATTGCTACATCGTCCGCAAAGGCTCACTCGGAGACCTCGATTCTTTCGAGATTTCTATACCCAATAAACAGTGTTTTTACTTTTTGTTTTATTGTTCTGATTAATCCATCCATAAATGTAATGAACAGCAGTGGACTCAAACTGCCTCCTTGTCTCCCCCCTCTGTTGTAATAAATGCCTCTGATTTCATGTTTTTACAGATTATGCTGTTTCTGGTTTCCTTATACAGACTTTTAATTACTCTCATTAATTTGTTATTTACGCTTTTTTCCTGTAAGTTTTCCCATATTTTTGTCCTTGGCACTTTATCAAATGCTTTCTCCATGTCTATAAATGAGGAGCGATCAGGCAAAACCAGATAAATCCATTTTATATAGTTTTGAGATATTGGCAAAAAACGTACCATTAGCGGGTCTTTAACTTTAACCAAAAAAATTATAGTGTACGTGAAAGATATGATATTATAGACTTCGTAAACACTGTTTTCGTTTTTATTTCATCATTAACATAGGAATTATTGCTAATTACAAAATGGATTTATCTGCTTTTGCTTGAGTTGAAAATAAAATGTTTAATTTCATAACGTAAAATTGTTTATTTTAACATAGATATGTTTAATAGCAAATCGTTTACGTTAAAATAGCATTTTTTATTTTTATTTTTTTTTATATTCAATTATTATGAATATTTTTTTTAAAACTTCTTATGACATTTTGTAATAAAACAGAGGTATTTTCAAACGTTTATTATTTTTAAATTCACAAAAAAAATCGAAAAAGTAAAAAAATGGTACGATTTAAATGTGTACTCCTACGTCATCCTCGAGGCAATCGCAAACTTCGTTTTGATCTTGTCCTTGGATTTCGGTTTCGACGACACCAGCGGTGGTTTCAAGCGGAGGTTCAATCAATATATTTTTGTACCACGCTAGACTCTCATCATTTTCCCAGGTTGGACCAAACTGTTGTGCCATCAGATGAGCTAGGGATTTTTTCTTTTTCTCAGGAAGAGATCGCGTTAAAGGAATTTCTTCTAATACCTTTGGAACCTCGCTTCGTGCTTTAAGAATCTGTTGGGGCACTTCATTTAAATATGACATTCTGAAATTCTGATGACATTGTACTTTTACGACATCTTGTCCTTTTGTATTACGAGATTTCTGGATAAGAATTCGCTTGTAGTCGGAAATACCTGTGATTTTTTTAAGGCAATCTTGCAGATTTTTAATGTTGTAAAGATTCCATTCAACTCCAAGTTGTTTCACTGTTCCAAACTGAGAATATATTTCCAAGTATTCTTCCCTGCTTATTATTGTTGGGTTTGTTCGCAAACATTTTTCCACACGGCCGAAAACCCTGTCCGCTGGGAGGAAGCTGTGGCCTCGAACTGGAAATGTCAGCTGGATTTCTTTTAAAGCGCCTGGGGGCCTATTTTTGAGCCAAAAATAAAGAGCATGTATAATATGCGAGTTTTTGTTCTGGCCCCCGCAGCCATCACAAAATAGTCTCAATACTTCAATGTTGTCCAGTTCCAGTGAATCCAAATAATTTAATAGAGCTGAACCTATCTGAACTGAGCCACGCCCAGCTTGTACCTCAGTCCAGGTGTAGAAGGTTGGATTGGTTGAATTCATTCTGACGCAACAAAATATGTAAAGGCTCACTTGATGAGAGTAAAAGGCATCCGAAATGGGGGTGCGGGGCAATGGCTGTACTTGCTGCATATCAAAGCAAAAAGTTATTGAATCTGGAGGACTTTCTTTTGCAAGTTTGTAGAAAGCGTCTGCCCTTTTTCTATGTAGTCGACGTTCGATCATTAGGTGAGATTTTTTTTTTGGATCTTTTTCCTTCCTAATATTGTCCTTAAGACGTATGCATAGCGCACAACAGTCTGCCGCAGGTGATGAGAAACCTATATTAAACTCTCCACAAAAAATCCTAGAAAACATCGATAAGCTTGATTTGTATTGTGCAGCTTGCTTTGAATTATAAATCTTATGCAATTTTGCAATACTCAAATTAGCTTCCAAGTATATTCTCACAGATTTCTTTCTATTGTAATGACTTTCGGTACCCCTTAAATTTCCAATAAACTCTCTTATTTTATTTTTTTTATCTTCTGTTTTTCTGGACATGTGATCGCCACCACGGGTTTCCTTTGGCACTCCTCCATCGTGTATCGTTTTTGCAACTGTATTGACTCGATTTTTTGATATTCCCAAACTTCTAGTAAAAAATTCTTTACATACTCTTATGGATTTCTTTTGACTTGATTGAAGGTAATAACTAATATTAAGGAGGCGATTTTTAGGATTTACTTTGTTGGACCGTTTCCTTACTTTTGCACAAACACCCAGCATATGACATAACTTAATATCCTGCATAACTTTATCCGGAGCAGCATAAAACTTTTTTCGAATAAGTTTGATATCACGCAAGGCAACAGTACTGCACTTGTAACTAGTAGTATTATGATTGCATGGTCTGGTAAACCTTAGTAGTTCAGGATCCTTATCAACATATTTTTCTTGCTTGCGCAATCTTCGTTTCTCGGGGGTTTTCGATATTTTAACGCGGCTGCCAGTATTGCCTAAAAAAGGCGTACTTATAAAACGAAATAAACAATTTAATGGAAATGTAATTACCTTCTCGAACAGATATGTCAAAGTCTCCATCATTCTCGTCCATCCTCTGCCACTAATGGCCAAAATCAATACCGATATTAATGAATAAACTTGTAAGAAAACAACTTATAAAGCGTATATTCGCGAAAGTGCACTGGTTTCTGTCTCGCACAGCGTCCACAGCGACTACAATAACAGAACTAAACTAAAATATTATTATTTTCCTGTAACCGCCCAAGATTCTTCTTGTTAACCCCACTACAAATTTTAATACACCTGACCTTGGCAAGTTAAAGCCGAAAATAGATGAGGTAGGTATGTGCAAAATATCAGGAATAGGATTTAAAAATCGCCTTCGCAGACGGATTTATCCCTTTTTGCTCGAAAAATAGCAATGCAATTTTATTTTGTGGATTTATCTGGTTTTGCTTGATTTGCCCCACTTTGGGGTCGATTTCGAATGGGATTTAATGAATTTTGCTTGAAACTGATTTCACCATCGGATTTATCTCTTCAAGTGGAATAGGAATCAATCATTAACTCATTTTTGCCCAAAAGTGGATTTATCTGGTTTTGTCTGATCGCTCCTCAAATGCTAAGTAAACTGTTTTCGACCTTGATAATGTTCTATTTATAACTTCTTTTATTGTAAATACATGAACCTGTGTACTTCTGCCTGTTCGGAATCCACTTTGCTCCATTTGTCTTCTGAGCTTTTTTAAAATTATTTTTTCAAACAGTTTCATTAGTGTATTTAGCAGTGTTATACCTCTATAATTATTACAATCGTTGTTGTCACATTTTTTTAAAATTGGTACTATTAAGCCTATATTCCATTCATTTGGTATTCTTTCCTCTTTCCACACTTTATTGTACAGTTCAAACAACATTTGAGTTCCTCTTCCACCCATAGCTTTTAACCATTTCTGATGTAATTTTATCCCTTCCAGGGGCCTTGCCGCTTTTTAAACTCCTTATGCCTTCTATTAGCATTTTTTTTACTTATATTACATTCCTCTGTTGTTATTATTTCCTGTTTGTGTACTTCCTTACTATAGTGTTCTGATTGTTGAGAATCCTGTCCTACATTAAGTAGTGCTTGAAAATATTTTTTCCAACGTTCCATTACCTCTGTTTCTTCGGATAATATTTCTCCCCTTTCATTTTTAATTACTATACCATCACTCTTATTGTTGCCTCGGAAATTTTTCAGTACTCTGAAAAACACTTTTTTATTACCTTTGCTATCTATTTCTAGCCTTTCCCCATATTCACTCCACTTTTTTTGTTTCGATGCCATTACTAGGTTTTTAACCTTAACCCTTTGCTCTTTGTACAGCTAGTAACTTCTCTACGTTTTATTACTTAAATATGCTTGCCATTTATTTTTTTTTGAGAATTACTTGATCTTTTATTTCTTTTCTCCACCACGCCGTTTGCTTTTTATATTTAACTTGTCTGCTTATTCCACATATCTTACGCGCTGCTGTTACAATAGTATTCTTCAACTTTTCCCACATTTCCTCCACAATCATATTTCCCGTTTTTTCCTGTAAATTTAGTATATCTTTATATAATTACCAGCCCCTCATATTTTTTTGCTAATATCTTATCCTTTAGTTTGTAGGATTTTATTAGTTCATTGTTTGTTTTTGTTCTATTTTCTCTATAGTTTGCGTTATTTTATGTTCATTTCAGACACTAGTAGATAGTGATCACTATTTATTTCGTATCCCCTTTTTACTGTGGCATTCCGTATTTCCCCTCTATTTTCTCTTTCTACCTCTATATAATCTATAATTGACTTCTCATTTCTACTTGGTTGTACCCTTGTGAACTTATGTATCCTATTTATACCTAAAATATTTTTACGGTTCAGTGAACCGCCGCGACAGCTTCCTGAACCATCGCTACTGATCAGTGAACCGCTGCGGCGGATCAATGAACCGCGATTTACTAACCAATAAAGCGGGCTATATGGGATTGGCCCTCTCTTACCATTCATACTATTTTTACATTTAGCAATTTCCAAACTCTCAAAGCATCCAGCTGCCTGGAATTTGTTACGTTTTGCCACGAAATTCTACCCTACGAGTCAAAATATCGCGAAAATAAAATGAAAATTGAAAACTAGAGGTACGAAAACCCTAGCAAACAACTTTACAGCTTGCAAGTCGAACAACAGACTCCGAAAGAAGCATCTTTAAAGTAGGCCTAAAACAGGAAACTATTTTAGTAAATAACTTCTTCAAAATTTATCCGATTTTCACGGAACTTGGCAGATTATAGTAATTTTACACGCTGAACACGCTGGTACTTTCCATTTTCCCGTATCTTTACTCCAAACCCGTATTTTTTTTATGTAAACAACTAAAGCTCCGCCCGCTTTACAATTTTCTCAATAACTTTCAAACCGCTCAACCGAATTACTTCAAACTCTCACAGATTATACCTTATCCTATTCTTTATCGATCAGTGATCGAACCCCATCTTCATAGCTTTTCCCGTTCACGAGTTACAAGCACAAATTCCCAAAATTGTCAAGCCACGCCCACAAACTAATTACGCTAATTACACCGTAACCGTTGTACATAGCGCAATAAGACAAGTATCAGTGCACTCAGGAGACCATGCCCAACACAACCATACCCATCTCATGACAATATTTCCATTAGATCCGCAAATTCTAGAATCGAACATCCAGAATGATTGCCGTCGCATCACGAATTATTCTGGAATGCCATCTAAAAACATCAAATATCTCCGCTTATAATAATTATCGTATCAAAATCGTACTTATACCTATTTGTAGGTCATGTCATACCCTATCACACTCCCAAGTTTCAAATTCCTATCTTATCTCTGAAGCCCTCAAATTAACGATTTTCTATTTTCGAACGATCGCGAAGTTCCAGAAATCGAACTTCGCGAAATCTCAAAAAGTATATAAGCCGATACACAGCGGTCTCAGAGAGCACAGTAACTTCCACGGGCAGTCAACGTTACCAAAGCAAATTCCTAATGCTCCAACGTGTCCTAGTGAGTGCGGGCTGTGTCTGAAAAGCATTAGTCTACTACATTAAGAGTGAAGTAGTGCTTCCAACGAAGTGCCTCAGTGATTAACCGTCTCCTAGTGTACCGCGCCGCGTCGTACCCGTTCGTCCGCACTGTGGTGTGTGACCAAATCCAAAGGCCCCGACCTCCAAGCCAGCGTCGCCGTGCCTCACTCGCATAACAACATCGGCAGCAAGGTTATCCAAGTACCAGGCTACGTACGGATATTTTCGCCAGTTCTTTTTTGTAAACTGTAAGTTTACAGTTTACAAAAGTTTTTATTTATCTTTCCATACCTGTCCTACATTAGTGAATAGCATCCTCTGTACAGGGCGTTCTCTAATTAGTGACCAATTACATGACAACTACATTTACTTATAAATTCAAATTTCTTATACAATTTTAAATCAAATCGATCACTGCTCATACACAGGGTGTTATCTAGCCTCCCTCCACGTGCGTATAAGGGGTGTTAGATCAAATACAACCACATAATTATTATTCTAACTCTACTTTTGACTTCAACAACTAACTTGAAACTAAGTACTCAGTACCTACGTAAGTCTAGATACCTGTTGTGCTCACCCCTTATACTCACTACCCAGAAACTGAATATAGATGTTTTTCACAAACCAGATCCGAGTCTTCAGGTCCCATAGATCTTACCTTTCACTATAATTAATACACGTGATAGATAGACTGGAAAATAAAGTACTCAGGCTATCCACCGCTAGCTACCCCCACACCAAGGGACAAGAAACAAGAAAAAGGAAGATCACGTGACAGTTTCTAATTGCTACTATCTATTTTATGGTTGTTCTCAAAGGCATGTTGGGCGACACTAGACTTATCTGTTCTACCATATTTGAGATGAGCCATATGTTCCTTGAATATAGTTTGAATTGACCTTCTAGTTTGTCCAACATACTTTTGATTACAGTCTTTACGGCTAATTTCGTAAATCCCCGACTTTTCCTTAGTTTCTATTTTGTCTTTTGGATTGCCTAAAAGTTGTTGTAGTTTATTTCCAGATGAATAAACCACTGACATACCTATATCTTTAAAAACCCTACTAAAACCACGGGTGCAACGAGGATCGTATGGAATAGATATGAATTTTCGGTTTTCTATTTAATTTTGAAAAGTCGAAGAAAAACCTCTCCTTATTTAGAGGGAAGCTTAATAGGCGATTAATTAAAAAATTGAAACTCGCCATTTTGTGCTGAGCATAAAGGTGAGAGTCCTTAGGGATATATCTTAAAGTACTGGTATCTTTTCTGTATATGTCAAATTCTAACTTATTTTCACTATTTCTAATTATTAATACAGTATACAAGTATAGTTTCACAATCATGAACACAACAACTTTACAATCAGCACAATGTTAACAATCTAACATTAATAACATTAAACCCCACCACCAGGAAATAAAGTAAGTCCGTAAATTCTCCGATCTGATAGTTACTATTAATTAATATTATGTACCTGAAAAATTTTGTTGATTGTTAAGTTAGGTTCAAATTTTACAAATAAACATTATTTCCAATATGCGTGCTAAAAAACATAATTCATGTTGATCTTGTAGTTTGCAATGGGAGCGCGACAAATTTCTTAGTGACCGCTGGAAAACGAAATCTCAAATTCTTATTCTTTCACCACCAAGCAACGCAGAATCAAAGCAAATTTGACTTCTTATTAATATTCATATTATTTTTATAATACTTTACTAGAACCTTAAGTATTTCAGTGACAAATAATTCAGGTCAATTTTTAAGGGTGGGAATAGAATAAATGTAAAAAAAGTTCATGAAGCAGCAGTTAAGCAAAAAAAATTAAATGTAACTTTTAGAACCCGTATTATTAAACCGAATTTGATTTCGTATTCTCTGATATAATACCTCCATAGAACCTTACCATTTCTGTAAAAAATAGTTCAGGAAAATTTTCAAGGGTGGCAAGGAAATGAATGTAAAAAAAATCCATGAAATAGCAGCTACGCAAAAAAATTAAGATGCAACTCTTGTATATTTTAACATTTTATAATCTAAAATTATAGGTAACTGTGGTACAATGTTTACTGTTGCACGATGTTGAACTATTTTTTTATTGAAAGAATCATGTTATTAATAATATTTTTACCCCTGCTGATCCGCAGAATTAGATATCACTCAGATTATAATAATTTAGCTAAGTACACTGATAATAAATTAATTTTATTTATAATTTTAATTAAGAATCCTTTTATTTTTATTTTTCCTTATATTTCCTAATATTTTTTTAAAATGTTTACACAGTACCTACCTAGAAAATGGAATTCTCGACTTCCGTGACTCATGTTTACCTGATATCTATTATTTTATAATAAAAAACCGCTATAAAGCTTGGCAAAATATTGCATAACACATATAACATACATGTATATGAACATGTGTTCATATACATGTTATATAGAATTAAGTACAATATTATGTAACAGTAGATAAACCAGGTTCCTTCCCCAGCGGAAGTGACTTGAGGCACCTGCGGACAACTGCTGATGGCCGCCTGCACCACGGAGCTGGTGGTCATTGCCGCAGGGGCCGAAGACGAAGACTTAGGTAGCACCCCGTAGGTGTAGCACCCCCAGGGGCTGCAGAAGAGCCGTGTGACGCAGATGGCGACCAGACGTCACGTCCAAGATTGCCACCCCAGTGTTGCCACCCCAGTTATTGGCCATTGGGGCTTTAGCATTCAACGTATCAGATTGCAGCATTCGGATAACGTTTTGCAGAGCCCGCCTTCAAATCGCGCGGCCATTTTGAGTGCCATTACGGCATTCAGGGCAAGCAATCAGCTTGCACCATTCATATCACGTTTCCAGCAGCAGCCTTATTGGCCAGCAGGTCTTTTTTGTGGTTCAACTTGCACCATTCATATCACGTTTTCAGCAGCAGCCTTATTGGCCAGCAGGTCTTTTTTGTGGTAATCAGAGTACACCAATCAGAATGCAGCACTCGGCCGTCTTTTTGGCGACGCCTTATTGGCCGCCATCAATAAACTACAGTGGTGGTACATAAAAGAGGGAAAGGGGGCAAATCACAGCGACGAATCGCAGCAACAAATCACAGTGGCAAATCGCACCCAGTGACAAAATTCAAAGGAAAAATTTAGTAACAAGTAATAGTGCCTGGTTAGACCCATAGGGGAACATGAATTAAAAAAGCATATGGTGAAACTTAGAATCGAACCCGGGCTCTCTAGATTTTCAGTCTACCGCTCTTCCACTGAGCTATTTCAACTATAAATAATAGTAAATAAAACTAGATTTAAAATTTAATATTATATTTATTAATCGTCATTATCGTCCTTTACAATATTGAATTTATTGATATATTCAGGAGGTAGAAACATTTTAATATCCAATAAATAGCTTTTCATACCGGCTGCTATGATCTCGCGACAAAACTTTTGAATGCTAAGATTTCCATCTTGAAATTTATCGCACAAGTCCAGACAATGTTGGTACTTTTGTACAGTTCTTCGACACTCTACATATCTACTCTCGGCATCTTGGGTGGATTGCATATCATACACGCTATCATGACGTTCGCTGAAAATTAGATCCCTCAGCTCATCACGTATCCTTTGGATAGCATTTGGTAAGTCTTTGGCTTTGGTCCAGTGTTGAGCAGAATAAAATAACCACATATTTTAAGTTTTTCCACGTGTAACAACGAGGCTAATGGCTGTTTTTAGTAGCAGTAGAGACGAACAAACTGTTATATAGTACAACAAACCAGTTACTGATTGCTGAATACACTCTTTGGGAATAATGACAGCTGCTGGCGTAGTAGTGGGAATATCAACACAGGCGCTCTTCATCTCGTACCAGTCAGTGTCACCCATAGTAGCATCTTCAAATCGGATTATGAATTTATATTGGCGGGTAGAATTTGACATCGGGGCTATTAAAGTTGGTATATTATTAGCTGCATACGACGTCATCAGCATCCAATTAGAAGGCCAGCTTTCGTTCTTAGTGCCATCCTTATCAAAACAGACAAAGACCTCTTGCGAATTATACGGCTGTTGAATGTAGAGTATATTGTGCAAAATCGTTTGCAGAATTATATAGTGAGAAGTTAACATTGCCATCTTCATCAAACTACTGACACCACCACAGACAAATCCGGCAATTTATTCCACTCGTTTAGGTGTGATTCGTTTACAATCCTGCTGTCGTATACCTTTATTAAATCTAGATAAATTTTGAAAGACGTTTCGCTCCCATTCAACAACCATAGGAGCAATATCAATAAATTGGAAACTATTAAATTGGCGATCTTCCACAATAGCCTTTCGCAATAGACACATATGCTGCTGATGCTGATGCTGTTCTAACCTCACTTTTAACATTATAAATTTTAGGAGTTACAGCAGATGTAATATTGAATTAAATTATAGCTATTATGTTTTATATACTTTTAATTAGGAATGGGAACAAGGAGATGGGGATAATAGAATAACACAAATATTTGTTAAAAATTATTTTATTTAGGTAAACCGGCAAACAACCAGTTGTGGAGATCCGTACAGTTGGTTAAACTGCACATACTTCAAGGTGTACAATGATAAAAACAATATGAACTAATTTTACTAAATACAGGGGGCGGTCCAAAAGTATTACAGTAAAGATTCTCCACGTTAACTATAGTCTTCGCTGTTAATGCTGTGGGCTCCAATTCCAGCAGCCTTCGGCTCAGAAATTCCGCCTTTTGATGTCCTTTAACGTATATCATACAGATATTTTTATCATCTATCAGGTGGGTCTTCAATATTTCAGACAGCATATCATATTCAACGAATCCACCGGTATATTTCAGACCATGATGAGATTTCTCCAAATATTTAACTTGTCTCTTGAAGGCCGCATCTAGGGCGTTGAACGGTTTCGGCGGCTTCAATAGGTAATGCGCCGTACGTTGACCGCAGATAAAAGATATCTCTTTCGGGTGAAAATCGGGCAGATTAAAACCCTGCATGTCTACGGCCAGACACTGCATCTTGCTGGAGATCTTGATTGGAACTGACTCGAAGCAAACTCAAGCTTTAAGATTATTCACTATATTATCGAGTGGGAGGTATTCCATAATGCAATCGTGTACAATTATGCAGTAAGCTGGGGTATTATCAGGAAAACCTTCGGCGGCCTCTATCTCCAGTCTTACGTCTACAGTAGCGGGTCGTTCATTTTCGTCTCGCCTCGAGCAATCAAAGACAAATAATGTACGTTCCTTAAACTGATCCGAATCCAATAGCGCATGCTTATCCAAGCAGTTCATATAATTAGGATAGAATTCTGTGTATTTATAATGCGCTTCATTGTAATCATTTTTAGCAAAATTTAGGCGCATTCTTTCTGTGGGGAAGCTTTCGGCATTCAATGTTAATTTGATATTGGTTGTATTTGTATGATCAAATTCCGTTGGATCCTTTTTGGTTGTGTCTAGTTTCTCCGTCTGGAAGCAGACAATAACATATCTCGGGCTTTCGACGTTAGATGTCGTTTTGACGGCCCAGGTATCTGTAGTAGCGCCCTCTGTTAGTGACTTTACTTGTACATCCCACAGCCTATATGGTATTATGATTGGATTATTTGCCGCAACACCTTACAGCAGGCGTTCTTTTATGCCGCTCTCCGGGTATATTCTCTTGATTTTAAGTTCCACATTCTGAATATCTAATTTTGTTGTAGTAGTAACGTTAATGGCGTTATCACGTATCAAAAAGCAATTGTCATCATTATTGGCTCTTGTAAATGTAAACGTCTGCATACCACATATGATTGCCCGATAATCGTTAAAGATGTTGAAAAGATGCTTCAATGGGATTAGAAAACTGAAGGTATTGTCGGCGTTTAACTTGGCGCCATTAGAATAATTCCATCCTGCTATGGCTAAATGTTTGGAATCTTCCGGTGAATAGCAGAGATAACCTCGAACAGTACTTAATATACCACATTCTTGGGCAATTTCCATCTCCTTAGATCCGCCGCCAATTACATATTTTACGGATGAGAACATGAAAGCTGGAGCGTTATTTACAAAGGAAACAACCCCATCACCGGTCTTTATTATTCTTCCTCGCACAAGCAGCTGACTGTCGTAGGTGGCATCAAAGAGCGTCGATTGATTGACGGCAATTTCAATTACGTCATTATTTCGGAAAGATCTAGTATACGGGTAGTACGTTCGCCACTCCACCTTCTCTATTGAATCATAGGATTGGGCCTTTCGGAAAATGTTAAACATTGACGTCGACATTGTATCCCCAGCGATTCCAAGAAACTAATACTCGATGCGGTTAAAAGAGGTTTTTTGTTATCGCTGTTTGTGGTAGTAGTAACAGCGTGTGTATTGTTACAAGTTTTCTGTAATACTGGCGGATGTGGTGCAGGTACATCAATTTTATCAGATGTATGATGCCGATCGAAAATCAATACCATGTTATTATTATTATGTGAGCTTCTTTATCTCCAATCGAACTATTATTTCTTCACCCTTGAAGTTGAGCTCAAAGTTCTGATCCAGTACAGTTATACGAATATTATTTATTTTTCGCCTGTTTATTATCGGTAGGTAAATAAGATGTGTAGGTGTTTCGTCGATAGCGAACCCGGGGTCAACGGAAATTGCAAATTCGTAGATGGTGTGGGAGGGTCGATCGTTGTGGAATGCTCCGGAAGTGATACTGCAATCTAAGTGAATAGTTCTTACTTTTATAATGTTGACTGGTAGATCTGAGCTATGCACTTTATTTATCTCTAGCGGCCGCTTTCCAGAGAATCCCAATATCTTGCCGATACTATCTTTCGGCGCAAAGTCGACGGCGTATTTATTACTAAATATTTCACACTTGATGGTATTATTATTCGGCTTCAAGGAGAATATTTCATCTAGGAGGTTGGGCTTCTTCTTAGACATGTCCAAATGGTTCCTGATGTACGCTTCAATGTCCTGAATTTCATAGGCGCCGGCGTCAAATTCCACAACCTTTTTCTTATTTTTATCGTTATTCTCGTAAAGGTAAATCTTCTGGCCGGCCTCTATGTTGGGCACGCTGTTGTAAGAGTGGAAACTGAGGAGCGCCAGGCCGTAATCGGACTTGGATCCAAATTAAGTGTCGGCGTAAAATCAATAGATAATGTAGAGGTGCGACTTTTAAGCGTCAATATGGTAGACATGACTGATACAATTCAACCGCTATCGACCTTTTTATAAAGAAACTGCAAACACAGATGTCCACAGTTAATCTGACTATAATCTTGGTATTGATCATTATTATAGATAATTTTTGCAGGACTCAAGTATTGCACCAATTCCAGTGGTGGCTTTAAGCATCCGAAACTGTCGAAATATCTAACTACATTGTCATCTTTCTTATAATGCTACCCAATGTGTACCTTTATTTTTATTTACGTCTAGATTTAGGATGGCGTTTTCTCTCCGCCATGGACCTGCTGGCAGAGTGTCTCGCATGAAAACGCCTCGAAAATTGGCAATTTTTAATTGCTTAACAAACTTTCTTAGATCGGCATCGGATAAAGGCCTATTAGGTAGCTTTATTGGTAGTTTTTTTACTGTTTCTTCAGGAATAAGCCGTAGCCGCCGTGTCGGCTTTTTCTCAAATATAAACCCGACCCTATTGATTCCATTGCTTGGTTATGTCGCTTATCTTCGTCGAGTTTCTTTTTGGCATTTTTAGTATCAATAACCGTTTTAGCTATTGCGCTTGCGCCACCAGCGAGCGAGCCCAAAGCGCTCAGACCGGCAAATAGAGGTATCAATGGCAAAAAACCGCCGGAATGATCAAAGGGTATTATTCTGGGAATACGGATTTTCTTTCTGCCGCCGGCCTTTTTAACAGCTAGGCGGGCCGCCTTCAAAGCTATTAATGCAGATTTTTTTAATGTAGTTTGTGGTGGCGATTTCTTGAGCACGTTAGCTACCTTCTTAACAACAGCTCTTCTAAAGGATTGTGGTGTCGCCCGCTGCTGCTTTCGTTCTTGCAGTCCCATACTTAGATTACGTTTAGCTTTCATCGTAGTAGTTACCAGCCAAGCGGCCGCTTTTTCGCCTACTTTAGCGTCTTTCGATTTAACACGTTCCCAAGCTCGCTGTTCAAGCTCGTAGTCGGCCTTATGTCTATCTTCCAACGACTTGTTTTGTGAAAAAAAATGTCGTGTTTACAACAGAAGGAATCGAAAGGATTAATGCCCTTCTGACCTTGGGCTAAGCGCTCCTTAAGTTTAATACCTATCAACAAAGATATTACTAGTTAGATGTGAAATAGTTGAACATCATAATATGTTGCAGAACGTTATAAAACGTTGTAAAACGTCATAAAACGTTATAAAACGTCGATATAGCGTCGACGTACCGTGACGTTTTACGACGCTATATCACATTATACGACGTTCTAATTATATTGTAGGGGTGTGGTGATAATGATGATGACATACCAGGTCCACAAAATTGATAGCCGCCAGGAATGTGCAATTCAAAGGGCAGTTTATCGATTAGAGAATTTAGTACACCCTCACCGTAGCAGAGCGGCATGAAGAATGATTATAGTAGCACTGAATGACGTATATTTATGCACTGGTTTGTTGAAATGGCGGTCAAAAGATGAAGATCTTTCAACAAGAACAGACGCTGCCGATTGAAAATTTAGATTTAATTGAATATAGTAAAAACAACAACAACGTGGTGAAACATAGCAAACTATTACCAAACTCTTTTAGAGCTATAGTATGTGGGCCAAGCGGCTGTGGCAAGACCAACGTCATGTTATCACTCTTATACCATCATAATGGGATTAAATTTGAAAACGTTTACGTATACTCGAAATCGCTATATCAACCCAAATATCAGCTACTCGGTGAAATTTTAATCAAAGTGAAAGGCGTCGGCTATTTCCCATATAAGAACAGCGATGACATTATCAGTACAATGGACGCCAAACCAAACTCTATATTCATATTTGATGATGTTGCGCGCGATAAACAGAACAAGATACGGGAATATTATTCCATGTGCAGACATAAAAATATCGATGCTACCTATCTCTGTCAAACTTATTCGAAAATTCCTAAACAGTTGATTAGGGACAATTGCAATATCATTGTTCTCTTCCGTCAAGACGACCTTAATCTGAAACACATCTACGACGAACATGTATCGCCCGATGTTTCCCTGGATCAGTTCAAACAAATGTGCAGCGAATGCTGGGCCGATAATTATGGTACTTTGGTTATTGTAAAGGATTTTGATCTACATAATGGCCGCTATAGAAAAGGATTCGATAAGTATATAATGATATAGATCTGCTAACATGTATCAGTAATCGGCATGGGCTCGTCACTTGATGATATTATAAATGCTACCAAGCGCAAGAAAAAAATAAACGAGTTGGCAAAGGTAATCAGGAAAAAGTATCTGGCTTTGAAGTTGGGCAAATCAGAGGAGGATGCAGCCATTCAAAAACTGTTTAACCCCATCACCGCACCATTGAAACAAATGGCCGCTACCACGCGTAATTTGAACGAAAAACTAAATACCGATAAACGCATCAAGATGGAGGTGAAGAAGGAAGAAGAAGAAGAAGATATACAGCCTCCTGCTTTAACCTTACCCAGGTTCCTACCAACAGAACATGTAGCATCAACGTCCGCAACAGAAGTCGATGAATTTGAGAAATCAATAGGAGAAGAGGGGTCACAACAACAACATAGTATAGTCGATACAACTAGTGACGTAATGGAGGAATATTTGGATCAATATCCTGAAATGGCGCAAAAGTATGTCGCTGAACATTGGGCTGGGAGCGATGTAATAGATAAGATTTATGGCCCGGTATATGATGCCACAACATCAAAGTGGTTATTGGGACGTGAAATAATAGATTTCGATCGACGTACTGGAAACATAATAATAGACGGACAGCAATTCAAAGGCACCCCGGGCCTATATCAACTACTTTTCTATCAGGACCCATCTTTTAACAAGGATGATACACTATCATATAGGCAGATTCTGAAGCTATGCGGCGTCCATCAAGACACTCTAGGGCGATTAAAAGGCTCCAAGATGTTTAAATATCATAAAATTATCAAGCCGCTATTTCCCAAGGCAAGGACAAAATCAACAGCTGGATCAGGCCTCTCATACGAGAACAATATAATTTATAGTAAAAAACCCATAGAATACATTTATTGGGATAACCCTAATAAGCTTGTGGACCGCTTGAGACTTTTGGTAGCGTCCAAAAATGCCGGCAATACCACGTCCCACGACAATGAAATAATTGCCATTATTAATGAATGGCGGGAGGCTAATTTAATTTATTAAGGGCTATATAGATCGATGCAAAATGATGGCCTCAACACTTGCGCGATGAGTCTCGACAAGTTTGGAAGATCTCCAGTACAACACTCTGGCGGAGGTGCCGGTTTCCTGCTGCAACAACAACAACAGCATCAACGACATGTGTTTACCTTTACAAGCGATGGAAATATCGATGTGGATCATTTGAAACTGCGCAACGTTAAACCCCCTACTAGCGACAATGATGCTGCAAATAAAAAATATGTGGATTACAGCATGTCCCGCCTTTTCGAGCAATTAAAATCCACTCGAGATACTCTTCAAGGCTTGATTCAAGCTAATATGAACGATATGGATACTATGATTAAGCAGGCTGCAGAGGCGAGACATAAAATCGTCTCGGATTTGACGCGAAAACTTGATGATATGCATAAGGTGTTTAGTGCTATTCCAGGTGCGGTCGACACATCCATACATAATGTGACGCAAACGCTGAAAGACTTGCAAAATTCCGCGGGAAAAATTCAGCGCAAATTTGATCAGTTCAAGGTTGGTGTTGAAAAGCAAATGAAGCAAGTATATGATGATATGTCTAAAATTACTAAGTCAGTCGGCGTCGGCAGTAGTAGTGCTTCAAACAACCCAGGACACACATAAAACTGAAATAATAATAATAATAATAATGGTATGGAAACATTCAAAGGAAAAAATTCAATTGGTCAACGAACTGCATAAGCCCGCAAGAAAGAACTTTGGGCGCAGGCGTACCATCATAAAAGGCTTGGACGAATCCTGGCAATCAGATCTGGCTGATATGCGACAGTATGCGCGCTACAACCGAAATTTCACCATGATTTTGGTGGTTATCGATTGTTTCTCGAAATTTGTCTGGACTCGCCCCCTGAAAACGAAGTCAGGCAAAGAGATAGCTGCCGCTTTTAAAGATATCCTCCTACAAGACACCAATAGAGTCTGCAAAAATCTGCAAACGGATAAGGGGACAGAATACTACAACACGATATTCCAAAGCTTGATGCGTAGATTCCATATAAACCATTACAGCACTTATAGCATCAAAAAGGCGGCTATTGCTGAGCGCGCAATACGTACCATTAAATCTAAACTGTACAAATACTTTAGCTTAAATGGCACCTACAAATGGACAGATGTTTTACCGGAAATCACGAAAAATTACAACGAAACAAAACATAGTACTACAAAGTATAAACCCGCCGAAGTAAATAAATCCAATGAAAAAGCTATACTAAAATCCGCCTATAGTCACATCAAGATTAGCGGAGCGCGAAAATTCAAAGTTGGCGATGTTGTGCGCATAAGTAAAAATAAACATGTATTCGATAAAGGCTACACCCCCAATTGGACAACTGAACTCTTTAAAATCGTCTCAGTTAACATAACAACACCTACAACCTATATTTTGGAAGATGTATAGGGACGGCCTATCAAAGGTGCCTTTTACACCGAGGAACTACAGAAAACCACCAGCCCGGACATCTATCTGGTGGAGAAGGTACTTAGAAGAAAAGGAAACAAAGTATACGTGAAATGGCTGGGCTTTGACAAAAGTCACAACAGTTGGATTGATAATTCCAACATACTTTGATAGAGGGGTGGGCAGGAGAGTCACCTACCTTGAGTTAAAATACAACAGCTGTCAGTATACCTATAGACATCGTCATGAGTGAAAGTATTAAAACATACGACTGTGATCCTAGTTGTGAAAATATGGATATGGATTATTACGCTGAAATTGATAGAGTGCTTGGTATGTACGAGGAACGAGCTCACAAAGAAACCACATACCTTCTACCGACAGTTTTTCAAATGGTTAGCAGCTTTTTGCAAATTCAATGCGGCCTAAGTCCAGCAAGATGCTTTTCTCCTGCGGTAATTCTACAAGCTAATGCTACAAGGAAAATATCGTTTGATACATTTGAATGGACTTCCCTCGTCAAGTTATTGCGCGAGGTTCAAACGGATTTTTTTAATGCTAAACCCACGGACGATGATAGCAACAGCTTCCCCGACGAATACGAACCAATATTCAATAGATGTGGAACAAACACAACATATCTGTGGACATCTATGAAGACGATTTGCGTGAACTTTTGCACCTGGATGCTAATCTAATTTCATATCGAATAAACATGTTGGATTCTTTAAATTTCAGTGTATATTATGATAATATTTTGAAATTGATTAGTTCATGGTTAAAGCCTGATAAATTAACGTTTAATTTAGATGAACTATTTACAGCAATTTTCGATATATCCCCTGATAGTTTGTTATGTAATGCTTTACGCGAATATCTATATTATTATAAGGAGAATGTACTATCTGATTTAAATAATAAATAAAACACTTTTATAAGTACGCTTCTTCTTTTATTTTTATCAGTCTTTTAGCAATGTCTCAGCCAGCTAGTTGTGCGGGCTGTAAAAGCCAAACTATGATGTCACGACATCGTGATGGAATAAAATCTTTTACTGATTTTACTAAAGAGGAACTGCAACATGTTCCACTAGACTATATTCTTAAATATATGCAGCCAACTGAATTATTGGATGTTTGGTCAAAATTGCCTAAAAGTTATCAAAGGGACTTTAATTTACAAACTAGACTACCCTGCTTCGTCCATTACAATCGGCCTGATTCGGTGACTCATTTTGACGGGCCAGTAGCCGCCCAACAAGATTGTAGTTTTTGTATACGTGCTTTAGTACCTACAATAAAATTGTAAAACTATTTTCAATGTAATAAATAGATAAAATTAATATGTCTTTCAATAAATCTATATCCATAATAAAACGCTGTTATTGTAGCCGAGAGGCGATATAATAGTTATCTAACCGCACGCGTAATATAATAAATATCTAATTATCTTTCTAACCACAGGGTCTAACCTTGGTCACCGCAAATGTACGCAAATATTTACAGGAACTGTGAATAGACAACTAAAATAATCTTTTCAACCGCTATCTCCCTATATCTATTCGGTGGTATAATTAATTTTAGGTAATAACAAAGCTTATTTTTTTGTCATATTGAGGTTAAAGTGGGGAGATGAAATAACATATAGAGATGTGCAGAGACCATAATAATCAGTGTATTAGCTGAACATCGGTAGAGCAACACCTTCAATTCCTACGTGAAAAATAAGCTTTACTATAGTACATTATTACTATAGTACAGCATCTGTACCCACATCTAATAGCTACTGTTGTGCTATTGTGTCCTGATATAGTTGAACGTAAGTATTACATTTTTAGCTATACATCTATTATCTTTGTTTTTTTATTAATTATAACATTTTTAAATAACATTATGTGTATTTTTGTTGTAGAATGGATCTTAGGGCAATTAACTGTGTGGCAAATTTCCAGACAAAGCCGACACTAAAGCTACAGGACCTGCCCATCGATGTGCCTATGCCAATTTTGCAGATTAGTATCGTAAACACAAGATTTGGCCGTTCTCCATTGGTGGAGCTTGATGCGTCAATGGTGTTTTTACCGCGCCGTTCATTGGAAACTGTTGAAGGTAAATTGAACAACTTTGTGCCCGGAAAATATACCTTAAGTTGCCGTCCCATAAGAAGAAATTAAGACGATATATATATATATATATATATATATATATATATATATATATATATATATATATATATTCTGTTTAACTGTAGTAAGTACCCCCATTGTATTGTGTTTGTGCCAGTAGTAGTAGTATTTCAATAAATTATGGAGACATTTTGTGGCGATTGTGATAAGTTCATTAAACAACTGGACGATGTAGTTAAACTGTTAGATGAAAGTCGTACACAACCTAATATTAATAATTATATAAAATTAATTAACAAACAACTTAGATTGATATACAGGGCCATGCGAAATAGCGATTCTATAGGTGTTTTGCGAAAACTTCATGTACAGTTGGGTCATTTAAAACGAATCAAGACGTCTATTAATACAATACACGTAGGAGCTGGACATAGGGATAATAGAAGTCATAGGGTTAAGTGGGAAGACATCCGGTCAGTTTTTTCGGGGCGCCTCAGAACGGCCTGTATAGTGAACAGAAAGCATATCAATGTTACTGCATTTTTAAATGATGCATTCTCGTTATTCAAGACTAGAATAACTAAAATTCTAAAAATACATCCATCCATTAAAGTGAATACCGTATTCTGCGGTGAATTTATTAAAAAATCAAAAGTGTCTGAAATGCGGGACTTTAAGTATTTCAACACTAGAAATGCGATTATTGATATAGGAACCAATTTAAAGGTGTGGTTTCAGGAACACGTCATAGATAAAATTTATAATAAGCTAGATGGGTTCCAAGAGAAGGACAGCGGCTGGTCTCTTAACAAAATTCTCAGTTTAGAAGTCAATATCAATAAATTGGAAATGGGTAATGGAGCCTGTTCCTTTATTAGATTACCTGAACAAATTGCAAATAAAAATGCGTGTGTTAACATAAAGAATTATAACGATGATTTATGCTTTGTCTGGTCTATTGTTTCCGCTTTATATAAACCAACTAGTCCGCATAACGACAGAACAACCTCGTACCCACAACCAGCAGCAGTACTAAATTTAAAAGATTTAACATTCCCCATGACATTGACCCAAATTACGAGATTTGAAAAACTTAATGATATTTCTGTTAACGTTTATATCTTGCAGAAACGCGGCAAGACATTTAGTGTTGTACCTGCCCGTTTAACAAAAAATAAAGTAGAGAGACACGTTAACTTGCTAATGATTCAAGATAAATATTTTGAAGAAGGTCGAGACGAGCGGAGCGGCGACACTGATAATGAAATTGATTGTGAAATTAAATACCACTTTTGTTGGATTAAAAATTTATCGCGACTCGTTTCCAGCCAATTAAGTAAACATCGTGGAACAAAACATATCTGTGATATTTGCCTCAATTATTTCACTACAGATGAAAAATTAAATGTTCATATTATAGATTGCGAAAAATTAAATAAATGTAAAATTACTTTTCCCGATGATGAATCTCTATCTTTTAAAAATCACAAGTACAAGATTCCCACACCGTTCATTATCTATTCTGACTTTGAAGCGATGCTAAAACCCCTCTCTGAACATAGTAATACTAAAACGACAAGATATCAAAAACATAAAGCATTTAGTGTTGGATATTATTTTAAATGTTCTTATGATGACAGTTTATCCTTTTATAAAAGCTATCGCGGTGTTGATTGTATACAGTGGTTCTCTAATGAACTTGATGTAATTTCCAAATTTATTGATTCAAAATTAACTACAGTCCTTCCCATGGATATGTTAGCGCCGGCGCAGGAGTTTGAATTTCAGACATCTACGCATTGCCATATTTGCGAAAAACCATTTACACAAGATGACCATAAAGTTCGAGATCACTGTCACTTTACGGGCATATATAGAGGGCCGGCGCATAATAAATGCAACCTAAATTTTAAAGATTCCTTCGTAGTGCCTATAGTATTCCACTCCCTATCATCTTATGATGCCCATTTTGCAATTCGTGAGATTGCAAAAACTGGTAGCATTAGTTTACTACCAATAAATAAAGAGCGCTACATTTCATTCACGAAAACAATGCCCGACTCCAATGTTAAATTTCGTTTTATTGATTCATTTAGATTTTTAGCTGAATCGTTGGATAAGCTATCATCGTACTTGACTAATGATGAGCCAACAAATTTACGAAAAGAATTTCCCCATTTAGAACCGGATAAATTCAATTTGCTTACACGAAAAGGTGTGTTTTGCTATGATTATGTTGATAGCATGGAAAAGTTAAAAAAAGCCTCTCTACCATCGATAGATCAATTTTATAATAAATTAACTGATGCTAATATATCGCAAGAAGATTATACACATGCCCAAAAGGTTTGGAATTCATTCGGTTGTCAAAATTTGGGCGATTACTCTGATTTGTATTTAAAGACTGACGTTCTCTTGCTGGCGGATGTATTTGAGACTTTTAGACAGAAATGTTTGTATACCTATAAACTAGATCCCGGACATTATTATACTCTACCTGGATATACCTGGGATTGCATGTTAAAATATACAAAAGTTACGCTAGATTATCTAAAAGACATCGATATGCTGCTCTTTATTGAACGCGGAATCAGAGGCGGCCTTAGCCAATGCTCACATCGCTACGCTAAAGCTAATAAAAAATTTATGGCTGACCCAAAACAACTAACAAAATACCTCATGTACTTTGATGTAAATAATCTGTATGGTTGGGCCATGTCTCAATATCTGCCGTACGGCGGCTTTAATTGGTTGGAAAATTTTGATGACACCTTTGATGTTACAAAAATTTCCGATGAATCACCTGAAGGCTTCATCTTAGAAGTCAGTCTTGAATATTCTCAGCATCTGCACAACGCCCATAAAGACCTACCGCTATGTCCAGAACACCGCGTACCACCAAATTCTAAATTACCTAAACTTATGGCCACCCTGTATAATAAGGATAAATATATCATACACTATAGAAACCTGAAGTAGGCCCTGCCTTTGGGTGTAAAACTTACCAAAATTCATCGCGTACTTAAATTCAATCAATCTCCTTGGCTGAAAGAATATATTGATTTAAATACAAAATTACGGGCCCAGTCTAAAAACGACTTTGAGAAGAACCTATACAAATTAATGAATAATGCTGTTTTCGGCAAAACAATGGAAAATATTAGGAAACATCGTATCGTGAAACTTAAAAATCGCTGGGAAGGCCGTTATGGAGCTGGTAATTACATCGCTAGTCCAAATTTTCATAGTAGGAGCATTTTTGCCGACAACCTGGTAGCAATAGAATTGAATAAATCCGAAATTTGCTTTCATAAACCGCTATACGTTGGCATGTGTATTTTAGACCTGTCAAAAATTTGTGTGTACGACTTTCATTATAATTTTATGTTAAAAACTTTAAATAACGACACCTGCAAACTGCTATATACTGACACTGATAGCCTCATATACGAGGTTGCTTGTAACAATGTTTATGAACAGGTTATAAAAAATAACTTGGAAAAATTTGACACAAGCGATTATGCCCCAAATAATCCATATCAGTTGCCTCTGGTTAATAAAAAAGTTTTGGGTCTAATGAAGGACGAATGTGCAGGTTCCATAATGACACATTTCATAGGTCTTCGCTCTAAAATGTACAGCATTTTGATAGCTGATAAGCCTTGCATTAAAAAATCTAAAGGTGTAAAGTTAAATGTTGTAAAACGGGCTATAACTTTTGAAGACTATGAAAATTGTTTAAAAAATAGTAATGAACTCTATCGAACACAACGAACTATTCAATCACACCTACATAATGTCTACAGCGTTGGACAATCAAAAATTGCATAATGGTACACACAGCACTTTGCCGTGAGGGTCATATGCTATTATGGATTTGTAATTATTTTTAATTGTATTGCTGTTCTTATGTACTGTTATTCTTGTTTTATAAATAAAAAATATTATATCTATTCTACCGTCCTTAACAAGAAAGTCGTAAGTGCAATTTTTAGCAAAATGAGGTTTTTTGTTTTTTACTAAACCTGGGGTGTCTAATATCGAATAAAATAGGAATTTTATCGAAATTCGTATTTTAAATATAAAAAAAATATGTTTAAAACATTGTCGTATTGTACATTCTAAGAGTAATTATGCATAATACATAACATAATCAACGCATGTTCCCTGTTTTACCGTATGTACAACATTTTGATATAAAAAACATAATATAAACAACGTAAGTATGCACTTGCGTTGTTCTTGTCTAGCAATTTGGCATTATTTATCTCGACGAGACGAGAGCACCCCGTAACTATAAAATACGCTTATAATACTTAAAAGCGATTAAAAACATGTTTCTTTAAGTATGATTTTATTTCCGGTATTCTAGTTTTATTTTGAATACAGTGTGTTCAGGTGGAGACTAGTAATGTATAGAAAATAAGGTATTTAGTTTAAAAATACAAAATTTTATAGCCATACTTACGTTTTTATTCCTAGTATAATACAAGAATTACTTAATCAAAATAACGTAAGTGCACCTGTTTTATTAGAAAACGATTTTATTTACAAAGTAAACTACGTTTAACTTACGGTATAATATCGCAGTTAAAGTTCTAGAAAAATATTATCCCGCTTTCTGTAAAAGAAATAAAGTTATTGTAATTCTTTTATGTCCATTTCTTTAAACGCCATTTTCTCATAACTAAGCTAAATGCACTTACGACCTTCTTTTTAAGGACGGCAGTATTTGTGTTGTTGTTGTTGTTTACTATTTCCTAAATACAAATGTTCCCATTTAAATTTCAAGTTGCTACTGGTCTATCTATATGTCTGTTAACTACATGCTATAAATAAATAAATACGAGTTGATATGGAATTCGACCTTGTTGTTGTTTGCTAATAGTCATAACCTTGTGGTTAACGATAACGTATAGAAGCGTCACACCAGATGTTATTCCAGTGGCGTTGCATAAGGGGGTTAATTTCAATGCTTTTGGTTTTGAATTATAGCAACCAATTACCTAATTTATTGATGGCGGCCAATAAGGCTTCGCCAAAAAGACGGCCGAGTGCTGCATTCTGATTGGTGTACTCTGATTACCACAAAAAAGACCTGCTGGCCAATAAAGCTGCTGCTGAAAACGTGATATGAATGGTGCAAGCTGAACCACAAAAAAGACCTGCTGGCCAATAAGGCTGCTGCTGGAAACGTGATATGAATGGTGCAAGCTGATTGCTTGCCCTGAATGCCGTAATGGCACTCAAAATGGCCGCGCGATTTGAAGGCGGGCTCTGCAAAACGTTATCCGAATGCTGCAATCTGATACGTTGAATCCTAAAGCCCCAAAGGCCAATAACTGGGGTGGCATCACTGGGGTGGCAATCTTGGGGGTGACGTCTGGTCGCCATCTGCGTCACATGGCTCTACTGCAGCCCCTGGGGGTGCTACACCTACGGGGTGCTACCTAAGTCTTCGTCTTCGGCCCCTGCGGCAATGACCACCAGCTCCGTGGTGCAGGCGGTCATCAGCAGCTGTCCGCAGGTGCCTCAAGTCACTTCCGGTAGGGAAGGAACCTGGTTTATCTACTTGTAACCTTAATTTAACCTATCTTACACGTGTGCCTTTATTATTTGTAAAACAATAGCCATTCATTGCTTATCATTGCTGACTACGTGTATCTTTATTATTTTAAAACAATAACCATTCATTGCTTATCTTGCTGACTCCCCTGTCTCAGCCAAACGCAGAACACCTGCACTTCCACAAAAACAGCGTAGTTCTTAGTCAGCACTGGTAGAGTATAAAAAGCCAAATCAAAGGCTTACTATTAACAGTATTAGTCGTTGGCTCCTACGAGCAACAACAGTATTATTAATGAGCTCCTACGAGTAACAACAGTATTGTTCATCAAACATCAATATTAAAACCTAAAGTAAAGGTTAACAATGTTAAATAGTATACAAAGTAAATAAGTGTAACAGTAACAAAGTGTAACAAGTGTAACCAAGTTTATAATAAATGATTATTTAAAATAAAAAGTTATTTTTTAAAAAGTTTATCTTGAAGATAGCGATATAAAAATTGCCGCAGTCGGTAGGATCCAAAACATCTCTATTAGAACAAAGAATCGTCCTCACTGGTAGTACCCAAGAAGTCTACACAGAACACGGAGATACCCTCACTAGTATTGGTGGATTCTAATCCTCAAATTGGACCAAGAACCAAATCGAGGCCCACTTCACACATCCGCAACAAATCATTGCAACAGCTTGCATCCTCGACCCGCATCTTCTACAACGCTGTGGAAGGAACACCTAGTGAAGCCCCTGACAGTGAACAAGAAGTGCAACCAAACCAAACCCATGGAAAAGATTTTGTAAGTACAAATAATTTTGAATCATTGCTTGCGAATTTTTTTTTTTTTGTTGTTTTTGATTTATTTATTTTTGCAAAAGTAAGTTCTATTATCCAAATATCCTTTTACTCCATTTATCAATTGCAAAATGCCAGATCAAGACGAAGTAGTAGAGCCTTACAAATTATCAGAGGTCTTCTCGATAGTCCCTGAATACGAAGGAGATCAGATATTTTTAAATACATTTATAAGCGCATGCGACCATGCATATCGTATGGCCGTTGCAAACCAGCGTATTTTATGAACCTTACATATAAAAAATAAACTGAAAGGTAGAGCAGCGCAATTAATAAGTTCTCGTGATCCAAAAACATGGCCCGAAATAAAGCAGTTACTATCAGTTCATTTTGGTGGCGCCTGCGATTTGACATCACTAATTCAGGACTTGCAAAGAATTCGGCAATTACCAAATGAAATGCTCTTAACATTTTTGTCCCGTTTACAAACCCACAATGCTAAGATGCTTGCCTCAATTCAGAAATCTGACTTGACAGCTGATCAAAAAGAAGCACAATCTCAGTTAATAGAGACTATGACGCTTAATACATTGCTTACTGGACTAGAATCACGTCTAGGCCATATAATAAGAGCAAGTAATCCGATAGACATGTTAGAAGCATCCCAACGCATCAAACGAGAGCTACAACTCTCATATTTTGAGAATAAAAAATATGCTAAACACAAATCGTACGACCCCAAATCCGAATCAATAGAGAACGCCCCAAGTGTCTAATATTCAAAAGACTTGTAATTTCTGCAAGCGCACTGGACATCTCTTTAACGAATGCCGTGCACGTCAACAATCTTCCAGTGATTCTCAGAGCTACCAATATTCGTGTTGAACTCTGAATGTTCATGTCTTCATCTAATATTATATCGGGGTTTAAATGAAATAGTCGGTGCTTGGTGAACTTTCGACGTTAACTCCTCTTTATTGGTATATGATTTTACAGGTAAAGTAAAGTGTGTTACAAAGTAAGGTGGGATTTCTAATAGGTACAAGGTTAATGTCAAGTGATCAAAATGTTAAGTAATCATTACAATTTGGCTAAGTGGGTTGTGTAAATAATATTGTGTTGTGATGTATGTTTTGTTTACGTTCTACTTATATTAATGACATACTTTATTACTACACCTCCCAGGGAAACAGAAAAAAAATTAATTCACCGAATTACATTTTTTCTTTGTTTTACAATTTTTTTTTAATTAATTACTCTTATATCTAATATCACAGTTTATCATCCTTAATTAATATTTAATCTAATTAAATCTACCTATAACTACTTGTTTACAATTCTACCTAAGAATTATATAACTTTGTTCTATTTTTATGAACTTCTACTTTTTTATTTCCTATTTTTATTAAAACATTAGGTGATTTATTTCCTAAAACTTCATAAGGTCCTTTAAAAATTGGATCTAATTCACTACTACTTGCTTCGTTTTTTACTAAAATTTTGTCACCGATTTTATAATCTATTAGTTTAGCTACATTGCCTCTGTCATAACATTCTTTTCTATTGCTTTTTGATAACATTAAGTTATTTCTCGCGTCGTCACAAGCAACTTGTAATCTATATTTTAGTTCGTTTGGATAATCATCAAAACTGTAAGATGGTTCAATTGTTTGGTTGATATTTGATGGTAAATTACTTACTTTCCCAAACACTAACTCGTAGGGTGTATAACGGGTTTGCGTATGTACTGTGTTGTTAAACGCGAAACACCAATAAGGTACCCAAGAACTTCAAGTATCTGGTTGTGTAGATACCTGCATTCTCAGAAATGCACCTAAGTGTTTATGTGTGTTTTCTAATGCCCCCAGAGTTTCATGATGGTAAGCAGTTGAATTTAATTGATTGATTTTTAATAATTCGCAAAAATATCAGCCATCACTTCCGCACCTTGGTCAGTTAAGATTTCCTGGCAAATTCCGTAACGCAAGATAAACTTTTCTACAAAAACTCGAGCTACAGTATCAGATTCTTTGTTTGGTATTGGATAACATTCTACAAATTTACTTAAATCACACTGTATAGTGAGAATACGGTTGTTTCGTCAAATTAGAATGTTTATATCTTTGACATTCATCACAACGCTTAATGAAATTCTCTACGTCTTTGTGAATACCTGGCTAAAAATAATACCGCTTTATGTTGTTGTACATGCGATTTATACCAGCATGTCCCCCTGTTGGTAACATGTGAAAATCATTAATTATCAACTGTTGTGTTTCTTTATTATTAATTCTCTGTACATCTCTAAGAACACTTATTTTTAAATTTGCGTTTCTTACTTCACTTGGAGTCTTTAATAACTCTTTTAATATTTTTTCATTAATATTATTACGTGTAACTACTAATTCCGGAATGCTATACTTATTGCATATGCTTTTCAGATCCCTCAACGTTGCACCTAATGCGAACGATAATCGAGTATTCTGACATAAATAAATATAAATAATACTATTTAATTCATCAAATATTGAATTATTCAGCATAATGTAATTATTTTCATTGCAATGACTATGATTAATGTCAATGTCAATGGCAATATCAATGTCGCGACTTTGTTTATTTTGTGTACGTACGTATTTGTTGTAATCTGTTTTATTTATTATTCGCAACTCAACAGTTTCTACAGGTGGTTTCAAAATCTCCACGACACCAGGGTGATCAATCCTTTTGTTCTGTGAATTATCTGAAAAACCTGTAGAATTGTTATCAACTTTCTTTGCTTGTCCTCTAGTCATCACGTTAATGCTAGAGTCCAACTTTTGCGATAGACTTTTAAGTTCTTTCGATGTTATTTCTATTCTTGATAGTGCGTCAGCAGTGACGTTATATTTCCCTTTAATATAGTGAACATCGAAATCGTATTCTTCGAGTTAAAGTCTAAATTTGGTCAATCTACTTGATGGATTTGTCATTCCAAATAAGTATATTAAAGGTTTGTGGTCTGTAATAATATCAAATCTTCTATTATATAAGTAAGGTCGTGCCCGTTTTACTGCCCACGTTAGTGCCCCTAATTCTTGTTCAATTGTACTATGATTTTTCTCCCCTCTACTTAATGTTCGACTAAAATACGCAATTGATTTATCATTCGAATTTGATAGTACCGCACCGAATGCTTTGTCTGATGCGTCAGTTTTTAAAATAAATTTGTTGTTTTTATCGAAATCAGGATATTTTAATATAGGTGGCATTATTAATGCTTCCTTTAATTTAGAAAAAGCTAACTGACACTCTTCAGTCCATTTAAATACTACACCTTTCTTTGATAACCGATTTAATGGTACTGCTATTTCTGCAAAATTTTTGACAAATTTTCTATAATAATTGGCAAATGCTACAAATCGTTTTGTTTCGTTTGAGTCTTTAGGTACTGGATAATTTTGCATTACTTCAGTTTTCCATGGATCTGGTAATACTCCATCGGCTGAAATAACATGTCATAAATACAACAATTCTTTCCTAAGGAAATCACATTTAGATGGATTTAGCTTTAAATTCGTTTTTCTGAGACGATTTAGTACTTTAATTAAATTTCTATTGTAATTTTCAAGTGTATTTCCAAAAACTATTAAGTCGTCCAAATATAACAAACATTTATCATAATTCAAACCTGACATGGCAATAGTCATGGCTCTTGAAAATGCACTTGGGCTAATTTTGAGACCTTGAGGTAGTCTTGTCATCTGAAATTGTCCTATGTCTGTTGTAAAGGCTGTACAAGGTCTAGAGCAAGGTTCTAGCTCGATTTGATAATAATCCTGATATAAATGGAGATGTGGGAAATATATCGCACCCGATAATGCGTTCAAAATTTCGTCTATACAAGGTAGTGGAAATTTGTCGTCTTCAATCTATTTATTTAATTATCTGTAATCAACTACTAGTCTCCATTTTTTATTTCCGTTATCGTCCGACCTTTTAGGAACGATTAACAAAAGAGATGAAAACTGAGATGCAGTTTCCTCAATTATCCCTTCCTGCAACATTTTTGACACTTGTTTATTGATTTCGTCTTTTTGCGAATATGGTATTCTATATGGCTTAACGTAAGATGGCGTTGAATCGTTTTTCATACGAATGCTTTGCTTATAGATATTAGTTACAGTGCACGGATCACCTTCTAAGTGAAATACATCTGCATATTTTGCACAAACTTTCTGTACTGATATTTTCTCTTCCTTATTTAAAGAATTTAAATTGATTGAATTTAGTAACTTATCAACTCTAGTGACAGATATTGGAACAGCTTCAAATTTATAACAATCAAATTTAACTAAATTTTCTACTTTCGGTTCAAAGTTTTTTATTTTAATTTCTCCATCATTAACGTTTAGTATTCTAACAGGTATTTTATTATTACGCGGATGTGCAATAACACTCGCAACAAAAGTTCCTTCGCAAATTTCTTCCGGTAATACAACACAATCCTCGCTAATTTTCGATAAAAAATATCTAACAATTTCACATCGAGGTGGTATTGTAATCCAATCATTAGTTTTAGAATAAAGAGACACATTGTCCTCTATACCAGAACTTATGAAAGAAAATGAAAAATTTTCGTAATCTATTATACCTTTGTATTTAATAAAGAAATCTGAACCTAGAATTCCATGCATTTCATGGTCAACTTTGTTTACTACGTGGAATGTATGGTTTAACGTACTATTACCTAAGCTAAATGAAACCTCAGCAGTTCCAACTGTAACTGTTGAGCTCGCTATTCTCAATATTTTTATAGTAATACTATAAAAATATTGGGAATTATTTTTATTATGTGTTCCGTAATTATTGCTATTAGCTCGATTATGATTCCTGAAATTTTTAAAATTGTTATGCTTATTTTGGAATTGAAAAACTTGAGATGCATTATTACTAGTCTTAGAAATTTCCTCGTTTTGAGCGCCTGCTATAGCATCTTTTAATTTACTATAGTTCCTAGATTTTACAAGTAATTTTATCTGACTGTCCTGTAGTCCGTTTGCAAAAGCATTAATTGCAATTTTTTCATTAGCTACAGCTAATACAGTAGCTGCGTTGTCGTCTCCTTCCGACTGAGCTAAATTTAAATCTACCATCAGTTCTATAGATTTCCCGAATTGATCAATAGACCTGCGATTTTGTTTTATCTGATGAAGTTGTAATGACAATGCCGCGGTCGATTTCTTTGTTAACAACCTACATTTAATACTAGCAATTAGAGCAACATTTGACGGATAAGTTTTATCTAGTTTTAGTTTAACACTTTCTGTTAATCTAGTTTTTAGAACATATTGCGTTATTAGAATTTTACCTTTGTCATCTAATAAATCGTCATATAACTCAATGGCATTAATTAAGCTTTTAATAGAATTTTCCGAATTGTCCATTTTTGAGATTATGCATGAAGCTGTTTTTAGATCAAATTTTTCACCCATTTTGTCTACTAACTGTGCTAACTTACAATCTTTTGATAAACTACCACAACTACTACTAGCTATATCTAAATTGTCTAACCTAAACTTTAAAGTATCATCAATAGCTACTATATATTTCTGTATTACTGAAATAATTGCATTTATTTCCTCAACATGTTCCGAAGTACTCGTTTTATTTCTAAATTTGTTTATTTCTCTAACTGTCTCTTTCTTAATTCTATCTAACTTACTTATATATTTCCTAGTTACTTCCAAATTACTTTTCCTTTCAACATTGTCCTTTCCTAAATTACGGTGAAACACTCCTAGTTCCTCGTGGATGTTCTTGAAGTTTTCCGTTGTTGGCATTAAGAAACTTTTTCATTTCTGCAACGTCTTCACCACTTTCTCACTCACTGGGACGATGATATGTTCAGCAACTCTTGGCTCTTTCGAACTTCTTCTCGAACTCTTCTATCGATACGTTTATTGAGTTGGGATGCCGTTCCCGATCTTTGAATATACAAATTTCTTCTGACTTCTTCCTTTGACTGCTCTGTGCCAATTTTTGTATTCGCTTTCACTTGATTTTTCTATACCAAACTGTAGTTTTGTGATACTGTAAAAGTAAACTACAGTATACTTAAAACTCCATCCTGTGTGAACTTGGCGATGTTAAGCAGCTGATGTGTTGAACTTGAGCTGGCAGGATCAATCTTAATTTCGCTCCTTTTCCTCAGTAGACTCCACTGGTTAACTTTAGGCAGGATCGCCATGTGTTGAACTCTGAATGTTCATGTCTTCATCTAATATTATATCGGGGTTTAAATGAAATAGTCGATGCTTGCTTGGTGAACTCTCGACGTTAACTCCTCTTTATTGGTATATGATTTTACAGGTAAAGTAAAGTGTGTTACAAAGTAAGGTGGGATTTTTAATAGGTACAAGGTTATTAATGTCAAGTCATCAAAATGTTAAGTAATCATTACAATTTGGCTAAGTGGGTTGTGTAAATAATATTGTATTGTGATGTATGTTATGTTTACGTTCTACTTATATTAATGACATACTTTATTACTACAACAACAAAATCAACAATTTACTCAAAATCGTTCTCCGAGACCCCAAATTTCTCAGAATTACTCTCCGAGACCTCAAGTGTCTCAACAACAACGAAACCATCCACAGAATAACCAGTTCCAAAAATCCGGACAATACAATACTTCAAATCAATCGTTTACTCCAAACAGACCTTCGGTTATTCAATCTAACCCAAAATTTGGTTATAACCAACCAAAGACACATCATATGAATGTAGAGACAGAAAACTGCGGACAATTCGATGATAACTAGTAGATAGGCAAAACCACTATCGAGCCAAAAACCCATGTATTTTTAAAGGGGCCTAAATTTTGCAAAAAAGTGAGTAATTTTATCCCCTCCACTTTCCTTTTGGAGACATGCCGCGCCTCCCAATCCATCACGCAACCCTTGCGCTTGCGCAGACGCTCTGCAGTTAACTGTGCACCCTCACAGCGATCGCGCAGGAGGTCGCAGTCATAGCTTCTGCAACCGTCCTCCGGGTACCTACCGCGTTCTCCACGGACCTATTTTTAGAGGGGAAATTCGACCACTGGGTATCATCCGCCACACGCGGATATTCAGGTATCTACTCAGTTATCTGCGAGTCTCTCTCCCTTCACTTAAGAACGGAGGAACTCGTATTCAAGCCGTACAGGAAAATGTAATATTTAAAACATCATGAACGGGATTTACTCAGGCGTAATTTTTAAATCTCCAAGTCATTCATAAATTGTTTATTGTAGCGCTTTGAGTCGGTATACTTTCACTCATATAAATCTTACGGAAATATCAGCTATTTTATTTATTTATAATTGAGGAGCTCGCGTGCAAAACCAGTTATATCCATTTTTTACACGAAATCATGTTTTCACGATTTTTGAATCTTCTTCGTGAGGTCTATCGATGACTATACGCATTTGGGATCAAAACCCAATATAAATGTTTAAAATCCTTGTGTAAAATTACGGTTTTGGAGCAAAACCAGTTATATCCAAATTTTGTGATCAAAAGCAGATATATCCGCAGAACGCGTGTCTCAACAAATGCCACGGCGCCCTGGCTTTTGTTTAGTAGTCTTTTTAAGTTCGTGCAGCAAAGACGTCTTACTATTTTTATGTCAGAATTAGCCAAGAAAAAGGAATATTTTAAGTTATATAATCTGCCAAAGTAATGGACGGGGAAGACATTAGTATAAAGGATGGAAATGATGGTACTAGGAGAAGGAAAAGGCACGAAGCAAAACGTAGTAGCCGTAAAAGGGAAAGGTAAGGCTTGTTTTTATTTTAATTAAAGGCAGAATCTTGTTAAGTCTTTACGTATTTTAGATATTCAGATCCTGACCCTAATTTAGACAACTTTAAACGCCCTTGCAATCATAACGGAAAAACTTATGAATGTTGCCAAATTAGTATGCAAGATGTACGAATTTTAAGAAAACAGTTTTATAGTCGTGCGGATAAGGTTCGTCAGGACACCCTACTCTGTCATTACATGTCTGTTATGTCGGCTCAACGGCACAGGAAAAGTAAAGAAATGCGAGAAAGGAATACAACAATCTGTTATATGCTAAAATCTGCCCAAAAAACCGTTCGAGTTTGTAAACTTTTCTTTTCTGCAACTTTTGGAATAACACACAACAGGCTTGTAACTGTAGCAAAAGTTCTACAGCAAGGTGATGTCCCAAAGGAGAAACGTGGTGGAGACAGAATATCCCAGAAAAGTGCATCAAAAAAAGACAGAGTACGAGAATTCATTAGTACACTACGCGGTAAAGAAAGCCATTACAGCAGAAAAAAATCGAAGCGTATATACCTTTCAGCTAGCCTTTCGGTGGCAAAATTACATAAAATGTATAACCAAAGAAGTGCCCTGAAAGATCGGGTTTCTTATGATATGTTCCGAAATATATTTCTAAGTAAATTTAATATTGGCTTCTCATCCCCCGCTTGCGACATATGCTCCAAGTGTACGAGATTGAAAGAGCAATTAAAATGTACAAGTGACGCAGAGAAGAAAAACAAAATTATGATGGAATATCGCATTCACAGAAAAATAGCCAAAACATTCTATGAACTGAGTCGCGAAAATCCAGATAATAGTATAACGTTCTGTTTTGACCTTCAGCAAGTGCAGCCTCTCCCTCGCACTCCAATCGGAGATGCCTTCTACGCTCACCAAATTAGCTTGTATGCTCTTTGCTGCGTGTCCATGTCTTCTACAAGTCCAACATTTTATACTTGGACCGAAAATTTAGCTGGAAGAGGTGCTCTTCAAATCGGTTCAGCGTTGCTGCATCATCTTGGAACTTTAAATTATTCAAGCATAAAACTTATCAGATTATTCTGTGATGGATGCGGGGGTCAGAATAAAAACTCACATATTATTCACTCCTTAATGTATTGGCTAAAACACAGATCCCCAGAAAATATACAAGAAATAGTGATAACATATCCAGTACGAGGACACAGCTTTCTTCCAGCGGACAGAGCTTTCGGAAGAGTGGAGAAAATTTTAAAAGCAAATCCCGTAATAATATCTAAAGAAAGATACCATGAAATTTATTCCGAAGTGGGATCTGTAAAAACCCTTGGATCTGACTGGCAGCTTTACGATGTGAAAGAACTGGAAAAAATATTTTCAAAAATAAAGGGAATTTCGAATTGCAAAAAAATCCATATAAAAAAGTTTGTGGACACAAATAACAGAATTACCGTTAAAGTAATGTCACATGAGTATTACCGATTCATTTCGCCAAAAAACACCTGGCAATCACTTCTCAAAAAAGGGAAATCGGAAAACGATATAGAGCTAAGGATGGTACCACTTGGTAATTCTATACCGGAGAAAAAGAAAAAAAGTTTAAGGCATTTAATGAAGCAGCATTTTGGAGACGAATGGGAAAGCAGGGAAGATCTTTTGTGGTATAAAACCTTGTTAAGTCTAACTGGTGCAACCATCGAAGATAGTACAGAGGTAAATGAAACCCAAAATGACACTCAAGAGGCCGAAGACGAAAACCTATGTGATTGCTTACACGAAGAGAGCGCTATACATATTTAACAAATATATGAAAACCGTACTATTCTTTCAGTTCTTAGAAAATAACCTAATTTTTGTTATTTCTTAGTTTAGATTGTTATTGTTTCTCAAAATATAGTATTTTCCTTGACAAACCTGTCTTATTTGTGTTCAAAACCAGATATATCCAATGTTTTTTTGCAAATTATACGAGATTGTTACTTTTTTCTTTGTATAGTTATATACTATCCTGTTTAAATAAACCCATTAAGTGAAATTGCTTCTATAAAATACAACTTTTTCTTAAGGTAAAGATTTGAAAGCTTTTTTTCATTTCCTGAAAATTTCATAAAAGTGGATATACCTGGTTTTGCACGCGAGCTCCTCAATTGTAGGTGTATCGACGCATCGAGACTCAGCTGCACAATCTAGCATTGTTCGCGCAATACGACATCCCCACCTTGCTCGTTTGCGTTCTTCGGTAGCGTCTATAAACTAGCCCCTATTATTAATTTTTAATAGACATATTTTAGAAAAAACCAGTACGTTTAATTAATATCATACCGAGCGCGTTCGCGCAAATTTTTTACAATCGACAAACCCACAAACCACTGAGGAGGAGGAACCCCGAATGACCCTAATAAACTTGTTGATAAATTAAAGGATTGCCTTATCAATAAGAAATTGAATATGCAGCATCCTCTTTGTAAAAACATAATCGATGAGCTACGAGAAATGAATATAATTTATTAATTATTAAAATTCTATAATCCCCACTCCTCTAAAGGTTATATTGTAAAATTTGTTCTTCTCTTTGTATTGGTAAAATAATATCACAGTATGAATATGTAGATAAAGTTTTGTTCTAACCCAATACCTTAAGAAAAATTACTAGATTGCAAATTACTTGTGACAAGCCTCTAATTATACTGAGAAGAGAGGGCTTGAATATATTATAACAAACCTGTATCGTCTATCCTGCTATTGAAAATGTACTTTGTCCCCGTCACAAAACCAAAACTCTGAATTACATAATTATATACTTTACAAGACTAGAAAAGGATAAGCAGCATTGCTAGTTAAACATTTCAACCAACATGTACAACATAGTGATTTTGTTGTCATGAGACAGCTAAAAGTATTTAAAAAAATATATCTAAAATTATAATCTCACTTACTGCAATTACAATGTACCCATAATAAAATGGCTATTGTATATTTTATGTAAATAAAGACTTGATATTATTTAACTTGTTTTAATTGATTATTATTAAAAATTAACTCCGGCGAAATAAAGCATCATAGTTTGAATAATATTTTTATTATTCATTGTATATTTATACAATTAGATACATATCATTTACTATTATACTCTACTATACATTTACTATATTTCATGTTTAATAATGTAACCTGAACAAGGTTTTATTAGCTATAATTATGTAGGTACATAGTTCATAGAAATTAATATAATATACTTATGTATTCAATAAAGTTTCAATATATTAACAAATATCATAATATATATACATCGATAATAAGACAGGATCGGAATATTTCTGCAGTTCTTGTAGAGCTCCAGGCAACACCATTGTCTTAAACCACTGGTGAATATCATCTTCTTGTTTTAGTATTAAGCATGGTAACTCGGTATGATATCTAATTTTTCTGCTGAGTAGTGTTAGATGAATCATTATATATGTAGAACCTTTGGAGATTTTCTGTAGTTCTAGGAAAGGAGATTGTAACGCAAAATGTTTTTTCAAAATAGTAGCCAGGTCATCTGTGGCGGCAATTTCTGGTATTCCAGCTACTTGATTAATCATATTTTGGAATCTGGATGTTTCCTTTAGGCCACAGCGCAGTCGATAACAATCTTGACAATATGATACAAAGTTATAGTATCCTATTTTCTTTCTATCTCGTTGGTATATGGATGCAACTCTATAGGATTCATTTTTACATTCTTCGCAATGATCTTTGAGGTTAGGTGTACATTCAGAGCAATTGCATGCACATCCCCAGAAACTTTCTTTAGGCATGAGATAAACCGCGTGGCCGATTTAACGATTTTTTAAAAAATTATTTTTCAAACTTATAAACTTCTAATTTTTGAATAAAATATTACAGAGTTATATTTGTTAAATTATATGTTTGCTCGACGACGTACCAAGACCGAAGTGACGTTCTCGGTGCATTTTCTTAGAGTCCGAATGGGGAGAAATGCAAGGTGTCGTTTCTTTATCTGAATAACTCCTGGAGAACCCTGCTAACTCTTCCACCTTTAGATTGGACTTTAGGCAGTGTCTGAAGTCCTGAATGGTTCCTGCGGAGGGTTGATTGATAGCGATTTACGTCTTCTTTTTATCTTGATGCCAACAATTATACTAAAACATAGTATACAAATATAAAGTATGATTGTCCAAACACTGGGGTGATACCAATGTGGGACGGTGCTTATTGAATTTAAATTTTGTTTATTTTGTTCCATACCATATTTAATGAATTTTAAATCATCCAAATTAGTTTGAAGCAAGCTAATGTTTTTTATTTCATGGTGATAAGAGAGGTTTACTTTGTAATCCAGTGTTGGTATATAAGTATTGACAACATTATTTGAAATATCTGTTTGCCTATTTAAAAATTTTTGATTTGAAATTTCAGTAATACAATTATCCAAGTTTGTTACAATATATGTCCCTACTGCTAGCATCCTGGTTTCAGAGATTTTCTTGCAATTAAATTTAATTTGTTCTTCGTCAGGATTTATGATTAATAACTGGTTAAATTCTAAAGTTTGGACTTTAACATTTTTTAATTTAATTAAATGAATTTGGCAATTTGAGTATGGTCTTTTAGCTAATAAAAGTTGAACTTCACATGGTATGTCTATTTTTACATTAATAATATCCATGTTATTGCAATAATAAGTTGTATCTACAAATGTACATAGTTCGTTACTGGAACTGTAATATTGATCGGACAAAATGAGATATTTGTGGTTTGGGATTATTAATTGGAAGGTGGTTTGGTTGTTTAAAGGTACTGGACATGAGTATAAGTGATATACATTATACAGGGTATTTTCGACAATTGGGACTTCTAGAATGAAATTAATTTTTGTCGTGATTTGATAAGCCTTAATGTTTATTAATGTTTCGAAATTTAAAATTTGTTCTTTGGTGGCAGGAAATGGCAAATTTACTTGTTTTGCAATTTTTTGGATACTATCCATTAAGTCCTCGGGTTCCATAATTGAGGGGTGCATTATGTTGATTTTTGAGGATGTAACGGCTTCCTCTATTGTTTCCAGGGTTTGCAATATACTTAGGGCCATAGTATTTATTTGTGTATATATGTTATTAAATTGTATAGTGTGATATAATTGAATGTTTTCCTCTTTAACAGCTTGTTCTATTTGTAAAATTCTTGAGTGTAAGATAAGTTGGTTTGATGTTAAATTCTTTATTGATGAATCAAATTTTTCTATAGCTTCTGTAGTTAATGTAATTTGTGATTCCTGTATTTGTTTCTGAGTCAGCTGATTTTTTTCGAGTTGTTCTAAATGTCTCTGGATTTTTTCACCATCTTCGTTGTCTAGGTTTCCAGTGATTGCTTTCCATATTGAGCCTAAACCATTAATTATTCCTCTTTTATATCGAGTTTGTGGTATTAACTGATTGAATTTTCTTTTAATTTCATCGAATAAAAATGTTGTTATGGTAACAAAATTCTTGACTTCCTTTTTGATGGTTGCATTCATATGTAGTACTTCTTCCAAATAATTAATGTTTTGTTTTAATCTGTTGTATTCATCTAGTAATGGTTGTAGATCGATGCTTTTTAGTAGTGTCCATTTATCAATAATATTTTTACAGTTTCCTAGGGGTATTGGTAGTAAGCCGGGATTATCAGTTAATCTTCGGATTCGTTCTCCTCCGGGGGTGGCGGTGAAGAATCTGTAACAAGAGGCCTTTTTAGGTTTCTTAAATGTGTCTTTCTTGTAGACTTATTATTTGTAATTTCGCATGTATTATCATCGTTTATTTTGGTGATAATAAATGGTCTCTCGTATGTGTTTTTTGTTTTATGTCTAACTGCTGTTGCATTTTTTACATAGACAGTTTGTCCTTGCTTGTAAGTGGTTTGGGGGTCCTTTACATTGTCATTTCTTTGTCTGTGAACTGTTTCTTTAGACTCCTGTAGTCTTCGTTGAATGTTTTCGTATAAACGTTTCATTTTTGTTTTATGTTCGTTCAGATAATTGCTATATATATATATCCTGGTTATAGTGTATTTAGAAAGGGTCGCGACTAGCTGTATGTCCTGTGGTAAGCTCGTGTGGCGTTAATCCTGTTGCAGAGTGGATGGAACTATTATATGCTAAAACGGCGTATTTTACTTGAGTTGAAATAGGATCCTTGTTAACATCTTTTAGAATTCTTATGTGTTCTAATATAGTAGAATGGAATCTCTCGATTAATCCATTACTTTGTGGGTTTCTTGGCGTGGTAAAGTGAATGTTAATTTTGTGTAATTTTAGTAGCTCCTTTACAATATCGTTGTCAAATTCCTTACCGTTATCTGCTACTTTCTTTTCTGCAGTTCCAAAGAATGTAAAATATGTAATTAATTGATCGGCAACATGGACAGCTGTTTTTGCAGGAATTTGGAATACTTGTCCTAGTTTGCTAAAAGCGTCAATAATTGTTAAAAATATTTTTTGTTCCATTACAAATGTATCCATATGTAATATTTGGAATGGCTTCGTAGGTGTTTCTGTTAACATCATGGGAATATGTTCAGGTGTTCTCTCGTATTTACATCTTTTGCAAATTTCACAATTTTTTATAAATTCTTCTATGTCATTTTGGAAATTTGGCCAGTAGTACCTTAGCTTTAAATGGGCTATAGTTTATTTTACTCCACGGTGATTGGTCTTTCCTTCGTGATAATTTTTCATTAAGCATATTTGTTCTTCCTTATCTAGTACATCTGTTAATTTCTTTGTACATCTTATTAATGTTGGGCCTTCGTTGGTAAATTTGTTTGTATATACTTCACAGAGTTTTTTGTATGTGTCCTCGTTGTCGGTGTAAACAAAATATTGTTTGTTACTTGTTGTAAAATCTCTAATTAACTTGAATAAATCATCTTTTATTGTTTCTATTTGAACTTCTGCTTCAATGATGGTTTTCTGTCCTCGCTTGATAGTCTTTGTCTCTGCGGGGTTTAAAAACACTGTTTTTATATGTAATTGGCTTCTTTTGGTATTGATTGGTTCATCTAGAATTTGTATACCATTTGTTGGGTTGTCATCGGCTATAGAGTGTGCTGTCGATGCGGGTGATGGTAGAATGTCCGGTGGTTTTAAATTTTGTTGTACTTCCTCAAGTGTAGGTGTATTTATGTCGCGTGTTGTATTGTTGACTTTATCAAACTCTGTTAGTAGGGCATCTAGTTCAGGGTCGACGTTAACTAGTAGTGATTCCGAATCTATTGGGTGTATATGAATTCTTGACAATGCGTCAGCATTGGTATTTAATTTTCCCTTTTTATATTAGATTTGGTAATCGAACTCTTCTAATTTTAATTTCCATCTGGTTAATTTCATGTTCGTGGGTTCCTTTAGATTAAATAACCATTTTAACGGGCGATGATCTGTATATATGGTGAATTTATGTCCATATAAATATGGTCTAAATATTTTTGTTGTTGCCCATACTACGGCTAATAATTCTCTTTCGGTGGTTGCCATGCGTTTTTCTGTGTCATTTAAGGTTCGAGAAGCATATGCTATTGGCCTATCTTGACCTACGATGCCTTGAGATAATACAGCTGCTATAGCTTCGCCGGAGGCATCTGTTGTGACAATGAATGGTTTTGAGAAGTCCGGGTATTGTAGAATCGGTGCTTCGGTTAATAATTTCATACATGTTTCGAATGCTTTTATAAATTCTGGGGTATGTTCAATTTTTACATTTTTCTTTAGCATGGATGTCATAGGTTTTACAATTTTTGCCATGTTAGGGATGAATCGGCGATAATAGCCTACGAGTCCTAGAAATCCTTTTATTTCCCTAGTTGTTTTAGGTATAGGATATTTCTGTACTGCTGTTATTTTTTCCGGGTTTGGCTTGACTCCATCTGGTGTTATTATGTGTCCCAAGTAAGCAACTTCGTCCTTTAAAAATTCACATTTATCGAGTTGTACTTTAAACTGAGTCTCTCTTAATCGTTGGAATACTTTTCTTAGGTGTTCAATGTGTTCTTGTAAACTAGCAGAGTAAACAATTATATCGTCTAAATACACAGAGCATATTTCATTTTGTATGCCGCGCAGGATGTTGTCCATGACACGTTGAAAAGTCGATGGCGCTCCCTTAAGGCCAAAGGGCATCCTTGTATACTCGTAGTGTCCTTGTTCTGCGGAGAAGGCCGTTTTTTCTGTCTTCGGGGTTCATTTGTACCTGGTGAAAGCCGGAGGCGAGGTCAAGTGTTGTAAAATATTGGGCTCGTCCTAATTTATCCAAGATGTCCGAGATATTTGGTAGGGGGTATTTGTCATCTACCGTTTGTTCATTAAGTTTTCTATAGTCTATTACGACTCTCCATTTTCTCTTACCAGAATTGTCCATTTTCTTAGGTACAACCCACACTGGGCTCGACCAAGGTGATGTCGATGGCCTAATAATGTTTTGTTGTAGCATGGAGCTTATCTGTTTCTGTACTTCTTGTTTGTGTATTTGTGGGTATCTGTAAGATTTGGTAAATATGGGTGTAGCATCGTTTTTTAGCTTAATGTGATGTTTGATTTGATTATTAAATGTCAGTGGTAATTTATCGGTGTAAAATATATCCCGGTATTCGTAACACAAATTTCTTATAGCTAAATATTCCTCTTTGTTTAAATGTTGCAATTTTATATTCTTTAAGTTTTGCTTTTGAATACGGTCCAACGTAGAGGTATCAAATTCACAGTTGACTGGGTCAAGTTCAGATTGATGTATTTCTTCGTTCGTTAACACTTCTAGTACGGGGAATGGACTTGTTATCTTTAAGTATTGTATTTCGTCAGAGTTATTAATAACGGTTGTTGAGGCATGGTTATTTTCGATTTTTACTAGAGATGCAGGTATTTCTAATTTATTTGGAAATTTTTTGTATTCCAATAATCCTTGTTGTAGAGTCGTATGTACCGGAATGGATATAAATTTTTCGGTTCTTGGTGGAATCGGAATGGACATTTCTTTAAGTGTTTTTTGTTGTAATTTTTTTTGCTTGGGAGATGTTTCGATTTCCTGTTGTGGCGTCATTAAATTTCCACAAATATACAATGGAATTTTTGTGTGTGGGGTAATTAAAAGTCCCTTTTTATAATCTACAGTTGCTTCTAGGTTTAGTAGTAGGTCTGTTCCTATTAATCCCTCATAATTTGGGCTACAATCGAATATATAGTGCTTATGTTTTAAATCTGTTTTTCCAAATATCTCTGATAAGGGTATTTCTGCACTATAGCGGTGTATTGTTGTATTGTGCGGTGTTGTGATACAAAACGGGTCTTCTTTTATGTAGTTGCTGAAATAATTTTGGGCTAGATTTTCGTTAATAAATGTTTTTGTTGAGCCGGTGTCGATCATAAATCGGGCGTTTATTTCTGAGATTTTTATATATGATAATCTATTGTTTGTTGACATATGAACTTCTATTAGTTCTGTTTGTCTGTTGTCTCCGAGGCTCGTGTAGAAAAATTTGCGTTTTCTTGTTCTTCATGTTCTTGATAATGATCCTGGTAATCAAATTCGTCATCGTAGCTCTCTTGTTCGGTATATGTGTCTTCAGGGGATAGATAATTATTGTCCTCAATTTCATCTGAATTTTGGAGATGTAGTTGTCTCTGTTGTACTACATTATTGTTTGATGTGAATCTTGTCTTGTTAGTGAGCCGTGTTCTTCCAGAGTCAACTTCCATAGGTGTTGGTGTATATGTAGAATGTTTATTTCTTGGCATAAATACGTTTTGTTGCTGCCGGAACTGGCCTGAGTTTGTCTGATTTGGGAAATTAGGGTTCCTGCTTGGGAATGGTCTCGGTGTCCAATTTGGTTGTTGATACATGGGCCTATTCACTGGAGGACGTTGCGGCTGATGTGTAAAATGATTTTGAAAGTGATTGTTTGTTGTTCGCATTTGTGGTTGATTTACTCTTAATTGGGATGTCCTCATGTTATTGACTGAACTTGCTTGCGGGGTGTTGACAATTTTTGCTCGGTGGTAATTAATGTTTTCTTTGTCGATAACCATCTGTACAGCTTCCTCTATTGTAGTGGGATTTTTACATCTTAAAAGGTGACTTAACTGTTCATTAGTACCAGTTAAAAATGCTCGTAATGTACTGTTATTGTACAATTGTGTTTTAACAGTTTTTATTTCTACTGATGTGTCTTCGCACGATAGTTTTGATAATAACAGACATCGTAAATCAATACATCTGTCTGCAAATTGTAGTGGTGTGTCTTTGGATCTTTGTTTCAAAGTGTTAAGGTCGGCAAGAAGAGATTCTTCATTTCGTTGGTCACCAAATAAATTTATTAGTAATTGTTTTAGTTCTGGGAATGTAGTAAATGTTCTGGCTGAAATTAATGTCGCTGCTTTGCCAATTATTTTATTTCTTATATGAAGCATCGTGAATGTAATTCTTGCTGCTTCGTTTCCTGGTGCCATTAGTGGTATTACATTTTCACAGGCATTAATAAATGTAGATAATCTTGAAGGTTCCCCATCGAATGGTGGGATTAAATCCAAGTAATCTCTAACATTAATTTGTGGTAAGGCCATGTTTCTTTGATCTTCTCTATGTGAAGTTAAATTAATTTGGCGAACAGTTGGTATGTTAGCTAGTTGATCGGCGAGTTGGTCGATTAAACTCATAAATGGGTTAGTAATATCACTTTTATTTTATCGTTGATTTTATTGTAACTCTATATTCACGGTTACCAAAACCTAGGACACGCCGTATATAAATTACTTGCGTTATTACACAGCACGACTTCAGTTACAGACTGTGAATATTTTGTTAACGGGGCTTGTGGTTTTAAAATTTTATTTAAACTTATACTAAGTTGTTAGTGTTAAGCCAGTTATGTTGGGATTTATTTTCTTGCCCTACTCGATCCAGGCAGTACTCATAAATCTTGGGGAAAAAAAAATAATTGAAAAGATGAATTTTCACTGCTAATGTGAAAATTCAAAAATGCTTGGGAATAAGTTTTCCAAATTTGTTCTGGAAGGGAAAGTTTGTGGGAAAAGCGGAATGATCAATATTACTTACAATAATAATATCGCTGCGATTGCTGACTTCATTGGTCCTTTTCTTTCTTATTTTTCTGTTAAATGTCTGCGATAGACTGCTGCCTCGCTATCCTCGATGGATTGATGGTCCCCTGGTTCACAGGTCCTCAATTGGACGTTTTGGTTCGAAGCACCTTAACCGTCGATACGGACAAAATTTTTGATTTTCGAAAAATGTTGGGTACTATCCACAAGACTGAGCCAGATAAACCGCGTGGCCGGTTTAACGATTTTTTAAAAAATTATTTTCAAACTTATAATTTTCTAATTTTTTAATAAAATATTACAGAGTTATATTTGTTAAATTATATGTTTGCTCGACGACGTACCAAGACCGAAGTGACGTTCTCGGTGCATTTTCTTAGAGTCCGAATGGGGAGAAATGCAAGGTGTCGTTTCTTTATCTGAATAACTCCTGGAGAACCCTGCTAACTCATGTTAGCTGATTGAAGGTCAAGGTTTAGGTGTCTGAAGGTGGTAGTGCATATGGCTTTATAGAGATTTTATTAGAAGAATCGTCTTAATATATAAAATTTTGAATTTCAAGTTGAGAGAAATTTGTAAAAAGTGAGGAGTGTTAACATGTATCCATGACTGAATAGTGCCCCCAAGGAAGAGTTTCATATGACCCCTCAATCAAATGCCGCTTATCATCATCAGGACTGAGGGCGATTTTTTCTTGGGTTACGGAAAATACAGCATGTTTTTCCGATTGTATTAAATTTTGACTAATATATTTGTTTTTAAAATTATCTACACATTCTAAATAATCATCTAAAGTAATAACATTTTTTATAACAGTTTTCTTAATACCCTTAATCTTTTTAGTGATATTGTCTGACCCCAGATGTTTGACAGCATACATTTTAGATCTAAGTCCTACAAAGAGTTCTATAGGTGTACCATGGAACTCATCACTCATCAAACCTAAAACTTTTTTTTATTTACAAGAGGGATGTTATATTGATTATCAGGCGGGTAGTCTGAGGTATCGAAACGAGTATGGCAGTCGCGACGAATGACCTCATATATATCTTTATCAGTTATCTCTAGTACCAAATAGTCAGTATCTGTATAAAGCAAAGAACAGTTGTTACCCAACTCCGGTTTCATGTACTCATAATAAAAATCATATATGGTTGTCTTGGCTAGATCCAGTATTAACATGCCCACATATATCGGTTTGTTAAAGAAAATTTCTGTCTTATTTAGTTCAATAGCAACCAAATTTTCACTGAAAATTGTGGCTGCTTTAAACTCTGGTCTAGAAATCAAAGCCTCAGCTCCATAACGCCCAACCCATCTATTTATTAATTTAACGTTGGAATGTTTTCTAATGTTTTCTATGGTTTTTCCAAATACAGCATTGTTCATTAATTTAAATAAATTTTTTTCAAATTCATTCTTAGCTGCCTGGCGTAATTTAGTGTTCAAATCTATGTAAGGCTTTAACCAGGGAGACTGTTTAAATTTCAAAACTCTATGAACTTTTTTCAATATAAGACCGTGTTTTAGTGCTTGTTTTAAAGTTCTATAGTGTATAACATATTTTTCTTTATTATATAGGGTAGCCAAAAGTTTTTTATTTTTCGAACTGGGTGGAGCGCTATGTTCAGGGCAGAAGGGTAAATCTTTATGTAAATCGTGCAAATGCTGAGGATACTCCAAGTCTACCTCGAGGAGATAGCCTTCCGGAGCACTATCAGGTACAGTAGTGATATCAATATTTGAATCTACCCACTCAAACCCACCGTATGGCAAGTGTTGTGACAGCCCAACCATACTGATTGTTAACATCAAAATAAGCTATATATGATGAAGGTTTACTAGGGTCGAAATTTGGAATATATCTATTATTAGCAACACATTTACGTTTTGAACATTGACTTAGTCCGCCTCGTATTCCTCGCTCGACAAACATTATCATGTCGATATCAGTCAACAGTTCCAAGGTTTATCTAGTTTTAAATAGCATGCAGTCCCAAGTATATCCAGGAAGAGTGTAATAGTGTGCTGGATCGAGACCGTAAGTTTGATAACAACTGTTCCGAAATTGCTCAAAGACATCGGCTAAAAGTAAAATATCTGTTTTCATATATATATATCAGTATATTGTCCTAAATTTTGAATTTTGAATTTATCCCACACAAGTTTCGCATGCTCATAATCTGCCTCTTCTATGTCGGTATCGTTAAGTTTATTGTAAAATCCTTTAATATCAGGTAAAGTTTCGAAATTAAATTTATCAAAATTATCCATAAAATCATAGGGGTACACACCTTTTTTAGTTAACAGTTTAAGTCTTTCTTCATCCGAATCACGAAATTCGTTTCTTAAATTTGGAAATTCAGTCAAATATGAAGCTAAAGTATCCAAGGCTGAGCCCATAAATCTATATGAATCAATAAACCGGAATTTGATTAAATTTTGATCTAAATTTTTTATAAAAGATATATATTTTTCTTTAGTGATAGGTAATATATCAACGCGTCCTGCCATATAATTAGCAATATTTTCCAGTATAAAATGAGCGTCGTACCCGCTCAAATTGTGAAAAACTACCGGTATAACTACAGCATCTTTATAATTAATATTACAACCCTCATGAGCAGGACCACGATAATTATTTTCAGGACTTAAATGAAAATGGTCCCGTACTTTAACATCCTCAGGACCGAAGGGCTGCTCACAAATATGACAATGTGTAGCCGCCTGAAACTCAAGTTCCTGTTGTGACTACATATCAATATCATAAGGGCAAAGAAAAACGGTTTCGACATCATCTGAAAACTGTTTAAGTTCCCCCGCAAACCATGACATACAATCCTCACCCTGATAAGATCGATAAAAAGATAATGTGGAATCATATGAACATTTGACATATTAATCTACTGCGGCTGGTGCATGCTCTTGATATTTGTTTTTATCATTCACTGGCTTGAGGACACTTTCCAAGTCAGCATACACGATGAACGGCACCTTTTCCTTATTTTTAAAATTTTTAAATTTCAACTCTTTATCCTTCTCGCTCGGTAACCTAATCTTACATTCATTCATGTTTTTGCAATCTTCATAATGTTTATCCAACTTTTCTTGACTATAAAAATAATGTAGGCATCTATCACAGAAATTTTTTTTATGGCCGTCTTTAGAAAGCTGATAATTTAAAAGTCGAGATAAATCTTTAATCCAAACATAATGATACTGAATAGGCATCGTATCGTTAGATGTTACCGCGTTCTCATCATCATACGAATTTTGAATAAGTAACAAGTTTACATGCTGATCTTTTTTATCCTTAGTTAAATATGTGGGGAGAGTTATAAAATTTTTACTAATTTTTTTCAAAATATATACGTTTATTGATAAATTATTTAGATTTTCAAATCTAGGAATCTGCCTAATAGACATTGGAAAAACTATGTTTTTAAAATTTAAAACTGTAGAATAATGAGGGTATGATGAGAGTCTATCAGAGTGATGACGATGATCACCAACAGGATAAAGAGCCGAAGTTACTGCCCAAGCGAAGCAGGCTTGATCATCGTTTTTAACGTTGATGCAGGCTCGCTTTGCTTTGATTTTTTAGGTAGTTCTATATATGAAGAGCCTAATTGTGGTGCGAATTTATTAATATTTACCCCCAAATTCATTATACTCTTCAATGCCCACCCACTGTCGCGTTCCTGATACTCCGATAATTTAGTTAGAATAGGTGATACAACATGCGCTTGAAACCACTCATCTATGTTAGTATCGCACATGGGGCGCAATGGGGCGATGATTGCGACGTGTGAGTAGTTCTGTTCCATGTGCTCCAGTCGTTTTTGGCTAGTTTAGTGGTTTTTTTCTGTGCAAAAATTGTGTTTTTGAAACCTAAAGGCTATATATACTACGCTGAATTTGGTTTGCTGTTTTTTGAAATAATTTATTACATATTAAGTTACTTTCGGGCCTAAGATCTTTTGTTAGCTGTACCTGGTCTATAAAGTTGTATGCAATATGGGTGGTGGAAGCAAAACACTAAGAAGTGCCACTAATATCCTGGATGATGCAGGATTGTGTTCAGAGGGGCGATTGGAAAAACTAATTTGCTAGGTATGCTCTAATTTTGTGACTCAGTTGGAAAGCAAAATCGATGAAAAGTTTGAGCGACTAGAGAAAAAACTGACTGAAGCTACCAATTCCTTAAAGTCACTTGATATTAAAATTTGCTCAAATGAAAAGTCAATTCAGTCTCTTACACATAAATCAGACTATATTGAGCAGCATCTTAAAAGAAATAGTCTCCGTCTTCACGGTCTTCATGAAACGGATGAAGGGAATATTGTTAGTGACATAACTACTTTCATCAATTCAAAGCTTAATATTTCATGTGATTTCCATGACATTGATAGTGCATTTCGAGTGGGCAGAGAAATTCGAGATAAACCAAGAGGTGTGTTAATTAATTTTGTTCGAAATATGAAAAGGAATGAAGTTTTCAATGCTAGAAGGTGCCTTAAAGGTTCTGAGTTTACCATATTCGAGGATTTAACCGCTGCAAGATATGAACTTCTGGCTGCCGCTAAGAAGGAGTTCGGAAATAATAAGGTTTGGTCTGCAGGAGGAAAAATTTACATGTGGAACGATAGGCAAAATAAAAAAATAGTTATAAATTCAAAAAATGATATTTAAAACATGCCTTTTATAATTTTGTCACCATGGTAGAGCTATAAATTGTTTTATAAATTCTATAAATTATTTTACTGAAGTTAAATCTATTTTCATGGCATGCTTTTTATTACTAGATAATTTTTTGTAACATTTGTTTTTTTTAAGTAGATATTTACTGATATTTTAATTATTCTTTCTATACCTAAGTTGGCACTAGTTTTATTGTATGTGTGTATATGTATGCATGTATACTTTGTATGTATGTGTATACATGTGTATACAAGGTGGATTCATTTTGTTTGAGGTTTATCAGTTATTTATTATTTTTATATACTTTTAGGCACTGGAGTATAGGAAAGACTGCATGCTAAGCACATACGTCACTTTTTCACATTTTAATGCTCAATCGCTTTGTTCTCGTTTTAACCTTTTCTCTGATTATTTAGCAGATAACTCTTATGACATTATTGGAATATCTGAGACCTGGTTTAATTCCACATTACCTGATTGCAGTGTTTCAATTCCTGACTATAAAATAATTCGGAAAGATAGGGATACCAGGGCTGGAGGTGTAGCTTTTTACATAAAAAATGGTTTAAAATTTACTGTCACTGAAGTCAGTGATTATGGTGGTGCGCTGGAACAGCTCTGGATTAGTGTTAAGATTGCTGGTAAGAAATTATGCTTGGGAACATTATATAGACCACCTAATACAAATTTTAATTTATGCATAGAAAATCTGGAAAACGTATTAATTGATTTAATACCTGAATATGATTATGTACTTTTTGGTGGTGACTTTAATGTCGATTTTATGGACACCGAGTGTTACAATTACAAATAATTTGACAGTTTATTATCTAAATATGGCCTTAATCAAATGGTTACCGAACCTACTCGTGTTACTGAAATTTCTTCCTCTCTAATTGATATAATTGTTACATCTTCCACTAACATTGCACTCAATACAGATGTTTTTAGAATGGATGGCATTTCAGATCATCGCATTGTACATACTAATTTAAAAATATTTAAGCCCAAACAGAAAACAATGTATAAAACATATAGAGACTTTTCTAACTTTAATTATGACTCATTTTTACAGGACCTACAAGGAATTTTTTGGGACTATATATATTACCTTGATGATGTCGATATTATGGTAGACTTTTTTAATAATAAAGTTTTGTGTTTATTTAACGTGCATGCTCCTTTTAAAACTGTAAGAATAAGGAAATCCCCGGCTCCATGGTTGTCCGAGAATCTTAAATTTATGATGAAACTTAGGAAAAAAGCACATACAAAATATAAAAAGTTAAAAACTGAAACCGCATGGACCGAGTACAAAAATCTCCGTAATCTTGTTAACATGGCAGTAAAATCTGAAAAAAGAGCATATTTGCAACATGCATTCAAGACAGATCCGAAAAATTTTTGGCGAACGTTAAAACATTTAAATATTTGCTCTAACGTGACACATCAGCAATCTCACGCTGACATTGCTAGTGCTGATATGTTTAACCACTTCTTCACAAGTAGTAATAATGTCCCGCAAGTTAATGTAAATGATCCAGACTTTTTAGAATCTAATTATAGTGGTAATTGGCCTAACTTATCTGATGAGTTAAAATTTACCCCTGTTACTTCTCTAGAAATTGAAAAAATTATCTATAAAATTAAATCGAATGCAACTGGTTCAGATGGTGTGTCTGTTAAGATGCTATTGTACTTGATTCCTCATTTAAGCGGTCACATTACTTACATTTTTAATAAATGTTTGACAACAGGTAAATTTCCTGACGTGTGGAAAAATGCTAATGTGATACCTCTACCAAAAAATAATAATCCAACACTTATTTCGCATTTCAGACCAATAAGTATTCTACCTGTTATGTCCAAGATACTAGAGAAAGTTGTTAACGAACAACTTAATGCATTTTTACTGAGGAACAATATTTTGGCAGCGACTCAATCTGGTTTTCGGAAATTTCACAGTACATCTGCACTGCTTAATGTGACTGATGATATTCTTAGAGCATGTGACTCGGGTAAAAATGTGTGTTTAATTCTACTCGATTACAGTAAAGCTTTTGATATGCTTGATCATATGACTCTGAGAACAAAACTTGAATACTTTGGTATCACTGGATTACCATTAATTTTTTTTCAAAATTATTTAAAAAATAGACATCAGAGGGTTCTTACAGATAACCTCTTTTCAGAATATATAACCTTAAAAAAAGGTGTTCCTCAGGGTAGCATTTTAGGTCCCCTGCTGTTCTCAGTGTATACTTCCGATTTATGGAACCATATGACACATTGCAAGTCACATCAATATGCTGACGACACACAAATTTATCATTCTTTTGCTTGTAACGAGCTCGATTTGGCTGTTGCAAATATTAATTCTGATCTTGCTGTTATTAGTAGATATTCTACTGCACATGGACTAATTATAAATGAATCGAAGACGAAGGTACTGGTGTTCGGTTGGCATCGTCAACTAATTTTACACAATCCAATGTTTACAATTATATTGAATAACGTGTTGTTAGAATCATCAGATACATGCAATAACTTAGGGGTTAGCTTAAGTACAGATTTTAGATTTAATTTGCATGTATCTAGTTTAGTTCAGAAATCCTTTGGGAAATTAAGAACATTGTACCTGTACAAAGATATTCTTTCAACTGACGTCAAGTTGAAACTTACTGATTCATTAGTACTGTCTCGTCTGACTTATTGTGATGTTGTGTTTTGGCCTGCGTTAATACAAAAAGATAAGAATTCTCTGCAGAAAATTCAAAATGCTTGTCTTAGGTTCTGCTACAATATTAGAAAGTTTGATCATATTTCGGCATCATTTATGAGTTCTGGGTGGTACAGTGTTCAAGAACGCTTTGAAATACACATGGCTGGTCTTGTGTATAAAATTCTTAACCTCAAAACCCCTCAATACTTGCATGAAAAACTGATAAGACATTATGATATTCATGACCGCGCTACTCGACATTGTGATTTTCTAAATGTGCCCAGGCATAATTTAGCCATGTTCCAGCGTGGTTTTAGCTATAACTCTGCTAATATTTTTAATTCAATACCAGTCGACATCAAGTTATCTCCAAGTTACGCTATATTTCAGAGAAGGGTGAAAAACTTTATAATGATGAGACGTGACAATGTGTGAGATGAGAGTTTGTAGTTATTGTTTATGTTTGTATGTACTTCATTATTTCTGCCGCAATTACATAAAATTTTTATTAAGATATTAATTCTTTGTTGAATTATTGTTTTAAATGTATCTTAAAATGGGGTGGTTGTACTGAGCAACAATGTTGGATTCCGCCACCCATGTTAATTTATTATTTTGTAATAATGTAAATGTAAATAAAGGCATATTATTATTATTATTATTATTATTATTATTATCGCGATAAATAGGAGAATTTTTGGTATTAAAATATTTTGGCTCCTCAATAATTCTATCAGCCTTTTGCAACATAAACTGCCCACAGAACACTGCATTTACCTTGACAGCCTCATCTTTTTTCAAGGCGTTGACAATTCGACGTCTGAAGAGAGTGAAGCAGTCCTTGAGAAATTCGCTGGGGTTCTTATGTTTCAAATTGGAAATGACACCAGTACGAATATTGCACGCAAACGCGCTGGTGGCGTCATCCCAATGTACCCGATTTGTTGCTGTTTCTTTCCGTTTTGTTATACCAGAACCCCGTTTGATGTATGCTTTAATCTGGTTCCTCTGGATCTTGATGGTAGCTAGCGTTGATAACAGGTGTTGTTTTTCCCCCACTGTCTTAGCAGTTTTCAGTTGCTTATTAATATTCCATACGGCTTTAGTACAATTCTTCAGACCATCTCGAGCAGCTTCCTCGGTGTATGATGTAGACAATACACCAAGAATACTGGAGATGGCAAAAATTAAATAATTCAAAATTTCTGATGCACCCATGATAAAAGCTAGGACACGTCCTCCCTCTCGAACACTAACAGTATTAATGAGAAGCTAGATGTTACCAGTCGCTTTTATATCAATCAATTTAATCTCGAAACCAGCACGTAGCCTCGAACCCAATAAAATGATGAAATATTGCAATAAGCCACGATACTGTTTTAACTGGAAAAAGTTCTATTTAGTAACTTTCAGTCACCTTGTGTCGGTGAGATGTAATCTGAAACAATCGAGAAACGTGATATAAATTAATCAAAATATTATTAAAAAATTGATGAGACAAAGGATTTACGGTATTTAAATAAAAACAAAAAAAATCAAAATAATATTACAACTTTTGAACGCCGATTATAAATCTATATTTTAGCGTTTAAATCACCTGCAAGCAAAAACTCATTCATATATATTAAAACATTAAAATAATCTAATAAAAATGGTATAATCTCATAGCCTCTAACCACATAATAATGTGTAATCTCTATCAATGATTACATCATACAAATGGCTTTCGGATAGGAAGTAAGGTGATTCAGTTAAAATTAGAAAAATTATGTTCTCTTTATCAATTTTCAGTCGTCTTATGTTGATTATTTTAATTTAATTTAATAAACTTTAAATGTAGCTAAATGCGGCTAACTGTTAACAACCGTCACGTAAAATATTGATAACTACTGGTGGATAACCAGACAACCAAAAGAATCCATAAAAGCTAAATTTAACATATATAGATACATCTATGCAATATATTATTTATTAAAATGCTAATCTTCTAATCTCCCCTCAAACTTGAAATCATATCTTAATAAATTGTAACAGTATCCCCAAGTAATAAATCAATTTTTAAGAAAAAACATACATGATTTACCCTAATATCTCATGGATAATCTGATAGGAATTTGTAAATATTAAAAAATATATGAACATTATCAAGATAAAACAAAATTATATATAAAAATTACTAATAGATTGTTACCTCATCAATTCCTAAACCAAAAGAAGATTTAAAAGATAAATTTAAATAATTATCTCAAATACGTTAATTAAAAATTAGGTAAAATTTCTAACACAATATATAAAAATTAATCATCAATTTCAAAAGGTAATGTGAAACCAGTTCCATCAATGTAAGGTTAAATTAAAATTATAATTACATGTTCAAATAAAAATATACTCACCTTTAGGATATTCACTAATAAAACGGTATCAGATTTAGAGACCCAAAACTTCTTCCAAGTCGATATTATCGAACTAAAAATATAAAAATAATTAACCTAGAGGCTTAAATTAAATAAAACGATTAAAGCTTGTAATATAAACGAAAGTTAAAACAGAATGAATTTGGAATATCAATCAAACTTAAAAATATATCAATCGCAAAAAAAAATCGTAAACTATGAGGCGAGAATTAATTAATAACTAAAATAATTAAACCTATAACAACAAAAAGAAAGCTGCAATTCAAGGTCGAAAATAATTTACAAAAAATTAGCAATAATCAGTTATTTATATTAAATCAATGACGTATTAGCCTCTAAGCTAAATATAATAAATTAAAAAAATACTGATTAAAGAATTCTGGATATCAACCTGGGGATTGATAAAAAATGTAATCAAAACTAACCGTTTATAGCAATATGAAACTATTTGGCACCCTAACAACATGAAGCGTATTATTTCAAAAGCGACACAATTGATTAAATCAAAGCTTAAATTTATAATATATAGACACATCCATGTAAGTAGTATAGTAATATTATTAAAAAAATCTCACTTCCTGGCCTCACGGTCTCATTCTAATTTGCCCCAAACTTTTATTTCTCCTGATTTTTCAGCTTTATGATATTAACAACAATTCGCTTTAAATGAAAATTAATATTTTGTATTGTAAATTGCAACAAAAGCCCCAAGTAATAGATTGGATAGACTTCAATAAAAACGTACTTTTATTTAACTCAATGTCATATGCATACTCTGATAGAAATTTATAAATATTATGAAAAATATAACCTCAACATCTACAATGCATTGTTTGAAAGATAATTTTTGTTCTAGTCTGAACGGAGAAAAAATATAGTTTGAATTTAATAAGTTTTCCTTGACTTGAAGTTATCAAAATGTAACAAAAATAAAAACTGAGGTAATAGCTTTGTTTAAATGTAAAAAATAATGGTAGTTATTTGAACACCCAGTAACAAATATTTTTTTCTAAACAATATTTATCTCTGGTCAACATTCAGACAATCTGCTATTTTTATCACAGAGATGTTCTATATTATTAATGTACACTAATATTTCCTTTTCCATGCCGTCAACAGAAAATTTTGAAACTAAATGGCTGATATAACCCATCTACTAAAAAACCCCTAAGGGAGAATATTTATATATGTTTTGCAACTGTGTTGCAAACTGCAGCAAAAAGAGGCAGCAAAAAGACTCTGCAAAAAGAGGCAGGCTGTTATAATAATCATTTTTTAAATACGGTTTCATATGTTCCAGGTGTCCTCAAGCTAAAAAACAGTATGTTCTATCTACCTAAACTAAGTACCGGCATAGCTTATCTACTGATAGTTTAAGCTGAGAATATTTATATATTTAATCCATCTCCAAGTCGCTGTAGGTTCCTATATTCTATACTTTCTCATATAAAAACCAAAAACAAAAAATGAATTACAAGTAACAATATCTACTTATAAAACAGCCTACGTAAATTAGAACACTCTGCATGTATCGATTGAACTAAATTAATATGATCAAATACTCTGTTCTGTATATGATTTTTAAAAACTAGCTAAACGGTAACAATACCTACTTCTTATAAAAACTGCCTATACAAAATTACAAAAAATTAGAACACACTGTATGTATTGATTGAATGAAATTACTATTATTTTCTGTCCTAGGAGTATATCATAATATGAATCATTAGTTATTACTAAACCTATAACAAGACAGCAATAAAAATTATTTCGGTAGCTCGAAAGCCTTTCGCGGACACGTAAGGATTTAAGAAAATCGCGTAGCTGAAAACCCAAATTCTTTGAAAAGCGTACATTTTCCAAAACCAGCATATGTTACTGTGATCTGTATAGTATATCTGTAGGTATCATCGCGACCTGTAATAGAAAATACTTACATAATATAGATACATTCCATAAAATAAAAAATAATACATTGATCTTAAAACCTGTATATTTGTAAATTCCCTACCTAACATAAAATTAAGTTTAGAACACCCTGTATAGAATATTTTTTCTCATCCGAGTCCTTTTTCTTTGTACTATACTTTTCAATAAATAACTAAACAAAAAATGAATTGCAAGTACTAAAACAATTATATAATTATTATACTGTTTCGATGTTTCACTTATCAACCAGCGAATGTATGAAATTTCAAATAATGTCTGTAATAACAATCAATAAACAAACAAAAACAAATACCTCTACAAGAATATACTTCTTCGGAAGGTGCGGAGCGAACCTTAAAACGAACGGCTCGTCTGCACGGTTTTTTAGCGTTTGCAATAGCCGTACCCGATACAAGAGAAGTGACTGCGATCTACATACTCGTAGTGTACGTGAGCGGAGGGGAGTGAAACATGAAATACGAACGATTTCGGTACCATTGTCCAGGATAAGTAATATTTTCGTTGGAAAGAAATAACAAAAATGAATGCTGTTTTATCTCCTAAATACTAACCACTAAATATATTAAAAATGTACTTACTTTTAAATATCACTGGGGCACAAATAATTATACTACTACTACTACTAAATACTTAATGTCTACTAATAATGTTCACTAAATAATGATTAAAATACACTGGAATTATCTCGACCAACACACACACAGCACAGTTTCAAATGTGGGTTTATATTTCCATGTAGCTTTATATACACGGCATTGTAATCAAGGTTAACCTGAGTAAGCAACAAGTCGAGACTTGTTTAAAAATTATTTCATGTCTGTAATATGTTGAAATACGTGATCCACAGCTGCACAATCTCGGCTAAATATCGTGAGAGCGAAGCAATAAAAATACTGTTATACTTTCTAAATATAATGTCTTATGTATTGGGTGTATCCGATAAATATAGACAGATTGTTTTTAAATATAATTTCTTATGTAAAACTAAAATTCTTGAAAAAATTGTCTCTATAAAAGAACTAGAGGTGAATTAACTGTAACTTAACTATCTTTGTGACCTCATCTCTAAATAAAATTTAGTTAAGTTAGTATTCTAGACGTTGAGATGAATTGTTTGATACCCCATATCACATATTTCGGGAGACCGGAAGTAGAAATCGGATGCAGCTATTTTATGATGGATTCTAGCATCTCCAGTCAGAGAATATACCTATAAACTATAAATTCAAATATTGAGACTCAAATATCTTTTTTTTCACAGTTACAATGAAAACTTAGTTAAAGTAATACTTACTTATATAAGAAAACACTATATAGATGAGTCTCGACAAGCAAAAAGTCCCAAGGTTAAATGAATTGATTGTGTCGTTTGAAGATAAGAAATCTAATAAATCTGTCAGTTAAATGTTAACAGATATGTTAAATGCTCAAAAGTCGCGTACGCACTTCTTTGATGTCAGCCAACTGTAACCTGTTCAGATTTGTATGTTTGAAGCCTATTTATTTTCCAATCCTTGGCTTTTTAGTAAATATCATACAACCTAAAATCAATCTTACTTTAATTGTACACCCTGTATTATTCCCTTTTGATTTACTACGTACTTTAAGTGCGGAATATATAATATATCAAATAAAAATCTTAAACTCTGGTCTATGCAATGTATACTCAAAGTGTTATATCCCTCTGTCTACTTATGTCATACTCTGTATATAAAAAATAAATAACTTAGGCTCTGGTCTATATATTCAGAATAAAAAGCTTTCTGAAGTGTTCATAGTGTTTCAGTATGAATGAAAATTAAACAGGAAAAATTGTAAGCAATAATAGGTAAGTAACAATATCTAGTCTAATAAGACAAATAAAATCCGTTTCTATTTAATACCCTGTATCGCGAGAACGCAGGCGCTTCCAATCGTTTGTTAAACGACATTGCGTCTTTTTGGCTTTGGAAATATTTTCGGGTTAATGTTGAAACGTTTTATATAATAACTAAGCTTGACTTAGTTTTTGTTATATAAAACTATTTATCTGCAAATTATGGTTATGTAGGAAAATTTAAAACTCGATATTTTAATTTTAATAGCATTGAATGTCTCTCTCCATAGAAAATGAGCTTGGGCTAAAATCAATTATAAAACACTAACAACTAGTGTAAACTATGTAAAGCTTTATGTAAAGTTAAATGGCTGAATGTTGCTCCAATCTTGTATGTATTATGAAAAATTTTTGTTAAAAAATATCTTGTTAAAATATTTGGCTACCACAGAAATAAATCAAAAATTTATAGTACGCAGCGGCTGAAAACATAAGTATGGTATACTAAAATGTTCCTACAATTTTCAGCTATGCTACCTTGTACACATTAAAGCCTATTGACACAACAAAGAGTATTTTTTTAATTCCTTAAAACATTTGACTCTTAGATCTATTTTGAATAAATTGTAATAATAATAATAGCAAGATAATTATGATATATCCTGTATATTGCACCTACATCAAACTTAATAGCTATCTATTTTAAAAAGTCTATAAAAATTGAAAGGTTCATACTTTTTAGAAAACTATTATTTACATCTAACTATGTACTTACAGATGCTCAAACTAATAAAATATTACAACTATTGATATTTTTTGTTGTGTGGATTTATAACTTGTTGGTTAGGAAAATAAAACTTATAGGCAATAATAGGGAACTTTTTGATCTAGAAAAATAATAATGTAAAGTAGGTACTTACCTAGATACTCGGGTATGCCGTACTCCTTCTTACATTGAAGAAAATATCACTTTAATTGTACATGCAACACTAAATACCTACAAAGAAACCTTTCTTACTCCACCAATATTTAAGTAAACACAGTGTACATATTAAATCTAAAAATAAATATCCGATGCCAATTTGCACTGGGTTACCAATTGATAATTTTTTATCCTTTGTGATGACGAGGATATTGAGAGAAACTTATATCATATAACTTGAAATAACTACCTATCTATTTTCATTCTAGACAGCTATCTTAGTATTTTAACTCCATATAATATATAATTGGAACTGTAAAATCTCTGAAATGAATAAATCCACTATACCAATAATAACATCTCATTAATGTTAAAAATGCGGCTGTGGGTTTGTCGATTGTAAAAAATTTGCGCGAACGCGCTCGGTATGATATTAATTAAACGTACTGGTTTTTTCTAAAATATGTCTATTAAAAATTAATAATAGGGGCTAGCTTATAGACGCTACCGAAGAACGTAAACGAGCAAGGTGGGGATGTCGTATTGCGCGAACATTGCTAGATTGTGCAGCTGAGTCTCGATGCGTCGAAACACCTACAATTATAAATAAATAAAATAGCTGATATTTCTGTAAGATTTATATGAGTGAAAGTATACCGACTCAAAGCGCTACAATAAACAATTTATGAATGACTTGGAGATTTAAAAATTACGCCTGAGTAAATCCCGTTCATGATGTTTTATATATTACATTTTCCTGCACGGCTTGAATACGAGTTCCTCCGTTCTTAAGTGAAGGGAGAGAGACCCGCAGATAACTGAGTAGATACCTGAATAACCGCGTGTGGCGGATGATACCCAGTGGTCGAATTTTCCCGCTAAAAATAAGTCCGTGGAGAACGCGGTAGGTACCCGGAGGACGGTTGCAGAAGCTATGACTGCGACCTCCAGGGAGATCGCTGTGAGGGTGCACAGTTAACTGCAGAGCGTCTGCGCAAGCGCAAGGGTTGCGTGATGGGTTGGGAGGCATGGCATGTCTCCAAAAGGAAAGTGGATGGGGTAAAATTACTCACTTTTTTGCAAAATTTAGGCCCCTTTAAAAATACATGGGTTTTTGGCTCGATAGTGGTTTTGCCTATCTACTAAAACTATCACCCTGATCAATTCACTGATACTGTTTAGGAATTGTCTCCAAATAATTGAATACTGTAATTAGGATTTTCAAATAGATCCCCAATATTTAACAGATCCTCCAGATTATCAAATGATCCCTTATCAGGAGCACCCAACACAAGACAACTACACCCCAGAATTGACAGATTTAGAATCCCAGATTCGATCAATGAATCTAAACGATTTCAACCCCAACATCAACTTCACCGAACAGACCTTCATCTCAACCAGTTATTAACTGTTAAATCAAAAAATCTTTATTACATCAAAGATATCACAAACAAATTCAAAATTTTAATTGACACCGGAGCAGGTATTTCAATTTTTAAAGAAAAAACCGCTGAAAAATATTTAAACAAATTTCCTGAAAATATCGCCATTCAAGGTATAACTGATCAGAAAATTTATATTAGCGAATCAAAATTAATCCCATTTAAACCAAACGATCCACACAAAGTTTACATCTATAATTTAGATATAGAATTTGATGGTTTACTTGGATCTGATTTTTTAGAGCACTATGATTGCGTAGTCGATCAAAAAATAAACAATTGATCACTAACTACAAAACAGTACCTCTTTTTAAAGCAGACCCGAAGACGAATGAAACTTTAGTTAAAAATGAAAACAAAAATCTTTTTCAAAATGAAATTTCAATTCAAGGACGAACTGAACAAATTTGTAAATTAAAATGCGACCTGACTAACACTGATGCTATACTGTTAGCACAGGAAAAAGAAAAAGTCAGACTTCCAAACGCTTTAGTAAAAATAAATCAAAAAGGTGAATTCTTAACATCTGTAATAAACGCCAATGCGATCCCCAAAACAATAAATTTTAGCGACTTAATTTTAGAACCAGTAACAATATTTGAAACAATTTTTAATTTAAATGACGAAAATAATTTTGAAAATAAAGTCATTGACAGAGAAAATGAAATTCTAAATCAATTAAGACTAGAATATTGAAATGATGAGGAACGTGATTTTATAACAGATTTATGTCTCAACTTTTCGGACATATTTTATTTGGAAGGTGACCCACTAACTTTTACGAATGAAATAAAACATACAATAGACACGAATAACGCTAAACCTGTGTTCACAAAATCTTATAGATATCCACAAATTCACAAAAATGAAGTTAAAAATCAGATAACAAATATGTTAGGTCAAGGGATTATACAACCATCTATTTCCCCTTGGTCTTCCCCTGTATGGGTAGTCCCGAAAAAATTGGACGCTTCAGGTAAACAAAATAGGCGAGTCGTAATTGACTATCGAAAGTTAAACGAATTGACCATTGATGACAAATACCCCTTACCAAATATTTCTGTCCTTGACCAACTAGGAAAGTGCGAATATTTTACCACTTTAGACCTTGCCTCTGGTTTTCACCAGATTGAGATAGATTCTAAAGACATTAAAAAAACAGCGTTTTCAGTAGAAAATGGTCATTATAAGTTTACTCGTATGCCATTGGGCCTTAAAAAGGCCCCGTCCACATTTCAACGTGTTATGGACAATATTCTTTTAGGCATTCAGAACGAACGTTGTCTAGTTTACATGGACGACATCATCGTTTATTCCCCAACCATTCATGAACACATTTCTAGACTTTCAGACGTATTCAAACGATTAAGAAAAGCTAACTTAAAAATTCAACCGGACAAGTGCGAATTTTTACGAAAAGAAGTAGCATATTTAGGACATCTAATAACTAAAGACGGAGTTAAACCTAACCCACAAAAAATCGATTGTATCCAAAATTTTCCAGAACCAAAAAATCAAAAAGAAATTAAATCATTTCTAGGACTAGCAGGATATTATAGACGATTCATACACAATTTCGCTAAAACATCCAAGCCACTCACTAAACTTTTACAGAAAGATATTCCATTTAATTTTAACTTGGATTGTAAAAATTCCTTTGATGAATTAAAATTAGCATTAACATCATCTCCAGTCTTAATATATCCAAATTTTGATGAAATCTTCTTGTTAACTACAGACGCAAGTGCCTTTGCTATTGGTGCAGTTTTATCTCAAGGTTCTATTGGAAAAGACTTACCTATAGCTTATGCTTCAAGGACCCTATGTGTTGCCGAAACAAAGTATTCAACCATTGAACGCGAATTTTAGCAATTGTTTACAAGTGGTTAGCAAACAGTGAAACACTTTAGGCCTTACCTTTTTGGTAGACGGTTCAAATTAATTACAGATCATAGAACGTTAACATGGCTCTTTTCTATAAAAGATCCAGGAAGTATATTAGCACGATGGTGATTAAAACTCGAAAAATATGATTATGAAATCATATATAAGCCTGGTAAAATAAATAAAAACGCAGACGCCCTTTCTCGGATTAAAATAAATCACTTTCAAGAATGTTCAAAATTACAAAACAAAATTTTATCATCAAACACTGATGACGAATCAATTGATTCCGAACAAACTGAAATTGCCCCTGAAACAATTGCACATGAACTCGAAACTTTCGTAAATTTATATAAAACTCAATCATTAATTGACTATTCGAAAATTGAATTCACGAATAACCAACTATTAGACAAATCTCATTACATTTTTCCAAAGAGAGAAACTTCAAGATCTTCACCATAAAATCATAGAAGATATTTTCGAAGAAGGACCAAATTTCGTTTTAAATGAAATTAACATCGTAACAAGTAAAACGGTAAAGAACAGAAAATACTACATAATATTTTTACCTTTTGATCCCGATCCAGTAATCGAAACACTCTTTATAACTTTGTACAAAAGCCAAGATTTGATAGATCCACAAAAAACTTATTTTGTTGAAAACAATTTAGACCTCCCGATACTTGAAACCCTTTCTTTTATACTCAATGAAAAAGAACTAATAAAACTCGTAATTTGTCAAGATATTGTAAAAACCCAGACGAAGATGAAATCCCAATAATTCTAGAACAATACCACACGGGAAAAAACAATTTACACCGTGGCATAAATGAAACGATACGCAGAATAAAAGACAAATACAATTGGACAGGATTAACAAAAGACGTCGAAAAGTTTATTAAAAAATGTGAAACATGTCAAAAAGTCAAAATTTTACGCAGAAATCTCGATAATCCTTTAGTTATTGCCGAAACACCAAAAACTCCTTTCGAATGAATAAATATTGACGTATTAGAAATTCCAACCCGAAATTATGCTTTAACAATTAGAGATGAACTTACAAAGTTCACATAAGCCTATCCAATTCAGGAAAAATCAGCTAAGACAATTATAAACACATTGTTATTATATTTCCAACATTATGCTAACACCTCTTCGCATTCACTGCGATTACGGAAAAGAATTTAATAACACACTACTCAAAGACCTATGTACCCTTTATAATATTAAATTGACATTTTCCAGTGTTAATCATCCCCAATCAAATGGATCTCTTGAAAGATTCCACGCGACACTTTTGGAAATGATAAGAACGAACACAACTGACAACCCTCATGATCATCCTTTATCTATACTACCCTACGCGGTAATCTGTTATAATAACTCAGTAAATAACACGCATGGTTTTACGCCATATGAGCTATTATTCGGACACTCTTCTAGTCGTCCTCCTGAAACTTTGTACAATCAGGAACAACTCATATCAAAGTACATTAGAGACTTGAACAATAGAATCTCGTACTACTATAAAATCGCAAGAACCCGAACTGATTTACAAAAACAGAAATCTAAAATTCGATTCGATAAACACGTATCAGATAATCAATACTAATTTAAAATAGGAGATAAAGTATATGTAAAAGAATCACAAATAAAAAACAAATTAGGAAACAAATTCAATGGCTCTTTTGAAATCAAAGAAATCTTCAAAAATTCAGCCTTGTTAATCAATCCAAATACTAATCAAAATTCTAAAGTAAATTTCGATAGATTAAAACCGTACGTTGAAGATTAAATTTATTTTCAGGTTTCTTTTGCTTATAAAAGCAATCTCAGGACAGTACATGATCGAACCAATTAACACCACACTTGGAATTTACTATCATGAAGAACAAAGACTAGAAATCTCAAACGACAAATGGACACTATTAGTCTACAGAGATATAGATCCCCTTAAAACCACCCTTAATAATAACAACAAAATTTTAGAAAGTATATTATATACAATTACGATAGATACTCCTCGTATGACAGCATTTCAAGCAGAAGTCAAAACACACATTAGTCTTTTAACGCAAATTTCCGAATCATTAGAATTAAAATATCGAGAGATATTTGCCGAAACTAAACGTTATAGGCGCGGAATATTAAACAGAATAGGTTCAATCTGGAAAGCCATTTCTGGAAATTTAGACGCATCCGACGGTGAATATTATAATGATTGTATCAATAAGCTTGAAAAAGACGAACATCAATTAGAAAATCTATTGAAAAATCAGGTTTGAGTAACCACTTCAGTAATTAAAACTTTTAACTCAACAATTCAAAAACTTCAAATTGATGAAGAAACCTTTAATAATGATATTAAAGAAATTGCAAAAAGTATTTATGATATCTCAGATGATTGAAGATTTATTTCAGCAAAATTAAGAGTTATCGAAATATGTGAATCATTAATGGAAAGCTATATGTTTATAGAAAACACGTTTGATGATATTTTAAATTCAATTACATTTCCAAGATTAAAAATCTTACATAGTTCGATAATAACGCCAAGAGATTTAGTCAATTCTTTACAGCAAATAGCGCAATCTTTACATAAAACAAGTTTACCGATTGCACCAAAATTAAATGACGTATCCCTTTATTTCGATATAATTGAAATTCACGCTTATCAAAGTGACTCGAGAATAGTATTTGCTCTAAAAATACCTTTAACCGAACCAGAAACTTATACCCTATACCACCTGTATCCTATCCCAATATTGGATAACAGAACCGGACTTCATCATATTTTGTCAATACCAACATCAGCAGTAGAGTGTTTACATTATTGCTTCTCTGTGAATTGTTGTATTGTTATGGTATTTCATATTTACTCTCTAGGTATTTAGATCTTTTTAATAAGTGATTTTAGTTTAATTACTTGGAGTACTGCTTTGAGGACTAACGTGAGTTTTTATTTTTCCGTATATATGTGGAAGGTAGTGAATTAGGAATTGGAATACGAAATAGGAATTGTGAATGGGAACTTAACCTCTGTCTGATACGCAAGGCGCGCGCTACTTCCAAGGCAAGATTTACCGCACCAACGCAACGCACCAGTGGCGTAGCAGCTGACTGATAGGTGCTCATTGATCGTAGAGATATAAAGTCGTATAAATATGGCACCAAGCACAGTAATTTGTTCTTGTTGCAGTAAATCATTTAAGGCTAATGTAATGATTAAATGTAGTGTATGTAGTAAATCTCTTAAGCATTCATGTGTTGATATTACCCTAGAGGAATTACGAATTCTGAATGATATTACCAAAGGTTATGACTGGTCGTATTTAAATTGTAGAAACCTTGGTAACTAGTTCAAGGATTTAAAAGCTCTTATATTAAAACTTCAAGAAGATATTGTCAAGCTTGGGTCTGTAAAAACAGCTGATGCATCTGTCAATCATGACAATTTTGAGGATATTGTAAAAGAAATTAATCAGCGAAACAGTCGCAAATGCAATCTCGTTATCTTTGGTGTGAACCATCAGAGTCAGGATCAGAATGCCACAGCTCGATTTAATAGTGACAAAGCAGAAGTTATGAACATTATCCGTGCTGTTGATCCTGATTTGGATGTCCCAATGATTAAACCTCTTCGTCTGGGTAGTTTTACCGTCAATAAAATTAGACCTATTAAGATATCACTTGATGATGAATCTCAAGTACATAATATAATACGTAAAGTAAATGTTCTTAGAAACAATAGATTATATAATAAGATATTCATTTCATATGACCGCACTCCTCGTCAGTTGGAACATTATAAGAACGTTAGGAAGGAGTTATTGGAACGTAAAGAAGCAAGTGAGACTGGCATCAGGATTAAATATATTAAAGGTCTTCCTAAAATCGTTAATTTAAACTAAAAGTGTCCAACAAGTCTAGTGAGTTATCTGGTTATTACCAGAATGTACGTGGCCTCAACTCAAAAGTTTTGGAATTTTTTTCGGCTGCAAGTGAATGTGAATTTGATATAGTTGCGTTGAGCGAAACGTGGCTTCATAGTGATGTTAATAGTAACGAGCTATTTCCTGCTCTTTATGATGTACACCGTAAAGATCGTAAATTTCAGTTAACAAATCAAGCCCGAGGAGGTGGAGTTTTGTTAGCGCTCAAGAACTCTATGAATTCCGAAGTAGTTGATGTTTCGTTTTTTGACTTGAATTTTCCCTCTATTGATATGCTGGTAGTTAAATGTTATGTAAATTACAAGTCACTGTTTCTGTTGATTGTATATATACCACCGTCACTTTGTGTAGATGATTTTGAGTTGTTTTTTGACAGCCTTGAAAATCTTCAGTTTTTATATGGAAATAATGTTATTGTGATGGGTGATTTTAATGTTGCTCATTTGGTGCGCTTTGATCCTAGTGACAGAAAAGCGAATAGTGTTACAAATTTTTTAAATTTCTTTAGTTTTAATGAATTCAACAACGTAACTAATAACATGGGAAATTTACTCGATTTAGTTATAGGAAATGTTAATTGTGATATAATACGTGATCATGCACCTTTCGTTAAGGAGGATGTTTACCATCCACCTTTGATACTTAATTTTACTGGTATTGGCTCGCTAATGTCTTTCTGCCAAACTTAAATAAAAAAACATACAATTTTAGGAAGGCTGATTTTTTGTCTCTATACGACTCATTGCTTAAAGCTAACTGGAAATTTTTAACAGGTATAGATGATGTTGATATTGCTGTAAATGAGTTTTATGGGGAACTCTACAAACTCTTTGATGAGAATGTTCCATCTTACAAATCACACAAGCGTAAATATCCTCCTTGGTTTAATGCAAAAATTATTAAAAACATAAAAAGTAAAGCTAAGTCTTTTGAAAGGTATAAAAAACACACAATGAATGTTATCTACAGGAGTTCAGAAGGCTACGGACTTTAATAAGGAAGGATATAAGTAATGCTTATGATGGCTATATTGAAAATATTCAAGCATCAATTCGGTCTGATCCTAGACTTTTCTGGTCGTATTTACACTCTAAAAGTAATAGTTCTAGAATTTCTGACAAGATGTCTTATGAAAACAGATCTTATAATAATTCTCAAGATATTGTCGATATATTTGCCAATTTTTTTAAAAGCGTATATTTAGTCCCAGAATCGGAACCTGCTCACCAGACTAACACTCAGACTTTTGAAAATTATCATACTATTTTCAGTAACATACATGAAGATGAAATTTTCAATGCAATAAAAAACTTAAAAAATAAGATCACTTCTGGGCCAGATAAAATACCATCTTTTATTGTTAAAGACTGTGCAGGAGTACTAATAGGTCCTTTATGTACGCTTTTCAATCTATCACTTAAAACGAATACATTTCCTAAACGATGGAAAGAAGTCAAGGTTTGTCCTATCTTTAAGAATGGCGATAAATCCTGTGTTGAAAACTATAGAGCAATATCTATACTGTCAAATTTCTCGAAGGTTTTTGAGATTATTTTGTATAATAGGATATATTCATGTGTACGTGATCAAATTTCTCAACAACAACATGATTTTATGACTAATAGATCTACGATTACCAACTTAGCAGTATTCACACAATATGTTACAAATACATTATACAAGCAGGGTCAGACGGACGTAATTTATACAGATTTCTCAAAGGCCGGATTGATCACCGGATTATAATTGATAAACTTGCAAGATTTGGCTTTCATCCCTGTATTATAAACTTTATAAGGTCTTACTTATGGAAGAGACAACAGTTTGTTTCATACAATGGTTATAATTCCTTACATTTCGTTGCTACCACAGGGGTCCCCCAAGGGTCTATCCTTGGTCCACTCCTATTTCTCCTGTTTATTAATGATTTGAGTGAGGTTATTGATTCATGCAAACTTTTTTATGCGGATGATTTGAAAAATTTTTCGGCCATTACGTGCTTAGAAGATTGTATTGGGGTTCAACACGATCTAGATAATGTACAAGATTGGTGTGTTAAAAACAAATTGCACCTTAATGCTTCGAAATGTAATATTATTAGCTACACTAGAAAGCCCTCTCCTATTGCATTTGATTATTCTATTGGCAGTATTACATTGTCTTGTTGCCATGCTTGTAAGGATTTGGGGGTAGTGTTTGATTCAAAATTTAATTTTACTGATCACATAACATTGAAAATATCAGAAGCTATGAAATGTTATGGATGTATTATAAGAAATTGTGGAAAGTTTAGTAATGTTGACGCTTTGTTAACTTTATATTTCTCTTATGTCCGTTCTAAACTTGAATATGCTGCATTAATATGGTACCCATACTATAACTATCAGAAATGGTTAGTGGAGAAAGTACAAAGAAAGTTTCTGAAATATTTGGTATTTAAGGTTGATGGTGTATATCCAGATAGGGAAATAAGTCATAATTATTTGATTAGCAGGTTTAATGTAAGTAGTTTAGAATTAAGAAGAATTTGTATATCAGTAACTTTTTTGTATAAGTTGTTGCATAATTTAATTGATTGTAATGACTTACTTAGTTGTATTAACTTCTTTGTACCAAGAATTAATTCAAGGTTTAATGTAACTTTTAAATGTAGCGCACATAGAACAAATATCCTACTAAAGTCTCCTGTGCATGTTATGTGTACGAATTTTAATATTTTCTGTTACATGTGCGATATTAACTGTTGCTCTTTAAATTCACTTAAGCAATGTGTCATTACAAACTATAGGATCAATGATTTTTAATATTTACCTTATAAGTATATTTGCTTTTTGACATTATTTTGATATAACTTTTCTAATTATTATTTATGTAATGTTGTTATTTATATCCATGCACCTAAATTGTGTTTTTTTATGTTTTTGTCCTGTAAATGGATTTTTCTGTTGGGCAATAAAGCAATTATTATTATTATTATTATTATTATTATTATTATTATTATTATTATTATTATTATTATTATTATTATTATTATTATTATTATTATTATTATGAACTAAATATATCGCGAAAGGTGATTAGTCTTTATTGTATGTACAAATACAAAACCCCGAAAGTTGCAAACAATTAATGCTAAATGTGAAACTCTGTTCTAACGTGCTTCCTTACCCAATAGACAGTGATGCTATTTGTGAAGCTCAAATATTGAGATGAACGAACGTGTTACCAAAGACATGCCAGTCAAACCTACTGTTCGCAAAAGATTATGGAATTAAGATTTTAAGTAAAAACAAATGGTTAATTTCTGTTGCAGACAGTTTACCAATAACAATCAAATGTCAAAATCGAGAAGTTATCACAAAAATAATAAACACAAATTCAATTTTAAAACTACAACCAGATTGTAATGTTTTCGTAGGCAGTACAAGAGTTCAAGCAACCACCATTCAACAGAATGAACTATCATATGGAAGTCATCCAGTAATGATACCTTTCGAGTGTTGTAAACATATATCTGAAAAAATAAAAGTTGATTTAAAACCACTCAATTTAGGAAATCTGAACACTGAAGATCTGAATGTTTCACAACATAAGTTAGACCAATATTCAGAAGATTTGGACAAAATCATAAACGAACCATTTGTTCCAAAAAACATTTCATGGTTTACCTATTTAACAATTACTGTAATAATTCTTTTAATCATTTTATATATTACATGTAAATGCAAAAAGCCAAGAGATATAAGACTTGGAATTACTTCATCCAATGATCATCCACCACAACCACCCAGATCCAGAATTTTAAGATCCTGTAGGAATCTCTTACCAAGAAGAAGACCCAGTATCAATGTCCGTGATGACGTAGAAGAATCAGAAATGGAATCAATGATGACCGGCAAACCCTATGCTTAAAAACTTGTTTCAAAGAACCAACTTTTTTATAAGAAAGGGACTTGTTATATAGAATTAAGTACACTATTATGTAACCTTCATTTAATCTATCTTACACGTGTGCCTTTATTATTTGTAAAACAATAGCCATTCATTGCTTATCATTGCTGACTACGTGTATCTTTATTATTTTAAAACAATAACCATTCATTGCTTATCTTGCTGACTCCCCTGTCTCAGCCAAACCCAGAACACCTGCACTTCCACAAAAACAGCTTAGTTCTTAGTTAGCACTGGTAGAGTATAAAAAACCAAATCAAAGGCTTACTATTAACAGTATTAGTCGTTGGCTCCTAAGAGCAACAACAGTATTATTAATAGAGAGTTTTTGAACCCCTTAAAATTTACGTTATCGTTATGGTTATGGTTATTCTGAGCATGCGCAGTGCCGAAAATGATACTATTCTTGGCACTGCGCATGCGCAGAATAACTATAACGATAACAACGTGCTGAAATTTAAGGGGTTCAAAAACTCTCTAATGAGCTCCTACGAGTAACAACAGTATTGTTCATCAAACATCAATATTAAAACCTAAAGTAAAGGTTAACAATGTTAAATAGTATACAAAGTAAATAAGTGTAACAGTAACAAAGTGTAACAAGTGTAACCAAGTTTATAATAAATGATTAATTAAAATAAAAAGTTATTTTTTAAAAAGTTTATCTTGAAGATAGCGATATAAAAAACATGTTATATACGAATTAGCACTGGACTTCAATAACAAGACGTGCCTTATCTTAGTTATACGATACCTTATTCCATACAATGTATTTTATCTTATTATTTAAGTAGCCACCTGACGGTTGGTCAGCATGTCTTAGCATTCATTCTAAGAAATCCTTGGAATTGTTAATAGTCGGCTTACCCGTAGGTTATAAATATTGCTTTTTACCATTGTTAGTCAGTTCTCATTTAGACTCCGTTGTAGTAATAATCTCAACGTATATTTTATTGTAATAAAGTTATAAAGGATAGTATGTACTATCCTAAGTAATAAAATAAAAGTTTTTAAAAATCTATTTATATCAATCCAGATATAAAATACATGAAAGGGACAATAATAATTTTGTCTTTAGGAACATTTTACATACTTATTCCTTTTTATATTCAATAACCTATTTTTAACCTTTCTTTTTAGGTATAAGCAAACCCAGAGTAGGCAAAGATGGAAAACCATTGCCATCAGCAAGAACAGTAAGTCTAGAAGTTCATCGTACTTACCAAAAATCTGATTCAAAATTCTCAATAATGCTTGCAGTTTGGGGACAGTTTTTAGATCACGATATGACTGCTACAGCTTTAAGTCAAAAAACCAATGGAGATACAATTTCATGTTGTAATACGGATGCTCTGACTCACCCAGAATGTTTTCCTATCCAACTAGACCCTTTTCACTATTTTACGGACTATAACTTAACCTGCATTGAATTCGTAAGATCAGCAGCAGCGCCTACATGCTGTTTAGGTCCCAGGGAACAACTTAATCAAGTTACGGCTTTTATTGATGGTTCCACGATCTATGGAGCTGATGATGAGATGGCAAAAAAGTTGAGGAGTTTTGAAAATGGCTCATTGAAAATGCTATTTTCTGAAGGTAATCGTGCTCTTTTACCAATTTCGAAGGATTTAACTGACGGATGTAATAGGGAAGAGCAGAAGAAGCATGGCAGATACTGTTTTTTGACAGGTGTGAAAATTTATTATGTTTGTATTCTATATATATATATATAGATATATATATATATATATACAGTGTGGACTATTAAGAACCAGGACACCCTTCTAAAAACTTTTTGGTAAGTACGATTCCAATGAATTTTTATATATATACATATATATATATATTGTATATATACATATATATATATTGTATATATACAATATATATACATATACAGGGTCCTGCACCACAGCTCCCTTCTTTTGTAGCTCATGAACCGGTGCCTTTATAAATTTCGTTCAAATTTGACTGCAAACTATTCGTAGAGAGGCACATTTTGAAAATATTTTCAAATATACAGGGTGCTCTAAAAACATGTACTATACTAAAGTTATGTTTTTTTAAATGGAACACACTATATATTTTTGCATTTTTGGATTCTACCTGAAATCCTAAACACATTTCATTTAGGATGTCCTATACCTATCTTCAACTGTTTTTGAAATATTGACAGGTGAATATTGACATTTTTGCAACTTTGACATCCTGTAAAATCTAAGCGGTTTGAGATCAAGCAAAACGGTTTGCACATTCTTATCTTAACTTTTCATAAGCTATCGTTTGGTACTAATTTCAGAATTATCCAAAAATTTAAAATTTTTTATTCCTGTATAAATTTGAAATTAGTACCAAACGATAGCTTATGAAAAGTTAAGACAGGAATGTGGAAACCGTTTTGCTTGATCTCAAACCGCTTAGATTTTACAGGGTGTCAAAGTTGCAAAAATGTCAATATTCACCTGTCAATATTTCAAAAAAATGTTGAAGATAGGTATAGGACATCCTACATGAAATGTGTTTAGAATTTTCTGTAGAATCCAAAAATGAAAAAATATACAGGGTGTTCCATTAAAAAAAACATAACTTTAGTATGGTACATGTTTTTAGAGCACCCTGTATATTTGAAAATATTTTCAAAATGTGCCTCTCTACGAATAGTTTGCAGTCAAATTTGAACGAAATTTATAAAGGCACCGGTTCATGAGCTACAAAAGAAGGGAGCTGTGGTGCAGGACCCTGTATATATATATATACAGGGTGGGCGAAATTCGAGGCTCATCATTGGGATCTCGGAAACGGTAAGAGATACGAAAACGGTTAAATTGGGGCAAAGTTGCGTAATTTTGTGACCAATAATATGCCGTCAAGAAATCCAAAATATCTACATTCGTTTTCGAGTTATTTCAAAAAAACCAAAATTTTGAGTTTTCGTTTAATTTTTTTTTAGCTTTATTTGAGACGATATCAAAAAACTAACAAGACTTTTTCATTGCCACTTTTTATGCTCTATAACGTGGCAGTACAAAATTTCCGTTACGGCGTTTCGTCCGATCAGGACCATCTTCAACTTTATTTTTTAAAATAGGGACCCATAATGTTTCTTACGAAAAACGATAGGATTCTTTATTCTGATTCCAATGATGTACAATACTTTATAGTTTTAATTATTCTTTTTGCTCAAATACTAGGAATAACTTTTAAGACGATCGAATCTAGTATGCTTTGGGCTGATGATATTTATATAAAACAATTTTAATTGTCAATACAATTTGACGTTGACGTAAAGAGCTTCGCTTTAAATAATAAGTAATAATGCCGTTTACAAATCAAGAAAAATGTGATATGATTAAAATTTATTATAAATGTTACAAAACTTCAACCAGATCTGAAAAAACATATTTTGAAACATACCCAGAAAGGCCACAACCACATAGAACGACATTTTCGAAACTCCACAGACAATTGACAGAAAACGGTAGTTTTGAACATAACAGTATTTACAGGAGAATACAAAATAATAGTCCAAATCATGTTATTGAATGTTCAAATTTGGTTTTATATGGTAACACAAGTTGTACCGTATAATTAAATTTCAAATAATGATAACAAAGTAATTTTTAATAATAACAGAAATATTTTTGTCAGCGGAATCTAAAATTAAAATTTTCTTAAATTAAAGTGTATGTTCAAACAGGCCACCATTAAAGCGAAGCTCTTTAAACGTCAAATTGTATTGACAATTAAAATTATTTTATAACAAATGTCATCAGCCCAAAGCATACTAGATTCGATCGTCTTAAAAGTTATTTCTAGTATTTGAGCAAAAAGAATAATTAAAACTATAAAGTATCATTGGAATCAGAATAAAAAATCCTATCGTTTTTCGTAAGAAACATTATGGGTCCCTATTTAAAAAAATAATGTTGAAGATGGTCCTGATCGGACAAAACGCCGTGACGGAAATTTTGTACTGCCACGTTATAGAGCATAAAAAGTGGCAATGAAAAAGTCTTGTTAGTTTTTTGATATCGTCTCAAATAAAGCTAAAAAAAATTCAAAACGAAAACTCAAAATTTTGGTTTTTTTGAAATAACTTAAAAACGAATGTAGATATTCTGGATTTCTTGACGGCATATTATTGGTCACAAAATTACGCAACTTTGCCCCAATTTAACCGTTTTCGTATCTCTTACCGTGTCCGAGACCCCAATTTCGCCCACCCTGTATATATATATATTAGCCTCCTAGGTGTACTTGTTCAACCTATTATGATGGTCCAGCTGCTAATCCTCAGCCTACTACGATTTTTTTTTCAATTAATTTTTTTGAAAACTACTTTAGGGATTTTTTATTAAAAATTTGACATCGTCGCATTCTTCAACATCACTTAAAACCCCTGTGGCTCAATTTCTATCGATGAACAATTTTTTTATAGAGCCTTAAATGTTTCAAGTTTATTGAACTAGTGTTTCGCTTAAAAGATATAGCAGGCATTGGAAACTCTAATAATTATTGTTAATATGGAATACTGTTCCTTTACTTACTTCACAAATTAATAATAACGTTAAAACAATACTTTACTGTAGTTCCCTATATCCCTAAATCCCTAAAGTAATTTAAAAAAAAAATGATTGAAAAAAATCGTAGTAGGCTGAGGATTAGTAATATAGTAGTTGTCTAGGGCCGTTTCTAAAACGGAAGTGGGTAGGGGTAATCCAAGATGGCGTCGGGTGTCGTTGTCGATTTGGGTAGTTAATTTTTGTTTGAAGGTTGGTAGCACTGTATGTATTTGTGTGTGGGGCACTCCCGTCACCAGAGGCTCTGAGAGGAAATGACGTCTCTTAGGTCTTTTTGGCTGTAATGGCGTATGACCCGAGGGTCCTCCGGCTTTAACAACGACATAATTATAGGGTTAAGAAAATTGAAGTTACGTATACCTTGTGTAGAAGGTTAATACAGTAATTTTAAAAGATCTACTTTCATTAATTGCTAATAACAACATAATTATATATAGGGCTAAGTAAATTGAGGTCTCATATACCTTATGTATAAGGTTAATACAGTAATTTTAAAACAACTACTTTCATTAATTTGGTAGCAAAGTAATTAAACAAATTTTTTATGATATATAATAATGTAGGTCACCTGTGGACACGTAGGTGTGTGCAATGGTGTTGGTTTATAATAAAACACAGAGAATTATACATATACATATATTAATCGTCATCTATAAAACTCAATTCAACAATATATTCATGTGGTAAAAACATTTTAATATCATGCAGAAAAGCTTTCATGTCTGCTGCAATCATTTTGCTGCAGAATTTATGTAGGCTGATACGCTCATCGAGAAATTTGTCACAGGAATCCAACGCCGTATTGTACTTATCTATAGTCCGCTGAGATTGCTTGTAACGAGTTTCATCATCTTGAAAATGACAGAATGTGTATCGTAAATTAAATCATGACGTTCGTTAAATTTTAATGCTGAAATTTATTGATATACAGTGTGGTCGTAAAGTAATGAATAAATTCGATTCGATAGCGATGTGCTAGAAAGAGAATATCGATTCGTTGCTTAGGCACAGTCTTTCTCCAACACATCGCTCTTATGGCACCCTTTTTTATACATATCTCCCTTATTATTAGAGATAGACCCATAAAACCTTATATGACCGTATTCGTAACAAAGAGTTCTTTCAAAATATGTTAAACAATAATGGGTGTTCCATTTAAAATATTAAAGTTTATATTGATGTAGCTTCATTGAGTCGCCCTGTAAAAAGTTTAATATTTGTAAAACAAGCGTAAAAATAAAAAAAAATCGATCTGTCCGAGCGATTTTGAAAAAAAAATTGTGGATTACGAGATATTGAATTTATTCATTACTTTACGACCACACTGTATACGTTTAATTGCACTTTTTAAATCTTCCACCTTTGACCAATGCTGTTCTTCGTATGCTATCCACATTTTAAATTTTTCTTCTGAACTAGTCTTACTACACACTTTATTGTTAAGAGAGATTAACAAACTGTTATATAGTACAGCAAACCTGCACTGCATTTATTTAAAGTAACAGAGGAATCGCGTGGTGCTAATAATAGCTTTGGACTAATAATTGGGCTTTGGAGTGGTGGCAGATGCACAATTCAACTTTTTCCAATCCGTATCCCTCACGGTGTTATTTTGAAACCGTATTCTTAATTTATATTGAATTTTATGATTTAACATTATTGCAGAAAAAGTAGGTCAATTATCATTAGTTGTATACGGTATCATTTTTTTCCAATTTGATGGCAACTATCATTTTTCTGTCCATCTCTATCGAAACGCACAAACCCTTCTTGAGTACTGTATGGACTTTGGATATATAACACGTTTTGCATTATCGCTTGCAGAATTAAGAAATTTGAACTTAACATTGTCACTTTCACTGGTACACTACTGCATTTTATATACATTTGATTTAAGTTGCATGTTGATAGTAAACTTTTGTACAATCATTTGCATTGTTAAACCTGGCAAAATTTTTAAATACGTTTTGTTCCCCCAGATCCATCGTTCTAGGTTCGATATTAAGTTTTTTAAATCTATTAAATATATCTTGTTGATCTTCATACATATAATGATAGGTCTTGTTCTAATGCTCACAAATTTGTAGTGTACTACCAAAATACTCGTGGACTGAGAAGTAAAGCGGCAAATATTTGTAAGCAGGTATCGCAAGTCGAGCATTCAGTTATTGCGTTGACTGAAACTTGGTTAGATCCGTCATTTCACAGTCAAGAATTTTTCTCGACTAAATATCCATGCGTTTACCGGGCTGACAGAGACTACCTACAGCACAATTGCGGCAGGGGCGGTGGGGTTTTGTTAGCGGTGAATGAGGCTTACTCCTCTGCAGCTGTTAATCTAGACACCGTTTATTTTAACAGAATACCTCTGATTGATGTAGTTGGAGTTAAAATTATGTCACACATACGTTCTATTTATGTTTTTAATATTTATGTGCCTCCGAATACAGCAGTAGGTGATTATGAATGTCTGTTTGAAGCATTTGAATCACTAGATTTCTTGTTTGGCAGTGAAGTTTTTATTGTAGGCGATTTGAACATTAATAAATATGCTTCATATTTAGACGATCTTCAGGCCAACGCTCAAATACGGCTTCTTAATAATTTTTTTAGTTTATTTAACTTGTCTCAGTACAATCTTGTTAGAAATTGCTTTGGTAACATACTTGACTTGGTCATATATAATAATAATTGTTTGGTGGAAAGGTCGTTTGAACCTATTACTGACGAAGATAATCACCATCCTGCCTTAGAAATTACTTTGATTGTGGCATCAGATATACATCTAAAAAATAATTTTCCTATTAATAGTAACTGTAACTACAATTTTAAGAAAGCTGATCTGATAAGTCTTTACGAATGCATCGCTAATATTGATTGGTCTTTATTGCCGGCTTTTTCTAATGTGGAGGACGCTTGTACTTACTTCTATGGTAAACTTTTCAACTATTTCGACATGTATGTACCTAAATACTCATCTATCCATAAAAATACATATCCTCCATGGTTCAACTCTCATATTATCAGGGACATTAAGCACAAATCGACATTGTTACGCAAATATAAAAGTAGTGCTGATTTAATAGCTCTTGATGAGTTCCGTAGGTTGAGAGCTAAAGTTAAGTTCGATATTGATGTTGCGTACAAGAATTATATTCGGTCTGCTGAAAATAACATTCATAACGATCCTAATAAATTCTGGGCTTTCATAAAAAGCAAGACTGGTTTAACTAGTGTCTCAAATCGCATGCATTTTAATGGCAAAACGTTGGATAATCCTTCAGATATCTTAAACGCATATGCGGAATATTTTAGTACTTCTTTTTCGCCTTCCACGGACTGTGCGGTGGACTATGTTGATAAGTTTTACAGTCAGTATGTGCATATCAATAAGTTTGAGGAAGAAGATGTTCTTGAAGCTTTGAGGCTTGCAAAGTCAAAATTAACATCTGGACCTGATTCTGTGCCTGCTTTTTTTCTTAAAGACTGTGCCTGTGTACTCGCTTCACCACTAACTGCTCTGTTCAATTTGTGCCTTAGAACGTCAAACTTTCCTAGTATCTGGAAGATGTCGAAAGTCTGTCCCATTTATAAGAAAGACAAACTGGATATTGAAAATTTCCGTCCTATTTCTCTTATATGCAACTTTTGCAAAGTATTTGAACATTTGCTTCATAAAACTTTATATCAGAGCATTGGCAACAGAATTTCATTGCTTCAGCATGGATTTATGAGGGGTAGGTCTACTGTATCAAATTTAGTACAGGTGACACAGTTCATTGCGCGATCCATAGACAATTGTACTCAGACCGATGTAGTTTATACAGACTTTTCCAAGGCGTTCGACAGACTTGATCATAGCATTTTACTAAGTAAACTATTTTGGATTGTCAGAGCCACTTCTAGTTCTTCTAAATTCTTATCTTCGGCATAGAAAACAATATGTTGTTTTCAATGGTTTCAAGTCCGTCGAATATCTGGTTACCTCAGGGGTTCCGCAAGGCTCTATTCTTGGCCCTCTATTATTTAACATATTTGTAAACGACATTGGTGACGATCTGGATGTCAACTACCTCTTATATGCGGATGATCTAAAGTTATTTGCTGCAGTTAAAAGTGCCAGCGATTGCGAACGTTTACAACACAACCTTAATAAAATAGTTAGTTGGTGTCAAGTGAACAATCTCCATTTAAATGTTAAAAAATGTAATATCATGTCTTTTACGCTGAAGACTTCCAGAACATCATTTAATTATAATATTGATGGAATTCCGCTAGAGAGGCCTGGTACGTTTCGTGACCTTGGAGTAATTTTTGATCAAAAGCTTTCATTTACCAGTCATGTTGAGTCTATTGTTTCAGATGCATTTAAAACATATGGTTTTATTGCCCGCTGTAGTCGAGATTTTACAGAGACCAAAACCATCAAAATGCTCTTTAACAGTTTCGTAAGATCGAAGCTGGAATATGCTTCCACTGTTTGGTGTCCTCATTACGACGTACATATTAACAGCATCGAGTCTGTACAACGTAAATTTTTAAAGTTACTGACTTTCAAATCGGATGGGGTTTACCCTTCGATAGGTTATCCGCAGAGTGAACTTCTGAAGGCACATTCTGTAACTAGTCTGTTGGACCGACGCACTTATCACTCTGTATTATTTCTTTTTAACGTATTACATAATAAAATTGACTGCATACAGATACTTGAGGAATTATGTCTACATTGTCCTAGAACTTCATCCCACGATAATGCGACATTTTACTTAAACACTCCTCGTACGAATGTCCTAAAATTTTCACCCGTGCATGCAATGTATAATAACTATAATAAGGTAAAAAATCAGGTCCATATTTTCTCGTGCAGCATTAGTTACCTTAAGTCTGTTTATTTAAAATAATTGTTTGTGTATTGGCTGCTTTCATTTTTTGTTCATATTTGTTTTCTTTGTGTATTGTGTTGCTTATATTGTATATATATTTTTTCTTTTTTTTTCTTACCCTCCTGTTCTGTAGTTGGGCTTTGCCTGTAGAACAGTGTACTTTCAAAATAAATAAAAATAAATAAAATAAAATAACGTTATAGCCTCTTTTAATTTTTCCAACTGTTTAATATGTTCTTGTAGCCTCATTTTAAATAACTTACACATATCCTTATTTACTTCACTATCAGTCTTTTCAGAGCTTTCCCAGCTACCATCTTCAGGTATGGAATTTGGTAAAATTTCAAGACATTGATTATTTTTATACATTTTTATTTAAAATTACTATTGAAGAATGTTTTTATTTCCAGATTTGCAAGCATACTACCACATCAAGATTAAAAACAACAATAAAATTACATTAAAATATGGGGTGTGAGATTAAATGAAAGGAATGGGTATCTTGAAAATGTATTATTTTTTTTTTATTTGGGTAAACAGGAATACAACCAATGATAAAGCTCTGTACAATTTTTTAAGCTACACATACTTTTAGAGTTACGATGATTAAATAGAGTTACAATGACAATATGGAGCGTCTTTAGTAAAAACAGGCGGTGGTTGAACTGCATTTGTTAAATTCTCCACATTAACAATGGTTGGTGCAGATGTCGTGGATTCCAGATCACATAATTTTTGTCTAAGAAATTCCTCCTTCTGATGTCCTTTTACATACATAATACAAGTATTACCATCCAACAAGTGCTCACTTAATAATCATTCAACATATCGTAATTTACATAACCAGAGTTAGACCATGATGATGTCGTTCCAAGTATTTCATTTGTTTCTTCAACTTGCCATCTAAGGTATGGAATTGCACTGGAGGTTTTAATAGGTAATACTGTCCGTTGTCCGGAGATAAACTATCTGTAATATTATCATTTCTATCTCTTGCCTCACTTACCTTTTTTATCTGTTTGAAAAGTAACAATAACATGTCGAGGTGTTTCCAACTTTGTAGAGGTTTTTACTGGCCAAGTATAGCTAGTTTATTGTGGAACAGAAGTATCTTCTATAAGCTCCCAGGTTCTAAACGGAACAGATATTTCAATATTTTTTTCTAAAATTTTGCTTAAAGCTACCTCATGTGTTGGCGGTAATTCCACCAACACATGAGGTACTCTCCAGTAAAGCTTATCGATAGTAATTTTAGGTTTTCCGTTTCATCAACAGCAGTGACTGCACCAAAATCATTGCTACTGCGAATGAGAATTAGCTCCTGCTTTACCGAGAAAACTATGCGACGGTAGTCTTCGAAAAAAACCCATCAGTATTTTGAGTGGAATGCATACATTAAATTTGTTAGTATCAGACAATGTACTGACTTTGGGAAACCATCCAGAATTTTGAAATTTGACGCTCTCGCTTTCGTTAAAAGATAAATATCCCTTAAGTGTTGATGTCAACCCAACATTTCTATTAGAATCAATAACAACACCATTCATCTCATATCGAATTTCTCTAAACAGAAATGCAAACCCATTATAAGTTTTAATTTAGTTGCTGGAGGGTCATCTTCTTTCGTTAAACTACCCTCTAGATACAATATACTTTCACACGGTAGAGCGTAGGGATCCAATTCTTGAATTTGTATCCTAATCTGATCATTATAGTTAAATTTTGATACCACGAATGGTTCATAATTATGATACTCAAAATTAATAATAGAGTTGTCTTCGACGGGTTCTTGCAGTACATTTAAAATTTCCATCATATTAACACTTCAAAACCAAGGGAACGAATAAATAATTTATTTCGACGTGTTACTTTAGGAGCGTTCTTATTTGTACTAAATGAAGGTTTAGTACAAATACGGGTACTTCACATTGTAACGAACTACCATATTAGAGCCTCTTCAGATGTAGTCTTACTGTAATGACTTCGTTGCGAAAATTGACAAGATTTCCGTCCTGATCAAGGATTTTAACTGGCAAGTTGTTGATTGTCTTGATGCTCACAGGGAAATATAGAATGTTGAGGGGTGATTTTCTGATGTAAAATCTATGTCTACATTTGATTCAATGTTAACAGTAGAAGTGTTGCTATTAGGTATAATATTAATGGTAGCAGGAGACTGCCTTCTGTAAGTAGTTATTTAGATCATCAATTTCATATGCTCCTACTGGAAATTTTAACGTAGTATTCCCATAAACAAACTTATTGTTTGTCTCATCTATGTTCGGTATAACATTGAAGCTTTCAAAATTAACAAAACCGGTAACATATTCAGAGTCATTATCTAAATAAATGGGTGTATTGAAATCTGCGCTTAAAACAGAACTATTTCCAGAAAGTGATAAAGTAAACGACATGTTGTTGAATTAACATCTATATTATAATAACATAATTTTCTAGTTGAATACATCATATAAAAACTTTAAACAGAGATGACCACAGTTCTCTGAATTATCTCGTTGAAACTTGTCATGATTATATTTAATCTTATTCAAGCTGCCATCGCTTTGGAAATAATTTGTTAATGAATTTAGAGGTCTTAAGTTCCCATAACTATCAAAGTATACAATATCATTATTCTTCTTAGCATATGCCGGCCAGTGAGTACCTGGAACAGATGAAATGTCTAAGTTAACGATTCCACATTCATTTTCTGTTATTTTAGGGGGCAGATTGTCTTTCATAAACATCCACCGAAAATATGGGATATGCAACTTTTTAGCGAACTTTAGTAAATCTAGGTTAGTTAATGCATGACAAGGCAGCTTTATTGGAAGTTTTTTTGATGTGGTTCTAGATATAACCCTAATCCTTTTTTATATGGTTTTAAATATAATCCTTTTCCAACAGTAGCTTGTTCCATAGCCAAGTTATGTCTTTTATCTTGCTCCAAATTTTCCCTTGCAGCCTTTGCATCATTAACTGCTTTTGCAATACCAGCTGCACCACCTCCAAGACTACCTAGAGCTCCTAATGCAGCAAACAGTGGTATAAATGGTAGAAACTTACCAGTTTTAGGTACAGGTATGATTCGTTTTCGCGGTGCTGTCAGTTTCTTTGTTCCTATAGCAGACAAAGCCTGTTTTTCCATATCAGTCAGACTTTTAGAGGGTTTACGTCGAATACCACCTCGAGAGCTCGACGGACTGCTTCATTAAAACTTATAGTACTCTTGCGAAGAGCTCCTCCTCTTTTACGTTTGACGGACAGTCTTTTCTTACTGATACCCATTCCTTGTTTGGTTTTTGCTTTCATGGCGTTGGTAACAGCCCACGCTGCGGCCTTTTCTCCGTAACTAGAGTCTTTAGAGAATTAGAACTCTTACTGTAAACAGTATCGTGAGATAAACACGCTGAGTCCAGTGGATTAATGCCACGATTACTTCTTTCAAGTGTTTTTGCAAGCTTTATACCTGGATCACAGTATTGGTATCCAGGAATATGAAGTTCAAATGGAAGCTTATTTATAAGTGTATTAATCAACCCAGTTCCGCTTTTCGCGCGCTTTTGATGGTGAATAATGTGACGGATACTTCCCGATTTGCAGGTAAGAAGTGTCACGTTAGTGCCCGAGGATCGGTTTCTCTTTTGCCTCGGGCGCCAGTTCCTGTTTATAGTGCAGAAACACCGTCGATAGGGAAAATTAGACTTCACAGGACAGATAACAATAATACACCAGTAAAACCTTTAATACATTTATTGAGTTAAAACCTACTCAGAATCTAACTTACTCCCTTGCTAGTCCTGGGCACGTCTCCTGCTTCCCGGTGGTCGGTGAAGACTGGATACTTGGGCACCGGCTAGTAGCAGGTACTGGAATGGCTGGTGGGAGAGCTTTTGATACCTGCGCAGTAGCTCCCTATTTCGACTTGTAATATTCTCGTTGTAAGTCGATGAAATTATCCCACGTCCCAATGCCTTTAGGGACTTGTACTAGTTTACTTACTGGTCTCTGTACACTGGGAGCAGCGGAGAAGCTGGGCAGGTCTTGCTAGTATGCGGTGCGGTCCCAGACTGAATGTCTGAGTCGTTCGCAGCTGTATAAGAGGTTCTATGAAAACCTCGGACATGCGCAGAAGTGAAGATCTCGGACTTTGTATATTTTATACCTGTACACCAACACTCGGTAAAATTTATAAGTCCACTCGTTCTTGTGGACTCTGGCGAATTTACCTATTCTCCTGGAGTACTAGTAGTAGCGGTAGGACCGGCAGGACTCGTCGTCGTGGTGTACAGCAGCGGACTCCCTATTTAAATCGGTCTCAGTTCGGTGTAGCCAGTAGAGTTGGGATTTGAGGCCAGAAGCCCGGCCAGGCCAGGCCCGGCACGAAATCGGGCTGGGTCGGTTCGGGCCTGGCCTGGCCGAATCGGGCCTGGGCTGGCCTGGCCGTTTCGGGCCGGATCGGACCGATTTAGACCTAACCTAGGCTAACCGGTTTGCTATATAACAATTTTAAAATACTATATCTTGTTCTTCCTATGAGGAATTTGATTTCATAATAACTTGAGGTGTTTCACCCATTTATCTGACCACTTACGGCCAATCTCACTCATACTACTTAAAATTTAAGGTGTCCCAAAATGGAAAAATTATACTTAGCAATAAGTATTACTCTGATATTTAAGCACATCTAAAAATTCTTACACAGACTTAGAATTCGATGCTGAAATATTTGAAAAAATAAAGTTGATGGTCGTAACTTCTTTTTGGACTACCCTGTATACATGAATTGAGCATAAAAAAATCGCATTCAAAAATAAAAATCCACAAGTCCGAGTGTTTTTCCAAAAAACAAACCGCTGAATTTTAAATGAATTGAGACATCACTTCTGCGACTCACTGTACATACATATAATATCTTATACTGCTATACAGTGAGGACATAAAGTCCGTCCCCCCCTCTCTAATTTTTGAACCACTGGGTAGATTGTGATGAAATTTTTAACGATAATATATGACTAAATTTTGCATTTTTTGACATATCAATGACAGCTCTGAATATCAAAGTGACAGCTTGGGGGCGCAATAGGAACATTTTTTTAAATGGAAATGGGGGTCGAGTGGGGACTCATTTTGAAGCTATTTTTATGCTCAAAACATCCCCCAATTTTGAGAACATTAGGTTCAGTAATTTCCAAATAAAAATCAGTAATATCGATTTTTGTTATATCATTTTTTTGCATACATATTACAAATTATTGTAAATTATTCAAAGCAGAACAAAAATTAAAAGTAAACAAATAACAATAAACCATCCCTAACCTAAAATATCCTAAATTAAAAAATTATAAAATAATTTAAATTAAACCTAAGAAAAAAAAATTTTAGAGGCAGAAACAAATTTAGAAAACACGTGTTACTTCAAAAGATGTTGAAAATGACCTCCATGAACCTCCTGACAAATAAATGTTCCATGGGTAAGTTCTACTATAAAGATTATGTGGTAAAAAGATTATGTTATAAACTGATATTACTGGTTTTTATTTGGAAATTACTAAACCAAATGTTCTCAAATTTGAGGGATGTTTTGAGCATAATAGCTTCAAAATGAGTACCCACTCGACCCCCATTTCCATTTAAAAAAATTTTCCAATTGCGCGCCCAGCTGTCACTTTGACATTCAGAGCTGTCATTGATGTGTCAAAAAATGCAGAATTTAGTCATATATTATGGTTCCAAATTTCATCACAATCTACCCAGTGGTTCAAAAGTTAGAGGGGTGGGGGACGGACTTTATGTCCTCACTGTATATATGTATATAGAGGTATATACGGTCATTGATGAGCCCGTCGAAGATACTAACAGGTCGTTGTGTAGCCCGCAAATACGCTGTGTAGCCCGATTTCGGGCTCAACAGCGTATCCGGGTGTATTTGGTCATTGCTAGGCTTATATAGTGTTAGTAAGGCTGTACACGAATTTTACGGAGGGCTTCACAAAGTAGTGTTTATGAGTTGGACAAACGCCAGGAAGTTCATATAAACTCACTGTCGGTGACGCTGTTTTGTATAGCTTATATACAGTATAAGTCTTGTGTAGCCCACCAATGAACATGTCTTTGTTTAGCCCGAAATTTGGCAACACCTCCGTTTCGATCACGGGGACAGTGGGATTTTCAACGTGTAGTTAGTACTGATAATTTTAGAGAATTCACATACGTGCTTTTACTAATATTTATTATATATACTCGTATTATATACTATTATTTTAATTTTAAGTAATTTTCTCAGATCCAAAATTATCTTGCAGAATTTATAATTACTTATTTTTTATATTTAACAGGCAAGCAATGTCTTTGCAATTTGGAGCAGATAATTGTAAGTATCTTATACTGTAGCGAAAAAATATCGGAACACTTATACCTACCTAATGGAAATATATCTACACATTTAGCAAAACCAATTTCAAATAGGTTGTATTTTTGTAAATTTTTATTTGACTTTACTTAAATAAGTAAACAGATCATATATACAGATCAACATATTAACGTAAATAATTTACATTAACATGTTTGCTTTCGACTGACGAAAATTAAAAAAAAAATCCCTTTCAAATTAAAATAAAAATTTTAAATTTGATATCGGCGCTATAAGGATGGCAATCATCAACTTGACACAATTTCATCGGTGGTTGCTACCCTTGAGGGGTAGTTCGGCTTCAATTTTACGCCCAAAATATATTATATACTTGTTTGATGAAGAAAACAGATTAATGCGACAATTGATACTTCCAGATAAATTTAATATTAACGAAATTGGCTTTAGTGAGCAAAACATAGAAAAGAATAGCAAAAGCATAAGCAAAAGAATAGCCAAGTGTAACTTACCAATCAACTTTTATTCTAAAGTGATTTTCGAATATCAAATAGAAGAATCAGGTCCTAGTATTTAAAAATTTAAAGTTAATAATATTAAAAGGACAAAACGTCGCGGGAAAAATCTGATGTCATAGGTGTATAGAGCATAAAATGTTTTTTCTAAAAGTGTATTTGATTAATAATACATACAGTGTGTCCAGCCAGGAGAAAACATGACCCATATCTCAGAAACTACTGAGGCGATTTTTAAAAAACTTTGTACGTGTAGTAAATACAGGGTGTTCTCGGCAAACAAAATAGTTTGACAGTTTTGCGACTTCCGGTTGCACCGGAAGTAGATAACAACTTGCTTGATTTAAATGGAACACCCTGTATATTTTTCCATATTTGGATTCTACATACAATTTTAAGGCCCCTTTGTGTATTCCTAAAATGTAGTTTTCGAGATATTAATTTTTTTAACAAAAATTTTACAGGTGCCCACTTGCAAAGAAAATTTATCAGTGAATTAGCCATCGACTAAATTAAAAGTATTTGATTGTGGGCGTTATAATGAAGGCGGTAGGTAATTAATGGGCGATTTAAAAATATTTAGTTGTATACAGAGTGAGTACAGTGACAAAGGAAATATACAACTAAAAAAAATAAATTTCTTCAATTTTTTAAATGGAAACAACAAATTTCTTTTATTTTAATGAATTCTAAGCCCAAAAATATGGGTGGTTTGTATTCACTTCCCTACCTAATCATAACGGTTTCCAAAAGTTATTAACAGAAATTCTATAAATCCACCCAATTTCCTTTTTTAATTAATTCTAAGTGGGCCATGTTAAAGAAAAAAACAGTTTCTTTGAATTTATTTTAAGTATTCCAATAATAATTGTTCAAACAGCACCATTCACTTGTAAACCACTTTCGCATCTGCGATGTATAGCACCTGTTGTAACTTTTGCATTTTCTCCGGTGATACAGACTGAAAGGCTACGCGCAGACTTTTATAAAAAAAAATCAAGAGGTGCAACATCTCGTGATCTTGGTGACCAACGAAAACGATCCCTATTTGCTACCAGTTGATTTTCAAAATTTTCTGTTAAAAGTTCTGTGTTATGTGATGGTGCCACGTTAAATTGATATTATAGTTTGGATTGTTCATTATTTGACAAATATTTAATGTATTGGATTTAAAATTTATTTAAAATGTCTAAATAGTTTTCACTTAAAATGAAAATTACTGTTGGAGATGATTTTGAAAAACGAAGAAAATTATAAAATTTGTAAGATACTCCCATATGTTATATACTTGTATTTTACTCGGAAATAAAATAACTCTCTGTATAGAATAAATCTTTTAATAGCTGAACTGAACACCAACTCGTCTCGATATTATGAATGCCTTAAAAAATAATCATAATCATATTCCAATATCAGAATGTCAATAACAGAATGTCTAATCCTAGCTCCCTTGTGTTTACAGCCATTACAATAGCTGAAGTAAAGAATACTATATCCAATCTAAAAAATGGTAAAGCAGCTGGGGTAGATAACATAAAAGCTGAAACAATTAAACTAATTTCTGATTTCCTTATTGAACCCTTAACATATGTTTTAAATAAATGTGTAGAACACTCCATCTATCCGTCTTTTTTCAAAAGTTCCGTCATTATCCCGTTACACAAAAACGGAGATGTAACTAATACTAGCAATTATCGTCCAATATCCTTAATCACGCACATTTCGAAGGTATTTGAGAAGTTGATTAAATGTAGACTTGTTTCATACTTAGATAAATATGAGTTACTCTCAAAGCAACAATATGGGTTTAGAGAAAAAACATCCACCCAAGATGCAGCCATAGCTTTAACATCAAAAATCGTAGAATCTCTTAATAATGGTGAGCAGTGTCTGTGTATATTCATTGATTTGTCAAAGGCCTTTGACACGGTCAGCCATCGGCTTCTGTTGCAATCGTTGGAGGATATGGGGATACGAAATGGCTGTTTAAAACTTATGGAGAGTTATCTTTCCAATAGGCAACAGATAGTGAGGGTTGATGGTGTGCATAGCGACCCGAGACCAGTTGAATATGGAGTACCACAAGGTTCAGTGCTTGGCCCAACTTTGTTCAACATCTATATAAATGGATTATTTTCGCTGAGAACTAATGGAAGTATTATTGGTTTTGCTGATGATACAGCGATCTTCTATAAGGCGAGAAGTTGGGAAGAGTTAAAACAAACAGCTGAAATTGATTTTTTAATCATAAAAAAATGGTTGGATCATAAGTTATTAACAATCAATGTGAATAAGACAAACTACTTACCTTTTAGCTGCAACGCATTTGGCGCTCCACCATTTGATCATTTATGCATCACAAGTACATGGAATATCTTACCGGTAACTAAAATAAAATATTTGGGTTTAATAATAGACTCACATATGAAATGGAATATGCATATCTCCTATTTGGTGAATAAATTACGGACAATTCTGTACAAATTTCGAAAATTAAAAGAACTCTTACCTGCATATTACCTAAAGAGTTTATACTTTGCGTTAGTTGAAAGCCACCTCCGCTACGGAATACTCGTGTGGGGTGCAGCTCTTAATACTCACCTTCACTCTCTGGAGGTTATGCAACGAAGGATTTTAAAATTAATATTTTCTAAAAAACCTAGGCATCCTACAGACATCTTGCATGAGGAAACACAGATCTTGGACATAAGGCAATTATATTATTTGTGCTCTGGAAGTAGATGTCACGTACATAGGCATCAAGCTTTAGTTGTTTCTCATGAATATGATACTCGACAAAATAGATATTATGTAGCTCCACTTATGAAAAGGTCTTGTACTCAACGGTCTTACTCTGGTATGGCTCCAAGGTTGTACAATTCAATTCCAGAACATATAAAAGCAGTGAGCAATATTTACGTCTTCAAAAAGCAGTTAAAAGAATATACTATTAAAAATAGAAAAACCATTATTGCTGGCTACTTTGAAAATTAAGTTCAAGCCAATTTAATAAAATAATAATAAAATTAAAAAAAAAGGAAATTAAAAAAAAAAAAAAAAAAAAAAAAAAAAATTCTAGATACTTATCTAGAGTTGCACTGTTATATGGTATTGTATTATAATTTCGTGTTTTTATATTTGTGTGTGTTGTGTATGTTTATTCCATGTCTTAGTTTTATATATGTATGTCTACAACAGATATTATATTTTTACTTATTTTATAATTATGTACTTACCGAAACAAGTGCGTACGCACTTATCGGTTATCCAACTTTATTCTATTCTATTTCTCTATGTTCATTGTAAAAAATGTTGCTGTTGTGAATAAAGTTCTTATTATTATTATTAATATCGAAGTGTGTCATTATTTATAAACAATATTTCGGATCCATGTGCTGAGTCAGGTACAGAGGAACTCATGGGGCTGGCGTGAATGCCAAGGTTGCTGAACTACAAGGTGTTTCAATTATGATGTGCTATCACATATCTAACCAGTTAAACTACTTTAATAACATTTCAGGTAACAATGGAAGTGTTTCTTGCTACACAAAACACATTATTTGTCAACTGGCCTGGAAATTTCGTTTCCTAATAAAATGAGGATTTACTTCGAACCTATATGAGTTATGTCGGTTGAATAATGTATTTTTTGTAAATTTAGATTCAACAGTTCACACCACGTCTAAGAAATCTTCATCTTATTGGTATTTTATTAAAATAAACTAGAAATGGGAGAAAATCGCTGTCGCGATTTTCGTTCTCATTTCAACTAGAAATGGGAGAAAATCGCTGATTTCTAGCCCTGCCGGGGGTCCTAGCCTGCAACCTGGGGTCACCCTTCGGATGACAAAAGCATCTAGAATAATATTATTTTTAAGAAAATACATATTAAGAAATTTTGTATCTGGAATGATGATGTAATTATACTAAACTTTTCTCAATATTTTGATGAATTGTAAAGGTACTCTATTCTTGATGGTAAAACATCATAGTTTTTAAAGTGCTGAAAGTAGAATTTATTTTTCAGTAAACATTTTTATCAATTTTATCAATATTGCCAAACATATATTGCTGTTATAATTGTAGCAGCAAATTAATATTGTAGATATTTACTTTTGTAAGCTAAAATGATGGATTTTACAGACTGCCAAAATTAAGGAATTAATTCCAAACTAATACTAATAAATAATTGGAATTAAAAAGTGAAAAAGAAGTTAGCCTACAGCGTGACTCGAACCCGCGAAATCAGCATTATGATTTTGGGAATCCTACAACTATCACATTGCCCCACTGAGACTGTTGCCAGAAATTTACCTTGAGATATTTAAGTATGTAAACTGTACGTTTTATCCTAAAAAATTTATTTTTACCGATTTTCTAATTGGAAAAGCATTTCGCTTCAGTATTTTGGTAATCATAAATGTTTGGTAGTCAGTAGGTACTATCGATTCCGTTAGCAATATTTCTCATAGGAAAATAATGAAAATAATCTATCTGAAGTTTAATTAATTTGACAGTTTTCGTGGGAGGTGCTTGTCTTGTTAGTACAATCTCACATCGGCAGATAAAATGAGAAAAAAGTTGAGACGGATGCGACTCGAGATTGTCGAAGACGAAATAGACGTAGATGGAGTCCACGTACGGTCTCGAAAAAAAATCTCAAAGGATTAGAGAATGGACTGAACTTTCGCGTGAAGCCCTTCTCGAAGCCGTAAAAATTGGAAGAGGGGCGAGGCGAGGGGGTTCCGCGAAAAGTCGGGATTTCGGCGGGCGTGAGGACAAACGCCGGTGCTAGCCGCATCTCGCTCGCCGAACGGCGATCGACGAAAATTTGGCAGAGGTTTTTTTGAAAAGGTGTTTAAATTGGGAAAACGCGTAAGAAATGGGACGAAAATACCATTAAGCATTGGAAAAAGGTCGGGGGCGACCTCCGGTCGCCCGCGGAGATCGCGAAGCGATCCCCGCTCGAAGGAGATAGCTTTGAAGCTTTGTGGATTCGGCGACGGAATTTAGAGCGAGACAGAATCGACGCGTTTTAATATATATGGAATATGGAATCACAGAAACTGTTTTTTCTTTAACATGGCTTACTTGGAATTAATTAAATAAGGAAGCATACAATCTTTTTGGATTTATAGAATTTCTATTAATAACTTAGAAACTGTTATCAAAGTCTACGTATAAAATAAGTCCGCTGACACTAAAGAGAAGGCATATAGAATGAGCATAGTGAGCATTGCTTATTTTCCCAATTTTTTTGTTTAAATGTTTAATCTGAGGCATGTGTTTTGTTGTTGATAAACCATTTTAAAAATATCAAATATTTTTTAATTATATTATTGTAGCAACCGTGTAGTAGTTATGAAAGATATGTCGTAGGTACCTACTGTAAATTTCGAAGGAAGAGCCCTAGTGACATAAATAATGTTTGCCTACTATAACTTATCAATATATCTAGGAAAAAAAATAGTTTTCCAGTTGGAAATCTAGGATATTACTAGAAATACGCCTTTTTCTGTTTTTCCATTTTACAATACTCATTCTCATTAGTAACATTTTATAGAACAACTTATTTAAGTTTTAGAAGTATTTTATATTTATGTACGTACTGCTAACGCATGTAACTTATTACTAGTTAAATGATCCTTGAAAATTGACAATGCATTCTCAGTTTACAATTTACTTAAAAACTCAGTATGTGTAAAGAATATAATCTGTCTGAATGTAATTTTGCTTGAGTAGTTTCTATGTAGCCTTAAGGAAGATGGATAGTAAAAAAAATATTTCAGCAATTTAGTGTTTTATATCGCCAATGTCTTTGATTTATATTTAATTCCGTATTTCAGTTACTCCAGTTAAAATTATGGAAAAAATTATTTTCGGCTCTAAGCATATAAGACAAGAAGAATGAAAGAATTAAAGATTTCAACTCAAAGAAAATAAAATGTGAAGAATAGATTGTTAAATTACAATTGGATTCTTGAGATGTTCTATGGGAATACTTAAATATTGTACAAAATTTATTTCAAATATTTGGTACCTACATAAAAATATTGGTTCGTTAGTGCTGCATGTGTTGGTATTATCCCGTTTTTTAATACTACTATCCTTTTGGGATTTTCGGGATTATAAATAACTATTACACGAGCTTAAATTTTATATAAGTTTGTTAAAATCCTGAATTGAAATGTCCAAGAATATTGCGGGTAACTACTCTATTTTAAAAAACACGGGATCATTTGCGTTCACAAGTCGCGAAATAAAAAAGTTATATGCATGAGCCAGTATTTTGCGACATCCAGTATATTATAATACACATATGGAAAAATTATTTTGATATCACATAGACAGCTATACAGCTATTATGTAAAAGACACAAGAGAAAAATAATTTAACTTTTCCCTTTGCAAGGTTTACAAGCTTCTTACCTCGAACTTACAAAGATTTAATCATAAAAACACATCACTTGCCTCCTTGAGCATCTTCCATAGACAGATACAATTTTTATCATTTCATCAATTTGGTTTTCAGGTCAAGTTAATATCGATAATGGTATTTAAACGGGCACAAAAATATGGCAACACTGCTGGGCTACATAAGAACCGTAAGACTTATAAGAATATATACTCGGGCTACACAAACTAACGTTTACATCTTTAGGCTTTACAACGTCCTGTTATTACATAAAATTTTAAATTAAGCAACTAAGTTACCCCTCTAATAATGCCCTGATTTATAATTAAAAGAAGGATTAATGGTCACAGTATATACTCCATTAACTCTGTAATTAAGCCCGGGTGCAACAGAGACCCGTCCGTCTCGCGGGCTCAACAACATACCTATTATAAGTATATTAAGACATTCTAGATATACCAAAAGAATTATAGGGATAAATATATGATTGATACATATGAAAAATGATGTAGACATTACAATATTTAGGATAATGCATTAGAAAAATAAAATTTAAAATAAGAGCTATTGATATATTTTCAATTACAAAAAATTAAAGATTATCTGAATAAAATTTGGAAAAGTTTTATAAAACATTAAATTAGTTATTCCCATGTAAAGATGAATATTAAATATTAAAATGAGAAATTAAATTTGGAATGAAGTACAAGTGACAGATAGCTACTAGATACAGGAACGAGATCTGAACAGGACATGAATTTTAATTAAGAAAATTAAAAATATTTGTATGGAAGATAAATTGTTTAAAATTAGATAATAAGAGAGTAAAGACTTTAAATATTGTAATTAGATATAAGGACAGTGCATCAAGTGATCATGAATAAACTATAAAGTGCTACAAAGTTACTGAAAGACAATATCAAAGGAAGTTACTGAGAAAAACGAATGTGTTCGGTTACCAAGAAAACGAGGAGGTTGTTGAGAAAAATTTCCAGAAAGAAGCGTCGTTTTGAGAAGAGAAAATAATTTAAAAAGTGAAAAATCCAGTTTAAAAGAAAAGAAAATTAATAAAATTGTATCCAGAATCTAGATGAGAGCTGAAAAGATAATCTCAAATGTAAGTCACATTTAAAATTCTGTTTTAACCAGAAATAAAAGTCAAGCAACGAGAGTAGCAGATTCCAGGAGGCAGAATAAGTTTAAATTTAATATTTCATGCAGATATAATAGATCAGAGACAAATTTAATAGGAAATTGCATTGATACGAAAATATTTCTTAAATAAAACATAGTACGTACTTGTAAAATTCCATATAAGCTAGCCAACGCAGGAGGAAGATTATCCAGTAATTCCAGAGAAGAAAAGCACTTATTTCACAGACAATTTCACTTTAGTTTTAAATAGTTTAGTTAGATATAAGTTTTGTAACGTTCATTTCCCGATTTGAGACTGGACAAGTCCATTATATTGATATCATACAAATATTTTCAATTAACGCCACGAAAACATTAAGATAGGCAACTTACATTACATCTATGTGTTGAAATTATAATATTACAAGATTCACGAACATTTAATCTTTGATAAGATATATTTAATAATTATTGTTTTTCTATTTCGTAATAAACAAAATTTGTTAAAAACTAAATTAATTGATCATTTATTTAAAAAAAAGTTTTATAAAGAAAATTCACTAAATTAAAATAAAACGACCTGTTGAGATCCCAACCTGGGAAGAGTTTCTCACATGCTCTAAAAGAAACATTTCAAAATAAGTTTTCATTTTAATATTTTCTCATGAAAAGATAATCTTAAGAAAAAATTATAGAATACATCAATAAAATAAAATTAAATTAAATAAAAAAAGGCAAGTAGTGAAAATATAAATTGTTGAGCAAAGCAGATAAGTAAATTAAGGTAAGCATTATATTTTGTTATTGAAATCTAAAATTGGAATTTTGATGAATTGACATTTAATCAACTTAGAATTTTATAAATTTAAAAGATTGGCGCCCAACATTAAAAAAACTCATTTTATATTTAAAATTAAAAATTAATTTCAAAAGTCAATATTTATTAAAATTTATTAAAAAGTCGAGGCATTTAAACTTATAATTATTTCTCCTTGTCACAACAAAATAAGGGTAATTAAAAATTAAAATAAAATAAATAATCATTCACATAAATAAAAATTAATTAATAACAAAAGGAGAAGTCAATTATAATATATATATATATATATATATATATATATTACAAGTGTTAAATGTAAAACATTATGTTTGTGTTTAAGTTGTTGAACAAATTTGTTTTCGGAATTTGTATTTTATTTGATAATGAAATAAAAAATTATTCTATTAAGGTTGTTTTATTCTATTTTGTGAGACATTTGAACGTTTCATTGAGACAAAAAAGTTAATAAATTTATGAATTGTCATACCTACTGTCAATGTGAAGTAGGCAGGATTTTTGGTATGGCCGAATGTGGCTTAGGCAGACTGGGTTGAATTTGGGCGGACCGATTCTGGCTAAACTTGCCTTGATAGAGCCGGGCCGGATCAGATTCGATTTGAGCTTCGATTCGATTTGGCGGGTCTGGCCTGGCCTGGTCTGGCCTGGTCTGGCCGGGCCGAATTCAATCTGGCTTGGTCGGGCCTGGCTCAAATCTGGCCTGGCCGGGCCATAATTGTCAAGAGGTCTGGCTTTAATTGGGCCAAACGTTCGGTGGGTTTATCTGGCCTATACTCTGTCGGGCCGGGCCTGGCCTCAGTTTTTTTAAAAGTCGCAACTCTAGTAGCCAGTGAGCACTTGGACCGGCGCAGTAGTGGAAACAGGGACTTAAGAAATTATACCTTGTCTGTTTTACGGACTCTCAAGAATATCCGAGCAGGTTGCCAAATTACTGACAAAATGGAACTTTTCGGACTTGTCAAATATTTCTTACTTACTCTGCGGAGATGTTGGTGGTAGTTGCGGACCAGACAGTACTTTTTGTGCTCGTGGACAGGCAGCGACTTACTCTAGAAATCGCTTTCTGCCTAGAGAAGGGCCAGCTAGAACTCGGACCGGCGCAGTAGTGAAATCAGGGACTTAAGAAATTATCTCAATATATCCTATTAATCGACTTAGCCGATACCTTTTCGAACTTAGAAAAATAACTGGTAGGTAGCCAAACTAATAAAAATAAATAAGTACCAATTTCCTTTGGTACTTATAAAAATTTCACTATGTTACCTTTTTCGGACTTGCAAAATTTTACTCACTTATTGGGCTGGCGGCGTTGTCTGGCTGGCGGAGATTCTCTCGTGTGCAGGCGTACTCGGCGGCCGGTATAAGAACACTGAATCCTAGCGTTCGCTATTTGCCTTAGTTGGCGTAGTAAGATCTGAATGCGTGTGCATTCGGCTTCTTCGTTCAGGTGTCGAAATAATAGATTTTATGTCGGATATATTTATGTTTATTTACGGCGTTGTTTTGAAATCTTATTCACAGGTGCAGAATATTATTTTAACGGCAAAATAAAATGTACTTCATTACAATAACTAATGATGGATTGTGTATCAACATTATATATCATATACAGGTCTTCTATAGAACTAAAGTAATTTTCCTTTATACAACACATTCATACAGTATGGTTTGTGATTAAGTAGTTCAGACTTCCTTTCATAATGAAGATAGAACAAGAAGCTTTACTGCCAATAATCAATCATGATGAAATTTCACATGAGAATACTTACAAAAAGCATGGTCCACTTTTTGGAGGCTCATCCAAGAGAGGTCTACTAGTTGGTCCATCTGGTTGTGGCAAAACAAATGTAATGATGAGTTTGATCGAACGTGCAAATGGCTTAAGATTTGAGAATATTTACGTATATTCCAAGACATTGAACCAAACCAAATATGAACACTTGCGACAGTTACTGCAACCGTTAAAGGAAATTGGATATTATGAATATGATGATAGTTCTCAAGTAGTTCCACCCAAGGAAATAAAACCAAATTCCATGATTATTTTTGATGATGTTGTTAGCTGCAATGAAAGTGTTATAAGAGATTATTTTTGTTTCGATAGTCACAAGGATACTGACTGCTTTTATATAACACAAACGTATTCTAAAATCCCAAAACAACTTGTGCGAGATAATGCGAACCTTGTAGTGCTTTTTAAACAAGATGCAACAAATTTAAAGCATGTCTATGATGAACATGTTAATGTTGATATGTCACTCCAACAATTTAAGGATATATGTGGTGAATGTTGGAAAGAGAAATATGGGTTTCTTGTCATTGATAAGGACTGCCCCTTAAGATATGGACGATATAGCATAGCCCTCGATGCGTACATTTTACCATAGAAAGTGTTGTGGGATTCGAAAGCACATCTAACCGCTCAAACAACCAGATTTGTATCATTTTATTATAAATATATTTACACTTATCACTCTTAATCATTGTGTAAGATCGTAGCAATGAAGTAGCAAGGCAGTTAGCAAGGCAGCTGGTTAAAACCAGACAGTCCATCAGGGAAAAATATCAAAGTCTAAAATCAGATGTAGCTCAATCGCAAGCACAATTGGAGGAGTACAAACCTATTACAGAGCCATTGCAGAAGCTACTTTTAAATATAAAACCAGATATATCAATTAAGCAAGAACCTTTAGAACTTAAGTATGAAACTTCAGCAACACCGAAAATTTTACCAACTGCCACACATAAAAAGTATTTGCCTATGTTACCCATGACCGTGCCGAGCTTTTTGGAGGATACCTATTAACATGATGCTGTAAATAATTCAGATACCATCGAGCAAGAAAGTAGGTAACGAGCAGATTGATTAAGAAGTTGAAAAAAGTAAAATTTTTCAAGATATTCAGGATGTCCAAAAGCCAAACTTATAATGAATATCTGGAGGCTTATGATCCTCTACCACGTCATTATATAGATATATCAGTACGTGGAAATGAGAGAGATAATTTATTTATTTATTTATTTATTTATTTATTTATTATCCATACAGGCCTGCTTAGCCTAATTACATGGATAAAAATTATTAATAATCAAACAAATGAAAGGTGCTTTACAATGAATGTAGTACATACTCTTAAGACTACAATAATAACTTAACACTCATATTATAGGTAAGGGTTAAACTCAAACTAAGGCAATTAATTATATCTCATGAATTTATCAGATGATTAAGAATCATATTTTTAAAAGTATTAAGAGACATTGACCAATCCAAATTTATAAGGGTGTTCAGACAATTAGCTAGCCGAAGTGCGGTCACGAGAGGCGCTCTCATAGTAGTGAATATCAAGAGAATGTTGAAAATAGTTGTTGTTCGGGTACGTCGAGGAGGTATGTTAAAAGGCAATAGAGAAAGAATTTCAGGGGAATTTATTTTGTTGTTTATAACTTTATATAGAAACATAATGACTGTTAAATTACGCCTAAGAGCAAGTGAAAAAATTTTAAATTCAGATCTAAGATCAGTTGATCGTATTGTATCAAAACGAGGCCAAATTTTATGTTTTTTAAAAAACAAGTATCGTAATAGTTTATTTTGAATTTTCTCAAGTATAGCTAAAGTAGTTTCATATTCACCGAACCAAAGAATTGATGCAAATTCAAGCTTGGGTCTTACTAAACTATAATATAAAATTTTAAGCGTATGCGGATTATGAAAAGATGTCGTTTGTCTAATGATAAATCCTAACATTCGGTTTGCAGACTTAGCAATAGATGAAATATGACTTGAAAAAGAAAAATTACTATTGTACGTGACACCCAGATCCCTAATTTCAGACTTGCGTTCTAGAAACGCCCCATTTATAAGGTACTCAAAAATTACAGGTTCTTTTAGGCGGGTTATAGTCAATGCACAACATTTCTTTATATTGAAAGAGAGATTATTTTCAGAGCTCCATTGATAAATACTATTTATATCCTTTTGTAGCATTACGCAATCACATACTGTTTGTACTCTTTTAAAAATTTTTTGGTCGTCCGCAAAAAGCAGGCATTCAGAGTGCCTCAGCACAGATGGCAGATCATTAATAAATAAAACAAATAGTAGAGGACCCAAATTAGATCCCTGAGGTACTCCTGAGCTGGCCAAACATTTCTCCGAAGTATTATTGTTATGTTTTACAATAAAATATCTTTGTTTCATATAGTTTTTAATTAGTTTTAGAAAGCCGTCTCCTAATCCGAATGAGTTTAATTTTTTTAATAAAACATCATGATGAACTCTATCAAAAGCTTTTTGAAAATCGGTGTAAATGGTATCCAGTTGCTTTCTATTTTCTAATGTTTCAAAGGCTTGATGAGCAAATAGAAATAAGTTAGAATTAATAGATTTATTAGACATGAAGCCATGTTGTTGAGATACTATGTATTTGTTAACATAATGATATAATTTCTTATAAATAATTTGTTCCAATAATTTAGCAGGGGCACTCATTATTGAGATAGGTCTGTAATTTTCAACTTCCAATTTACTGCCAGATTTGTAAATGGGTGTAGCTAATGAATCTTTCCATATTGCCGGAAATTCACTGTTACGAATTATTAGATTGAAAATATAAAGCAAAGGAATTTTCAACCAATCACTACAAGCTTTCAATATATACGGTGGTATACCATCCGGACCAGCAGATTTTTTGGGTTTTAGTTTTTTAGATGCCTCTATAAAGTCTGCCTCGGTTATAGAGCCAATAACAAATGTATCGTTTGTAACATAGTTGGCACCTAGAAAATCCAAATTATATGTTGATGGAGTAGAATTGTATACTGATACGAAAAAACGCGCAAAAGCATCTGCTGTTTTATTGTCAGGTACATTGGTACCCTCGTATGTAAAATTACCCAAATATTCGCTATTTTTTCTTTTATTTTTAACATAACTTCAAAACTCGTTCACATTATCAGTTATTCCATCTTCAATTTTTTTTGTATATTTATTCTCTTCCTTTTTTATAAGTTTTTTTAGATTTTTTCGGATGTCGATATATTTTTGTTTGTAAAGGTCACTCAAATCTTTCAATTTTCTTAGCCTATTTTTCTCCTTTAATAAATCTTTTATTTCTTTAGAAAACCATTTTGGATATGTTTTGCTACTTCTAATAGAATTAAACTTAGGAACGCACTCCTGTAAAATATTTTCCCAAATATCGTAAAAAGTTTTCAGCGCTGCACTAGCATCATTATGTACCAAAACTGGTCCCCAATCAGCATCCCTCACCTTTATACTTAACTCTAGAAAATTTGCCTGTTTGAAATTATATCTAGTTTCACTAAACGCGGTCTTATCAGTAATTTTTTTTGTATCATGATGCATAGTTATAGTAATATTAAGCGCCGGGTGATACTGATCTTCATTAACTAGTGGAAAATATTCTCTCTTTACCGAACACTTACTATCCTCTGAACTAATTACTAAATCCAATGTTCTACCCTGATGATTTTTTACGTCATTATATAGTTTAAAGGTATTGAATTCCATAAATCTATACAATATATTGACTTTGTCGTTAAAAATAGTAGAATTTATATTTACACCCGTAATTTCATTTAAGTTAAAATCACCAAAAATATACGTCCGATTGATATCAGTTATCTGCTCTTGGATAAAATCTGTAACTGTCTCATACACAACAAAAGCACTCTTAGGAGGGACATAAACAGCACAGAAAGTATGCTTTTGATTTCTAACTTTACAACTAACAATTAATCCCTCAAAAAAACCATTATGTCGAGTAATACTCACTACCTTCAAATATTTTTTTAACGCTATCAACACTCCTCCTCCAGTACTCTTATTGGTAAATTCGAAATTTCTGTCTGATCTGAACACATTATACATTGCAGTATCAACAATTTCTCCATCACTTACACCTTCTCGTAACCATGTCTCAGTAGCCAATATAATATCTAAATCATTCTCTAAGCATCTCCTAAAAAAATCACCACATTTTGTGTTCAACCCTCTACAATTTTGATAACAAACATTAAGTGCATGCATATATGTCGCTAACAAAAACATACATACATACTGAGCTCCAAATAAACCACAAATAAATATACTAGCGGCACCTATTTAACAACCCAAGTTTAACTAACCAATATACTAATATGCGTATATTTAAAATTTTTACATATAATTATTTTGTTAAAATGGGTAGGTATCAATAGAGTTGTATATATATATACGAGTATACATACATATATACATACACACATACACACATACATGAATACTTATACTAAAATAGTATTGTTATAATAAAACCAAATTACAAATCTAAATTATTTATGAATTAGTAGTAGTAGTATTTATGAATTAGGTACCTACATAAATATATACATTAAATTAGCTATTTCTTTTGTAGCTTAAAAAGGTAAGAAGACAAAGGTATTTGCTTGTGTTTTTAACAATATAAGTAGGTATATTTTTTACACTTTCATAGGTATTAAAGAAGTTCAGCTTCTACACTAAGTCTTTTCACATTGTTGCCGTCTTTTATAAAAATTCTGCAATTTTGGGTCCACACGTTCTTAGCTCCAAATTTCTTTATAGCCAACATTTGTAAACTGTAATTTTTTTTGGTGAGATCTTCGTTGAGAAATATACCAGAACCTTTGAGCTGCGATTTGGCCATATACACTTCATTTCTTTTCATGTATGAAACAAAATTTATTATGACTAACCTTGGTTTTTCCTGATTTTCTTTTTGTTTTCCAACGCGGAATACATTATTCAGCTCCACTAACCCACATTTGACTTTAAGGACGTCATTGATTAATGTTAAAATTACAGACGACAAGTTTTCATTTTCTTGTTCTTTAATTCCTACCAGTCTCAAACTATTCATTTTTGAAGTTTGCTGGAAATAATCCACACTCTCGTTGACGAGTTTTACTGATTTTCTGTTATTATCGATTAAACATTCAAGAGATGTCAGTTTGTCGACAATGCTGGTGATCTTACTCTCCGCACTCTCAAATTGCTTACCCAATTTATCGAGCTGATCTTCTATCTTACCAATTAATTTTGGTGCTAATTTGATCGCAACCTGTTCTATAAGATTTTCATCTATCGTAGCAGAATTGCTGCGAGTTGTCGTCTTATTTGCCATAATGACTCCTCTGGCAACACTGTCCACACCTTTACATGTGAGAACAATTTACCGTTAATAAAAAAGAACAAATTATGCTTTCTCCTTAATAACTCAAATTCCACTAACCACTACTGCAAGTAATACTACAGGTCTCTAATTCTGCCAAAAAACAAACAAAAAGTACTTTTAATACTCGAAAATACCACTATATTTTAACAAATATCGGGAGCTCACTAATACGATGTTGAGCGCACCATTACCAATCGCTTATTAATATATAGTTAAATATAGTATAATGATAGGTTATATGGTGTAAAACATGACTTTATTACGGAAACGGATTGGGAACAGTGACCTTGACATAGATGATAAAGATATTAAAGTAAATGGAAAAGCATACTCTGGAACACCAGGCCTGTATGAATTACTATTTAAAAAACAACCAGTAGAATATAAGCAGGGAGATTTAGATAATTATATGGATATATTAAACAGATCTCATGCTTACCGTAGACACTTCAATCCTAAAGAACAAATCCAAGGTTCACAGAATGAAAAATATAGAACAATAATTAAACCATACTTTGTAAAGAAGGGAATAATTAAACCTACTATAAGTACCATTCCAAGAATATTTGCCAAACCTCCCCCACCAACTAGATCCTTTCGAAGAACTCAATCATTGAATAGCTCAACGACTACCGGTGGTTTGTTGAATTTATCTGATAAAAAAGTCGATTATGTGTATTACAATGATCCAAAGGAATTAATAGATAGGTTACGTTCATTACTGGCATCGCATAGTGCAGGAAATAACGTTCACCAAAATAAAATCGTTTCGATTATTGAAGAACTCAGAGAAGCTAACATTATAAAATAAGGTGATATACAAGACAAACCTCATTTACGTGTAAGCTGTTGTTAAATATGCCCATAGATAAATTTGGTAGACATGTTAAGGGGCCAATCTCTTCCTTATTCATCATTATCTTCATTGACCATCTTTCCCTCAAACTATAGTTTGGAAAATCAGAAGGATGAGTATATCTTCTCAGTGTCTGGAACTATTGAAAACATAGAAATCGTGTCCCCTAACTCAGAAGTGTTCTATAAAAACTGTACTAATATTAAACCTATAGCCCTTATTGGGCGAACCATAAATAAATGTGATAACATCTGTTTTATATATGCGCAAGGGCAGCAGTCATTGTATGCAGAAATAGTTTTACAGTGTCCTATAGCAAAAAATGTCTGATTTAGAGAGGAAGTAATTAACGAACTTCATGAACCTGCCAGAAAAAAATGTTAATAGAAGACATGTTGTTGTGAAGGGATTGAACGATTTAATTCAGGCTGATTTAGTTGAAATGATTCCATATGCAAAAATTAACAAGGGATATCGATATATTCTTGTTGTAATAAACGTATTTAGTAAATACTTATGGACAGAACCTGTTAAAAGAAAAGCTGCCAGCGATTGTAACTGATGTTATGAAGAAAATTTTATTGCAAATGAAATCTATACCACTCAACTGTCAAACTGACTTAGGCAAGGAGTTCTACAATAAATATTTTTCTCAGTTAATGAAGAAGTTTAAAATTAATCACTATAGCACATTTTCCAACTTAAAAGCTAGTGTTGTAGAACGAGTAAATCGAACACTGAAGAATTTAATGTGGAAGAAATTTAGTCTTCAAGGCACTTATACTAAACTATGGACTACTGAATTATTTAAAATTGTAAATGTACGAATGAATAAACCTGTCACATATTTACTACAAGATACTCATGGTATACCAATTAGTGGAGGGTTTTATAAAGAAGAGCTTCAAAAAACGAAGCATCCAGATGTGTACCTCGTGGAAAGTGTTACGTAGACGTGGTAAAAACAATATGTAAAATGGTTGGGTCTAGATGCTTCACACAACAGCTGGATTAATTCAGAAAACGCTCTGTAATTTGATTACAATATACATGAATTGTTGGAAGCATTTGAAAACTAGAATTTCAACTCTATCATTATCCATTTGGGTATAAAAGTTTAACCATATTCTGTTAATTTATCAGTCTTTAGTGATCTCTCGTGTGCAAGTAGTGAAAGATGACATCCATCAGTCCCAGTCCAAGTCCAACTTTTTCCGAAAAAGGCTCCATTATATGGCAAGAACTTGGCAAGAATAACTGAACAATATCGAAAAAGGTACAAAATGAGGATAAATACATTAATGAAACTTCTTTTCCCTTAAATACCTCCATATACAAGATAGTAACTGGATTTAGTGCAGCCAGAAATTACACGCCGGCTGTTAGGATGTTAATGAATACGCGTGAGAGAAACGCAAATCATATTTCCTTTAACGCTGAAGAATGGAAGGACTTTATAACTTACTTGGATCATTTTGTTAATGATTACTTCAATTATCATTGTGCTTCTGCAGACATTCAACATGCTATAGAGTTTTCACATTATAACATTAGCACGGCTCCTTATATGGATATTAAAATGTTGAAGGTGACCAATGGTTTTTGTACAGTTTACCCGTTTGAAGCTACTGTTTCATGTCTTTTAAAACTTGATAATAGTCTGATTCAACCAAATATGGAATTGCTGAATCGTATAGATTTAGCAAACTTTTACAATAACTTTTTGAATATAGCAAGTAATGTACTAAGTAACACAAATTACGATATGGATTCGAATCAGAATGATAATGTAATATTAAACTTGTGCGCTAGTCCATCTTTTTGTATTCGAAAGTACTGTATTCGTGAATGTTTTTATTATAAAAGAAATGAAGTATTTAATGATTTAGAAAGAAAAATGTATTTAAGTAAGTAAGTTGTTGAACTAAATAAATAAACTAGTATATACTTATATAATTGTATAATACTAACAAATAAAATAAGTTAATAAAAATGTATACATGTTTATTGTATAAATCAATCGTAAATTTATAATACATTAAAATACATGTTATATCGTAAATTGATTGATTGATTTTTTAAAAAAATATTTATTTGTTCACAGAGGCTCTTCGAAGAGCCTTGTATAATAATGGTGAGTGAGTTACAACGGTAAAACTACAACTACGTGAGTTAACTACAACTAACTTGTTGAAAGGTACCTTACTGCCTTTTATAAGTTCGGAATGCTTTGTCAGGCGACGCTAATGTCGTCGTAGTTTTTGATTCTAGGAATAAAGTAAGGTGACTTCCAAATCTGCCTAAATGCAGCTGCAGTATTAAGTTACACGCTGAGAATATTAGCGATAAGCGCTAGCTGAATAGATTAAGTTTCCCAGTTGCATAACAATGTGCAATTAATGATTAATATCTTATGAACAATTCTAAGTCCCTACGGTAAATACGTAATATTTTATATAACAACTCCCCCCTTATGATAAAAGTTGGTGTTATGCAGCAACTTTTATAAAAAAAAATTTTAAAATTGAAAAATTTAAAATTAAAATAAAATTTGTAAAATGGTAATGTGAAATATGAGTGTAAAGTCTGACTTAATGCTAAAATAGTAAAATGGTGTAAAATATTAAAATACTGTTGTAAAATATAATAAAGATAAAGCAATAAAAGTGAATGTTAAATGCTTTCACTGAAAGTTCACTTGTTCACTGTCACTGATCGAGTTCGATTTCTTCTTCGAGTCGATCTTCGGGTCTGATTGATGGTCTTCTTCTGGGAAGAATGCTGGTGAATCTGCTGATTCCTTTTCTGTCCCCAGGTGGATGCGGTGGTGAGTTGGAAGAGACTGAGATCCGAGTCTTCTCCTTTTATTTTTGCACTTGCAGAAGATATATAGTATAACAAGAGCAATTATTGTTGTAATGGTAAGATAAGTGAACCAGGAGATGTGTTTGGTCACGAAAGGTTCATTGATTAAGTCATCTAGAGTTTTTGAATATTCGTCCAATTTGTGTTTTGCGACTTCTAGGTCTTCCATGTTCAGGTCGTTTAACTTAAGTGGCTTTAATTTTGGTAGTTCGAAATTGTCTGGGATTCTTTCGCAGCAATTGTAAGGGATTAATATTGGATGGGTATTGACTTTTGATTCGGAAGTGTCTCTTGAATTGGCTTGTACTTTTGTAGCGCCTATGAATGCGTTACATTCAGGTTGCAGTTTAAGGATCGAATTTTTGAAGATAATTTCTGTTTTTGAGGGTCTTTCTCGACAATTGATTGTAATTTGGAGTGGTTCGGAATTTATTATTAACCATATGTTTTCTATGAGTTGTTGGACGTTATATCCTTTGGCAAATACCAGGGCTGTTTGGCAATTTTTCGGGAGATTTCGGAGGCTCCTCATTATTCGGGCTTCACAGATTGCGTTGTCATCAATGGGGTATGCAAATAGATTTGAACAAATTCTTGTGTTTAAGTAAAGTGGTTTACATCCATTGAGATCCGACATTGGGATGTACATCAAAGAATCGTCATCACGCGCAATATATTTTTGATTTGACGATAAAACGTAATATAAACCAGTCCTATTGTCTAGGATGGGTATAGGGAATAATTGGAAGAGGGTGTATCTTTGTTGATCAATTAAAGGAATTTTTAAAACAAATACTAAGTCTGAGTTTGTTTGAAATGCTTCTAGTTCTATTATATCTAAATATCTACCAACATTAGATAATCGAATTGGATGTGGTAAATTGTTTTGGTGTAAATTTTGTGATATTTCCTGCAATGAGGTAATCAGATTTTCAGGGTTAATTATTGATGTATGAATAATCTTTAAACGCGCGAAAGTGATTGAATTTAGAATATCATCTAACTGATTCTCGATATACAAATAACTTTCCATGAGAAGTTCACATTTTTCTAAAAATTTTAATTTAGCTTCAATAATTTTTATTTTATCAGCTGTTCTGTAAATTGAATCTGAAATCATTTTTATATCTCGGTTGAAGGTTTCTTCATCGATTTGCAATTTCCGAATGGTTGTGTTAAAATTCTGAATTACTGATGTTGTAACAGAGATTTGGTTTTTTAATAGGTTTTCTATTTGGTGTTCATCGTGAGTTATTTTGTTTATGGCATCAGTATAATATTGGCCATCTTCAGCATCTAAATTTCCGGTTATTGATTTAAATATTGATCCAATACCGTTAAGAATACCGCGCTTATAGCGTTTACTATCGAAATTAATTTCATCTAATTTTTCGTGGATTGAGTTTGAAATTTGGGTTAATAAGCTAACATGGGTTTTAACTTGACCTCTGAATAAATTCATGTTTTCAAAAGTTGGATTAATTGCCTTTAAAAGAGTATCTAATAGTTCATGATTGTGTTCGTATGCTAATTTTAAGGATGATATGTTTTTGTGTACTAATAAGGTCCATTGTCTGTTTGTAACGACAATTCCACTGTCTTCGTGGTAATATATTCCAACAGTGTTGTTTATTGGTGTTATAGAATATTGTGAGACTGCTGCTCCGACCAGCAGGAGAAACCTGAAAATAAATTTTAACTTTCAAAATATGGTTTCATTCTGTCGAAATTTATTTTATTTGTTTGTGATGTTTTTGGGTTAAATAAGATTGCTGAATTCTGGAAAACTTCCTTAATTTCGAATGGTCCATTAAATTTGTTTTGTAATTTGTCTTTTATTTGGGATTCCTTTACATAAACTTTATCTCCGATCTTGTATTCGGGACGATTTCCTGATACATGTTTATCAAAGCGGGTTTTAGCTTTTTGCTTTTGAAGATTGGTTTTTTCACGAGCAATTTTATAGTAATATGATATTCTATTATTTAAATCTCGGACGTATTTTGAGATAAGCTCCTTTTGATTATATAGCGTCTCAGGAGGGCGACTAGAGGTATGACCAAATATGAGTTCGTATGGTGTGAAACCATGTGTTTTATTTTTTGAATTATTGTAACATATAACAGCATATGGAAGCACTGTTAATGGATGTTCGTTTGGATTCTCTGTTTTATTGGCTCGTATCATTTCTAATAATGTACCATGGAATCTCTCTATAGATCCATTGGACTGAGGGTGGTTGACGCTAGAAAATGAAAGTTTGATATCGTACAATGTACATAGGTCCTTGAGTAGAGTGTTATCAAATTCTTTACCGCAATCGCAATGTATGCGTAGGGGTGTACCGTAGTGTTGAAAGTATAAAAGTAACGTGTTTACTACTGATTTGGCTGATTTATTCGATAGAGGGTATGCTTGTGTAAATTTAGTTAATTCATCTCTAATGGTTAAAAGGTAATTTTGTGTTGGGATTTCTAAAATATCAATATTGATTCTTTCAAATGGTGTTTTCGGTGTTTCAGTAATGACTAGAGGATTGCTTAAATTTTTACGTAAGATTTTAGTTTTTTGACAAATTTCGCAATTCTTGATATAGTTTTCTACATCTTTCGTTAAGTGGGGCCAATTATATCTATCTTTTATTCTCCTAATCGTTTCGTTTATACCACGATGGAGGTTTGTCTTACCTGTATGGTTCTGATCTAAAATTATTGGAATTTGGTCAATGTCAGGTGTCTGAATTAAATTTTGACAAATAGTTAATTTTACTTCTGTATCGGTTAATATAAAGGATAACATTTCAAGAATAGGAAGGTCCAAGTTATTTTCGACAAAATATGTTTTTGAAGAGTCAAAAAGATCTTTGTCTCTGTAAAGTGTAATAAAAAGTGTTTCTAATACGTCTTCGGGATCGAAGGGTAAAGGAACTATATAATATTTACGGTTCTTTACAGTTTTACTTGTGACTGTATTTATTTTATTAACGTGAAAATCGGGGTTTTCTTCAAATATGTCTTCGATTATTTTGTAGTGAAGGTCCTCAAGTTTATCTTTTTGGAAGAATGTAACTATGTCTTTGTGTTTTTTGTCTAATAGTTGATCGTTAGTGAATAGAATTTTGGAATAGTCGATTAGTGATTTGTTTTTGTATAGGTCAATAAACGTTTCAAATTCATGAACGATGGTTTCTGGTGCGATCTCGGTTGTTTCAGAGTGTATTGATTCATCATCGCTGTTTGATGGTAAAATTCGTGTTTGAAATTTGGAACAATTTTGGAAATGATTGATTTTAATTCTAGAGAGAGCATCTGCGTTTTTATTAATTTTGCCTGGTTTGTATTCAATTTCGTATTCATATTCCTCTAATTTTAAACGCCAACGCGCTAGGCGGCTTCCGGGATCTTTTATTGAAAATAACCAGGTGAGAGGTCTATGATCTGTTATTAGTTTAAATTTTCTTCCGTACAGGTACGGCCTAAAGTGTTTAACCGACCATACTATAGCTAGAAGTTCACGTTCAATTGTGGAGTATTTAGTTTCCGCAGAGCATAACGTCCTTGAGGCATATGCTATGGGAAGGTCCTTTCCTATGGGGCCTTGTGAGAGAACGGCACCTATTGCAAATGCACTAGCATCTGTAGTAAGCACAAAAGGCTCGTCGAAATTCGGGTAAATTAGGATTGGAGTAGATGTTAATGACTCTTTAAGTTGATCGAAAGCTTTGGTACATTCTGAGTCGAAATTGAAAGGTATGTCTTTTTGTAATAATTTTGTTAAAGGTTTCGAAAGTTTGGCAAACTGAGGGATAAAGCGACGATAATAACCAGAAAGTCCTAAAAATGATTTAATGTCTTTTTGATTTTTTGGTTGTGGGAAATTAGCAACGCATTTAATTTTATCGGGATTTGGTTTTACTCCGTCAGGTGTAATAAGGTGACCAAGATAAGCGACTTCTTTTCTGAGGAATTCGCATTTATCGGGTTGAATTTTGAGGTTAGCATTTCTTAATCGTTTAAAAACTTCGGTTAGTCGGGAAATATGTTCGTGTATTGTCGGGGAATAAATTATAATATCGTCCATATAGACCAGGCAACGTTCGTTTTGTATACCTAAAAGGATGTTGTCCATCACACGCTGGAATGTGGAGGGGGCATTCTTTAATCCGAAGGGCATGCGCACAAATTCAAAGTGTCCATTTTCTACGGAAAAAGCAGTTTTTGAAATGTCTTTTGGATCGATCTCAATTTGGTGGAACCCGGACGCGAGATCTAAAGTCGTGAAATATTCGCATTTACCAAGTTGGTCAAGCAGATCTGAAATGTTAGGGAGAGGGTATTTGTCTCCGACTGTTACTTCATTTAATTTTCTATAGTCAACGACTACACGCCATTTTTGTTTTCCGGATGCGTCTAATTTTTTTGGGACAACCCAGACGGGCGAAGACCAGGGTGATATTGATGGTCTGATAATTCCTTGGTCTAACATTTTGGACATTTGATTCTTGACTTCCTCTTTGTGAATATAAGGATAGCGATATGATTTGGTAAAAATAGGTTTTGAACTACTAGTGTCTATAGAGTGTTTGATTTCATTAGTAAAAGTTAAATTGTCTCCTTCTAAATAAAATATGTCTGAAAAGTCTAAACAAAGGTCTGTAATTAAATCTCGTTCTTCCTCGTTTAAGTGTTCGAGTCGAAGTTGATTTTTTATTTCGTCTGTTCTGTCTGTGTACGTAAGATCGTTCGAATTTCGTTCATTCAAATTAAAAATTGATTTAAAATTTTGAATAGGGTCTAAAGTTATATTTGAAAATTCTATAGTTTTTGGAATAGCATTCGCATTAATTACTGATGTAAAAAATTCTCCTTTACTATTGATTTTAACAAGAGCATTTGGTAAACGAACTTTTTCTATTTCTTGTCCTAAAAGTATAGCTTCTGTGTTAACTAAATTACAAGCAAATTTATAAATTTGTTCCGTACGAGGGTCAATAGAAATTTTGTTTTTTCCAGATTTTTCGGAAATTATTTGAGTTGTTTTGTGTGGTATCTGTAAATCGTCAGTAACCTTGAATAGTGGGATAGTTTTAAAATTTGTTATGAGAAGTTTGTTTTTTAGGTCAATAACGCATTCGTAATGTTCCAAAAAGTCTGATCCTAATAGTCCGTCAAATTCTATGTCGATATTATGGACATACACTTTGAAGGGGTCCTTGGCATTGAAAGGGATAAAGGTTGATTCATTAATTGAAATTTTTTGATCTGTAATTCCCTGAATTATAACATTTTCATTAAAGCGTTTTGTAAATTTTTCGCAAGTTTTAGGTTTAAATATTGAAAGTCCTGCACCAGTGTCAATTAATAATTTGAATTCATTACTGGCGTCCTTTATGTAATATAAATTTTTAGAATTTACTGTTAATAGTGGATTCATAAGAAATCCTGTTCGTTGAATGAACCCGTTTCGCTTAAGTTCATTGTTTGTATTTGGGTATTTAATTCGGTAATTTCTTGATTGGGCGGATCGTCTAATTGGGTATCCGATTGAAAATCCTGATAAGAGTCAGAGTAATTGATAGCATGGTAATCAAATTCTTCATTTGTATACATCACATTTGAATCAAAATTTTGGTACTGATGAGCAGTATCATCGACATAATTTGGATTTTGATGAGCAGTATCATCTACATAATTTGAGTCGAAATCGTATTGATATTGGTAATCAGCATTTTCGGCTATTTCATTCACATGATGTGTTTTTGGTTGTTGAAAATTTGGATTAGGTCTAATTATAGAGGGTCTTTGTTGATTAAAATTTGGGTTAGGTTGTATTGTAGATGGTCTATTCTGAAAACCATTTTGTTGTGGATTAGTCTGAGGTCTTGGGCCATTTTGATTAAAAGGTGGTCTTTGGTAGTTTTGGTATGATTGATTTGTTTGAAAATTTGGTCTTTGAACATAATTTTGATTTGAAAAATTTTGATAATTCGAAGAATATTGTTGTTGTTGTCTAGTGCGACATTCGCTTATTACATGACCATTTCGTTTGCAAAATGTACAAAATTTTTGTGTAATAGGAGTAGTGTTGTTATGCGGTTTTTTCAGTAGAGTGTTAACAATATTACCTGGCTTTGATAATTTCTGTGATTCGAAGTACGATAACTGTAGTTCTCGTTTGATTCGCGATATTGCTTGTAGCATATTTTCGGGATTACTAGCACGAATAATTAATCCTAATTTTGGATCTAAACCAGTTAATAGTGTATTCAATGTCATAGTTTCTATTAGATTAGATTGTGCTGTTCGTTGTTCAGCACTGAGCTGTTGCTTTTGTACAGCAGCATGCATTTTTGCATTATGTGTCTGCAATCGAGATACAAAATTTAATGCAGATTCATTTGATTTTTGGGAAATTCTTTGGAGGTCTTGAATTAAAGAGGTTAAATCTCTAGAGTCCCCAAAATGTGTTTCAAGTAAAATTTTTATCTCATCCCAAGTGGATGGGTTCCTAGAATTGACTATTTCGGCAGCTTTGCCACGAAGCTTATTTTTAACATGAAGAGTTAAAAGAATCTTTTGATTGGCTATGGCCATATCGAAAGCACATCTTACAGCATTTAAAAATGTTTGCAAGAAGATCTGATTTCCATCAAATTCCGGTACAATAGAAAATATTTCAGATAATTTATAAGGTTCGACGACTGCTTCGTCAACCTGGTTAACTTCGATTTCATTAGACATTTTGTAAATAAATTTTAATAAAATGTTTTAGATAAAAATATTATTTAAATAAAATAATAATTTGGTAATTAATAATTGAAATTGGGTACAAGTTGGAAAATAGGTTGGTTTATATTCCGTAGTAGAATAAAATAAAATTAAAATTACGTAAACGTTGAAAATGTTTTACACAGTGAGTAAGGCAAAGCGTGACAATTCTTTGAGCACTTACCAAATTGTTGTTTTCATTCCTTCCTTGTCTCAGGGTTCTCGTTCAGTTAGGCAGGTCCGTGTTCTGAAGCAGGATACTCTGGACTTGGTGTAGAATTCGGGCACAAGAGAACGGCAACTAGTGAGGGTGATTTCCGTGTTCTAGTAGGCACTGGACTCCTGAATTGTTTGTTTCTTGTTGATTCGTTTCTTGAAATTTGATTTTTCTTGATTTTTCTTGTTTTCTTGCGTTGGTTCGATATTTCACTTAGGAATTGGAATTCCACGTTACCAGTGAGGCAAATCCGTGTTCTAATAACGCGTGAAATCCTACCGACTGCGCCAATTTGTTATATCGTAAATTGATTGATTGATTTTTTAAAAAAATATTTATTTGTTCACAGAGGCTCTTCGAAGAGCCTTGTATAATAATGGTGAGTGAGTTACAACGGTAAAACTACAACTACGTGAGTTAACTACAACTAACTTGTTGAAAGGTACCTTACTGCCTTTTATAAGTTCGGAATGCTTTGTCAGGCGACGCTAATGTCGTCGTAGTTTTTGATTCTAGGAATAAAGTAAGGTGACTTCCAAATCTGCCTAAATGCAGCTGCAGTATTAAGTTACACGCTGAGAATATTAGCGATAAGCGCTAGCTGAATAGATTAAGTTTCCCAGTTGCATAACAATGTGCAATTAATGATTAATATCTTATGAACAATTCTAAGTCCCTACGGTAAATACGTAATATTTTATATAACATACATATAATCTTACAATAATAAAATAATAATAAAAAATAAAATAATAATAATTATGTAGACATAATAGAATAATGACCCCCAGCATAAAGTATCTGCTAAACCCCGCATTAAATATCTTTTATCATCAAAAGGGATTAAAGCAATTTTCGTTTGCTCAACGCTATAAACATTATGCAGATATGATTGAATACTTCGTTGGTTTCGATATAATTCAGCATCGTTATCTATACATTTCTTATAGTCCTCGAAAGTTATACAATTTTTAATTACATTGCTTTTAACACCTTTAGATTTTTTTATCTCATCTTTTCCTTCAACTATAAAAGCATACATTTTCGATCGAAGATTTACAAAATGGGTCATTATACAACCACAACACTCATCTTTCATTAAACTTGGTATTTTTTTATTATTTAATAATGGTATGATATATCTGTTATTAGGGGGATAATCACTAGTATCGAATTTCTCTATATTCTGCCTAATTACAATATTATATGCATCGTCACAGTGTACTTAATATATCAAGCTATCTGTATCCGTGTACAAAAGCTTACATTGGTTTGTAAATTTTGTTAACATGAAATTATAGTGAACATCGTACACGGATGTTTTTTGAAATATTTAAAATACACATACCGATATAAAGAGGCTTGTTAAAAGTAATCTCAGTCTTACTGAGTTCAATCGCGACTAAATTTTCATCGAATATAGCTCGACTATGGAAATTTGGATGAGCAATATAATTCTTAACGCCATAGCGACCATCCCAATGATTTATTAATTTTACAATCCGATGCTTACGTATGTTCTCCATAGTTTTGACAAACACGGCATTAATTAATAATTTAAAGAGATTATTTTCAAATTCATTTTTAGCTGCCTGACGTAATTTAGTATTTAGATCAATATAGGCTTTTAACCAACGAGCTCGATTGAAACGCAAAATTTTGTGATGATTGTTCAGTGAAAAATGTGAGAGTATTCTTAAATTCAGAAAAATCTATTCCTTCATTTCAAAGACAATAGATACGCTACGCTGTATGAAATGTTCGCTAATTTTCGAACCTCGTACTACGAAAAAGAGAATGAACCAATATTTACACCATTAGAATTCAAGTCAATCTCACCCATACCCCGTATCGATTGTTCGCATCAAAAGACAGTTACACAGGCGTCTAGTATTGTTTTAAGAATCGAAATAGAAACCGATGAGAAATTTCCAAAAGACACAGCATACCGCTTAATTTTGTATGATCGTTTATTCAAATATAATCCAATGACAAGAGTTATTAGACAAATGAGACCTAAAAAGTGAGGCGAGAGATAGAAATGATAATATTACAGATAGTTGTACAGAGGTATGTGTCTCAGTTTCAATTTACTCCTCAACCAAGATGCAATTCATTGTGGCCGATATACAAGGATTTAACCTACCCGATTTTCACCCGAAAGAAGTATCTTTTATCTGCGGACAACAGACAGCTCATTACCTATTAAAACCTCCAGTGCAATTCAATAGGTACCTTAGATGGCAAGTTGAAGATGGTTGGTACCTCAGATGGTCTAAAATAGAACTCTGGTTATGTAAATTACGATATGTTGAATGATATATTAAGTGAGCACTTGTTGGATGGTAATACTTGTATTATGTATGTAAAAGGACATCAGAAGGAGGAATTTCTTAGACAAAAATTATGTGATCTGGAATCCACGACATCCGCACCAACCATTGTTAATATTAAGAATTCAACAAATGCAGTTCAACCACCGCCTGTTTTTACTAAAGACGCTCCATATTGTTTTAATCATTGTAACTCTAAAAGTATGTGTAGCTTAAAAAATTGTACAGAGCTTTAACATTGGTTGTATTCTTGTTTACCCAAATAAAAAAATAACAATAAATTTTCAAAATGTTCCTTTCAATTAATCTCCCATCCCATACTTTAATGTAATTTTATTGTTGCCTTTAATCTTGATGTGTTAGTATGCTTGTGAATCTGGAAATAAAAACATTCTTAAAATAGTAATTAAATAAATAAAATAGTAAATAAAAATGTATAAAAATAATCAATTTCTTCAAATTTTACCAAATTCCATACCTGAAGATGTTAGCTGGGAAAGAACCACTTTCATTCATTTGGTAGCAAAGTATTTGCTTTGCTACCAAATTATCGAAAGTCGTTCTTTTAAAATTACTGCACTAACCTTCTACACAAGGTATACGTAACTTCAATTTTCTTAACCCTATAATTATATCGTTGTTAAAGCCCGAGGAGCCTCGGGTCATACGCCATGACAGCCAAAAAGACCTAAGCGACGTCATATTTTCTCAAAGCCTCTGGTGACAGGAGTGCCACACACAAACACATACAGTGCTACCAACATTCATACAAAAATTAACTACCCAAATCGACAACGACACCAGACACCATCTTGAATTATCCCTACCCACTTCCGTTTTAGAAACGGCCCTAGATAACTACTTAATATATACAAAAAAATTCATTGGAATCGCACTTAACAAAAATTTTTTAGAAGGGTGTCCTGGTTCTTAATATATATGTATGTATATATATATATACATATATATATATATATATATATACAGGGAAATCATACAAACCTCAAGCACAAGTACATATCTGTACGCATCATCCTGAAGCAGCGTAACGAACCTGAAGCGAATTTTTGCTTCAGGATAGTCATGCCTTGATATTTTAATGTACGAGAGAGAGATAGTTGATCTTATTTCTTTATGGGTAAGGGTCAGGGTCCATTGTTGTTTGATGCTGGTTTTTATTGCAAAGCAACGTATCATATTTCAGACAAGACGTGATGAAAAGTGCTTCAGGTCCGTCGTTTTAATGCAAGATTTGTCCTTAAACCAGGGTGGCGCTGTTTATTCTACACTGTGTAGGCGCGTAAACGTTTGATGATACTACGTACTAACTTGAAGCTTGTAGATCTGGCAACTATGTTCGATGGGGTCCGTTTACCTGATGTGTTTATTTTTAAGTAAAGGATCAGTGATCAGTAGTTGAAATGCATAAGAAAACGGAATGGTTTCAGGTTGATGGAATATGAAATATAATAATATAATAAAATATAGGTACTTAATATAGTATAATACAATATAATAAATAATTAAGCATTGCTTTTCAAAACACTATTTCAAGAGGTCCGTAAGTGAAAAAAAAAATGCCCCATGCGCCTTTAGTAAATAAATAATTACTTAATTGAATTTAAATTTTTTCCCCAAAAACTAGGTAAATAGTATTACACTTCAATAATTATTACATATGGTAACAAGTTGACCCTGATAATTTTAGTAAATTTAACATTTTTCTCAAAAAGTAAATGTTACTAAAATTTTTGTTAGGTACCTACCTATTAACTGGTACCTTATATACATCGCTATAAACAGGGTGTATCACTATTTAATACGGAAAATATTAGAATCCATAAATGAGTAAAAAATATTAACTTTTCAAAGTATGCTGCTTTTTCGTAAGACCTATAGTTATTGAAATACATTTTGCTTACATTTAATTTTTTATATGGTTTTCGAGGTGTAACTGGAAAATTTGTTTATTAATTTCTTTATAGTTTGGGGCATTGTTTCGTTTTATTAAAAGTTATATCCATGTCAAATCCATATCATGTATAAGCATGTCAAAACGTTTGTAAAAAGTATTTACATAGGCGTAGATGTAAAGAGACGGGGTGTGAACCTGTTTTCGAATAATTTTTAAATAGAAAATCTAAGACAATGAATATTTCAAGTTAATTTAATTTTCTTTTAAATAATTATCAAAGTGTTATCTTCAAAAAATTATGAGGAGCCTTTTCGGATACTCACTGATTTTGACCGTTTATTATTATTGTGTGAAAGGTTTTTAAGAGAGCATCGTATTATTTCTGATATTTTATTTAAAAATATCATCAGTTCTACATTCATAGTACCTACTTGTTTGTGTGAAGTTATCCACAAATTTCCATCCACACATTATGACGTGCGGTAAATTACTTTTGAGATAGAGGTTCTGATGTACCCTTTCAGGTGTGCGGCAAATCGGTAATGCCTGCAACATAAAGTAGCAGAGTCATCCACATCCACAGCAGATAATTAATAATATCTCGCGACAGGGTAGGTGTACGTCAATCAAATGATTAAGGATGATGTCTCCCTCGATGGACAACAACCCAAGAAAGGTAGCGCTGCTAAAAAAATTAAATACATTTGGATGGAAATCTTCCCAAAAAAAGGCTTTAATATTGAAGAACAGGGGTAAAGTGAAAAATTAAATTTTAAAGATGACGTCTCACTAGATGGGGTACCTAATACTTAATATAGGGTCGCCTACCCTTTTACGGTGATGCAAAAATTTTTACTGCGCCATAGCTGAGAATATTTGTCGAACCGTCTAAGGGTGTGAAAAAAAAATCTTTAGCGATATCGTCATTCCGTGCTATCAGAAGGCCCATAACTCCGGAAGGGGTTGATGTACGTCGATCAAACTTTACCAGGGGGTGGGAGCCGTCGTGGGTAGCAGACCCACATAGATGAGAATATTTGTCGCGCCGTCGAAGGGTGTGAAAAAAAATAAAATCTTTAGCGATATCGTCATTCCGTGCTATCAGAAGGCCCATAACTCCGGAAGGGGTTGATGTGCGCCGATCAAACTTTACCAGGGGGTGGGAGCAGTCGTGGGTAGTAGACCCACATAGGTGAGAATATTTGTCGCGCCGTCTAAGGGTGTGAAAAAAAACAAAACCTTTAGCGATATCGCCAATCCGTGCTATCAGAAGGCCCATAACTCCGGAAGGGGTTGATGTGCGTCGATCAAACTTTACCAGGGGGTGGGAGCCGTCGTGGGTAGTAGATCCATATAGGTGAGAATATTTGTCGCGCCGTCTAAGGGTATGAAAAAAAATAAAACCTTTAGCGATATCGCCATTCCGTGCTATCAGAAGGCCCATAACTCCGGAAGGGGTTGATGTGCGTCGATCAAACTTTACCAGGGGGTGGGAGCAGTCGTGGGTAGTAAACCCACATAGGTGAGAATATTTGTCGCGCCGTCTAAGGGTGTGAAAAAAAATAAAACCTTTAGCGATATCGCCAATCCGTGCTATCAGAAGGCCCATAACTCCGGAAGGGGTTGATGTGCGTCGATCAAACTTTACCAGGGGGTGGGAGCAGTCGTGGGTAGTAGACCCACATAGGTGAGAATATTTGTCGCGCCGTCTAAGGGTGTGAAAAAAAATAAAACCTTTAGCGATATCGCCAATCCGTGCTATCAGAAGGCCCATAACTCCGGAAGGGGTTGATGTGCGTCGATCAAACTTTACCAGGGGGTGGGAGCAGTCGTGGGTAGTAGACCCACATAGGTGAGAATACTTGTCGCGCCGTCTAAGGGTGTGAAAAAAAAATAAAACCTTTAGCGATATCGCCATTCCGTACTATCAGAAGGCCCATAACTCCGGAAGGGGTTGATGTGCGTCGATCAAACTTTACCAGGGGGTGGGAGCAGTCGTGGGTAGTAGACCCACATAGGTGAGAATATTTGTCGCGCCGTCTAAGGGTGTGAAAAAAAAAAAAACCTTTAGCGATATCGCCAATCCGTGCTATCAGAAGGCCCATAACTCCGGAAGGGGTTGATGTGCGTCGATCAAACTTTACCAGGGGGTGGTAGCAGTCGTGGGTAGTAGACCCACATAGGTGAGAATATTTGTCGCGCCGTCTAAGGGTGTGAAAAAAATAAAACCTTTAGCGATATCGCCAATCCGTACTATCAGAAGGCCCATAACTCCGGAAGGGGTTGATGTGCGTCGATCAAACTTTACCAGGGGGTGGGAGCAGTCGTGGGTAGTAGACCCACATAGGTGAGAATATTTGCCGAGCCGTCTAAGGTTGTGACAAAAATACAATCGAACGACGAAAAAAAAAATAAAAATATTTTGCAATATCGTCATTCCGCGTTACAGGCCCAATAACTGCGGAAGGGTGTTCATGTGCATCGACGAAACTTTAGCAGGGGCTGTGCGAAGTGTGGCGGGTAATAGTCCTACATAGGTGAGCATATTTGTCGAGTCGCCTACGAGGGTGAAAAAAAATAAGATCTTTATGGTTATCGTCATTTTACGTTATCTGAGACCTTATGTCTCTAGAAGGAGTTGATGTGCTTGCAACGTCGAAAGTAGTAGACCCATATGGGTGAGCATATTTGTCATAAACTTGGCATAAATATATCATTTTTCGTAAGATCGGTATTAGTTGTTCTAATAGGTCTCATAACTTCCGAATAGGTTGATGTTACTTCATCTAACTTTAATAGGGTTGGAGGGTAGTTTATGATCTAACGTTGACTCGTTAGTCTCCGTGTAACTGTCGACGGGTATGTGGTTCTATAGAATTTTAGCAGAAGGAAGGGGTGGTGAAGTGTGATAGGTGAACATAGTTGTCGAATTGTTGGGTTATCATCGCTTTAGATTATGGCCCTCTTAAATACAGTAATGTAGTGAAGTAAAGTTCCAGAATCACAATAGAAACGGGCTACCTCAGGACAGGGTGATCACGGGAAAATGTTAGATTCTATTATATCTCGGTTATCTTTGAAGATATCGTAAAAAGTAAAATGTGCTTGAACAATGATTTTCAATGATTCAATATTCAATCATTCATTGATCATCATTCAATCATTAATACAATTGGCATAATTTGCACAGTCCGTACTTCTGTTGCATTTCTATATCGAAACTACTCATACAGCGGGTATGTGCAAATCTTCCGCAATATTTGCACATGATTGTCTCGTTTCGTTTTATATTTCCGCAGTAAATACACATCGGATTGACATCATCAGAATCTTTCAAAAGGACTAAACGTAAATTTCTTTTATATTGCGCTATGTCAACGTATTGTGTAAGGGGATGACCCTGAATTAATTGTTGAAAATAATAAATTACAAAAACACCACAGCTATGCCCGTCGTTTTGTTTAACGTGAGGAAGAAGTTGTAGCTTCCAATTTTTGCTGTTCCAAGTATTTTGCTGGGATTGTGTTGTTCGTAAAACTGCAGAAATTTAACAAACCTGTGGAAGTATTTGTTTGTTTCTTCCAAGGAGCTCCCCATTGGATTAATATACGCAAATTCTCTTAATGCAGGGTCTGCTAATGATAAACAGAAATGGTTGTTATTTTGCAAGTTCGGCATAATAATAATTTTATTTTCCAGAACAATATCTTTCAGGCCGTGGTAGATATTTGTTAAATCAATAAACTGCAATAAATTGGATGCTACAGTTGTTGTCAGTATCTGATACTCCTCATTACAATTATATATGTTGAGACATATGTCAATAATAAAGTTAGTCAACCATTCATTAGTGCTGCTAAGTATGTGAAAATCTGGACTTCTTATTTCTTTTACGATACTTTTTGACTTAAAATCCAATGTAACAATTTGTATTTATTTATTGGAAGGAGATGCCGAAAACAACTACTCCACGGGCAATATGCCCCGACTGGCGTTGCATTACATCAACATCTCCTTCCAATAATTAAGTCCATGGAGATGTTGATGTAATGCAACGCCAGTCGGGGCATATTGCCCGTGGAGTAGTTGTTTTCGGCATCTCCTTCCAATAATTAAGTAGGATTGTCTTCCTCAAAGACAATAGAGGTCGCTGTAATGGCATCTGCTTTCTGCAGATCGTTATCTGTCTGTCAATTAGACAATAATTGTCAGACAGGTAGTAGCAAAGACCCAAAGAGGGCACTGCAGTGTATTTCACTGTATCTCGCCACTACAAAAATTTGTATTTATGTTGGAATAGTAATCGGGATCCGATACTAATCCATTGTCTAATCTTTTTATTTCCTTGGATGGCTGCCATTTGGTGAAAGATATATCACTAATGGCTCCAGAAATGTAGGGAAGCATTATATTTATAAAGAAAGATTTTAGCTTGGGTAACATTGTTTCCCAAGATTTTGGGTCTCTTTCTATCCGTTGAATTTTTATTCCCTTGAAGGTATAAATTATGAAGTCACACCAAGGCCTATTCCAAATTTCAAAGAGGCCTAGTATTTGAAAATAGTACTCAGAGTTTTTCTTTAGATACCCTTGTCTGTCGCAGTATTTTAACAAACCCTTCTTACACGCGTCCTCAGGGTCTCTGTCTTTAATCGAATACGGACATTTTATCTCGATCAGGCCATCAGATGCTACCAAACCGTCTGGTGACCCAGCTAAATACTGAAATTCTGTATGTAGCCCAAGTCCGCACGGTGTAATTGTGAGTCCTGAAACTGTCCGATACATATCAGAGGCTACAGTTTCATTTTTAATGCCATGTGACACTGCTGGAATGTCATTCAATTCTGTGGGATCGATAATACGTTTGGCAATATCTATAAGGGTTTTCTCTTTTTTCGCCTTACATATTGCACCAAAGTATGAAGCAGTTACCCTTATTCTTCGGGATTCATGCCAAATAGCATTTATTCGCTGCCCAATAGTCAAACGCTCAAGTTTTTTAGCTTCTTCTTGTGAAAGTGAATATTTTGCGTTTATGAATTTTGTACATGTTTCACCGAAATTTTTCACCACCTGTGTGTCCTCACAGGAAATAGTTGCAGTAGATTTTTCGTATGTGACTTTCGTTGATGCTTCCGTTTCGCAATTTTGGCAAGCAAAGGAACCGCTAAATGAATTGTTTTGGGCATCTTTAACACACATTTGATGGACCCATCCGTCACAAACGTCACATTGCACCCAGTCTGCAGTCACGTCTAATTCCGCTTCTCCGCAATACATGCACATGTTGGAACTGAAGTTCTCTGGCTGTTCAATTGTTTGCGATTGCTTTATCCCAGCTAGTGCTTGTTTTAGAGTATTTCCTTTAAAATTACTAGGCCTGACTTTACTCTTTTTCATCCAATACTCCTCCGATAAAAGACCTTGATTGGCACTTCTTGCGACATTGCTACATCTATACTTAGGAATGTCCAATTTTTGTTCTTTATGCGCAAATAGAACATATTTTCTATTTTTTCTGATGATTCTGCTACATTTATGCTGCATCAGATTTTCCGCCAGTGAATTTGTTAAAATTCCAAATCATCTTTCCGCTGGACTGTTACTACTTCTACTTTCACATAAAAGGCGACTCCATAGCGGTAAAAGTGGTATGTATTTTTTAAGAAAAGCTTGAAAATACTCGCCATTACGAAATACATTGTCTCCGATCTCTGTGTGCATGTGTTTCTTGAGGTCCTTTTTTAAAGTTTCCGTCATTTTACTAAAGTGTTTGAAAAAAGGGCTCATCATTCGTAGACTGTTGGAATCGTTAAATTCATCTGTAGATTCAAGGTGGTCTTCGATTATTATTGTTGGTTCTAATTCCTGAGATTTTTTCTCAGTTTAGCAACATATATTTAATAGCGTTTCAAAACTCTTTTCAAACTTTAAGGACTTCAAACTCGCGACTCATGAAATATTATATAGAAGTGTTTAAACCACTCATTAAATCTTGCCCAGGTGGTTATGTAAAAAGAACGCAGCGACAATTTCTTTAATTTGTTTCTGTACTTTCTTATTTTCCGAAAAATATTTATTTATGTCTGCCGCCATTAACTTATAAATGTGGACACAACACAATCGAAGCTTAATTACCTGATTCGGGAAATGAGTTCCTTCATCAATATTTGCAAATGATACGCGCAAATAATCATCTAAATTCAAACAATCCCACGCTACACATATTGAATTTATCATAACGTAACTTAAGTCGACAACGACTTCTTTAAATGGCGGCCATTTCCTACTGTGCTGTAAATGGTACGTTTTAAATTTGATCAGCCATGCACTAATAGATCCTGCATCGTGGGTACAAGATACCATCTCGAATACAGGACAAACTCTTTCGCTAGATGTTTGGATAACACCGGCATAATAATAAACTCTCTTTTCATGTACTGACGGTTTCTTAATTATTGAACCTGTTGCATCTAAGTGCAGTGTAAGATCTTTAGTTGTACTATTCCACCTTATTAGATCTAATTGCTCAACACTATTGATGTACACATGAAATGGAGTACCAACAACTTGGATATAATCATTATGATCCTGTTTCATAAGAAGCATATCCGTTAGATCATCACCATGCCGGTCATTAAGCGATAGGGACTCGGAACGTAATTTTTGATAAACCGCATCCGATTTAATATTATCATAACTACCGACAAACAAGCACCGTTCAGTGAAATGTAAAATGTCGTTTTGCCTTTTCTGAATAGGTTTTACAATTTTGTTGGCAGTAAGCATACATTTTAATCGAATCAGAAGTTTTTACATATCTATTATGTTTGAAATATATTTTGCGACACGAATTATTAACCGACTTTATTTTCTTATTTAAAATATAGGCATAATTGTGTAAAACTAAGCTACGGTTTTGACATGTAGCCTCGAATTCCTGCGCCGTTAGTATGAATTCTCCTTCTATGAACTTACATTCATTGAACCGAGGTCTCACCCAATCATTATTCATCAAATTCACAGCACCTAGTGGAAGAATTTCGGTAAATCCGAATATTTCTGGCTCATTTTTTAATTTTAATACTGGTTCGGGGATCTCCTCCAAATCTGAGCTGATTTTCTTTTTTTCTCGAACTCCATCATCGACTATCAGGGCCTCGATCTTCAACGAATTGTCACAGTTCAAAGTGATTATTGAAATATCAGAAGAAAATGCATCGTCTTCTTCCTTCAAAATAGCACAAGAAGGAGCAATATCGCTCACTGGAGACTCAACCGATCTGTTATCTGTTGGAGCATCTTCTTTATTAACATAGTGTAGATGGTCACACGGCTTCATGGAGTCTATTTGAAAGAATTTTCCAAAATTTCTGCCCCAATAAACAGACAACTTCTTCCGATTTTTTAAAGAATTCTTAATATTAAGCTTCCTGCACAGGATTCCATAAATTTTTGAATTATAATAAGACTCAAATAAACTAAATCTTAAAGATTTTGAGCTTGTTATTATGCTGCTAAACTTCTCATATATGCTGTCCTTCTTTGGTTCTAAATCCTTTGCAAGATCATTGTATTTTTTATATATCAGGGAACGTATATCACCAGTGTTTCTTTGTAAAACTCTAAATATTGCGTAACACTGTGTACGACCACTGTTACCGTATAAATACAAAGAGCACTGCTCAATGATTTTATCATGTGAACGTAACGACTGCAGTTTTTCGAAAGAATAATCTTCATAATGATCGTTTAGAAAGGCAGCTAATTTTCTGACATCTACACGACGACGGGTCGCCTCCATTGTTCAATATATTATATGAATCAGAAGCAGAATAGAGATCAGAATAGACGATAGTATCAAAAAAGGAATCTTCCAGTATCTATTACCACTTTACTTAAAGAGTTTAACCTAAAAGTCAACGTACTTAACAAAAAAATCTACTTACACTTTCAAAAAACTTGCGATCTACAATAAACGGGATTACCTACGCAGAAAAATTAAAAGTAAAACTACCAACTACCAAAATTTCAACTATGTTAACTTAGCTACCGCCAAATTCACAAATAAACAAAACCAATCTCGGAACATAAAAAATTTAAAACGAAATATTGAAAAATTAAACAGAAAAGGGTTACTTACAACCAAGTTGAAAATAACACAAAATGTCTAAACCTCTTTAAAAGCACAAGAACATAAAACTATCTCAAGATATGAAACGAAAAAATGTAATCCTAATATAACATAAACTAACTAAATCCTTTTTTTAATACCTAACTCTTAGATTACAACCCGAAACGAAAACGAAACTCGAAATGAAATAAAAAATTTAGATACACAAGGGATAAATGAGAAAGTAAGTCAAAATGGTTTGAATTACAAGCCAAGAAACTCTGAAACTCGTGGAAATGCAAACGTACGTAAGCGTGTCCAACAATATCCCGGCCGTGCGTGCATCGGGTATATGAATTTTAATCTTACTTCGCATCATGCTCGATGACCATCTATTAGAGGTATCTCCAAAACTAAGATGCACATCGATTGCAAATTTTAGTAGGCCATATTACTGAATACGGACGTGTTTCTTGTACATTTTTGGTATTTTTCCACTACTCATTACTTCCACTTCCGATTATACCGGATATACAGCGTCTACCTCTTAATCGTATGCGGAGCTTAGCGGCTAAACCGTAGGAGCTAGAAAAAAATGTTTCAAACAAAAGTTATTTTAAATCAAGTGATATATGACATCAAATTATTTTCGATTATACAGGGTGTTCAGTTAGGCTGGGCGCAATACAACTTCGTCATTTTAAATGGAACCCTGTATATTATTACATTTCTGGATTCTACGTAAAATTCTAAACACATTTTATGTTCGATGTCCTATACCTATCTTCCACTGTTTTTGAAATATCGACAGGTGAATATTGACATTTTTGCAACTTTGACACCCTGTAAAATCTAAACGGTTTGAGATCAAGCAAAACGGTTTGCACATTCCTATCTTAAGTTTTCGTAAGCTATCGTTTAACACTAATTTCAGATTTAACCAAGAGATTAAATTTAATCGAAATTTTTTTATTTCTGTCTGAATCTGAAATTAGTTTCCGGAGATATGGACCTGCTGATAGGTACCACGGAATGACGATATTGCAAAAGATTGTATTTTTGTCACACCCTTAGTCGACTCGACTAATATTCTCACCTATGTGGGTCTGCTACCCATGACCGTTCCCACCCCCTGGTAAAGTTTTATCGACGCACATCAACCCCTTCCGTAGTTATGGGCCATCTGATAGCACGGAATGGAGATATCGCTAAAGGTTTTATTTTTTTTCACACCCTTAGTCGACTCCGATAGCACGAAATGGCGATATGGCTAATGATTTTATTTTTTTTCACACCCTTAGTAGTAGTAGCAGTGGGGCGGCCAAGACCTGGCAAGTAGGCCGCAAGCGGGCCCTTTTTACCTACCCCTGTCGTCCCTACCTAGCTTCATCACCTCTTCCCTCATTGAACCTACCCGACCTTCTAATGTAGGTCAGAATGCCGGTCCATTCAAGGGAACTAACCTCTTCCCCTTGCAACTCCCCGGCCACCCAAATGTCTCAGTCTGCCGAAAGCCGCGCACTCTGCCAAGAAGTGGGAAGGCGTTTCATCGCCCTCCCCACACTTTGGGCAGATAGGGTCTCCCTCAACACCCATCAATGATAGATGTCTTCTAAGTCTACAATGACCCGTTAAAACTCCCACCAACTGGTTTAGAGCCTTCCGGCTACGACTTAACAGCCAGGCCGCCTTGGTCTTGTTTGGCTCCACTATAAAGTTGCGAGCCTGTCTACAGCCCCCACTCCTTCTCCACTGTTTACTTAGTGTCTCATGAGCCCAATCGTTAAGAGCTATGTTGACCTGCCTCCGTGTAATGCCTAAAATTGGTTCTGGTCCCTGAGCGCGTCCCTGAGATCCGAGTCGAGCCTGTTCATTGGCCCTTTCGTTCCCCGGGATTCCACTATGACCTGGTACCCATACCAATTTGACCTCTTTTCCTCTGGCCAGCTCCTCCAGGGTATCTCCACACTATTGGACAAGGGCGGATCTTGTCCTTGGAGATGCTAAAGCCTTTAAGGCTGCCTGACTGTCGGAGCAGAAGTAGATAATTTGCTCCGGACAGTTCCTTACTTCCTCCTTGTTTGCTGCCATTAAGATAGCAAAGACTTCAGCCTGAAAGACTGTGGCATACAAACCCAGTGCAAAACTTTGCTGCACGCCCCTATCGTCCACATAAATTCCTGCCCCCGAGAACCTGTTCGCCACACGAGAACCATCTGTGTAGCAGACCAGAGAATCAGGGGGGAACTTAAGCTGATCCTGCTTCCGTTCCTCACTCTCTGGAAATATAACGGCATATTTCCTCTTTAATCTGAGACGGTCTTTTGCTTCAGTTACTCTGATGGTAGATATGGGTATTTCCCTCTCCGCCATCTGTGCAATTGCCGCGTGACCGGTATTTCTTCCCCCCGCCTGCCAGCTTTCTGAGTCCCGCATTCTTAAGTAGGCCGCCATTGCCTCCCTCATTATCCATGTGGGTAAGCTTCTGATAGCACGGAATGGCGATATCGCTAAAGATTTTATCTTTTTTTCACACCCTTAGTCGACTCGACAAAGATTCTCACCTATGTGGGTCTACTTCCCACGACTGCTCCCACCCCCTGGTAAAGTTTGATCGACGCACATCAACCCCTTCCGGAGTTATGGGCCTTCTGATAGCACGGATTGGCGATATCGCTACAGGTTTTATTTTTTTTCACACCCTTCGACGGCGCGACAAATATTCTTACCTATGTGGGTCTGCTACCCACGACTGCTCGCACCCCCTGGTAAAGTTTGATCGACGCACATCAACCCCTTCCCTTTTTTCACACCCTTAGACGGCGCGACAAATATTCTCACCTATGTGGGTCTACTACCCACGACCGCTCCCACCCCCTGGTAAAGTTTGATCGACGCACATCAACCCCTTCCGGAGTTATGGGCCTTCTGATAGCACGGAATGGCGATATCGCCAATGATTTTATTTTTTTTCACACCCTTAGACGGCGCGACAAATATTCTCACCTATGTGGGTCTACTACCCACGACCGCTCCCACCCCCTGGTAAAGTTTGATCGACGCACATCAACCCCTTCCGGAGTTATGGGCCTTCTGATAGCACGGATTGGCGATATCGCTAAAGGTTTTATTTTTTTTCACACCCTTCGACGGCGCGACAAATATTCTCACCTATGTGGGTCTGCTACCCACGACCGCTCCCACCTCCTGGTAAAGTTTGATCGACGCACATCATCCCCTTCCGGAGTTATGGGCCTTCTGATAGCACGGATTGGCGATATCGCCAATGATTTTATTTTTTTTCACACCCTTCGACGGCGCGACAAATATTCTCACCTATGTGGGTCTGCTACCCATGATCGCTCCCACGCCCTGGTAAAGTTGGATCGACGCACATCAACCCCTTCCGGAGTTATGGGCCTTCTGATGGGTCTGCTACCCATGATCGCTCCCACGCCCTAGTAAAGCTTGATCGGCGCACATCAACACCTTCCGGAGTTATGGGCCTTCTGATAGCACGGAATGGCGATATCCCTAAAGATTTTATTTTTTTTCAAACCCTTCGACGGCGCGACAAATATTCTCACCTATGTGGGTCTGCTACCCATGAGCACTCGCACCCCCTGGTAAAGTTTGATCGACGCACATAAACCCCTTCCGGAGTTATGGGCCTTCTGATAGCACGGAATGACGATATCGCTAAAGATTTTATTTTTTTTCACACCCTTCGACGGCGCGACAAATATTCTCACCTATGTGGGTCTGCTATCCACGACCGCTCTCACCCCCTGGTAAAGTTTGATCGACGCACATCAACCCCTTGCGGAGTTATGGGCCTTCTGATAGAACGGAATGGCGATACCGCTAAAGATTTTATTTTTTTTTCACACCCATAGACGGTTCGACAAATATTCTCACCTATGGCGCAGTAAAAATTTTTGCACCACCGTAAAAGGGTAGGCGATCCTATATTAAGTATTAGGTACCCCATCTAGTGAGACGTCATCTTTAAAATTTTATTTTTCACTTTACCCCTGTTCTTCAATATTAAAGCCTTTTTTTGGGAAGATTTCCATCCAAGTGTATTTAATTGTTTTAGCAGCGCTACCTTTCTTGGGTTGTTGTCCATCGTTTATGTTGCAGGCATTACCGATTTGCCGCACACCTGAAATGGTACATCAGAACCTCTATCTCAAAAGTAGTTTACCGCACGTCGTAAGGTGTGGATGGAAATGTGTGGATAACTTCACACAAACCTACTTATAATAAACGCAGTGATTAAAAGTAATAGTACCTACACTAATATCATACTAGTGTCTTGCAATTTTTCAAAATTATTGCTATTTCGAGGTAATGAATTCGTGCCATTCTCAAAACTGAAAATAGAACATTATTTTTCACAATTACATTTTTTTGAAGTTAATTGGAATGTCAATGCACCAAAATATTATAAGATAACGATATTAACACATGTATTTTTAGTAATAACATCTACTCTTAAGTCTCAAAGTTAGTAGGTTAGATGCATGCAATATTTTAGCATGATTTTCATCACATCTCTCTAGGTATATCTAAATTTACTATTTTCTGATATATAAATTTTTTTTTTGAAAAATAATTTTACGATTAACCATTTAGCGCCGTATTTTCGACAAATTAAAAGATAGAGACATAATTTTTGCAGATTATCGAGTCAAAGCCTTGTACGTTTAGAAAATGTATGGAATTATTTTAAATCTTATATAGGGTCCTCATAATCCTGTGAAAACTTTCATCAATTTGAAAACCAAAAAAGCTAACTTTTTAATTTAATTTTTTTTTAAATGGAACACCCTGTATTTTATAGGGTTAGAAGAAGCACCGATAAGTACTCTATCAATTTACTGAAGCATATCCTATGACTAATTCAACGAGTTTTTCTTAAAAATGCTCATCTATTGAAAATTGTAAATTTGGTACTTTTTATACCGAAAAATCATGGGCGTAAATCAAAATTCAGTAAGTGATTTTTATATTTTCTCATATGTTATGAGATATATATATATATATATATATATATATATATATATATATATATATATATATATATATATATATATATATATATATATATATATATATATATATATATATTCTAATGTATTTAGAGAATTCTGAGAATTACTGGCTTTTATAAGGGAGGGATTGTTTATATTAAATTTGTGCCCCGTTTCGTAACTATGTAAGGCTAGAGCCGACTTATCTACTTCAAATTTTTTTGTGTTATATGAATGCTCTTTAAATCTAGTTAACTATTACATTTTTTTTTGTTTGGCTGATATACAGTTTGTTGCAATTACTACTGTTTATTTTGTATATCCCAGATTTCTGAAGCAGATCTTCTTTTTGGAAAGTGGACCCTACTAGTCTTTAATTGTAAGTTATTAAATGCAAAGATATTGAATTTATTTAGTAAATTTTCAAATTTTTTACTGATTTGAGGATGGTATGTGAATTTTCTATACTTACATATATTATCTTTCCTCTATTGGACTTAAGGTGGTATTACTTTTAATTAATAATTTCCTCTTTTGTTTATAAAATATTCTACCTATTTGTTTCTTTTCATAACGGTTATCATTAGCGATGTTGTAGATGAGATTACGTTTTTTATTATAGTTGGTATTATTGAGTGGTACATTTAATAATCTAAAAACTAGACTATTAAATGCAACCATTTTATATTTAAAGTGTGTTACTGAGGGGTTGTGTATGTAATTATTTATGTGTGTTGGTTTTCTGTATGTGTCAAAAGTCAAATATTCGTCAAGTTTGATTATTTTAATATCTAAGAAAGGTAAAGAATAATTGTTTTCTAATTCAAAGGTGAATTTTATGGAATCGTACTGAGAGTTTATTGTGTATACCGAAACTTTTATTTACAACTGCGAATACCTCATGTACGTACCTTTTCCAAACTGTGAGAAATTGGAAGGCGGTGTTTTTGACGTTATTTTCACAATGGTTGAGGATCTGCAATAAAGGTCGATAGAGGATTGCCCATGACTGTGCCATGTGTTTGTTTATAACTATTGTTGTTGAAGGTAAATTGGTTTAGGTCCATAGACAATTTCGTCAATAAAATGTATTGTTCCACTTCTATTGGCGGTACTTTATTGTGTACTAAAAATTGTTCTAATATCTTCAAAGTTTCTATGATTGGAATGCTGGAAAAAAGTAGGGCTGTTCCGACAAATGATACTAATTTGTCTGTCGTGTTAAATTTTAAATTTTTTAAATATTCAATTAAGTGGAGGGATTCTTGGTTATCATGTCATTATTGAATGTGAATTTTTGATACTTTTCGTTCAACCAATTTGCTAATTTGTAAGTATTAAAGTTAATATTTGATAGGATCGGTCTGTAATTATTTCCGGGTTAATTAAATCCGGGATGTACAAAGTAAACTGTACTAATTGTATATAAACAAACTGTATATCGGCCAAACAAAAAAAAATAACTAGATTTAAAGAGCATACATATCACACAAAAAACTTTAATGTAGACAAGTCGGCTCTAGCCTTACATAGTTATGAAACGGGGCACAAATTTAATATAAACAATACCTCCCTCATAAAAGCCAGGAATTATCAGAAGCAAAATACATGAGAATCAATACATCTATATGAGAAAACATAAAAATCACTTACTTAATTTCGATTTAAGCCGAAATGACCTTTTAAATTTAATACCCTGTATATAAGAACAATAAAATTAAAAATAGTCAACAATAATAAATAAGTAATAATAGTAAATATCCAACCACAATTTAGAAATGAGCAGGGAGGCACACATCTGTAGTTTTCCCAATTTTCAATAAATATGCATTTTTAAGGAAATGCTTATGTTTATTGTAATTGATTTAATGATAGGGAATAATGCTTCAGCAAATTTATAGAGTACTTATCAGTGCTTCGTTTAGCCTTATAAAATACGGGGTGTTTCATTTGAAAAAAAAAACGACTTATTTACTATTCTAATTGACGAAAGTTGGCATAGAATTATGATGACCCTGCATATTTTTTTATATTTCTATACTTATTCTAAAAGTACATGACTTCGACTGAGACAATTATGCCTCTATCTTTTAATTAGTGGAAAATAAGGGGTTAAATGGTTAATGGGGATTTTTTTTAACTTAAAATATGTCAGAAAATATGAAGTTTAGGTATAGGGAAATGCGATGAAAGTCATACTAAAATAAAGTATAAAGAGTAGAATTTAAAAAAATGATAAAAAAATATATCTTGCCACTTTCAGGGAAAAGTCTATAAAAAAGAAATAACATCACTATTTTCTTAAGCGAGATATTGGACTTCCGTGTAGTAAGTGGACACTCAGTAATATCCAATTTATTTAAAAACTAGTGAATTTAGCTCTTTAAGAGGACGACATTGTGATTTTCCATGATTTTGTTGGATGTCCAGCGACGCCAATAGTTGAGTAATCACAAAAACAGAATCAAAGTCATATGTGCAAAGCAATGAATTAGGTCTTGACATATTTTTATTTTTTCTAATATGCGAACTTTTTGAAAAAAACGTTATTGATTGTAAACCTAAATATTTATTTTATGTGACAACCAGAGCATTTTATTAAATTCCAAATATGTCATTCCCTGGTATAATCATTTTTCAAACACACTGTAAAATTTCAATTACGAACATTATCTAATTACGAAGCTGGTCATCCAACAAATATTTATGTTTCGTAGATAGTTTACCGCCATGCGTCTCAATGTACAACAAGCAATAACAAACACCCACTTGCTGCTACTGGCTATTTTGCAGTTTTAGCCTCCGCCAAATAGAGGGCGCATATAATATTTAGGCAGTAGGAAACAGTTTTCTTTTCGTATAGCTATGTAGGTAATACAGAAACATATATTTTAGGTATGGATATGTAAGGATCAACTGTATTAGAGGGAGAGAGAGATAGAGTCTGGTCTGGTGGAATAGAGTAGTGGATATTTTAGATATTTCTTCTTACTATCGAAATAAATGGAATAGACACCTGAGTTTGGAAACCGATATTAAGATAACGTACAGGCGAAAAAAATTGAAATTTGGACCATATATTGTCCCACTATTACTCTATTGTGTGCTAAAATTTCAGTTAGTTTCGTTATCCCGCGTTTCGCGACACGCGTAAATAGGTATTGCGCGTTTTTTTAAAAACGAAAAAACTAACACAGAAGTAAATAACTGTAAACAACAATCTGAAAAACGTTTAAAATAATATAGATTTAAAGACTGTCTATACTATATACCTTAAGTTTAGTAGTTATAGTTATCTGATCTTTCTGTATCCGGTCAGAGATAAATTTCATTTATTTCGATAGTAATAGTGGATAGTAGATAGTAATAATATATTTTTGACCTTTATTCTTAGTTATTCTCTAATATTTTGACTTAGGTATGGAAGTTGCAAACTAGTAAGATCAGTTCAAATGGATATTATTTGCCGAAAACACTAAATATCAAATATTTATTCTTATAATACAGGGTGTCTCACGGTGACCACCATTACGATATTTCAGAGACTACTTCGATTTGAATTTTGAAAATTTAGGACATGGGATTTTCAGGCATGTGCTCCTCAAATAAAATAATGGCATCCATGTAGCACTTCCGGTTATACCGGAAATCGCTACCAATTTGTTTATTTTAAATGGAACACCCTATATATTATTACAATTTCGATTTCTACGTAAAAGTTTAGGTGGACTTTGATCAAGTTTCCCTATTCCTAAAATTAACTGTTTTCGAGACATTAAAAAAAAATAAAAAGAAACAGTAACCAACTGGAAACCAGTTGTGTATTTTACAGTAAGAGATAAAGCGACAATATTTATAGGAGGGATATCCTATACCCTTAAGCTTCCCTTTCATACTTTCAAGGTGGCTTAATTGCATATTGCATACAGGGTGGTAGAAACTTAATGCCGAGTTATTAAGTCCATCATCAGTTGATTTTTTCAAATGGAACACCCTATAAGTGTTTCGGTTTTATTTTCGAACGGTATATCATGGGTCCCTATACCAATCTCTTCTAGTTTTTAAGTTATCTCTCTTTGTCTATTCTAAGTTAACTCTTTTTGTCTAATCACCTAAAATCATTTAATTTCTTGCGAGGATGGCTATAAAATTCTTAGCCGAACTTCAAAACAAAACTAATCTGTCACAAGTTATTTTTTGTCAGTCCCCATATAGGCTGTTTAATTAAGTGTGGTTTAAAATAAAAAAATTGAAAATGAAAACACGTAATTCCAATGGTGACATTATAATTTATTCACGGGGAATGTAACAAGATAATGAATAGAACTTGCAGAATTTTTAATGAGACATCCCCTAATTTACCAACAATGTGTGGGGAGATATTAGTTTTTTAAAATTATGTTATAAATGTTACAATAATCGGTAAAGACATAAAACTAACGTATATAATGAAAGATATTGAATGATGACGATGATTACCTATTATTCTCATTCTTGTCACTGTTACACGTTGTTTATTAATTAGAATTAGGTATTAATAAATAACGTTTAAAAGTGACAAAAAGGCAATCATCGTCATCATCGCATTAGGAATAATCCTATGTTCGATATGATCCCCACCTAGCCTTAAACAATTGTTTATCCTTCCGATAAATTCATCTATCACATTTTCTGATATTTGGGCTGCAGGCAAAATTTCAAATGATCTTATTCGAGCAACTAGATCTTCTTTTGAATTAATTGGTGTGGAATATGCTTTTTGTTTTATTGCACCCTAAACAGGTAAAAATCTAGCGGTGGGAGATCTGGGGATCTTGCTGTCCAATTCCAAGGTTCTAAACGTCTCATTGGTCCTCAAACATCTCATTAATTGTTGATCGACTACATTCACAGTGAGATGAATTTGAAATTCGATTTTTTCCCAATATTTAAAAAAAATTGTTATACTAACACACCTAAAGTTTTAAAAATTTAGATTTGGGTTTTTTTGGACGGGAAAAACGAATCCGTACTTAATATTGGTCTAGATGCAAAAGGACGCTGCACGCTTCCGGACTGATTGATAAAAATCACCGGAACTTTTATCCTAGTGTATATGTATAAAACTTTATCTAATAAAAGAATATTATTATTACCCTGTAATATTTACACAAAAAAGGTATACCTATATGTATTAGTTCTATGACGCTAAAGTTTACCGTTTTCTAAATAGGTATTTGAAGTTCTTGATGTTGGACGTAACTTAAGTTTTAAATAATATTTAGATATTCTGTACACTATTTGAAGTTTGGAAAAAAATTCATTTCTAAATTTTCATTTTCACACCCTGTGTCTCCGTTAATATCAACTTTTAAACGAACGTAAGTTGTGACCAATCGCAATATTTTCATGTTAGGAGTCTGCTTTTGCTCTGTGTTCCATTAATTTCGGGATATCAGAATAATAACCTGATAAAACTTCCCTATCAAGTTCATTTAATTTTCTCCCGTAAGTCACTTTTCTTTTTTTTCAATTGTTCAATTGCTTCCAATATATATGGCGGGTCGACACATTTCTTGTTTTTTTTTTTATATTTTGCCTAAATATTTCAGGTGCCATACATTCTTCATAGAACTGGCTTAATTTAGGCAACATTTCCTTTTCCCATAATTTACTGTCTTTGTAAATCTCTTCTATAAATAGGGGAATCTTATCGTTTACATAAACCACAAAAAAACATTTTTCTCTTTGGGCAATATTTAATTGGCCTTGAACCTAGAACATAAAACAATAACGATATCGTAATATAATGTAGTCTCAAAATATAGGACAAAAATAATAAGAGTATGACGTACCTGATAATAGTACGGATGTTTTCTTTTTAATATTATTCCCTTTTCAGTTGCTATCAAACAGGTTTTTTTATTTTTTTGGAGGACTTCCTCTATTGAATTGCAATTCAGTTGAGAGCAATTATTTTACACAATAGCTCTATATGAGAGACGAGTCCTCCTGCCGTAGTTTTTTCAGAACGTGCTAACAGATTTCCAGTACAAGAACGAGCATGTTTTGTAGTCTCTGAAATCACCTTATTAATAATGTATCCTAATTCAACAATTCTGTTTCCCTCTATAACAGATTTTGCTGGTATTTTCTCGATTTGAAGGGGAAAATTTTCAATGCTAAAAAATAGGTTAAGCTTTAAAATAACTTGTTTATTTTGTTAATACTTAAAATGCATCATTTTAAATATCTGAATTATTTTATCAGGTTCTGATTGTACTTAAATATTTTTGGTAGAATGTCTACAATTTTGTCGTAGAATGCTGGTTAAAATTTATTTAAAATTCTACATTTTTGTATTCTATAAATCTAAACCTACTGTCCCCCAAAAAAGTTGTTCATTAACGAATTACAGAAATTTCAACATATTTAAATTTTCCTACTGCTTCAAATTCAGATGCTGATACAAATATTTTGCATGAGTACCTTTATTGTAAATTATAAATATTCGTCTTATCATACCTTTCACAATCGTCCGAGTTAATTACTCCATATTCAATATCTCTAGACACAATTTTTTCTATTTTAGGTCCAGAATACTTGGTTTTGCACCAAGCTGGGTTTCTAAAATGTATACAATTACTGTTAAACAAATATACGATTATATTGCTCCCTATTATGTACTTTTAATAGTCCTAGCACTAATATTTTATACAGGGTGTTTCATTATCCCCATTCAGAATTGTAACTTGTGTACGGAATAAAATAAGTCAAAAACTTCATGTAATAACTTAGCATTACATGCTAAAAAGGTCCTGAAATAGTTTCTAAGCCCTTCAAAGTTATCCCTGAAAGTAGACTTTCTTTCTAGAGAAAGGGAGAGATTCTGGAGATCTGGAGAACTTTTAACGGTAAACTAAATTTTCAACCATTTCCGAGAAAAATGCATTCAAAGATCATGATGCACATCCACAACTCGCAAAGGAAAATTTAAAAGTCAAGATCTCTTAGTAACCAATTTATCTGATTTATTCTAATTTATTTTTATTTATTTATTATTATGCGCTCTGGCGCCCTTAGGACTCAGTTTGTTCCATGTTATATGCTGTTAAAACATTCAGAATGAGGACCCCGAAAAACCCTGTGTATACAGGGTGATTCATTAAGATCTACATTACATTTCCGATACTAAAATATTACGATTGAACCCAACTTACCTTAGTCCAAAAGCTGATACTGCTTACTTAAAACTTAAAAAGATACATCATAAAGTTGAAATTTAAAAAATATCGACAATAATATTTAAATTTTAACGCCCTGTATCTTTTTAACTATAAGCTTTTGGATTAAGGTAAGTTGGGTCCAATAGCAATATTTTAGTATCGGAAATCTAATGTTGCTCTGTATTCCATTAATTTTGGGAAACCCTGTACAAAAGCAACATACATTGAACTTTTAAAATTCAAATAACTCAAAAACCGATAGAGTCAGATGAATTAAACAAGAGCACCTTTTCTACGTATAATTGAACTGCCTTTTAGATTTCCAACTAATTTTACCTATAGTTCATTAGATAAAAAAATATGTTGTGATTAACATAAAGTAACAGGGTGTAACTAACGCCCTGTACAGACAGTGCTAAATTCAGCATCAAATTTATAATTCTCGAACCAAACAATATAAAGCTACCAATTTTTGAGTTGATACTGCTAAAAATTCCAAACCTATTGAGAATTTTCCAATAAAAATTCCAACTTTGAACACCCTGTATCTCGTAAACCTGCAACATTTGTATAAGGCATGTTGAGCTCAATCATCATATTTTGGTATGTAGTATCTCCAGTTTAGTGATTTCCCATTCTTAATGAATCACCCTGTATAACAGAATAAGAGCCTTTTACAAAATATACGATACAACCCAATACCTGAGGAAAATAATTGATCCAAAAGTGACTAAAGAATAAACTGTGTGAGCCCTCCTCCCTCAAATATTAATTCCATTTAAGAACTGTTAAAAAAAGCGGATTTAATATTTTATACGATAAATCGACTAAATATAAACCTGTCATTTACCATTCAAATATCATTATTTGTATCCTATATGGCGTAAAATGACAATGTTGAAACGTTTTATTTTGAAAACAAATTTTTTGTATATTATTTTCTTTTAATTAAATATGTACTTTATACCTAGTTTTATACATGTTTTTATGTTGGTATTTTTTTTTATAAATATCTACTATCGAAATAAATGGAATAGACCCCTGAGTTTGGAAACCGATATTAAGAAAACGCAGGGGGAAAGAATTAGAAATTTGGACCATATATTGACCCCCATCACCCTATTGCGTGCTAAAATTTCAATTATTTTTGTTATTCCATTTTTTAGTTATTACTGAAAATGTAGAAAAAATCACGGTTTTCTGCCTACAAAATTGATACCTGTCATTTTAACTCGTAATTATTTTTTAAATAATAAAAAAAATTCAAATTTTTACTGACGATAAGTCGAACTACTGTATTTAACACACTGAAGGTCATTTGTCTCAAAAGCTCTTCGTTTTTTTATTTTTAAGCAAAACAGAAGGCAGTGCTATCTCCGTAAATATTGCGAAAAAACTGACACAAGTAGTAAGTAACTGTAAACAACAATCTGAAAATATTGTTAAAATAATACAGTCATAAATATGATATTTTTAAAATATCGGATAAAATGACCGGATAACTACTAAATGCAAGGTATATAAAACAGTAGCCTTTATAACTGTATTATTTTCACAATTTTTTTCAGATTGTTGTTTACAGTTATTTACTACCAGTGTCAGCTTTTTTAATAGGGACAATTTTACCAATTTTACCTTTCTAAAATATGTTGTATAATCCCCTCAGAATGTGTCTCATCCATCTCTTCACAATCGTACTGTTTTTCTACTATTTTAGAACTTATTGTCGCCGTTGAAGAAGTTCTGAAAGATATGAAAACAGCAACTTTTAAAATTGAATTAAAAACAAATGTTACTTAACCGCGGCTAAAATGTTATAATAGGTATGTACATAGTTAAAATTTTCCGAAGTATATAGATTTGGAAAAGTTAGTCCCATTATCAAGCTTCTAAACTGTAGAACCTTTCGTTTGACAGAAAAAAATAGAGGCATATTTTTAAGCGAGAATAATATTTTTCACATTTAGCTGATTTTAAAACTTACGTTGTACAACTAAGACAAGAAATATCCTGATTATCTTCTAGAAGTGGTCCATTTTTATTGCATTCGTTGTAGGAAAATCTTTTTCTAAAATCATTTCCAAATATTTTACTAAAAATTCATTACCTACCTATAGGAATTAATTATAAACTTACCTTCCACCATCAGTCCAAATTATTTTCTGCAGTTTAGATCTATTTGTCCTTTTTAGTGTTTTACTTTTAAAACGTCCCATTATAAAAATTAACACAAGCACGACACAAATAACACAAGTAATATAAAACAATCACCACATTAAAAACAGTCGGGAATTTTGAATATAAAAAATTGCTAGTGCACCTGAAAGCATTCGATATCCGCGCCATCTGTACGGGAAAAGCAGTACTTACGAACCGAAGTACGAACTGGTTCATATTTTATTTTATAAACCTGCCTTCCCAGATAGGTTTATATCTATAATAAATATTCGTTTCACGGACAAGTAGCGCTTGACAGAAATAAGCTAGAACTACGCTCATTTCAAATAATAACGGTCTTATTTTCCTGCTCTTAACCGTAATAGGTATATCTTTATTTATTAATCTACAACTTTTTAAAAATTCGCCAAATTAACTCCTTTCGTTGTTTCTCTCTCTCTCAACTCTTGAATAGTCCAAATATCCTTTACCAGTTTGTGATTTATTTAATTATTGTACTAATTATGTTGCAACTTGCTGCAACAAATACCTAGATGCGTATGGTTTTTTATGACATCATCACATGTCAAGTATTATTTTATATCGACCTCGAATATTCAAAATGTAATCAATCACTTGTATATGGTTCTGTTAATTACAATTAATTTGTTTCAGTGTCTTTTGTAATGTCTTTTGATACCTAGTACAGGGTGATGGAGCCTCCAGAAACTAGAAATATGAGGTAAAAAACTATCACAACAGGTAAAAATTTGACTATTATTTTCACTTTATAGTTGCCCTGGAAGATGACAGTAGTCCTGCAATGCAATCTAAAAAGAATTCAAATTATAGGTTTATTTAATAGGTTTTTATTATGGTGTCATATCAACAAAGTAACGTTATGGAAATTACCTATAACTTTTTAAATAATAAATATCTAAAAAACTGCAACCTAAATAGAAACACTATTTAAAAATATATATGTTGCCAAAAAAAAATTGATTGAAGCGTCGCGGACGGCAAGTGTCATCCATAATTTCTGTATTTCTACCTTACCTTTTAGTAAAAGCAAGTTAAAAAGTAGTAATCCTTTTTAGAATATTTAATTTTTCTTGGTCGTTTCCCAGAAAAACTCATTTCTCCAGTTAAATCGATCACCCTGTACTACATTCGAACCAAAGAATTTTTTACCACATATTTATATGATTTTTTTTATAAATTACGTACACTTCATAATTATTTCATAAATTGCGTATAATTTATTGTTTTATCTGTGTATATTGTTTTTTTTTTTTTTTTTTTGATATGGTAGGTATTTGTGAGGGAGTGCTGAATTAAGCCCAAAATATTATAAGTAATATATTAAGTCAGTCACTCTTTTACAATTTATAGTTCTAAAACATATCGATTTCTTTCTATATTTATGCTTCTCAGTAATATTTTGTTTAAACTTTAGTCTCTTAGTCTCTAAATAAATAGTCACTTTGTACTGAAAATTCAACAAGCGCGTTTTATTTCAACAGGATGAAGCTCGTAGCAACCCGTGGATCATCACTCATTTAAATATGTCAATTTTTATTATAAATAAAAAATAGTAATACCTATATCTAAAAAATTAGGTATGTATATTAGGTATGATTGTTACATTGATGATAACGTCAAATATAAAATATGAGTTCGAAAATAATTAAAATTAGGTCCAATAGTAAAGTTATTATTTTAATGACAGTTTTCTACCTGAGTTAAATCATTCTGTTTCCGTTGGTAACAAAATATGAAATCATCTGGTACTGTGCTTGAAACTCCAAATACGGAATAACAGCATTAAGAGTACAACAATCTTGTACTAGAATAGCGTATTTTCAAAAACTGTTTTCTCTAAAATACATGTATTAAACAAAAATTTGCTACTATAGGGATCTAGTTTATCTTTTGATCTTTTCGGTGATATATAATTTATAACATTAAAAAGAAATTTTGTTGCAATTATAAGACACATCCGGTACCGTTGCAATAAGGGCTAACTTTATTTCCATGTGCCTTTTTACTTCGGCTTTACGTGCACTTCCGAAATCTAAATAATTCGGTAGTAGGAAAGTCTTCACCCATCGGCTACCCAACCTCTCAAGCCAACCATGAATTCATGTCTGTCAAGTGTACCTGAATGGACCCTTAAGTACGGCAACATTGTCGTGCTTCAGGAACAACTGTACAGCTACCTATTATTGTATATTTTGCTTCAGGATGGTACAAAAAATATGTATCCTTCAGGATAGTGCGGCTTATGTGTAAATATACACTACATTTTATTTTTTAAAATATCACTATATATCTTACAGAATCGGCTGTACCATAACAAATATACACCCGAATATGGCGTCACTTTTCCTGTATCTAATCTATAAACCGGTGCTTCAGGATGGTATGGAATATATTAAGGCTTCAGGTTTGTTAGAAGGATGTATATATATATATATTCGAGAACAAGTGTGCTTCTGGAGGCGGAAGATATTCAAAAGGAAAACCTGTTAGGCTTCGTCAGTACGAGATAAGCACAATGACACCATGCACAGGCAGAAACTACGTAGTCTGCGAGTAGCATGATGACACCGAGGGCAGTACTGCTGCCCAGTGGTAGAGTCACAAACGACAGTGCTTTTCGTAGGTGGCAATACACCTCGAGCACGACCCAGACACAAAGTGTTGTCTGGTTAAATGGAGGTTTCGGCGAAGCTTTTCCTTTTGAATATCTTCCGCCTCCAGAAGCACACTTGTTCTTGAGTAGTGCAGCCTAGCCGCGCTTTATAGTTTGCGATTCTGCCGCTGGATGGAGACACTTTTAGCCTACCAGCAGAATGTTGGTGGTGTTCTCTAAGTGTCCTTGCTGCTTGTGGTGTCATTGTGCTTATCTCGTACTGACGAAGCCTAACAAGCATAAACTACGTAGTCTGCGAGTAGCATGATGACACCGGGGGCAGCACCGCTGTCCAGTGGTAGAGTCGCAAACGACAGTGCTTTTCGTAGGTGGCAATACACCTCGAGCACAACCCAGACACAAAGTGTTGTCTGGTTAAATGGAGGTTTCGGCGAAGCTTTTCCTTTTGAATATATATATATATATATATATATATATATATATATATATATATATATATATATATATATATATATATATATATATATATAACGCATTGCTCCCTATATATATATATATATATATATAGGGAGCAATGCGTTAACCTGACTAGTTAAATTAAGACAAAGAACTAATTCAACGGGATTGCAGTCAAATAGGGCAGAAAAGAAAAGTACTCCACTTTTCAAAATTCAAGCTTTCGAAGCCATTTATTGCCCCGTTTTCAGGAATACTACAAATTCATTAAATTACTCATAATAAATGTTAAAGAAAGCAAGTGGCTGAAGACTGCAACGGATTCAGATTCGAGATTCGAATATTTACAATGGACCAGCTCGCTATCCTAGTAGAGAGCTCGGAGGCTGAAAATGTTCATTCTGTAGGGCATTAAAAGCTAAAAGCTGAAAACTAGCTATATCGGTAGCTTATATATAAGTAAACTTCAAAAAAAAGTTGTCCAAAAATTGTCCTGTACAGAACGGCGTTATTCAAAATTTTCGAGTTATGTAGTACGTCAGATAGCCGAAATCCAGTTCTTTCTTTGGTAAAAATTGTATAATATTCTCTGTAGCCGTTTAGCTGTAAAAAAATAAGTTATTTAAAAAAAAGCATTGCATCTTATGGGAAACGCAGACTTTAAGCGTCGATATCTCCGTTCGATGCTTGCTAAAAATTAATTCATTTTGCCGTGTTTTTACATTTCTCACTCCATTGCTCGGAAACTAGGTCTCAAATCAAAAAAAAGTATTCTTTAGAAATTGAAACCTAATGCTTTCAGACTACGACAGTATCATTAGAAATTTTTTTACGCAAATAATAACCGAGTTATGATTTAAAAACCAACGCAACTACAAAATTTCCAGGTGGTTGGAACTGCAAACCTCGATCGCCCGCCTGCACCGCACTATTCCCCGCGCTCGGACGTTGCCCAAGATCTGTGATCTGCCGGTTATTATATTATTCTTAATATACAGGGTCGTCGCGAGATACTGGGCGAAAATTCATAAGCAGATTCCTTAAGTCAAAATATTGCTATTCAACCAAACTTACCTTAGTCCAAGGGCAGATACTAAAAAAGATACAGGGCGTTAAAGTTTAATTATTATTTTCGAGATTTTTCAATAACTTATTTCCTAAAAATCCTAGTATTTGCATAAATTTTTTGGATCGGGGTTTTTGGAGGCGACAAATTCAAATCTAACCATATTTTGTAAAAAAAACACTTTTTTTGCCCTTGGTATAGGTATCTATCGTGTTAATTATTTCACTAACTAATATACTTTCATAAATAATTATTAAACACTGCTTGGAGTAATATCTATTTAATAAAATACATAAATATAAAATAAATAAATAATATTAATAAATATATTAAATATATTTTTTTTATGGTGTCCAATGTTTTTTCAGAGCCTGTGATCATCGGTCCAGACAAATTGTGGCAAAACATGCATTTTTTAGTATCCTTTTTACATTTAATTTTCAGCATCGATTCGATATCGCTATCCGAAGTAGTACTACTTCCACTGCCTTCATTATTGCATTGAATCATCATCATAGCTTTAACCCTGTAAATTATCAATTTATGCGTCAATATCGAAGATATATAGTTAGCAGTTAATAATTAGTATTGGATTTTACTTGCGCTGTATAACATAATTTCCTAACATAATTAATTTAAATTTCCTCCGCTTTATACAATAGGTATAATAGATCGAGGTTTTCGTGAACTTCTATTCTTATCTTTGAGAATTAGGTTTGCATTAATGGTTATGTTATTACCATTCACCCTATGTATGAAATCATTAAAATTAATTTAATACACACTTACCACTTCCAGATTTATGCAGGTAATAGATAGAAATATAGAAAAAATAATTCACACTAGCTAATATTAATCACAAAAATACTGCTTGCAAACACTCGCTAGTCAAAACAATTAATTATTCAGGAGAGACAGATCATCACAGATCTTAGGCAACGTTCGAGCGCGGGGAATGGTGCGGTGCAGGCGGGCGATCGAGGTTTGCAGTTCCAACCACCTGGAAATTTTGTAGCTGCGTTGGTTTTTAAATCATAACTCGGTTATTATTTGCGTAAAAATTTTTCTAATGATACTGTCGTAGTCTGAAAGCATTGGGTTTCAATTTCTAAAGAATACTTTTTTTTGATTTGAGACCTAGTTTCCGAGCAATGGAGTGAGAAATGTAAAAACACGGCAAAATGAATTAATTTTTAGCAAGCATCGAACGGAGATATCGACGCTTAAAGTCTGCGTTTCCCATAAGATGCAATGCTTTTTTTTAAATAACTTATTTTTTTACAGCTAAACGGCTACAGAGAATATTATACAATTTTTACCAAAGAAAGAACTGGATTTCGGCTATCTGACGTACTACATAACTCGAAAATTTTGAATAACGCCCTTCTGTACAGGACAATTTTTGGACAACTTTTTTTTGAAGTTTACGTATATATAAGCTATCGATATAGCTAGGTATTAGCTTTTAGTATTGAAACCCCTACCACTTCACTTTTTAAGGCACTTTCGGGCGCACGAGCTCTCTACTATCCGAAATGAATAATAGAAACTTAAAAAACAGATATAAACAACTAATTTATCTTTTCTTTGTTTATTTATTACCTCATCCTTTTCATTTTGGAAAAATCTTATATAATTTTAGGGATTGATTGTCCCAAATAAATTTTATTAATTTGAAAAAAAAATTACCGTAAAACAGGGATATATACGCATATGGAAAAACAAAAACAATAATGGCTTCTTGATAGTACATACAAATAACTACTGCTCTATAGAAATTATCCTGTGAAAAGCATGAAAAATTCAGAATATACAATATACAGGGTGTAACAACAGTTTAGTTACCAAAATTAAAAAAAATCGTGTGAACCGGAAACAGCCGTGCACCGGATTTGATGGTAGACATACATACTACTACCATATAGAACATACTGTGCGAAGAGCATCGAAAAATTCAGAATATACAAGGTGTGACAACAACTTCGTTACGAAAAGTTAAAAAAATTGTGGCAACCCGAAACAGGAGTGTCTCGGATTTTTTATGGTTCACATACATTGCTACTGCTATATAGAACAAATATATGATGCGAAGAACATCGACAATTTCAGAACATACAGGATCTGACAATAGTTTCGTTACGAATAGTTAAAAAACTCGTGGGAACCTGAAACAGGGGTGTCCTAGATTTTTTATGGTTCGCATACATTACTACTGCTATATAGAACAAATATATGGTGCGAAGAACATCGACAATTTCAGAACATACAGGGTGTGACAACCTGAAACAGGGGTGTCCTAGATTTTTTATGGTTCACATACATTACTATTGCCATATAAAACCTACGGTGCGAAGCGCATCGAAGAATTCAGAATACACAGGGTGTGACAATAATTTCGTTACCAAATGTTTAAAAAATCGTGTAAACCGGGAACAGGAGTGGTCCGGATTTTTTATGGTACACATACATTGCTAGTGCCATATAGAACATATGGTACGAAGAGCATCGAAAAATTCAGAATAAGGGTGTGAGAACAGTTTCGTTATCAAAATAAAAAAAAATTGTGGAAAGCAGAAACAGGGGTGTTCCGGATTTTTTATCGTACGCATACATTGCTACTGCCATATGGAATATATTGTGCGAAGAACATCGAAAAATTTAGATATACAGGGTGTGACAATAGTTTCGGTACGAAAAGTTAAAAAAATCGTGGAAACAAGAAACAGGGGTGTCCCAGGTTTTCATGGTATACATACATTACTACTGATATATAAAACCTACGGTGCGAAGAACATCGAAGAATTCAGAATATACAGTGTGTGATAATACTTTCGACCAAAAGTTAAAAAAAATCGTGGAAACCGGAAACAGGGGTGTCCAGGATTTTTGTATGGTTCACATACATTGCTACTGCCATATAGAACATGCTGTGCGAATGGCTTCGAAAAATCGGAATATACAGGGTGTGACAACAGCTTCGTTACCAAAATTTAAAAAATCGTGGAAACCGGAATCAGGGTTGTCAGGGATTTCTGATGGTAGACATACATTGCCTACTGCTATATAGAACATATTGTGCGAAGAGCATCGAAAAATTCAGAATATACAGGGTGTGACAATAGTTTCGTTAACAAAAGTTAAAAAAAATCGTTAAATTGGGAAATAGGGGTTCCGAGATTTTTGATGGTTCACATACATTGCTAATGTCATATAGAAGATACGGTGCGGTGTGCATCGAAAAATCCAGTATACAATAGTGTGACAATAGTTTCGTTGCCATGAATATTTTGTGTAAAGCAGACGAAGCAACAAAAACAATCTTAAATCGCATTCTGCTGTGTTTCGTAACGAAACTATTGTCACGATAGTAAAAAAGGAAATAAAATGAATGGCATATCAATATTTCAATACTTCAAAATTTGTAATTTTATTCATAATCATATTTCACCCTGTATAGTGAAATCTAGTGTTGCTATGTATAGATCGCGCAGATGCTGGATGATGTATTCTGACCCTTGTTGAAATAGAGCCGGAAATAGTCCATACATACCCACATTCTTATATGGGGCAAAAGTATTTATGGCCCATTTAATTCGCTCCACAGTGGCAACATTCGAGGCCATCCTCCAATCCATAGCTGCAACCTCTATGTGGGGAGTCCTCTGGTGTTGGATAGAGCCTAGGACTATTGGCAGAACCAGGAAAGTGGAAATCCACGAGGTGCACCAACGCCTCCTGGTGATGCACGTATATTTATACATTGCTACTGCCATATAGAATATATGGTGCGAAGAGCATCGAAAAATTCAGAATATACAGGGTGTGACAATAGTTTTGTTACCAAAAGTTAAAACAATCGTGGGAACCGGAAACAGAGATGTCCCGGATTATTGATGGTTCACATACATTGCTACTGCCATATAGAACATATGGTGCGAAGAATATCGAAAAATTCAGGTGTGACAATAGTTTCGTTAACAAAAGTTAAAAAAATCGTAGAAACCGGAAACAGAGGTGTCCCGGATTTTGTATGGTTCACATACATTGCTACTGCCATATAGAACATGCTGTGCGAATGGCTTCGAAAAATCGGAACATACAGGGTATGACAACAGCTTCGTTACCAAAATGAAAAAAATCGTGGAAACCGGAATCAGGGTTGTCAGGGATTTCTGATGGTAGACATACATTGCCTACTGCTATATAGAACATATTGTGCGAAGAGCATCGAAAAATTCAGAATATACAGGGTGTGACAATAGTTTCGTTAACAAAAGTTAAAAAAAATCGTTAAATTGGGAAATAGGGGTTCCGAGATTTTTGATGGTTCACATACATTGCTAATGTCATATAGAAGATACGGTGCGGTGTGCATCGAAAAATCCAGTATACAATAGTGTGACAATAGTTTCGTTGCCATGAATATTTTGTGTAAAGCAGACGAAGCAACAAAAACAATCTTAAATCGCATTCTGCTGTGTTTCGTAACGAAACTATTGTCACGATAGTAAAAAAGGAAATAAAATGAATGGCATATCAATATTTCAATACTTCAAAATTTGTAATTTTATTCATAATCATATTTCACCCTGTATATTAAATATACATCTCCCCAGAGTTCCTCCAATGTCTGGAATAATGTAAGTAGGACTTATATAGTGACTGTATCATTACTTCTTGTTACCTTCACTACTTTGTCTATGACACCAGTAAATTAAAATAGAATTTAACTAATTATGTTGCAAGCCAATAACCACCTTTTATAATTAAATTGTTTTTATAATAAAAGCGAGTATTTTACTTCTAACTTACCCCCGTGTGCTCCCACGGCGTAACACTTAATTTTCGATGCTCTTCGCGCTTTATGTTCTATAAGGCATAGCAATCTATGTGAACCATACAAAATCCGGGACACCTCTGTTTCCGGTTTCTACGATTTTTTTAACTTTTGTTAACGAAACTATTGTCACACCTGAATTTTTCGATATTCTTCGCACCATATGTTCTATATGGCAGTAGCAATGTATGTGAACCATCAATAATCCGGGACATCTCTGTTTCCGGTTCCCACGATTGTTTTAACTTTTGGTAACAAAACTATTGTCACACCCTGTATATTCTGAATTTTTCGATGCTCTTCGCACCATATATTCTATATGGCAGTAGCAATGTATAAATATACGTGCATCACCAGGAGGCGTTGGTGCACCTCGTGGATTTCCACTTTCCTGGTTCTGCCAATAGTCCTAGGCTCTATCCAACACCAGAGGACTCCCCACATAGAGGTTGCAGCTATGGATTGGAGGATGGCCTCGAATGTTGCCACTGTGGAGCGAATTAAATGGGCCATAAATACTTTTGCCCCATATAAGAATGTGGGTATGTATGGACTATTTCCGGCTCTATTTCAACAAGGGTCAGAATACATCATCCAGCATCTGCGCGATCTATACATAGCAACACTAGTTCTAGTATATATCATAAAACTCTGGAGAACAGCAAGAGTGCTTTTCATTCCTAAAACAGGTAGAGCTTCTTATGATGAAGCAAATGCCATTAGACCGATCTGCCTAACGACCTAGTCCTTTTCACTAAGAAAAGGAAGTTGGATGGTTTTAAAGCACCAATTATCTTCAATAAGACCATCCAGCATACAAAGATGGTCAAATTTCTGGGAGTCATCCTAGACGAAAAGTTGTCATAGGTACCCTACATAGATAGACAAATACAGAAAGCCACCGCGTCCTTCTGGACATGTAAGAGGCTTTTTGGATAAATCTGGGGTCTTAATCTGAGAGCCACCTTATGGCTCTACACCTCGGTTATTAGACTCTGCTTTCTATATGCGTCGATTGTATGGTGGCCAGCCGTCCGGCGGGCTACCATCAAGCAATGGCTAAATCAACTACAACGCCTTGCGTGTGTAAGCATGACAGGAGCGATACATACAGCTCCCACAGAGGCTCTGCAAGGAGGGCCTCTTATAGGGTCAAGCAGTGGGGGCGGTGGCTAGGTAAAAACCACGATGGTGGACACACAAATATTCTTGAGGAATTTGTGGGAGGAGACAGTCTGCTGGATGCACCCGGTGACAGGATATCTCCCACTTATGTGTTTCTCAAACCTTTCACAGTAGAGATACCGGACAGGGACGCCTGGCTCGAAAATCCTGATGCTCAGGTCTCGAATGGGCTCGTCTGGTTTACGGATGGGTCCAAGACAGACCAGGGCTCAGGGGTGGGAGTCCGAGGCGTGCGCCCGAGGGCGAGACTATCCTTCTCCTTGGGAAAGTATGCCACGGTCTTTCAGGCGGAAGTGTTTGCTATCTCTGCATGTGTTCAGGAAAATCTCAAAAGGAGATATTCTAATCAGCATGCCCAGATATGCACCGACAGTCAAGCGGCATTACATGCCTTGATCTTCTACAGGATCACCTCCAGGGCGGTCCTAGAGTGTATTAATGGTCTGGCCCAATTGGGACAGAACAACCATGTAAAATTCACCTGGGTACCGGATCATCACAACATAACAGGAAATGAGGAGGCCGATGCATTGGCTACAAGAGGCTCAAGTATACAGTTTACAGGGCCCGAACCAGTGCTCTGGCTTCCGCCTAGTTATGTAACAAGATCTATTGAAAACTGGATCAAGAAAATATCAGAGGAAGAGTGGTCGAACGGGACTGGGCTGCGACAAGCTAAGCTCTTAATTGAAAGGTCTTGCTCGAACGCAACCCGATCAATACTTGCGCTAAGTCGGAACAGCATAAGGATTGTCACAGGACTGCTGACAGGTCACGGACATCTCAAGAAGCACCTTAACACTATCGGCCTTAGTGACACTAGAAGATGCAGGTTCTGAGGACACGATGACGAGGACTCCATTCACATCCTCTGTCGCTGTGGCTGCCTCATGGTCAAGAGTCACAAACATCTGGGTAACTGCGCCGCCTTCCAACAACAACAACAACAACAACATTATCACACCCTGTAATTTCAGAATTTGTTTATGCTCTTCGCACAATATGTTCTATATAGCTCTAGTAATGTATGTGAACCATAAAAAATCCGGGACACCCCTGTTTCCGGTTCCTACGATTTTTTGAACTTTTGGTAACGAAACTATTGTCACACCCTGTATATTCTGTTTTTTTTTATGTTCTTCGCACAATATCTGGATGCTTTTGAGAATTTGGAAATTGCTAAATGTAAAAATAGTATGAATGATGACAGAGGACCAATCCCATATAGCCCGCTTTATTGTTTAGTAAATCATGGTTCACTAATCCCTCGCGGCGGTTCATTGATCAGACGCGATAGTTCACTGAGCTGTCGCGACGGTTCACTGAACCATAGAACTAGTTTAGATATAAATAGGATACAATGTTAGCATAGGTTTAGTTTTAATAATTTCCAGATGATGCCAACGTGGTTGGCGAAATGCGCGTCGAGTGCAGAATAGTGTTATGTGGAAAGCTACGTCGGTGTTAATAAGAAATAAAACATTCTTACGCTTTTCTATATTATTGGAACCTGCATCATATGCATATAAAAGTTACAATGTTTAATTAGCAATAATTTATTACAGGAGATGCGCGAGCTAATGAAAATTTACATTTAACTAGTATGCACTTGATTTGGGCAAGGCAACATAATTTGCTGGCTTCAAATTTGTCGAAAATAAATCCTCATTGGAACGACGAGATGATTTTCCAAGAAACAAGGAGGATAGTAGGTGCTCAAATCCAACATATTACATACAATGAATTCTTACTTGCTCTGCTCGGTAAGTTATAGCCATATAGATTTTGTTTTCATGTATTATTTTCCCTTCTATTATCTTCTTTATAGAATCAGAGTCCCAGTGTCTGAGTCATTAGTCAATCTTGGGGTAGCGGATTAGTATACAGGGTGTAACTTTAAGTGTGGACCATATTTCAGGGGTAATAGTCCCAGTCGTCAAAATTGCTAATCTGAATAAATTTTTTTGATATTGACGAAAATCGTTATAATGTTTATAAAATTTTGTACTTAAAATTTAGTTTCGGCACCTCTGGCCGAAACCTACTTTCAACCTCGACCTTCAACGGGTCAGTTAACCGTCTAGTATCTATGCACTGTTGCGTTTTCAATGCTTTGTATCACACCGCCAATGTGACTAAGAATATCAATTAATGATTAATAGATTTTGCATATTTTCCAAGCTTTAATGATTAATGTCGAGGTATAGCAACGAGATTGTAATGTATAGTCGTTATAAATAAAGAACAGCCCACTTTCCCTTAAGGAATTTTTGTCCATTTTACCCCTCTTTATTAGGTAAAATAATCATGAGATCAAACGAAGTTACCTTAAGTGAAGTTCGATCTTGATTGTATGAAGGCATCGTTGAAGTAAATAAGTCAATTGTATCTCCATTCACTGCGAGTCGTCACATATTTTAAAGTTTCCTCCTTAACACTATCGGCCTTAGTGACACTAGAAGGTGCAGGTTTTGCGGACACGATGACGAGGACTCCATTCACATCTTCTGTCGCTGTGCCTGTCTCATGGTCAAGAGACACAAACATCTGGGCGCAGGATTTCTCCTGCCTCAGGACATTAGGGAGCTTCCCCTACAACGGGTGTTGGCCTATGCGCATAGCACGGGTCTCTTCCAATAGCTCCCGACTAGCGGCAGGCACAATGGGTCGAAAGACCTGAGTGCTGCGGGTAACCGCGCCGCCTACCAACTACAACAACAATAACATACTCCCTAGCCCTACTGCCTATAAATATGCTTCAGTCATTTTTAAAGCTGAAGTAGGTTATTGGGTGGGCGACCTTATTTACTTCGACGAGACTTTCGTATAATTAAGATAGTCCACTTAAGGTAAGTTCGTTTGATATTACGATTATATTCAGCCTCGTCTCATAAATAAGTCAATTATAGATGTTTAAAGTTAGTTCCAACACCCGCAATATTTTAAGCAAGTATATTTTTACTCTGCAATAATTTCTGAAAGCATTTCTAAGCAATTGTACGACCAATAATGTACGACCAATTGTACCAATTGTACCAATAATGTACGACCTTATGATCCTGCGGTGGTATCAACCTAACATCGTAGGCACAACTCAGTCAGGTTCACGTAGAATATCTCAGTGAGTAAACTGGTATACTGGCATCCAACAATACCCAATTCACTGGATAGAAACCCGGTAGGACAACAGGAACTGAGAAAATTCAACACCAATCAATGTGAACCAAGTGAAGCGAATACATAGGCCATAGGACAAATAAAAGACAGACAGGAAAAAAAGAGAAAAAGAAAAAGCCCTGTAAAAGAAACCCACATTACAAAATCCTCTGTAGCTAAATAGTCAACTGTACTTAATGTCAACTGTACTTCTGATAAACTTACTTTGTTGGAGGACGGCTTTAGATGAAATAGAGATTACTAGTCTCCACGTGCTTTATTTGGCTTCAAACTTCCTCGTAAAAATTCCCTTTGGGTTATGTTGACACAGTATGCACTACCTTGAAAAACAGAACCAAAGTGTCACGGGTCCTATCTGTCACCGTTACTTTTGTCCTATTTTATTTCCCAAGATTACTATGGGACTCAACAAATAAATTAATGGTGACCTAATATTTGGGTCGCAGAAAGAACCGTTACAAGGTGTGCTTACGACTAACTCAGCTACAGTCGGAGAGTGGGTGGTTCGCGAATCACTCAAAAGAATCGACACCTAAACATTAAAAACGGAATATTTATTTATTTATTTATACGGGCGCCACTAACAAATATGCTCTACACTCTTGTTAGCAGAGTCCTTAAATTGTCAACAAGGGTACCCAAATATTCTATTAATTTGCTTTTCAAGTAACCAAGATAAACTGTATCTGTAACATAAAAACCAACCTGAGATTTAGTAATTAATATTCCAGATGTATGTGCATTATCAAATAATCCAATCATAAAACGATAATAATCTAACTCGTTAACTTTTGATTATTCCTTCTATGAACCTGTGAAATGTAACTTTATCATCCGCGTATCTGAGGTAGAGGTAAATTAACAAGCAAAATTTGTATCCTGAGAGCAAATAATTTATTGATATAATAACACACTAATAAGCTATATACAATTCGGGGTAGAGTTGATATAAATAGAACAAAATATACAACCCCAAGAGATAAGAACATTCGCTGGTTACTGTCTGTTATGGCAGCTTATCAACAATGAACCTAGGTTAGTTCAGCATATTATAACACATAAGACTAGGTAATAAATTTATACAGTAAATACTGGTGTATAGCTATGTAAAATTGCACACATGAGTATGTTTATTATATGGCAAAATTGGACCATTCGTGATATCACGGAGGGCTTACATACAATAATAATACCAATCAGTAGGTTACCTGTAAAACAATAAAATATACCTGGCTATAATTGTTGCTAAGACAGGAGAAATATGGCAAATTGGCCAATAATTATAAAACCACTGAATATTCTCCCTACTTGACTATTAAATCCCTTTTGATTACATTACCCCACTAATGGATATAACCCCCGAATTTTCCCATTGGTTTTTAATATACTAAAATTATCTGATACTAAATTTAAAACCCCACAATGTATATTATTAATTATCCTAAACCCAATATTTATCTAAATCCCAACATTGATCCACAAATAGATATTTCTATATATAAGAAAATAGTTGAAGTTCCCGATTTATTAAGCGTTCGGTAAAATGAGTGATATGACTACAAGAAAAACCTGTGATTCCAACGAAGGTAGTTCCTTAGTATTCCAATATCGTGCCCAGAGTGTCGCCAAGTTGTCTTAAAAATCTATCCGCAGCCCATAAAGGGGTACATGAACTCAATGGTTCAGCACAATTAAGGTGTTTGGCTTCAAGGTCACACCCTGTCCAGTGAAATGAGGGTCAGGTTCGCATCAAACTATCCAACCATAAGTGGAAAAAAGAGTTACTATTCTTGTTACTGGGAATCACGTAGAGAACGGTTACTTGTAGAACGGTGAAAAGGAACCATTCCATCCAAGCGGTGACATAAAAAAAAAACAAGTCGAGAAGTACCAAAAAAAGTACGAAGGGTTACGACACGAAAAGGAAAGAACAGAAAAGAAAAGAAGCCCTGAAAAGAAATATCTACAATTACTATCTATGTCCCAAAGATATTAATTAAGAAAACAACCAAATACGTTAAGTACTTACTTGGTTTAAATGCGGCTTCAACAGTAGGGTTTGGCGGCGTGTCTAGTGAAATATATATCCATTTAACCAACAGTAAGAGTTGCGTTACAAACAATTCAACATCCAACCATACTTCAAAGTAACCTCAACTCAGTGGAAATCCTCAAAACCCATCTAATACGGAAAGCACACAGTACTTTATTCTTAAGGGAAAAACCACCTTCAAATTTCACTAACACATAAGTGTACCTCGACGACCAAACCAAAAGTGTCAGTTTTTCGATAGAGAATCTGGGAAAGCTAGCCAAAGAAAACATCGGCCAATCAGAAACGACCTGCCAACAAAACTATTCGCCCGCCAAATACTTATTATTCAAACCAATTACACTGAAAATTCACACTAATGTTTAAGGATGAAACTTTGCGCATTATACAAAATATCTTAATAAACAATTAATTTCGTAATATTACCAACTATCTATATTATAAAATCCCTCTTTTAATTATGAAAATAAACAAGTACTCAAATTTTCGCAAATAGGCAAACCAATATACGCGCGTAAAATACAGATAGTCTAAGCTCAACTGCAAATAACTATATTACTTTACCGCGTAATGACAAAAATGAATTGGGTCGAAAAATATAACGTTACAAAAGGTAATCACCAACCAATGCACATGAATTATCCCAACTCTCTGGCCAACATTAAAATTCACACATGTATACAATGGCTGAGGAACTTTCTTCCAAACAGAAAAAACGGCTTCCCAGTAAAATGTTTTTTAGCACATCCAAAACGGAGCGCGACGTAAAGTGACGTAGGTACGCCCTAGATCAGATGATGAGGCCTCCAAATATTTGAATAGTAAGTCCACCACTCACATGAACATTTTTTACTAAATAAAACAACGCTTAATTTTCTCCATTAGGAAATTGGCAGGAAGTGTAAATAAATGACGATATTTACATAAATAATAATTATTTACCAACGGTACAAGTACGAAGTAAGTCAAGAGAGTGTCCGACGAAATGTAACACGGGCGCCCAGGTCAGGACCCAACTTCTTGGAATGGATTTGTCACTCTCTTGTTTTCGAAGCTCAACGGATGAAATTAGACTTGCAGTAAATATGTCTGACTATTATGCAAGTGCACTGTACCTTTAAATACTCCCTAACATATCCAGGATAAGAATACAGTCGAAAATTTGCAGCTGTTTAGGTTACTTGGACCTTAGTGCGGCCCCTGACTCTGTCCTGACTCTATCGCCTGCTTGATGTTTCCCACTGCAGCTGTGATGTGTAGCCACTGTCGCACAAATGTCCTCTAACCACTAACTGTCAGATAAATAAATACAAAATAATAACTGGAATTTACTGATGACTGTTGGTTTTTTAAATTACATTAAGTATCACTATTCACTGTTCTGCGTACCGATATCGCTGGAGAATTATGGGAGACAATTATAGAGTATAGTAAACAATAGTTTTGAGGTAAATATGATACCCTGTAAAATAACTGTGACAAGGTGAGTGGAAGTAAGATATCCATATTGTTTCCTTTTAGTTTATGGGCTTCTACTCAACCCAATTATATCTAGGAATTAAAAGTTAGCGAATAACCCTACCCTAGTGAACAAAACCAACTCCTGCACTCGGTATACATTTCATGGACTAAACCCTAATATTTTAGCTTTTCTACATCTCAGACATAGTACTACTCCTGGCTACTAGAGAGATCACGTAACAGGAAGAAACCTATGCCATTTCCATAACGAAGGAATAAAACTAAAAATTAGCTACCCTAATTGATAAACTATTATATATCTAAACTACACAGTTTTATGCGGTTCAGATTTAACCCATACCATCCTGTATACCTAATTTTGCTCCATTATAATAGATCTTAAAAAACCTTAAAACTTTTGTCTTTAATATTTTTTGCTAGCTATCTTACTGTAGGATATAATCTACCGTTTCCATACATATCAGCGACCCTGTATATGAAGCGTTGCCCTAATAGAAGATTTACCACCTCTACTATAAATTTCAATAAAAATTAAACGGTTACAACGTCGCTTCAGTACCGAAACCTCTATCAAATTACCAGTGACGGTTTACTCATCAGATAAATGCTTGTTTATAGACATGCGGAGATCTGCTAAGAAAATAATAGGAAATTTAATTATATTAGATAATAATTAAGTGGTAAACCTAGTAAATCCTAAATGCTGAGTGTTACCTATGTTTGAAACGTCCAGTTTCGTACCACCATAGACTAACTGTACCACCAAACTTGCTACACGCTTTATAATGTACTTATTTATCTTTTGAGAAAAGTGAAGGCATGGAGGAGTAAAATTACTGTCTAGATTACTGATTCTCAACCAGTACCAATGTTTACACATTGTTGTTACAGGGTGGTTCAAATTGGTCGGTTTTCAAGGGTTACTGCAAATCTCTCATAGATAGAGCAAATCTGATATACGAGTCTAGACCTCGATTTTCGAAAAAATTACAATGGCGCAAACCGCACCTCTCTATCTTACCATTTTCGAGCTGCAGGGCGTTTCTCGATTTTTGGCTAAACCGACTGGTGCCCTTTTCTCGTTTCCTTTGCAAGATATCTTAAAACGGTTTGAACATTTTCATCCAACTATTTCCTTTAGATTGTTTTCTTCTAACAATTTCACTGGCGCACGCTGTTCTGTTTTTACTCAGCACACTACACCAGCTCAAATGGTTTGGGTCTTTTCAATCTTCGAACAAGATGTTGGTTGTCCAGCAGCTGAAGAGCTTCTGCATTGATGTGGAGGTGAAGTCTAGCCTCATGTCTGCCAGCAAACCGTTTGATCTCATCTTTAACCGTTGGGATGTTAAGGTCTCGATGGAAGTCGGAGTTACGTATGCACCATGGAGCGTCTACTATGTTACGCAGCACTTTGTTCTGGAAAGACTGAATGGTTTTAATATTACTATTTCTGGCACAACCCCAAAGTTAAATACCGTATAATCAAACTGGTTTTAAGATCTGATTGTAGATTAGTATCTTATTATGTATTGACAACTTAGAATTACTTCCAAGCATCCAATAACGCTGTCTATATTTCAAACCATGTTCGGTTCTTTTCTTCTTCACATGTTCTTTCCACCGGAGCTTGGCAACCAGGGTCATGCCTAGGTATTTTGCGTTATTCTCATTGGGCACAATAATACCGTTAATATCCAAGGACGGTGGATTAACTAGTCTTTTGTTGGTAAAGTTAACATGAATTGATTTGAGCTCGTTTAGCTTGATCTTCCATTGTTTGGACCAATCAAGTATTGTGTTGCTAGCTACTTGCAGTCTTCTAGTGGATATTCCTTGATCTTTAGCAAGGATCCAAGGAAGCAAAGATGCTGACAAAACAGTGTCCTTATATTTTAATATTCTAAGGATTAGTATGAGTATTGCAATGTTGGTGTCTCCAAAGTACTTAGAGGAAACTGTTATCTGGTAATATAATATATGCAGGTGTTCAGTTATATATTCTATCACGTATATCGCTGGAGATTTTATATAATAATTTCCCCCTTATTAAAAAAATTGATTTTATAAAGCGACTTTTACAATTTTTTCAAAATGATAAAAATTATGAGATTTAAATTATATAAAGCAAATAACAATAGCTTAAAGTTAGAGTACAATAAATTATTCATTAATAAAATAGGATTGAAATCAGAAACGGTAAAATTCAATTGAGCTCGATATCGTCTATTTGTGGATCATAGGTTCGTACGCTGGGTCGTCGATGTGGTAATACTCGTACATTGGTAAATCTTTGGGTTGCTTGTTTTGGAGGTGATGGTGATGGACTATGTGATGACCGCAGAATCGCAGTCTTTTTCGGCATTTTGAAAGCAGGTACAACAGTACGATGGTAATTATTAATGTAATGATAAAATACGTGAATCAACAAATATTTTTGTTTACAAATGGTTCATTTATTAAATAGTCCAAATCTTTGGAGTACTGTTTTAGCTTATGTGTCGCTGTTTCCAGGCCTTCGGTGTTGATATCGTTTATTTTTAATGGTTTCAATTTTGGCATCTGGGATTTGTCAGGAAATCCATTACAGCATTGAAAAGAGATTTCGACTGGATGGATGCTTTTCTTGAAATTGGTAATATTATTGGGGATAGCTTGGATTTTGGCTGTGGCAATGTAGGCGTAACAATTGGAATTTAGTTTAATGATAGAATTTTTATAGATGATTTCAGATTCTGTGTTTTCTCCTGGACAAATTATTGTTGCTTGGACAGATTCTGCATTGGTTAATAACCAGGTATTTTCTTTAAATTTTTGGACGTTGTATCCTTGACTAATAATAAATGAGTTTTGACAATTTTCGGGAAAGGTCCTAGGGCTTTTTAAGAGACTCCCTTCACACATGTCATTGCTATCTATCGGGTAGGCAAAGAAGTCAGAGCATAACTCATATCAGGATTAAGCTGTTTGCAATTTTCTAAATTTGAAATGGGTACATCAAATAATCATTGTCTCTCATAATATATTTTTGTGAAATTAATATAAAGGAATCTATTATATTATCTACAATTGGGATTGGATATATTTGGTAAGTTTTAAAAGTTTGAGGATCTACAAGAGGTATTTTAAGAACAAAAACTAAATAAGTGTCTGTCTGAAATGCTTGAAATTCGATTATTTCGATATATTGTGCAATCTCTGATTATTTTATTTGTAATGGAAGATTATTTCTGTGTAAGTTTTGTGAAATTTCTTGTAAAGCGATAAGCAAATGGTCCAAAGTGATAATTGATATATGGATTATTTTTAACCTTGCAAATGTTATAGAAATTAAGATATCAATCAATGTATCTTCAATAAATGAATAGCCATGAGTTGCTCACAGATTTTCAGGAAATTTATTTTTATAGTTACCATTGAGTATGAATCTTTCATGTCTATAAGTGCTTATGTAATTTTGTTAATGTCGTTAAATGTTTTCTCATTTATTTGTAATTTTCGAATGGTGGTATTTTTTGTATAACCGATATAGTCACGGATATTTGATTTTTAAGAAGATTTTCTAATTGGTGTTCGTCATTATTAATTTTATTTATGCAGTTCATATAATATTCATCATCTTCGGAATGTAAGTTTCCAGTTATTGATTTGAAAATAACGCTTGGTCCGTTTAGTATACTGCAGCTATGTATTTTAACATAGTTGAAAACCTCTTGAAATTTACATTCTGCGGTTTGTGATATTTGAGTTAATAAGCTTAAATGTGTTTTTTCTTCGCTTATAAAATCTTGCATTTTCTGAATGACGGGGTCAATCATATGAAGTATGTTTTCTAATATTTGATTATTCTTTTCCTGAGCCTATTTTAGTTATGTAATGTCTTTGTGTACGATTAATGGCCATTTGTCATTTGTTACGATTATGTTTGATTTGTCGTGGTAGTAGATTCTTACGGTATTATTTATTGGTGTAATTTTATATTATAAATTGCTAAATCAATAATAATGCTGAATTTTGGTATATTTCTCTTATTTCGAAAGGTTCGTTGAATTTATTTTGTAATTTATATTTAATTTGCGATTTCTTAACATAAACCTTGTTTCTGATATAGTAATTGGGTAGATTTTCCAATCTTTACTACTTTACTAACCTTTTCGTCGGATCTAGTTTTAGCTTTCTCATTTTGTGATAATGTTCGAGCAAGTGTTATAATAATGTGAAATTCGATTCTTACTATCTCGAACATATTGCAAATTTCACATTTCTTAATAAAATTTTCAAATTTTCTTTAATTCTTCGAAAGGTTTCATTGATTTTTCGATGAAGATTATTTTTACCTGAATGATTCTGATCGATAATAATCCGAATTCGATCTTGATAGGGGGTTGTTCCTAAATTTTAACAAATCATTATTTTTAAATCTTTTTCAGCAAATATGAATGAAAGAATTTCTAATACGAGAAGATCTAAATTGTTTTCTACATGATATGTTTTAGAGAGGTTGAAATTTTCTGGGTTCCTGTAGAATGATAGGAATAAATATTCTATAACATATTCTGGATCAAATGGAATAGGAATAATAAAAGGTATTTACGATTCTTTATTGTATTATCTGATAGAATATTTATTTTATCGTTAAAAAATTCTGGTTGTTCCTCGAGAATGTCTTCCATAATTTGGTAGTAAATATCTTTTAAATTATTTTCTAGGAAAAGGGTAACAATATTTTTATTATATTTATCGAGTAATTGTTTATTAGGAATTTGTATTTTATCATAGTCGATGAGTGACGGTCTTGTGTAATCTACAGTTGCAATGTTGTGAGGATTTTTCGTGGCGTAATAATAAAAAATATGGCTATTAAAACAATTACTTTTTTTTTTGGAAAGTGGCCTCATCAGTAAATAAAACCTTATTAAAAAAGGTAATAGTAGGTAATAGTAATAGTAATAGGCTTTATTTTCCACTGAGACAATAATTCAATTATGTAGGAATAGTCATATTTTCTAAATAGAAACAAAGAAACATCTCTGACAATAAAATAACAGGAATACACAAAATATGGACTGACTCACAGACATGTTAAAAACAGAGAGCACAAAAGTGTTCATATAAAGGGTCCTATCAACTAAATGGGTTCTCAAATACTGTTTGAATTTTTTTATATTCTTACATGATTTAATTGTTTTCCGAAAGCTTATTAAACATTTTCAAACCATTATATTTTGGCGAATTCTTAGCAAAGTTAAGCCTTACACGTGGCAAATGAAAGTCATACTTTTGTCTCGTAATTTAGATTAAAAGTACCTAAGTTAGTTAGTGTATATATAGTTACAAATTTCAAAATATATAAAGAAGGTAGTGTTAATATACCATAATTCTTAAAATATGGTTTACATGTGTTTTTTTGACTTACATTGACAGTACATCGAATGATACGTTTTTGAGCTATAAAAACTTTCGAACTATGTATGGAGTTACCCCAAATACATATACCATATTATCTAAGCAGAGACTCTACCTTAGCGTAATAAACATTCAATAATTGATCTTTATGAAGTACAGATCGCAAGTTTATGACGATATATGTTAATCAATTTCGATTAGAAATTATCTTTTTACAATGGTCAGACCAGCTTAAATTTTCATCCAAATAAAGACCCAAAAATCTTATGCTTCTCTTCCCTTTCCCTTTGATAGGTTTGAAAACATAAAATTTCATCATGATTATTAAAAAAACGAACAGTGTTATTTAATACATTTTTTAAAATATTAAAGTTTTTATCTGCTATAATTAATGAAATGTCATCGGCATAAGCAGTAAAATGACAACCGGACAGAACTGAGTACTGAGTTAATTTGATTTATGTACAAAACAAACAATATAGGACCTAAAATAGACCCTTGTGGTACACCCTGCTTGACATTTAAAGCGCTGGATTGATCATGTATTGTTTGATTATTATTTGAAGCTGAATAAGGCACAAACTGTTTACGATTTTTCAAAAATGAAATCAACCAATCTAAAGAGGCACCTCTAATACCATTAACATTAAGAATTTCAAATAATTTGTCATGGTTAACACAATCAAAAGCATTGCTTAAGTCACAAAATCTTCACGGTCGAAAACCATGCTGATGATCTGTGATTATATTATGTCTATCCAAAATCTTTGTAGGCGATCTAAAAATTGATTTATAATTCTTTAATAAAGAAGATCATTCTTTTTATATATCGGTACTATTTTATTATTTTTTAAATTTTCTGGAAATTTGCCTGATAAAAAAGATACATTTATCAAGTAATAGGTTTTAAAATTAATTTTAAGGTTCTTCTCACCAGGAACAAAGGAATCTCATTCTCTCCAGAAGATATTTTGTTTTTTAACTTCATATTAAGCAAATAGAACAACTCCTCCTCCACGAATGGATATAAATGCATATTGATAACACCACTACAATTTCCATCTGCAAAAGAAAAGTCACTAGAAAGAGATGGTATTTTTTTAATTAGTTCCATAGGTGTATCCACAAAAAAATTATTAAATTCATTCGCTATATCCTTGAGGTCTTTTAAAACATAATGGTCTTTTTTATATTCTATATATATATATAATCAAATTCCCACCCTTAGAACCCTACACCCATTAGGGTGTAGGGTTCTAACTCTATAATCTTTTTAGATATTTATTCAAAACTTTTCTATTTACTGCCAGTTTCTTTGCCTCATTCCACTCTTTTCCTCTTTTCTTCAAAACTTTTCCAATTACATTGTCCCAAGTTTCTCTAGGTATCCCTCTCTTCTTCTTTTCTTGTTTACGGGCTTCCCATATCTTTTTTACTGGTATATCCCTATTCATCCTTTGTAGGTGACCCCACCAACTTAACTGCCTCTGTTAAATGAAATTAGCTATAGATTCTATTTTTAGCTCGGCTCTAATTATATCATTTCTAATTTTATCCCTTCTCGTGACTCCTTTAACTCCTCTTAGATACTTAATTTCTGCTGCTTGTATCTTGCTTTTTTCTGATTGTGACAGTACCCATGATTCACTTCCATACGTTAGGATTGGTCTGTATATAGCTTTAAAAACATTGATTTTTGTCTGTTTTGATATTTCCTTCTTATTAATAAAACCCTTCTTCATTGCGTAATAGACCTTATTTGCCCTTTCGATCCTATTATTAATCTCTATTTCATGTTTTCCTGTTTCCTCTCTTATAACTCCCAAGTACTGAAAATGACTAACCTGTTCTATTCCGATTCCATCCAGTTGTATATGAACTTCTTGTTTTTCTCGTAAGTTAATTGCCATTACTTTTGTTTTACTTTTGTTCATTTTCATTCCATTTTTCTTTAATATATTTTATATTCTGGGCTACATATATTTTATATCACTTAACACTGGATTAACTTTTTCAAAACTTTTATTATTTACTAGCAGTTTAATAACATAGATTATATAAAATAATGATTAATAATAATGTAGTCGACTTGGTACTACGAAGTATATATGACAAGTGTTCTTATTTGCGTCTTTCGGTAGTATTTATAAAGTATGGATGCCGACGCAAGCATAAGCATTCTAGGAACATGATGCCTTGTTTGCGTCTTACAGATAATGCTTCGTTTTCTGAGGAAGCTGTTATCGCTTTAGATAAGCAATATCAGATTACATGTTACTTGATACATTCAGAATGAATAGTATCATATTTTAGCATATAACAACTCCCCTTTTTTTTTGAAAAGTTGGCGTTTTATGCCGACTTTTTAGGGTAGATCTTGCATCTCCCTTTCTTCTGTGCTTAGATGGGGTCTTCTTCGTAGAAGGGTGTTAATCCTTTTCAGCATCTCATTAGGGGTTGTTTCTTCCGATTTCTTACAGCATCTGTTTTCCTGCATTTCCAGATGACGTAGATGGTGACGAGACTGATCACGGTACCAATAGTTAAATACGTGACCAGAGAAATGTGTTTTGTCACGAATGGTTCATTTATTAATTGATCAAGGTCTCTAGAATATTGTTCCAGTTTATGATTGGCTATATCCAGATTTTCAATATTTAGGTGATCGAACTGGAGGGGTTTTAATTTGGGAAGATGAAGTTTTTCGGGGATATTACTGCAACAGTCATATGGTATAACCACTGGATGAGAATTGTCTGTAACATTAAAGCTATTGCGGCCTTCTGCTTGCACCTTTGTTATACCGACAAATGCGTAGCAGTCTGATTGGAGTTTTAATATCGAATTTTTGTTAATCGTGGTGATTTTAGTGTCCATCAGATTACAGTTTATAGTGATGTGGATGGGTTCAGAAACAATTATAAGCCATACGTTGTTTTGTAGTTTTTGGACGTTATAGCCCTGTCCATACACCAGGGTACTTTCGCAGTTTTCGGGAACCTGCCTGAAATTCTTTAGCAACTGGGCTTCGCATATTGCACTACTATCGATCGGATATGCGTAGAGGTCTGAACATAACTTCTTACGAGCATTTAGTTGTTTGCATGTGCTCAAATCTTTTACAGGGATGTACATTAATGAATCATCGTTACGCGCAATGAATCTTTGTGCAAATGATAAAACGTGGTATAGGCCAGTTCTATTGTCTAAAATCGGAATGGGATATAAATGATATAAGGTGTAAAGTTGTTGTTCTACTAACGGTATTCTTAGAACGAAAACAAGATCTGATTTTGATTGAAAGGCTTCTAATTCAATAATTTCCAAGTATGTGGGGATTTTTGAATATTTTATTGGAAGGGGTAAATTATTTTTTACTAAATTTTGGGAAATTTTCTGAAGTGCGGTAATCAAATTTTCGGGTGTAATTATTGAGGAATGTATTATTTTCAAACGGGCGAAGGTTATTGAATTTAAAATGTCATCAAGATTACTCTGAAGGTACAAATAACTTTCGGTTAATTTTTCGCATATTTCAACAAATCTTAATTCGGCCTGAACTAATGCGACTCTATCATTTAATTTGTGTAAGGAATTTTGAATCTTTTTCATGTCCTCATTAAAGGTTTCCTGATTAATTTGCAAATTTTGAATTGTTTCGTTAAACGTTTTTATCACAGTAGAGGTGACAGATATTTGATTTTTTAGGAGGTTTTCCATTTGGTGTTGATCATTATTTAATTTATTTATACTATCCGTAAAGAATTGACCATCTTCGGCGTCTAGGTTACCGGTAATTGATTTGAATATACTACCTAAGCCGTTTAATATTCCGCGTTTAAAACGTTTGGTGTTAATGAACACTTCATCGAATTTTATTTTAAGGAAATTTGATATTTGATTTAAAAGAGTTATGTGGGTTCTAACTTTAACTAGAAATTCTTTCGTTTCGCGCGTGTCGACGGCGAATATATTAGTGATTGATTTTAAAATTTTATTGTTGTTGTTGAAAGCTTCTTCAAGGCTTGATAGATTCTTATGGACAAGTAGAGTCCATTTATCATTGGAAATTACTATCCTTGTTTCGTCGTGGTAATAGATCCCGACGGTATTATTGATAGATGTTATCTGGTACTGGGCTACTGCTGCTCCGATCAGCAGGATGAATCTGTAAAGTAATTAGGTTTCAAAATATGGTTTTAACCTGTCAAAGTTGACTTTAGTTTTTTGTTTAGTCTTTAGGTTAAGAAGAGTGGCTGAATTTTTATGGAGTTCCACAATCTCAAATGGGCCATTGAATTTATTGTGCAATTTATCGGTGATTTGTGATTCCTTTACATATACCTTTTGACCGATTTGATATTCGGAGGCTTCTTTTAAAACGTGGGCGTCAAATCGAGTCTTTGCTTTCTGTTTCTGTATTTCAGTTCTTGCGCGCGCTACTTTATAATAATAAGAGAGGCGGTTATTTAGGTCTTTAACGTATTTCGTGACTAATTCTTTTTGATTATACAATGTCTCTGGAGGTCTACTGGACGTATGTCCGAAAACCAGCTCATATGGGGTAAATCCATGAGTTTTATTTGCAGAATTATTATAGCATATTACTGCGTAAGGTAATATATTAAATGGGTGTTCATCAGGATGATCTGTCATGTGTATTCGGATCATTTCTAATAGGGTAGAGTGAAACCTTTCTAAGGAACCGTTCGATTGGGGATGTCCCACGCTCGAGTATGTTAATTTAATATCATAGAGATTGCATAAATCTCTTAAGAGAGCATTATCGAATTCTCGGCCATAATCGCAATGTATTCGGAGAGGCGTTCCGAAGTGTTGGAAATAAACGAGCAAGGTGTTTGCGACTGATTTCGCCGATTTGTCATTAATTGGGTATGCTTGACTAAATTTCGTGAGTTCGTCTCGTATCGTGAGGGCATGATTTTTTGTGGGGACTTCTAGTATATCAATATTTATGCGTTCGAAAGGGGACCTCGGGGTTTCTGTGATTACAAGGGGCGTGTCTAGATTTTTACGACAGGCTTTTGTTTTCTGACATGTTTCGCATTTTTTTATATAGTCGTCAACGTCCTTCGTCAAACCTTTCCAATTATATTTTTCCCTAATGCGGCGGATAGTTTCATTTATTCCGCGATGGATATGAGCTTTGCCGGCGTGATACTGATCAATAATAATTGGAATTTGATCATCACTAGGTGTTTTTGTAATATCTTGACATATTTTAAGTTTCACGTCTTTTTCTGATAGGAGAAACGACAAAATTTCGAGGATAGGTAGGTCAATGTTATTTTCAATACAATATGTTTCAGAGTCTTTAAACTCTTCACGGCCATTATATAGCGAAGCAAATATATTTTGGATTACTGAATCGGGGTCATATGGTAGGGCAACAATAAAATAGTTCCTATTTCGCACCGACTTACTGGATAATTTATTTAATTGTAAATTCCGAAAGTCTGCGTTGTCTTCGAACAAGTCTTCAATGATTTTGTAATGAAAATCCTTGAGATTGTTTTGTTGTAGAAAGGTTACAATATTTTTGTTGGTTTTGTCTAAAAGTTGTCCGTTTGAGAATTCAATTTTGGAGTAATCGATTAGTGACGTTGTTTTGTATAAGTTCGTGAATGTTTCAAATTCTTTTAATATGTCTTCTTTTTCGTTTGTTTCTATTGTGTCACTTTGATTGTCAGAGTCAGGTTCATTTGAGGTAGAGGGATTTTGGATGGGGTACGTTGATAATTTTGATTTTGCCTGAAAGTTGGAATAGTTTTGGAGGTGAGTTATTTTTATGCGGGAAAGAGCATCTGCATTTTTGTTAATACGCCCGGGTTTATACTCTATCTCGTACTCGTACTCTTCAAGTTTCAGTCGCCAGCGTGCTAGGCGGCTTCCAGGATCTTTTATTGAGAACAGCCACGTGAGCGGTCTATGGTCGGTTATTAACTTGAACTTTCGTCCGAATATGTAGGGGCGGAAGTGTTTTACGGCCCAGACAATGGCTAAAAGTTCACGTTCTATAGTTGAATATTTGGTTTCGGCTTTGCAGAGTGTCCTTGATGCATAGGCTATTGGTAGATCTTTACCAACAGGGCCTTGTGAAAGCACGGCGCCGATAGCGAAAGCGCTTGCATCAGTGGTCAGTAGAAAGATATCGTCGAAATTCGGGTAGATAAGGACTGGGGTCGAAATAAGTGCTTGTTTTAACTCTTCGAGCGATTTTTCGCATTCGGAATCGAAAACAAAGGGGACGTCTTTTTGTAATAGTTTGGTAAGGTGTTTAGATAATTTGGCAAAGTTACTGATGAATCTTCGATAATAGCCCGCGAGACCGAGGAATGATTTTATCTCTTTTTGATTAGTAGGTTGGGGAAAATTTTGGATGCATGATATTTTATCGGGGTTTGGTTTGACTCCTTCTTTAGTGATAAGATGGCCTAGGTACGCGACCTCTTTGCGAAGAAACTCGCACTTATCTGGCTGAATCTTTAGATTGGCATTTCGAAGGCGTTTAAACACTTCTGTGAGACGGGAGATATGTTCATGGACGGTGGGAGAATATATGATGATGTCATCCATATATACCAGGCATCGCTCGTTCTGGATACCCAAAAGTATATTGTCCATTACCCTTTGGAACGTGGAAGGAGCGTTTTTAAGCCCAAAAGGCATACGAACAAACTCGTAATGTCCGTTATCCACGCTGAAGGCGCTTTTCGGAATATCGTTTGGGTTTATCTCGATCTGGTGGAATCCAGAAGCAAGGTCCAATGTAGTAAAATACTGGCATTTACCTAGTTGATCTAAAAGGTCAGAGATGTTAGGTAAGGGATACTTGTCTCCTACAGTCAGCTCATTGAGTTTTCTGTAGTCCACAACTACACGCCATTTCTGCTTACCTGAAGCATCTAGTTTTTTGGGTACGACCCATACCGGAGATGACCACGGGGAATTTGAGGGACGTATAATGTTTTGGTCCAGCATTTTGGATACTTGCGTTTTAACTTCCTCTTTATGTATTTGAGGATATCGATACGATTTCGTGAATATTGGTTTCGCGTCATTGGTGTCTATCGCGTGCTTAATTTCGTTAGTGAAGGTTAATTGATCACCCTCAAGATAGAAAATATCAGAGAATTCTAGACAAAGTCTAGTTATTACCTCACTTTCTTCTTCGTTTAGGTGATTTAGACGAAGTTGATTTATTATTTCATCATGTCTATTTGCATGAGTTTGAAAATCTATTTCGTTAGTGTTATTTAATGAGAAATTTTGGATAGGTTCTAGTTTTATGTCTGAGAAATCAATAGTTTTAGGCATTGCGTTTGCATTTATGATGGATGTAAGAAATTCGCCTTTATCGTTTATTTGAACTATCGCGTTAGGAAGTCTTACTTTATCGATTTCCGTAGCTAGCAGTATAGCTTCGGTGTTAATCAAATGGCATTTAAGTTTCGAAATTTGTTCTGTACGTGGTTCGATTGAGATTGTATTTGAAATGCTGCGAGCAGTATCGCGCGTGGTTAAATCTGATTGGTTTTGTACGACTTCGGTGAAAGTTTGATCTGTAACCTTGTGAATGGGAATTGTTTTGAAACTGGTTATAAGTTGTCTATTTTTTATGTCTATTATGCAGTTGTAGTGTTCCAGAAAATCGGAACCAAGGAGTCCATCGAACTCAATGTCAAGGTTGCATACATAAATTTTAAAGGGTTTATTATCGTCAAACGGGATAAGAACGGCTTCATTGATAATTATTTTTTGATCGGTTATCCCTTGGATTGTGACATTTTCGGGATATCTCATTTTATAGTTCTCACAAGTCTTTGGTTTGAATATAGACAAACCTGCGCCTGTGTCAATTAATATTTTATAGGTATTTGTAGAGTCGTAAATATAGTACAGATTTTTAGATTTCACAGCCAATAGCGGGTTTAGAGAAAGCGTTGTTCTGGGAAATTGAGATTGGGATTGTAACTGTCCAAGTTCATGTTGCCAAATTGGGTCTGCAACACTGTCATATTGGGGTCTCTGGTTTGGTGATACGGTGGGTCCGACTGGGTAGGTGGGCCAGCTCGAAAATCCTGATTATATGCAGGGGTTGTATCGAAAGCTAATTCGTCAGTATAATAATTCTCATAGGGATCATTAGCCGTATAATGATCTTCGTTATTATCGTATTCAGAATTATTAGCTGTATAATAATTCAAATTCATGAAGGGGTTATTATCTGTATAATAACCATCGTTTGTATTTTCATAGACTTTATTGGTACCAGGATAATTTTGATTTGGTTGTTCTAAAGTTTCATGATCGCTATTTTGGTTCAAATGAAGTGTTTTCCTATTAATATTTGGTCTATAGTAATTGGGGTTCTGTTGAATCGCAGGGGGTCTTGGACTATTAAAATTTGGGTTTGGTGCAATAACAGGTGGTCTTTCTTGTTGGAAATTTTGTGAATTCCCAGGATTTTGGTTATAGTAGTTAGGTCTTTGCTGTTGGAAATTTTGTGAAGTTCCAGGATTTTGGCTATAATAATTGGGTCTTGGAAAATTTTGTTGGTTGCCAAAATTAGAGGGTCGAAGATTTTGTTGTCTCTGCCGACACTCACTAATGACGTGTCCCGTACGTTTGCAGAATGAACATTGTTTTATAGGCGAAGATACATTTGGGTTGCGTGTAGGAGTATTAGAATTATTACCGCGATTGAATTTTTGGGCTTCGAAATAATTTAGTTGAAGTTCTCTTCGAACTCTCCTAATTGCCGTTAACATATCTTCGGGATCGCTTGCTCTAATAACGTGGGCGATTTTAGGTTCTAAGCCCGTGAGTAGGGTATTTAGAATCATGCTTTCGGTGAACTGTATTTGCGCTTGTTTTTGTGACATTGATAGCTGTTGTTTTTGAATCGAGGCATACACTTTTGCTTCATGAGTTTGTAAACGTGTAATAAATGTAAGAGGCGATTCGCCAGGAAGCTGTCGCATCCTTTGGAGATCTTGAATTAATGTAGTTAAATCACGACTATCACTGAAATGGCTTTCTAAAAGTATTTTTATTTCGTTCCATGTGCTTGGATTCCTAGAGTTCACTAGTTCAGCTGCACGACCTTTTAATTGATTTTTTATATGAATAGTTAAAAGTACCTTCTGGTTACCAACTGCCATGTCATGGGCAGTTTTACATGAATTTATAAATGTGGTTAAATTTATTTGATTACCGTCATATTCAGACACAAGTGTGAATATTTCGTCTAATTTATAAGGTTCAACAACCTCTGGTTCAGGAGGATTTGGTTGCTGTTGTTGTTGAGGCATGTTTCTAGTAGTGACTGGCATAAAAGATTTAAACTAATGTAAGCTAGTAAGCTTGGGTCTTGTTTAAATTATTAAAAGTAAAACAAATAGAACTGTCCTTTTCACGAGCACGTGCTAAAGGTTATCACGCTTATTAAATTAATTAAATTATACACAAGAAATGCGAGATGATTCAATAAGTACTTACATAAAATTCTTCATTGATTGGAGTTGGTTCTGTTGTGCAAAGGATTGGAATCCACCACCGGCTATTGAAGTTCTTCCTTTTTCTGGCGATCCTTTCTCTGGAGTTAGGCACTTCTGGAGTGTTGTCCTTGTTCTTCAGGCAGGTTATCGTCAGTTAGGCTTCTTTAACAGGTGTTTCACAATCCTACCGACTGCGCCAATTTTATATCACTTAACACTGGATTAACTTTTTAAAAACTTTTATTATTTACTAGCAGTTTAATAACATAGATTATATAAAATAATGATTAATAATAATGTAGTCGACTTGGTACTACAAAGTATATATGACAAGTGTTCTTATTTGCGTCTGTCGGTAGTATTTATAAAGTATGGATGCCGACGCAAGCATAAGCATTCTAGGAACATGATGCCTTGTTTGCGTCTTACAGATAATGCTTCGTTTTCTGAGGAAGCTGTTATCGCTTTAGATAAGCAATATCAGATTACATGTTACTTGATACATTCAGAATGAATAGTATCATATTTTAGCATATAACATATATATTGCTGAGTCTTACCAGATAACTCGGAGACTACATTCCACAGTGTTTTCATATCATTACTAGAGCTAGAAATTCGCTCTTGATAATGCGTTTTTTTTTCTTAAAAGATAATAACTTCAAATGCTGTCTTTTTGCATTTTTGTATAAAACATCTAATTCTGGATACCTTTTTCTCATAATAAAGAGATCCTTAAGATTCTGGCTAGACAATATTATTTCTTTGTCAATCCAGCTCTTTTTGTTTACACGGGAGTATATTACTCGCTTGGGAAAGTGCAAATTAAAGAAATGCAAAAAATGCTCGTAAAAATACGTAAATGCCTGATCAAAATCACACAAATTATAAAGATGCGACCACCTCAAAGCATTTAGCGCATTTTCAAAACACAAAATATTACACTCCGTATAAAGCCTCCTATAACTCTTGTAACTTTCAGATATATTATTATACCTGTTACCAATTTCTAAAAACACTGATCTATGGTCTGAAATTTCATTATCAAATACACAGCATAATCCATTGTTTTGAAAATTTATAAAAATTTGGTCTATGATAGTGCAAGAGTCATAGATTACACGCGTTGGCCAATTTACCAGGTGTCTAAGATTAAAACAAGTTAACATATTACATAGCTTATTAAAATATTTTCATTTATATAAGTCAAAATTGAAGTCACCACATAAAATTAAATTAATATTAGGTTTTTATATGTAGTCCAATATATTCAGCAATATAACATACTAAAAAATACCTCTCTCTCAAAAATACCGTTTCCTTTTGAAGATCTGTAACAGTGAATGATAGTGCATGAAGTGTTTGACCATTTTAGAGACACTGAACAGACTTCAATATCTAGTTCAACACAAAAATCATGTAAATCTATTTTCTTGGCCACAGCATCCTGTCTAATCCAAATAACAACTCCACCACACTTTTTTGTGGGTCGACAATAATTACTTATTAATAGATAGCCACTAATGACTAAAGATTCTATAGAATCTACAGGGACACCTGTTTTTGTTAAACAAATTATATATATTGTTGTATACACACAGCTCAGTCCGTAGCATATTTATCTTATCGGAACTTAAGGTAGTAGCGTTTGAAAGATAGATATTCCGGTCAAATATTACTTCCACAGTCTTCTCTAACCTGCGGCTCGTAAACCTCTGCCTACCTCTGTGAGCATTGCTTTAGAAAAATGTTTTTCCATAATGGTCACCTTAAACGAACTGTAAGAATCAGGAAACTTAGAATTTAGTTTTTCACATTTGTAACAGGCTGCCCGATGTACTACACAGGCCTCACAAAACTTACTTAATTATGGGCGGATTTGCATGAAAACACTTCACTTTTACGCAAAGGTTTTTAATAACAAATAAATAGAATTTAAAAACGTAAACAAAAGACAAATGCAAAACACTGAATTACTATTTGGTCTATGAAGACAAATGAATACAACACTAATGAAGCGTAAACTGAATGACTCTATAATAACTAACGGCATCTAATTCGATCCCGAGAAACGTACTTTACCCTACCTTGGTGGTTTGCCCTCATACTATGGGGAGAAGCCTCAAATAATTACCAACAAGATCTTCTGAAGGCGTACCGGTGGAGACTAACTTCTTTTCTATAACATTAAAATCTACTAATCCCATTGGTTGTTAAAGTACGTTTCTATTCTCTGTCTAGTACCATGGCGAACCATGACCTGTTTCTGTCATGCTGTCCAATCAAAATAGTATTTACTAGCTAGTGACCTAAAACCCTTAATAATATCCTCGTCTCAAAGTGAGGGGGAATTACGGCTTACTCTACTGATATTATTCCTGGAAAACTGTCGTAAAAAACCAGGTTGACCTATGCCTTTGTAATATTGTATATGAACATACAAAATATGTTATTTCAGAGAATTTCTAAGTAATAATAATAATAATAATAATAATAATAATAATAATAATATAAGTTTATTTACCATGAAAACATCATTTTAACAATAACATTAATGAAAAAAACTATTAAGTTAAATATACACAATCTCATTTATACAATAAGTAAATAAGTAAGTAAATAAACTAGTAAGTTGCGGAAACGTTATTTGAAATACCGTTTGTATGCAACTAATACAAATTTACATAAATTCTCACAACTTTAGAATACAATAATATCCATACATGACTCTTAAATTCTAAAATCTATAGAAAGAAAACATAAACAAACTGATTATTACAGTAGTACAGTTCAGTATTACTGAACAATTATATAGACATATATACATACAAACTACTTTACATAAATTCTCACAACTTTAGAATGCAATAATATCCATACATCACTCTTAAATTCTAAAATCTATAGAAAAAAAACCATAAATAAACTGATTATTACAGTAGTATAGTTCAGTATTACTGAACAATTATATTGTTTATACCAATACATTCTGGCCAACAATATCATGAAATACCATTGCCCCGGTTTCAGTAATCCATTTTTTTATTTTACATTTAAAGTTTTTATATGATTTTATGTTTTTTATAAAATCTGGAATAATGTTATATAGCCTAGGAGCAAGGTAGTCTACATGACGTTGGCCAATAGTTTTTACGGACCTTGGAAGCAAATAGTCATCTCGTTTTCGTGTGCTATAATTATGACTTACTGAAAGTAACGGTATTTTCTCCCTGAATGTAAACAGCAGCATTCTCTGACAAAAAAGTTGCCGTATATCAAGCAATGCACTATCCCTAAACAAAGAATCAGTGGGGTAAGTAGAGCTTTTTTATAAATAAGTTTGATTGCCCATTTTTGAATTATATTCGAATTTCTCAGATGAGTATCTAATATCCCTCCCCATCCTATAATCCCATACGTTAATTGAGACTGAATTAGCGCATAATATATCTTCTTTAGAGTGTCAGTGCCCAAGAACTCTCTTAGAAATTTAAGACGGGGTAGCAGACTTCTAATTTTTTTTACAGTACTGTCTGTTTGTAAGTTCCACCTAGCGTGTCGGTCTATTAAGATGCCCAAATACTTTATACTATCTGTCTCTGGAATTCGCACATCATCAATGTTTAACGAGCCCATGTGTGGTAAGCTGCCAGAATAACATGTAAATGGCAAGTATTTAGTTTTAGCTATATTTAAAGTTAATTCATTTTGTTGAAACCAGTTTTTTATAATAATAAAGTCTTTTTCCGTTTTAAATTTTAATTTTTCCCACGTTTCTGATTCATACCACACAGCCGTATCATCAGCAAAACTTAAGACATCTCCTTCAGTTTCTAATGTAAGTAGATCATTTATATACAGGAGGAAGAGTAACGGTCTCAGAACTGTCCCCTGTGGTACTCCATAGGTAACAGTTTCAGGATCACTCAATACATGATTAATATTCGTTTGCTGTTTCCTATTATGTAAGTAACTCTCGATTAAACTGTGTATATTTCCTCTTAGACCATACCATTTTAATTTCTCGAGCAGTTTTATATGACTAACCGTATCAAAAGCCTTGGCGAGATCGACGAAGACGCACAATGCTGTTTTTTTTATATCAAGGGCATTGTATATTTTTTTTTGTTAACATATAAATGCCATCTTCAGTAGATCTCCCCTCCCTAAATCCATATTGCTTATCAGATAGCAATTTATATTTGTTGAGAAATTTTACCACCCTATGTTTTATAATCTTTTCGATGATTTTTGAAATATTAGATATTAACGATATTGGTCTATAGTTAATTATGTCTAACTTATCTCCATTCTTATACAGAGGCTTAATTACACCAATTTTTAATAAATCTGGAAAACACCCGGCGTTAAAACATTTATTTATCAATACTGTAACAGGAACTGCAATTTGACTAGCTATTCCTTTTAATGTTTCAGCGCGTATATTGTCCAGTCCAGGAGACTTCTTATCCTTCAATTCTTTTATAACACGCTCTACTTCCATAGCATTGGTTGTACATAGATACATAGTGTTTTCGATATGCTCTACCGTTTTATCATTTATTACATTATTACTATGTAAATTTCTAATCCTACTTGCATATTTTTTTCCTAGTGAACTGTAATGAACATTAAAAGGGTTTGATATTTCCTGCTTATCTGTTAATATTTGACCACTGTCAATTCTAATTTTTTCAATCTTTGTTTCAGGTCTATTTTTATTACATATTCTATTTACGGCACTGCCACATACTCTTAGAGGAGTTTTTAGATTTATCTACTTGTGATTTGAAATAATCTTTTTAGCTTTTGTTATTAGTTTACATAGCTGGTTTTTATATACTTTATATTCTTTTTGTAGTTGTTCGTTTTCGGGATTTTTTTGACACTGTTTATACATATTATTTTTTGTAGATGTAGATTTTAATAAGGCATTAGTAATCCAGTATTTACGTTTAATTTGTGATTTTGTTATTTTAATTTGTTTAGTATGTTTGATAATATAAGTTTTAAGTGTATCAACAAAATATTCTGTAATGTCATTTATGTTGTGTTGCTCATACAGTGGTGCCCACTGCTCGTGCTGTAAATCCCTTTTCAGGTTATTATACTCAATATATTGTTTATAGTGTGCAACTTGCTCGAAACTTTTACTAGTTTGATGTAATTCTTGTATTTTAAATGTAACAGCTATAGGAGAGTGGTCCGTAATATCATATCTGAATATAAAAGATTTTATATTTTCAACATTGTTTAATTTATTGCTAATAAAGAAATAATCTAGACATGTTTTACTTATAGGTCTAGTGTACTTATTTATATAGGACATATATCCACATGAATTAATGACATTTTTATATTCTTCCTCATATATATTATTACTTAATAGGTTTATATTCATATCCCCTGCAAAAATATGAATATTTCGTTTATTTATTTTTTCTACTTTCTTAAGATATTCCAAGAGATTGAGATTGAATTCCCTAGGACACAGCTTGGGAGACCGATACACTACTGTAACTTTTACTTTTACAGAATTACTAAATTCAAGATCAATTTCTAAGGCACTTTACTCACCGATATTAACTATTTTATGTGTGTATACTAAGTCGTTCTTTACATAGACGAGTACTCCGTCATTTCTATTAAATGTACCTTCATTGTACATATAGAATGTTATACCCTTCCATGTTTACTATATTCAAATCATTTACACAAAAGGTCTCCGTTAAAGCAATGATATCGAAGTTGACCAAAAACTGACTCAGGAATATAAATAACTCATCATAATTTTTGTATATGCTGCGAATATTTAAATTCAATATTTTAATTTCGTCCGGATCTACGTGATAGTCAGAAATATTTTCAGTAATTTTAGTATCTATAGTACAACTTTCATATTCTTTAATATATGGATCCATTTTTTTTTCTATTACTAGTGATTTGCTAGTAAGACTCTTTACACAACATATTTTAAATCACAAAAATTTTCCTACAAAAAAATACATAGATACAGACAAAGACATATCTACAAGGATATGTTGTGTATATATACATACACACTTGGAATACATACTTTGGTTTAGTTGCTATGGAACGAGTTATTATTATTTTATCTGTTGGATTGACTTCTCTTGACCTATTATTTGCCGCAGCCCCTTTTGGCGAACTCGAGACTGAATCTTGCCTTGGTTTTTGTGTCGTAGAAGTTTTCCTTGGTTGTCCCTGTGGTGGATTAGTTTATTTCCCAGATAGTACTAGGCTGTGAGGCACAGTTGATGGTGTAGTAGGAGCACTGTTATTTGTTTTTTCCACTGTATCTTCTATTTCTTCTAAATCTTCTAAATCCTGTACTGTATATGCAACTGTATGAATAGTATTTATGACTAAAAATTACATATTTGCTAAAGAACCAGAAATGTTTCCACGAACTCTATCTATTTGAGCCAGATATTACTTTCTAAAGATATTTAATTTACACATAAAAGTGCCACTTGACGTTCACCACGTCGGCTTTTGTTACACCTTTTACTTCGGGAAAGTTTGTGATAAGAATTGTGCACAAATCTTCTACGGAGTTTCGTGGATCCAATCTGCATACGTGTAGGTAACATAATACATTTTGGTACAGTTTTTATAAGAGAAGTTTCTTTGTTACAGCCGATAATAACGTTACATTTACTAGATTTCTTCTTCACTACCTCAGACCACGCTTCATTTTTCACTTGAGAGGTGGATGGTACTTCAGAATTTAAAAAGATATATTTATTAATTTTTAAATTAGTCTGGGCTTGTCCAAGAGCCGTAGAAACATCCTTCTGGGTAATATAGGTTGCATTAGAATTTTTGTTTATTTTCATATTTTGGTAGGCCTGTGAAACAGACGGCGTCTGTTGTTTTTGTGATTTATTTATAATTTTGTTATCAAGGTTGTTTTTAACACTGTAATTTATCTTGCCGCTTTTTTGTTCTTTTTTGCCTTGGCTGATAAGCCTTCACTACATCGCCCATGCCATTGTTAAACCTTGGCAGCAATTCAATTTGATTATTTAATATTCTGATTATATCCTTTAAGTTCGTCTATAATAATATTCTTCTGGTGCACTATGTACTGCATTATAGTCGCGTCTACTTTCCTACTAGAGTCAGACATACCTTTAATAGCCTCGGAGAATATGCTGCTGCTGTCACGTTCATCGAGGCTATTCACTTCACAACAATTTACAGTAGGAACTTTAGCAACAATTTTTACCCCTTTTAATTTCGCACAGCTAGGGTGAAATATATTGTCGCACTTTAAGCACTTCAAACCATTATTAACCTTTGTTTTACACTTCTTGCAAACATAACTGAATGTCGATGAACTACTCGTGGTCGCCATTACTTACAGAGTCTCCTCCTAATTAGTCGTTATTTTGCAATGAGATCTGGCTACTGGCAAATACATTCAAACCAAGCTGCCAACTCATACATATATTAGTTAGCTCTTCTTCCGTTTTATTAACCGTCCGCTGACAAAATATCATTCTATTATTATAGTCCTAATCATTAAGCTCTTGAAATAAGTGTGTGTGGTATGGGTGGTACTTGTAGCTTTTTAAAATGTAATTACGATGTAAGGTTAGTACCGAATTCTCGCGCCATATTTCTAGTTATATAAAAGAGATTTTCCTGAACTCTCAAGAGCGTTGCCAGTTCACTTTCTTCATTTCGCACTCTTTTTCTCCTAATACTTCTTTTGTATTGAACATTCCCAGTTTGTTCAAATCTTATCTGAAAATATTGTGTTCAAAGTATGTTTTAAATAACTACCTCATTTTGCTAATTTGTATATGATATGAGGTTATTTTCTTTATCGCACCTAGGTATTTAGAGACAAAGAAAACAAAATAAATTCATTATTTCATATTTAAATATTTCAGTATGTAGGTATCTAAAAATTAAATAAATTTTAAAATGCGACATAAATATGATTTTCACCTTTAACATGTTGATCATTGCGGCTGTCGGATGACGTTTTTTAGTACATTTGGGTATAAACTCTAGTAAGCAGTTTCTTCATTTTTCCTCTAATACATAAATCATATCCATTAACTCTTCCTTGTAAAATTCATAAAAAAAAATGCGTATTAAATGTTTAATATTAGTAGATAAACCAGGTTCCTTCTCCGACGGAAGTGACGTCAGGGGCACCTGCGGACAGCTGCTGATGGCCACCTGCACCACGGAGCTGCTGGTCATTGCCGTAGGGGCTGAAGACGAAGACTTAGGTAGCAGGGTGCATCAGCAGGTGCTTCAGGGGCTGTAGAAGAGCACCCCAAGAGTGTGTGTGACGCAGGTTCGTCATGATGGCGACCAGACGTCACGAGCCGCGCCCAAGTCCCAATGATTGGCAGGCACCCCAGTAGTTGACACCCCAGTTATTGGCCACTCGGTTATTGGCCATTGAGGCTTTATTGGAGCATGCAGACCACGCCAATCAGATTGCAGATAACGTTTCACACACCCCGCCTTCAGATCGCGCAGGCATTTTGATTGCCATTGCGACATTCAGACCAAGCAATCAGATTGCACCATTCGCGTGAGCAGCAGCCTTATTGGCCAGCAGGTGTTTTTTGTGGCATTCAGACCACCCAATCAGAATGCAGCATTCGCCATATTTTTGTCGACGCCTTATTGGTCGCCATCAATAAATTAGGTAATTGGTTGCTATAATTCAAAACCAAAAGCATTGCAATTAACCCCTTTATGCAACGCCACTGTAATAACATCTGCTGTAACGTTTCTATATGTTTATCGGCAACCGCAAAGTTATCAATAAACAACAAGGTTGAATACTATATTAGCTCTTATTTATTTATAGCAAGTAGTTAGGCTTATAGATAGGACAGTAGTAGCAAATTGAAATTAAATATATTACCAACATATTTATTCTTTTAGTGTATTTGTCTTTATTTAGTATTAGGAAAATAGTAAAAACAACAACAACATATATAGATATACTATTTTTTTTATTTATAAAACAAGAATAACATTAAGATTAAGATTAAGAATAATTACACATCCATAATAGCATAAGAAGCGTTTATCATCATGTAGACTTAACACAATTTTTGATTGTTTAACGCTGTAGATATTATGTAGGTGGGATTGAATAGTTCGTTGCGTTCGAAAGAGTTCACTACTATTTTTTAAACAATTTTCATAGTCTTCAAAAGTTATAGATCTTTTTACGTTTGATTTTACACCTTTAGATTTTTTAATACAAGGTTTACCAGCTATCAAAATGCTGTACATTTTAGAGCGAAAACCTACGAAATGTGTCATTATGGAGCCTGCGCATTCGTCCTTCATTAGACCCAGAACTTTTTTATTAACCAGAGGCAATTGATACGGATTATTTGGGGCATAGTAACTTGTATCAAATTTTTCAAAGTTATTTTTTATAACCTGCTCATAAACATCGTTACATTCAACCTTATACAGATTAACTAAAAAATATTTAGCCGAAATCTAAAGAGGGACGAAGCGATGTAGGTAATAATGTGATAAACAGAGAGTCCTCAGCGAATGGGTGAAAGGCATGCATGTTGTGATAGACGTAGAGTCACCACCCAGCTAAGTGGAAGGGTTCGCTCGCTTTCTTGACAGGAACGGTTTGCGCCGATCTACGCGCGTCACTTCTTAGGCCCGCCTTTGAGAAGAGAACAGCACAGTGGCCAGAGTTTCGAAGCGAAATAGGGAAATCACTTCGTGTTGGTTGATTATCGATTAAGCCAGCGACGTAGTTATTCTTGCGAATTTATTTTGAGTGTAATGTTTGGATTTATTTATTGTGCTTTTTTATTGTTTTGTTTTCTATGGTGTTCCTTTTTTGATTAGTGATAATGAGTAATAGAAAAACAGGAAACGTATGTGCAACTAAAAACTGCAATAATAATAGCTATAATTGTAATAAGAGCTTTTTTATCTTTCCTAAGCAACCCGATCGGTAAGTAGATAAAAATGTGTTATGCATAAATGTAATTTAGTATGTAAGTTAACTTAATTTAGGAAACTCATTCATAGACAGCCAATAATATGGTTTATATAATCACTCAATTTAAGATTTAATGAATTTCGTTTAAAAGTTGTCCAGCTGTTATATTTTAGTTTTAGGAAAAACAAAATTATAGAACAGTACTGCCCAAGTAGTCGAGTGTAATTTTTTTTGCTAATGTTTTGCGGTTTGTTTAAAAATAATTTTAACTAATTTTTAAAAATATTAATTGTTTTAAGGGCGAGGATATGGCTAATGAAAGCCAATAGGGAAGACGTTTTGGACAAATTGGACACACTTCATAAAAGCCACGCCAAGCTTCAATTTTGAAAATTTATATAGGTGGAATGGAAGAACGGCAATGCCGAATTCTTACCGTTTGTGTTTCTTTCTTTCTTTTTTCGTTAAGAACGCAATAAAGATTTTTTTATTATTATTTATTATATGTACCTCATTGTAAAGTATTATCTATTTTTATTTTTGTAAATAATTAATGTGTAATAAACATATGTACAAAACAAATACGTAGATCTGAATCCCATTATATACTATTTCTAAATTAGGCATCACCGTATTGAAGTATTGTCTATTTTTATTTTTGTAAATAATTAATAATGTGTAATAAACATATGTACATAATTACTATCTCAAATTTCTTTTTTAAAACTTTGCCAAGTAGGTAGATCTGAATCCCATTAATACTTATTTCTAAATTAGGCATCACCGTTTTCTTCATGTCTATTTCAAAAGTTATTTATAAAATGTTTCAAGAGTTTTTAATAACTGTTATCGCGCATTTACGATAACTACAAATATTATACGTCCAACTCTGACTTCTGCCGGCTTGCCACCACGCCCGCCGGAGGGAACAGAAGACAAAGGCGTGGCCTGGGCCGACCGTACTTTACCCACCACCGTCGCTGTGCTTGTTTACATCGCTTCATCTTTCTTTAGATTTGGGCTAAACATTTTCTAGTTTATGTGTATATGAGGCTATCAATGTCAGTATACAGCAGTTTGCAGGTGTCGTTATTTGAAGTTTTTAACATAAAATTATAATGAAAGTCGTACACGCAAATTTTCGATAAGTCTAAAATACACATGCCAACATATAGGGGTTTATTAAAGCAAATATCAGATTTATTAAATTCTATTGCTACCAGGTTGTCGGCAAAAATGCTCCTACTATGAAAATTTGGACTAATGATGTTTCCTAATATTTTCCATTGTTTTGCCGAAAACAGCATTATTCATTAATTTGTATAGGTTCTTCTCAAAGTCGTTTTTAAACTGGGCCCGTAATTTTGTATTTAAATCAATATATTCTTTCAGCCAAGGAGACTGATTGAATTTAAGTACTCGGTGAATTTTGGTAAGTTTTACGCCCAAAGACAGGGCGTGCTTCAGGTTTCTATAGTGTATAATATATTTCTCCTTATTATACAGGGTGGCCATAAGTTTAGGTAATTTAGAATTTGGTGGTACGCGGTGTTCTGGACATAGCAGCAGGTCTTTATGGGCGTTGTGCAGATGCTGAGAATATTCAAGGCTGACCTCTAAGACCTCCTTCAGGTGATTCATCGGAAATTTTTGTAACATCAAATGTGTCATGAAAATTTTCCAACCAATTGAAGCCGCCATACGGCAGATATTGAGACATGGCCCAGGCATACAGATTATTTACATAAAAGTACATGAGGTACTTTGTTAGTTGTTTTGGGTTAAAATCAGCCATAAACTTGTTCTTGGCTTTAGCGTAGCGATATGAGCATTGACTAAGGCCGCCTCTGATCCCGCGTTCAATAAACATCAGCATATCTATGTCTTTCAGATAATCTAGCGTAACTTTTGTATATTTTAACATGCAATCCCAGGTATATCTAGGTAGAGTGTAATAATGCGCAGGATCTAGTTTATAGGTATCCAGGCATTTCTGTCTAAAATTCTCAAATACATCGGCCAGCAAGATAACGTCGGTCTTTAAATACAAATCTGAATAATCGCCTAAATTTTGACAACTGAATGAATTCCAAACATTTTGGGCATGCGTATAATCTTCCTGGGATATATTGACACCAGTTAATTTATTATAAAATTGATCTATCGATGGCAGAGGGCTTGTATCCAACTTTTCCATGTTATCCACATAATCATAACAAGAACAACAATATCCGGTTCTAAATGTGGAAATTCTTTTCGTAAATTTGTTAGCTCATCATTAGTCAAGTACGATGATTCAGAGCTAAATTCAGAATGATTCAGCTAAAAATCTAAATGAATCAATAAAACGAAATTTAACATCGGAGTCGGGCATCGTTTTCGTGAATGAAATGTAGCGTTCCTTATTTATCGGCAGTAAACTAATGCTACCAGTTTTTGCAATCTCACGTATAGCAAAATGGCCGTCATAATTTGATAATGAATGGAATACTATAGGCACTACGGAGGAATCTTTAAAATTTAGGTTGCATTTATTATGCGCCGGCCCTCTATATATGCCCGTAAAGCGACAGTGATTTCGAACTATATGGTCAACTGTTGTAAATGGTATTTCGCAAATATGGCAATGCGTAGATGCCTGAAATTCAAACTCCTGCGCCTGCGCCAATTTCCATGGGAACGACTGTAGTTAATTTTGAATCAATAAATTCAGAAATGACATCAAGTTCATTAGATAACCACTGTATGCAATCAACACCTTTATACCAACAGTATAGCTTTTATAAAAGGATAAACTGTCATCGTAAGAACATTTGAAATAATATCCAACACTAAATGCTTTATGTTTTTTATATCTTGTCGTTTTAGTATTACTATGTTCAGAGAGGGGTTTTAGCATCGCTTCAAAGTCAGAATAGATAATGAACGGTGTGGGAATCTTGTACTTGTGATTTTTAAAAGATAGAGATTCATCATCGGGAAAAGTAATTTTACATTTATTTAATTTCACAATCAATTTCATTATCAGTGTCGCCGCTCCGCCCGTCTCGACCTTCTTCAAAATATTTATCTTGAATCATTAGCAAGTTAACGTGTCTCTCTACTTTATTTTTTGTTAAACGGGCAGGTACAACACTAAATGTCTTGCCGCGTTTCTGCAAGATATAAACGTTAACAGAAATATCATTAAGTTTTTCAAATCTCGTAATTTGGGTCAATGTCATGGGGAATGTTAAATCTTTTAAATTTAGTACTGCTGCCGGTTGTGGGTACGAGGTTGTTCTGTCGCTATGCGGACTAGTTGGTTTATATAAAGCGGAAACAATAGACCAGACAAAGCATAAATCATCGTTATAATTCTTTATGTTAACACACGCATTTTTATTTGCAATTTGTTCAGGTAATCTAATAAAGGAACAGGCTCCATTAACCATTTCCAATTTATTGATATTGACTTCTAAACTGAGAATTTTGTTAAGAGACCAGCCGCTGTCCTTCTCTTGGAACCCATCTAGCTTATTATAAATTTTATCTATGACGTGTTCCTGAAACCACACCTTTAAATTGGTTCCCATATCAATAATCGCATTTCTAGTGTTGAAATACTTTAAAGTCCCGCATTTCAGACACTTTTGATTTTTTAATAAATTCACCGCAGAATACGGTATTCACTTTAATGGATGGATGTATTTTTAGAATTTTAGTTATTCTAGTATTGAATAGCGAGAATGCATCATTTAAAAATGCAGTAACATTGATATGCTTTCTGTTCACTATACAGGCCATCCTGAGGCGCCCCGAAAAAACTGACCGGATGTCTTCCCACTTAACCCTATGACTTCTATTATCCCTATGTCCAGCTCCTACTCTGTACTTTATTTTTTGTTAAACGGGCCGGTGCAACGCTAAATGCCTTGCCGCGTTTTTTTATCTTTTTTGTTTGCTGCATCATTGTCGCTTGTAGGGGGTTTAACGTTGCGCAGTTTCAAATGATCCACATCTATATTTCCATCGCTTGTAAAGTTAAACCCATGACATTGGTGTTGCTGTTGTTGTTGCAACAGGAAGCCAACACCCCCACCAGAGTGTTGCACTGGAGTTCTGCCAAACTTATCGAGACTCATCGCGCAAGTGTTGCGACCATCATTTTGCATCAATCTATAAAGCACTTAATAAATTAAATTGGCCTCCCGCAATTCACTAATAATGACAATTATTTCATTGTCATGGGACGTGGTATTGCCGGCATTTTTGGACGCCACCAAAAGTCTCAAGCGGCCCACAAGCTCATTAGGGTCATCCCAATAAATGTATTTTATGGGTTTTTTATTATAAATCATATTATCATGTAGGAGGGGGAGGCCTGATCCAGCTGTTGATTTTGTCCTTACCTTGGGAACTAGCGGCTTAATAATTTTATGATATTTAAACATCTTGGAGCCTTTTAATCGTCCTAGAGTGTCTTGATGGACGCCGCATAGCTTCAGAATATGTCTATATGATAGCGTATCCTCTTTGTTGAAAGATGGCTCCTGATAGAAAAGTAGTTGATACAGGCCCGGGGTGCCCTTTAATTGCTGCCCGTCTGTTATTATGTTTCCAGTACGCCGATCGAAATCTATTATTTCACGTCCCAATAACCACTTTGATGTTGTGGAATCATATATCGGACCATAAATCTTGTCTATTACATCGCTCCCAGTCCAATGTTCAGTTACATACTTTTGCGCCATTTCAGGATATTGATATAAATATTCCTCCATTACGTCACTAGTTGTATCGACTATACCATGATGTTGTTGTTGTGACTCCTCTTCTCCTATTGATTTCTCAAATTCATCGCCTTCTGTTGCGGACGTCGATGCCACACGTTCTGTGGGTAGAAACCTAGGTAAGGTTAAATCAGGAGGTTGTACATCTTCTTCTTCCATCTTCATCTCCATCTTGATACGTTTATCGGTATTTAATTTTTCATTCAATTTACGCGTGGTAGCGGCTATTTGTTTCAATGGTCCGGTGATGGGGTTAAACAGTTTTTGTATGGCCGCATCCTCCTCTGATTTGCCCAACTTCAAAGCTAGATACTTTTTCCTGATTACCTTTGCCAACTCGTTTATTTTTTCTTGCGCTTGATAGCATTTATTATATCATCAAGTGACGAACTCATGTCAATTACTGATGCATGTTGACGGAGCTATACCATTATATACTTATCGAATCCTTTTCTATAGCGACCATTATGTAGATCGAAATCCTTTACAATAACCAAAGTACTATAATTATCGGCCCAACATTCGCTACACATTTGTTTGAACTGATCCAGGGAAACATCGGGCGATACATGCTCATCGTAGATATGTTTGAGATTAAGGTCGTCTTGTCGGAAGAGAACAATGATATTGCAATTGTCTCTAATGAACTGTTTCGTATTTTCGAATAAGTTTGACAGAGATAGGTAGCATCGATGTTTTTATGCCTGCACATGGAATAATATTCACGTATCTTGTTCTGTTTATCGCACGCAACATCATCAAATATGAATATAGTTTGGTTTGGCATCCATTGTACTGATAATGTCGTCACTGTCCTTATATGGGAAATAGCCGACACCTTTCACTTTGTTTAAAATTTCGCCGAGTAGCTGATATAACGATTTCGAGTATACGTAAACGTTTTCAAATTTTATCGCATTATGATGATATAAGAGTGATAACATGACGTTGGTCTTGCCGCAGCCGCTCGGCCCATATACTATAGCTCTAAAAGTGTTTGGCAATAGTTTGCTATATTTCACTACGTTGTTGCTATTTTTACTATATTCATTTAAATCTAAATTTTCAATCGGCAGCGTCTGTTCTTGTTGAAAGATCTTTTAACCACCATCACAACAAACTAGTGTATAAATATACGACATTCAGTACTACTATAATCATTCTTCATCCCGCTCTGCTACGGTGAGGGTGTACTAAATTCTCTAATCGATAAACTGCTCTTTGATTTACACATTCCTGGCGGCTGTCAATTTTGTGGACCTGGTATGTCTTCATTACACCTCTACAATTTAATGAGAACGTTGTAAAACGTGACATAGCGTCGACCCAGTGTTACGGTACGTTGACGCTGTGTCGACGGTGCGTTAATGCTGTGTCGACGGTGTGTTGACGCTATGTCGACGTACCGTGACGTTTTACGACGTTTTACAACGTTTTACAACTTATCGTGATGTTCAACTCTGTATTCCACATCTACATATTAATATCTTTGCTGATAGGTACCAAACTTAAGGAGCGCTTAGCCCAAGGCCAGAAGGGCATTAATCCTTTGGATTCATTCTGTCGCAAACACGACATTTTCTATTCGCAAAACAAATCCCTGGACGATAGACATAAGGCTGACTACGAGCTTGAACAGCGAGCTTGGGAACGTGTTAAATCTAAGGACGCTAAAGTAGGTGAAAAAGCGGCTGCCTGGCTGGTAACTACTACGACGAAAGCTAAACGTAATCTTGGTATGGGCCTGAAACAACGGAAGCAGCGGGCGACACCTCAATCCTTTAGAAGAACTGTTGTTAAGAAGGTCGCTAACGTGCTCAAGAAATCACTGCTATAATCTACATTAAAAAAATCTGCATTTATAGCTTTGAAGGCGACCTGATTGGCTGTTAAAAAGGCCGACGGCAAAAAGAAAATCCGTGTTCCTAGAATAATACCCTTTGATCATTCCGGCAGATTTTTACCATTGCTACCTCTATTTGCCGGACTGAGCGCTTTGGGCTCACTCGCTGGTGGAGCAAGCGCAATAGCTAAAACGATCATTGATACTAAAAATGCTAAAAAGAAACTCGACGAAGATAAGAGACACAACCAAGCAATGAAATCAACAGGGTCGGGTTTATATTTGAGAAAAAGCCGACACAGAGGCTACGGTTTATTCCTGGAGAAATAGCCAAAAAACTACCAATAAAGCTACCCAATAAACCTTTATCCGATGCCGACCTGAGAAAGTTTGTCAAGCAATTAAAAATTCCCAATTTTTGAGGCGTTTTCATGCGAGACACTCTACCTGCTGCAGGTCCATGGCGGAGGAAAAAGGCCATCTTAAATCTAGATGTAAATAAAAATAGAGGCACACATTGGGTAGCATATAAGAAAGATGGTCGTGTAGTTAGATATTTCGACAGTTTTGGCTTCTTAAAACCACCGCTGGAATTGGTGCAATACTTGAGTCCCTCAAAAATTATCTATAATAATGATCAATAACAAGATTATAGTCAGATTAACTGTGGACATCTGTGTTTGCAGTTTCTTTATAAAAAGGTCGATAGCGGTTGAATTGTATCAGTCATGTCTACCATATTGACGCTTAAAAGTCGCACCTCTACATTATCTATTGATTTTACGCCGCCACTTAATTTTGATCCAAGTCCGATTACGGCCTGGCGCTCCTCAGTTTCCACTCTTACAACAGCGTGCCCAACATAGAGGCCGGCCAGAAGATTTACCTTTACAAGAATAACGATAAAAATAAGAAAAAGGTTGTGGAATTTGACGCCGGCGCCTATGAAATTCAGGACATTGAAGCGTACATCAGGAACCATTTGGATGTATCGAAGAAGCCGCCCAACCTACTAGATGAAATATTCTCCTTGAAACCGAATAATAATATCATCAAGTGTGAAATATTTAGTAATAAATACGCCGTCGACTTTACGCCGAAAGATAGTATCGGCAAGATATAGGGATTCTCTGGAAAGCAGCTGCTAGAGATAAATAAAGTGCCTCAGATCAGATCTACCAGTTAACATTGCGACGTATTTCTCTCTGTTCTTTTGTGAGAAGATAATACCTATGTTACACAGCGGACGGCAGCTGTTCGCCTATTAGAGCATGAGTCGTAGGTTCACTTGGTCAATCGTGTTTTCTTATAAGAGTCAACAAATCTCTCAATTTTGGGCGCCACTCCACCCTTGGTCAATTGGTAGGCAAGTGGAGTACCTCTGAGTGATATGTACCAAATTAGGAATTAACGCTAGCTAGCTGAAATAGAAATATAGTACCTCTTTCGACAAATAAAACTACACAGTATATGGTCCGAGATAAGATCTATTTAATGATTGTTGTTACTGGTGGATTAAATAATATTTAAGTATTACAGCAGGCAGTTTAACCTGTATAGAATTACAATTGTGATCTCTAGGGAAATCAAGAATCTAGATCCTTTTACAAGGTTAACCAATTCTGAAAGAGTGAAGCTCGTATACTTAAATTACTAATTAAATTTGAAAGAGTGAAGCTCATGTACTTATATTACTAATCAAATTTGAAAGAGTGAAGCTCATATACTTAAATTACTAATTAAAATTTGAAACGAATTAATATGTAAGGCTTATCTGACCATCCGGTAACGTAACCATCAAAACAGGGATTCGGACAGCTGTGATAACCAACTGAGATTTATTCTAACATCTCCAGCAGGCAAAAAGGCAGGTAGTATTCAAAATTCTCAGGACCATGAATAGTTCATCCCCAACTAAGACTTCAGGTTATACATAAAAAATTAAACCAGGAACAAAAAAAAATTATATATAACCAGATTTATAACTGCAAACAAGATATCATCCTCTTGCTTAAAGATTACCCAGGAAACCAGGTAGTCTAAGATTCTTGAATCTTAAAACCCTAACCTAAAACCTAAAACCCTGGAATACAAATCCCATTATAGTTATGTAATATAACGAAAAGTTAAATTCAACTCACCTCTGCATAAAGAGGGTTTTAAAAATTTAAAAAACATACAAGACATGGAACGGCAATGCGGCAGCTAAAAAAATTAAAAGGTATATAGAACCACGTGGAGATATGAAATTTTTAATATAGACATACCTGTGAAGAATTTACTGACAAATCCGACTGGGATAATACTTTGTAGTCATAGTCGACTAATAGTATGTATAAAAATCCAATAAAGTATACATGAAGTCCAACCCTTGCGGATGTAAAATAGCTCTAGCAAACAACCGACTACTTGCCCATCTCGATTGTAAAGAGGAACCAAAAAGCCAGAGTTCTCTGTGAACTTCAAAACCCCTTCACAGTACATGATCACAGAACCCTTAATTCACGGAGTAACAAAAGAATGTCACAGAACAACACTATGAAATATGTACGAAACTTCTGTATTATATGATGTGCTATTATTTTAAAAAAGAAAAGAAATCTGTAAGTTTTGCCAAGTATGAATACCACTGCCTATTCGCCGCTAGATGTCCTGGTGTGTACTAAACTGTTAAATATAAAAATAAATAAAATGTACAATTTCGTGGTTTGGAAAAACCAAATGCTACACTACCCCTCTCCAAAAAAAATTAATCAGAACAAACCATTGAGATGATTAATTGTCTGACTATTTATCAAATTGACTATGTACCTACATATCATACTAAAATATACCTACAATACTAATATAACATGTAAAGTAAATTATACGCACCTAAAATCTTAAGTCTAAATACACTCACTTACTAAATTTTGGTTTAGTTGATATCTGCACGTATCATACGCCCTACAGGGGTCACAATTGGGTAAGTCATTGTCGAGCATTGATGAGCCGGGAAAAGTCGAACCAAACAGTAGTGAGCGAAAAGCAATATATAAAATATTACTAGTAATACAAGTAATAATACTTAATACTCGAAAATATACACGTAATAATACTACAAGTATAAAAGTTACTCTAAAATGTTCTCTAAATATGTTCACCCTAGCACGAAGCTAGTTAACATCACTAAATCCCAGAGTAAGGTATAATGAACATTTATCACGAACTACCATACTTAAAATAGCCTTGGTTGTCTTCAGACATTGTTCACACTAGCGCCTAATGAGAGCGTCACCAAATCCAAGAAAAGGCTGAAAGTGAACAACGTTTAAGAAGAAGAACAGCAAGCACAAATACATATTTTGGCGGTATGGCTGTGAACGAAATCACAAACTCTAACGAATAAAGAAAAGAACTAAATGAGTTCAACGGTAATAATATAAGCGATACTAAATATTTCATCGGTAATACCTACATAAGCGATAATAAATATGTATACACATACTTAGCGATACAAACGGTAATTAAACTACGAGAAACTACTGCTTAATGAACAGTAACAGTTAAACTAAAAAAATAAGTATATAGTACTATAAATAAGCGAGATATGGTTACTTTAGGTTACCAAATTACAAATATATTAACACGGGAAAAACTATTCTATAGCTCTTCTAAACAGAGACACTAAACAGAGACTACTACTCGGAATCTTCGGAATCAATTTCCTGGTCTGAACCAGATAATTGTCCACGGTACGGTTTTAAATCTTTAATATGCCAGTTACCCACCTTAGTACCATCTAGGTTAGATAACTGATAAACCAAACGAGACAGTTTTTTGACAACTTTACTTAAAATGTACCTTGGAGCTAGTTTGCTCATAAATTGATTTGCTGCACTAGAGAGAACTTTATTCTTTCTCCATACTTGATCACCTACATAAAATTGAACATCACGCTTTCGTAAATTATAAGCTTTCTTATTTCTCTCATAACCGTGGTGCAATCTGTTCCTAACTGTATAAAATACATCTTGAAGACCATCTAAATCTGCGGCGTAATCTGAAGGATTACCCGGAGTAATTTCAACATCCTTATTAGATATATCACCATAATATTTTCCTGATAATGGAATATGCCTACCAAAGTTAAGAAAACACGGAGTAAAACCAGTGATTTCATGTTTCGCAGTATTAATAGCGTGTTGGATCTTGGCTAGTTCGGTATCCCAATTTGGGTGTTCATCAACATAACAACGGATAGTGGTACCAACTGTCTGATTGTTATGTTCTACAAAATTACATTGCGCGGAATAAACGGCATTGTACCAAATTTGAACGTTATATTTTTGACAAACATTTTTAAATATTTTTCCGGACATTTGACTTCCATTGTCACAAATCAATATCTCACAACAGCCATATACTAAAAAAACTTTATCCTCTATAATTGACTCTAAACTTTTGGATGTAGCATTACGTAAAGGGAATAAAAGAGTATATTTTGAAAACCAATCGCCAACCACTAATAACCATTTGTGACCTTTTTTTGATCTAGGAAAGGGTCCCATTAAATCTATAGCAATAATTTGGAAAGGAACTTTAACAATTTTTTCTCTACCCATTAAACCCATGCGGGAAGTATTCGAACTCTTTTGTGCTCCACAAACTAAACATGATCTGACAAATTTTAGAACGTCATGCCTCATTTTTGGCCAATAATAATTTTCTTGCACGCGTGACAGAGTTTTATAAAAACCAAAATTACCTGCTACAAGAGGATCATGACAAGATCTTATGACATCTATACGTTGCGGTTTTGGAACTAGAAATTTCCATTCTTTCAAGTTACTTTGTAGAGGTAGGTTTAATGGAGTGAATTTATATACAAAATAATTTTCTACTTTAAATTGTGGATAGTTAGTTGAAGAATTGATAATATTAAAACGTAATTTTTCATACCAGCGATCAATTTGTGTAAGGTTAATTTCCAAAAAAGATATTTCAGGTTCTAGCGGTACTGCTCTTGACAAGGCGTCAGGTACAACGTTGAATTTGCCCTTGCGGTGAACTAAATCAAAGGTATGTTCTCTAAGTTTAACTGCCCAACGAGCTAATTTGACAGTGGGATTCTTTAAATTATTTAACCATAACAAGGAATAATGATCGGTCACTACAGTGAAACGAGTGCCTTCTATAAATGGTCTAAATTTACTAATTGAAAAAAGTACTGCAAGTAATTCTTTCTGGGTCACGGTATAATTTCGTTCAGCTCTGGAAAGAGATCTACTAGCATAAGCTATCACCTTTTCCTCATTTTCTAATACTTGGGTTAAAACTCCACCAAGACCTGTATCGGAAGCATCACATTGAACTGTAAAAGATTTGCTAAAATCAGGTTGTGACAAAATTGGAGCAGAAACTAATAATTCCTTGATAAGTACAAAAGACGCTTCGGCATCCGAAGTCCAGACAATTTGTTGATTTTTCTTTTTACCTTTAAGCAAATCGTTAATTGGAGAAAGTAAGGTAGAAAAATCCTTAATGAAACGGCGGTACCATGAGCATAAACCTACAAATCTTTTAATTTCAGTTGTTGTAGAAGGTCTAGGATAATTTACCATACTAGAAATTTTTTCAGGGTCTGTCCTTAAGGAGTTAGAACCAACAATAAAACCCAGAAATTTAAGGGATGTTTTAAAGAATTCGCATTTACCAAGATTAATGGTCAAATTGGCTTCCTTCAAACGCAACTTAACTTCATTAAGAAGTTTAATATGTTCCTCAAATGTAGCGGAACAAATAATAATATCGTCAAGATAAGTAAAGATATTTGGTTCATAACGAGGTCCGAATATGGCATCTACTAGTCTCTGTTGTGTCTGCGCAGCATTACAAAGTCCGAAAGGCATAGTTACAAATTGAAAAAGTCCGCGACCTATAACACTAAAAGCAGTTTTTTCCCGAGAAGCGGGGTCTAAAGGTATTTGCCAAAAAGCCTTGCGTAAATCTATAGAGGAAATATACTTTGCTCCTCGAAGCATGTTCAATATTCTATCGATATGTGGTAAGGGATAAGAGTCGTGTTTCGTAATCTCATTCAGAGCACGCCCGTCAAAACAAAAACGATACTCGTTGCCAGTCTTCTTGACTAAGAGAACAGGAGAACTATACTCACTATTGGATGGTTCCACCACTCCCAACTCAAGCATGCTATCTAATTCCTTATTCAAAATTTGTTGCATATATGGAGACATTAAATACGGTCTTTTTTTAAAAGGTTTGCTATTGCCAGTATCTATATTAAGAGATATCCTATTAGTGCGCCCCAATCTATCTTTACTATCAATTTCATTAAAAGACTGAATTATTTCATTAGCTTGAATACGTTGTCCCTCGGTAAGATCATCAAGTGTCACCAAGAATTGCTCCTCTATTGAGTTCGTAATAGGTATTTTAGATATGGGTACTGTTACAGGTCGAATTTTAGTGGACCTGTAACACATTATTTTCATACCAACTCCATCGAGTCACAGCAAATGTGAGATTTGTTTCTGTTGCGCTACACATATACCCAAGATTTAGTTTTGTATTTTTTTGTTCTGTTGGGGTTGGCTCTTAAATGAAGTTAATTAGTCAGTAATTCTTTTAGGCTAGGATTTATCATTATTCAGTAAGGCTGGCTTAATTGACACAGGTTACACAAGGGCTCCGGGACTAGAATCTGCTTATAGTTCACCTTTTGTTATAAGACTGGGGAAAAGGTTGAAACTGGCTAACTTTCTTGCAAGGTATGTCCTGGGTATTATACAGTACACAGTTTTGAGGTACGAGTTGTTTATCGTCATGAAGTCACCTTATAAGTTGGAGAAGTTAGGTAGAATTGTTGTCTTGACAACCACTTTCCGGTCGAGGATAAATGTAGGTTTTAACCTGAAGACTAATTAGTGATTCGACAAAGTTTTATCTACCTCAGTAATCTGATACCTGAAATAGAGGGTAGCGAAGGGCATTAGTAAATCATCTCTGAGTTTAATACCCACCCAACACACTTCCCTAAGGCATATTCTGGGAATTATAGTACCATTTTGTTGCTATTTCACCTTTTTTTCAATAAGCATTATTTTTCCCAATTCATTCGGTAAGCAACATGTTATATATGGAACTGACAGGTAGGGTTGCCAACTATAGATCTTAATTCACGGGACAGACTTCGAATTAGCAAGTCTGCGTTCGATGGTCGACAATATTATAAAATTTTAAACTAACTAATAACATCACTTGTGTCTTATACTCGTTCATAACCATCCGGAGAGGAAGCCTGGGAACGTGAAACCCTTAGCGGGGTATTCTCCTTCCATTGTCAATCATAGAACCGCCCATGATCTACCTACCATAGAATATGTTCCATGGAATAAGTTCTGGGTACATTGTAGACACTCCTTTTGTAGTTCTGTAATCTGTTGTTCCTTTTTCGAGTTTGAGCTACCGAAGCCGCCACGCTGTCTAGCAACTTGGTGAATATTCACGTTAAATTGGACCCATCATTTATGGATTTGTAAAATAAACCCAAAGAAATGGATGTTCTGTTTGGGTAAGGTGTGGTCCACAGTATATTTTTTTGGCAAGACGAATTTTAAGTAGAGATAAGTTGGCAGCGTGGCCGGTAGATTGTTGTTTGGGAAAACCCTCTGTTGATTCCCAGGAGGTAAGCATTCCTTGGTGTAACATTATGTGTTCTAAATAAGTTATCTTTGCAGGGTTTTTATTTTATGGCCTAGTTTTGGTCGATGGGCGAATTTTTGATTGTTGGTTTGGACTTGGCCCGAGTGTAGTTAATTATGGATAGCGTTTGGTGGACTTGAATCCAGTCCCTCCTTGTCTCGGTATCTCTGTGTGGAGATTTGAATACATAAGCCTAAGGAAATTGTACCCTGAGTTATCTCTGGTTGAAGAATTTTGGTGTCCGCTTGTTTTTTTCATTAGTCAACTGTTTCCTGCCGCTCATCCATTTGGTAGCAAGCCTATCTGGCCTGCCCCCTTGATCTGATTTATGGTGACGACCGCATACCCCGGATATTGAGTAGGATTTCGACAGGACTGGTGAAGAACTCGGTGGGTTACCTGGGTGGACTCCCGAGAAGTTGGAGGATTTAAGGATCCCATTAGTCTCGAGGTCCACCAGCGAGTAGGTTGACGTCCATCTAGTGGCTAGGGAAGATCTTCATCAGCTCCCTCAGCAGACCAGATAAGCTACGCTTATTTACATTGTTTTTTGTTCATGTACCATCTTTTTTTTTTATAACCTTGGCACCACCGGTACTAGACACTAGGATTCCGACAGAACTGGTGAAGAACTCAGTGGGTTACCTGGGTGGACTCCCGAGAAGTTGGAGGATCGACGGATCCCATTAGTCTCGAGTTCCCCAGCGAGTAGGTTGACGTCCATCTAGTGGCTAGGGAAGATCTTCATCAGCTCCCTCCGCAGATCAGATAAGCTACACCTATTTACTTTTTTTTGTACATGTACCATCCATTTTTCTTGTAACCTTGGCACCACCAGTAGATTCTTAATTGGGGAATATTTTATTATCACACAGAGTATATATATGTAGAGTTTAAGTCCATTTTTAATAGTACTTACCGTTGAGCTAAGTGTTCATATACCGAGTACAGTAAAGTATAGTTGGGGGAATACCGATAGTTATAGTCTTACCAAACAGGTAACGAGGTCCAGGTCCAGTTTAGCATATGGAATTGTTAGTCTGCCGATTAAGTGTCGGTTTTGTTAGTTATTTATATGTAATAAATGTTCAGAGTATATTATTTACAACATAGTGCTGTCCATGTTTAGCAATTAAGGTTATATAGATTATTATCTATTTTAGATTATTGTAGGGATTTATTTACCTATTAATTTCAGTGGACATTGGTAGTAGCCCACTCTTAAGAAGGTAACCCTCATTTTTTTTTCCCAGGGTCCTTATTGTTAGGCCTACGTGACGTCACGCTTGGTTCTAGGTACAGCATATTTAGCTGATGTAAGTTAAGGCGAGTGCAGGTTACCGATACTGTGTTTTCATATTAGTCCACTGAATTGTGTTAGTAGTTTTAGAGTATACATATCATCCCGCTTATTACCACTCTATTGATTGGTTACCACTTAGTTGGCCTAAGTTGAATTCACTAACATTGTAGTACGAGAATTCATTTGTTTGGATTGATACTTTGGTATTTTGTATAATTCCCGATATTGTAATTGTATTATTATATTAAGAGCGAACCCTCAGTTCGCTTCTTAAAGTCCTTTGAGAATTTAGCTAAAATTAAATTGAAATTTACAAACATACTGGGGTTTACTTCCTACCCTATTCTTTTTTTTTCTTTAGTTCGCTAGTGGGTTCCTGTAAGAGCTAGGCAGTTTTCGGGCTTCGACTGGTAATTTTACGAAACTCGTGGCGCCCTCTCTATTTTGTTTCTGGCTAGCATAAAAGCCGATATAGATTTGTACCCCGCCCATAAAACCGACTGAGCATCCCGGAATTTTATGGTTGCGCACTTGTGACAACCCACTAGAGTACTAGAGACGATTTCTTTTTTTTTATATAGGAAAGTGCGTAGCAGTACCTCAAGATCTGTATCATCTGAGTATACATGCCATTTCTCATCTTTAAAATCTAAAATAAAATTAAATAGTCTAACAAAATCGGCACCAAAAATAAAATCATGAGGTATAGACGGAACTACTAAAACTTTGACAATGTGACAAATATTGCTTACTGTTATAGGTAAATCTACCACACCTTTAATTTCTTTCTTTGTGTTATCAGCGGTACTAATATAACGTACTGGACTTCTATTAATTTGAATATTTAAATTTCCTAAAAGCTTTAACCCTACTGCACCCACTACAGAGGAAGTTGCGCCGGTATCACATAAAACGGTTATACTTGATCAAAAAGTTGAGCGGAAATATAAGGTCTATTATCTAAGGGTTGTCTAATAAATAAAGGAGCGAACTCAGTTACTGTTACGGCTTCTCTACAACTATAAAAATTTTTAACAAACGCCAACCATTTATTCCAGTCAACATAATCAAAATTTTTTTTAAAATTACATGAGTATTTATTGGCCTTAATACGGGAATAGGTGTCGCGACCAAAACAATTCACCCCCCTTACTTGTTTTTTGAACAGGACGAACAATTCATAACGGTACAATTCGGTTGTCCACATCGATAACAAAATTGTTTCCTTTTTTGTAAACACGCGGTATAACGATGATTAGGTGCCTGGCAGTTCCAACAAATTACTTGTTTTTTAGTAAAAACATTTTCGGTAGTGCCTGAAGTACTGGGTTGATCATTAGCCGTCACTGTACTAGTTCGATTAAGCGAAATATTTTGCCTTTTAAATTTAGAAAAATTTTTACGAGAATTATTTTGATTTCGGTAGGTATTTGGTGTAGGAGTACTAATACTAGTTTCATGAATATCTAAAACTTCAGAAACTCTACTCTTAGATTTGATATAAGCCGCTGTCTCAAGTTTTTTACATAAATCTGTAAGCTCTCTCACGGAAGCTGTTTCCCTCAAAGCAAGCTGCGAAATATATTCTGGAAGTAAATTTTTACGAATATGCTTAACTTTAGTTGCTTCGGCAGGTAGTCTAGGTAAACGTGTAAATAAATTTTCCATTTGAGCAATAAAAAGGTTAACCGATTCATTTTTCCGTTGCTTTCTAGTTTTAATTTGATCCCAGATCTCATCTTCAGCATCAGGAGGTAAAAAATCTGTTTTTAACCGAGTAATTAATGAATCCCAATCTGTTAATGACGATTTAACACTGCGGTACCATACAAATGCGTCACCTACAAACAATTCTACTGCAGAATTAAAAAGATCTGACTCACTAACTTTCCTCGATAAAGCTAACTCGTTAATACGTTCTATAAAGGAATAAACATTTTTAGAATCACCAGTAAATCGTACACCCCATTCAGAAAGTGGTTTCTGCGCAGCTGGATAGGTAAATGTTGGAGATGCTACATTAATAACTGGACCGGTATGCGTTGCAAATGAAGTTTCAAGATTTCCGCCATCATTATTTAATTTACTAAACAAATCTGCTTCTAATTCTACACTAGTAGCATAAGCCTCGTTTTTAAACTCGGTTACGACCTTTACATGATCATTGGGAATTATGATACGTTTTACTCTATTTGAAATATGATTAAGTCGTGACTTGATTCTCAAAAATGTGGAATCGGATTCGGTAGTAGCCTCTTCAAAGTCTAGTAATGCAGCTTTAATTAACCGTAAGGACTCTAACACTTCATTTTTCTCTTCTTCAAAAAGCACACTATATTGCTGCATATCGATATGGTATGTATCACCTCTCTGCCGTTCTTTACTTAAAAGTCTACCTAATATTTTTCGCTTATCCGCTATGGGTTTCTGCGTAACGACACCTCTAATTGCTAATTCATAATTTATCTCTGATTGGAGTAAATGGTTAGGTTGAAATATATCATCCATCTTAAAAAATTTTAAAATATTCTAAATCCAAATAGGAGAATTTAAATTTAAGGCTGTAACAAATATTTAAAATATTCTGAGTTGCTCACCCGGAAACTAATGCGATTAAAACTTCTAAACGAATGCAGATAATTTTACAATCTATAATTATTATGACTATCACCCTGTATAACTAATACGATAAAAATATTAACTACTTAATTTAGTTGCCAGTACCTTATCAAGAAAAGTGGAACAATTCTTGTACACCCTGTACAATCTTTAATGTCTACGATACTCTACTTCAAGAATAAATTACAAAAAAACTTTTTTTTTTAACTTCCAACACACTTAGTAGTCTCACGGAAAACAAAAACAATAAGAGCTAACGGTCCTGAAAAAAAATTTTTAGGCAGCACTAACAAAATAACTGTACCCTGGTGCAACCTAAATTCTGAATATATATATGCTTTATATTAAATAATGTAGCTGACCCACAATTTAATGTCAATCTGCAGCGTGTAAACAGGCTATTATAAAATTTACTTAAAGATATTCAATATAAACCTGCAAAAAACATTCCTTGGAAAAAGGCAGTGTAAGCATTAAAAATTCTAAGGAGAATTTTTTCTAGTACCTTTGTATTAGAAGTTACTTCTATAAAAAAATTTAAAGTTTTTTATCCACCAGATTCTGTACTGTATTTTAGATAAGCTAAATATCAACTGCTGTCTACCAATAAAAAAATTACTTAAATATTTGTCGAAAAAGTTACTTGGGGAATAAAAATGAAATAGAAAGACTTGTTGAATCTTTAATAAATTTGAAAAAACACGAGCCCCATAAGTTGGGCGGCACTTTTGTGCGACGTATTTCTCTCTATTCTTTTGTGAGAAGATAATACCTATGTTACACAGCGGACGGCAGCTGTTCGCCTATTAGAGCATGAGTCGTAGGTTCACTTGGTCAATCGTGTTTTCTTATAAGAGTCAACAAATCTCTCAATTTTGGGCGCCACTCCACCCTTGGTCAATTGGTAGGCAAGTGGAGTACCTCTGAGTGATATGTACCAAATTAGGAATTAACGCTAGCTAGCTGAAATAGAAATATAGTACCTCTTTCGACAAATAAAACTACACAGTATATGGTCCGAGATAAGATCTATTTAATGATTGTTGTTACTGGTGGATTAAATAATATTTAAGTATTACAGCAGGCAGTTTAACCTGTATAGAATTACAATTGAGATCTCTAGGGAAATCAAGAATCTAGATCTTTTACAAGGTTAACCAATTCTGAAAGAGTGAAGCTCGTATACTTAAATTACTAATTAAATTTGAAAGAGTGAAGCTCATGTACTTATATTACTAATAAAATTTGAAAGAGTGAAGCTCATATACTTAAATTACTAATTAAAATTTGAAACGAATTAATATGTAAGGCTTATCTGACCATCCGGTAACGTAACCATCAAAACAGGGCTTCGGACAGAGCAACTGAGATTTATTCTAACTTCTCCAGCAGGCAAAAAGGCAGGTAGTATTCAAAATTCTCAGGACCATGAATAGTTCATCCCCAACTAAGACTTCAGGTTATCCATAAAAAATTAAACCAGGAACAAAAAAAAATTATATATAACCAGATTTATAACTGCAAACAAGATATCATCCTCTTGCTTAAAGATTACCCAGGAAACCAGGTAGTCTAAGACTCTTGAATCTTAAAACTCTAACCTAAAACCTAAAACCCTGGAATACAAATCCCATTATAGTTATGTAATATAACGAAAAGTTAAATTCAACTCACCTCTGCATAAAGAGGGTTTTAAAAATTTAAAAAACATACAAGACATGGAACGGCAATGCGGCAGCTAAAAAAATTAAAAGGTATATAGAACCACGTGGAGATATGAAATTTTTAATATAGACATACCTGTGAAGAATTTACTGACGAATCCGACTGGGATAATACTTCGTAGTCATAGTCGACTAATACTATGTATAAAAATCCAATAAATTATACATGAAGTCCAACCCTTGCGGATGTAAAATAGCTCTAGCAAACAACCGACTACTTGCCCATCTCGATTGTAAAGAGGAACCAAAAAGCCAGAGTTCTCTGTGAACTTCTCAAAAAAAAACCCCTTCACAGAACATGATCACAGAATCCTTAATTCACGGAGTAACAAAAGAATGTCACAGAACAACACTATGAAATATGTACGAAACTTCTGTATTATATGAAGTGCTATTATTTTAAAAAAGAAAAGAAATCTGTAAGTTTTGCCAAGTATGAATACCACTGCCTATTCGCCGCTAGATGTCCTGGTGTGTACTAAACTGTTAAATATAAAAATAAATAAAATGTACAATTTCGTGGTTTGGAAAAACCAAATGCTACAACATTATAAAAGTAAGAACTATTCACTTGGATTACAGTATCACTTCTGGAGCCTTCTACAACAATCGGCCCTCTCACACCATATACGAATTTGCAATTTCCGTTGATCCTGGGTTCGCCGTCGACGAAACACCCACGCATCTTATTTACCTGCCGATAATAAACAGGCGAGAAATAAATAATATTTGCATAACTGTACCGGATCAGAACTTTGAGCTTGTCAACTTCAAGGGCGAAGAAATAATAGTTCGATTGGAGATAAAGAAGCTCACATAATAACATGGTATTGATTTTCGACCAGCATCAGACATCTGATAAAATTGATGTGCCCGCACCAGCTCCGCCAGTATTACAGAAAACTTGTAGCAATACAGACGCTGTTACTACTACAAACAACAACAAAAAACCACCTTTAACCGCATCGAGTATTAGTTTCTTGGAATCGCTGGGGATACAATGTCAGCGTCAATGTTCAACATTTTCCGAAAGGCACAATCCGATGATTCAATAGAGAAGGTGGAATGGCGAAAGTATTACCCGTACACTCGATCTTTCCGAAATAATGACGTAATTGAAATTGCCGTCAATCAATCGACGCTCTTCGATGCCACCTACGACAGTCAAGAATAATAAAGACCGGTGATGGGGCTGTTTCCTTTGTAAATAACGCTCCAGCTTTCATGTTCTCATCCGTAAAATATGTAATTGGCGGCGGATCTATGGAGATGGAAATTGCCCAAGAATGCGGTATATTGAGTACTGTTCGAGGTTATCTCTGCTATTCGCCTGAAGATTCCAGACATTTAGCCATAGCGGGATGGAATTATCCCAATGGAGCCGATAACACCTTCAGTTTTCTAATTCCATTGAAGCATCTTTTCAACATCTTTAATGATCTTCGGGCTGTCATATGTGGTATGCAGACGTTTACATTTATAAGAGCCAATAATGACGACAATTGCTTTTTGATACGTGATAACGCCATTAACGCTACTACTACGGCAAAATTAGATATTCAGAATGTGGAACTTAAAATCAAGAGAATATACCCGGAGAGTAGCACAAAAGAAAGACTGCTGCAAGGCGTTGCGGCAAATAATCCAATCATAATACCATATAGGCTGTGGGATGTACAAGTAAAGTCACTAACAGAGGGCGCTACTACAGATACCTGGGCCGTGAAAACGACATCTAACGTCGAAAGCCCGAAATATGTTATTGTCTGCTTCCAGACGGAGAAACTAGACACAACCAAAAAGGACCCAACGGAATTTGATCATACAAATATCGCCAATATCAAACTGACATTGAATGCTGAAAGCTTCCCCACAGAAAGAATGCGCCTAAATTTCGCGAAAAATGATTACAGTGAAACACACTACAAGTACACCGAATTTTATCCTAGTTATATGAACTGCTTGGATAAGCATGCGCTATTGGATTATGACCAATTCAAGGAACGTGCACTATTTGTCTTTGATGGCTCGAGGCGAGACTAAAATGAGCGGTCATCTACTGTGGACGTAAGATTGGAGATAGAGACTGGCGAAGGTTTTCCCGATAATACTCGAGCTTACTGCATAATTGTACACGGTTGCATTATGGGATACCTCCCACTCGAACATATTGTGAATAATCTTAAAGTTTGAGTTTGCTCCGAGGTCTTCGAGCCAGTTCCAATCAAGACCTCTAGCAAGTTCCAGTGCCTGGCCAGGGTTTCAATCTGCCCGATTTTCACCCGAAAGAGATATCTTTTATCTGCGGTCAACGTACGGCACATTACCTATTGAAGCCACCGAAGGCATTCAACGTCCTAAATGCGGCCTCCAAGAGGCAGGTTAAATATTTGTAGCAATCTCATCATGGCCTGAAATATACCAGCGGATTTATTGAATATGATATGTTGGATGTAATATTAAAGACCCACCTGATAGATGATAAAAATATCTGTATAATATACGTTAAAGGACATCAAAAGGCGGAATTTCTGAGACAAAGGTTGCTGAAATTGAAGCCTACAGCATTCACGGCGAAGACTATAGTTACCGTGGAAAATCTATACTGGAATATTTTGGACCGCCACCTGTATTTAGTAAAATTAGTTCATATTGTTTTTATCATTGTACACCTACAAGTATGTGTAGCTTAAGAAATTGTACGGATCTTTACAACTGGTTGTTTGTCGGTTTACCTAAATAAAATAATTTTTAACAAATATTTATGTTGTTGTTGTGTTGTTGTTGATAGGCGGCGCGGTTACCCGCAGCACTCAGGTCTTTCGACCCATTGTGCCTGCCGCTAGTTGGGAGCTATTGGAAGAGACCCGTGCTGTGCGCATGGGCCAAAATCCCTTGTAGGGGAAGCTCCCTAATGTCCTGAGGCAGAAGAAATGCTGCGCCCAGGTGTTTGTGTCTCTTGACCATGAGGCAGGCACAGCGACAGAGGATGTGAATGGAGTCCTCGTCATCGTGTCCGCAAAACCTGCACCTTCTAGTGTCACTAAGACCGATAGTGTTAAGGTGCTTGTTAAGATGTCCGTGACCTGTCAACAGTCCTGTGACAATCCTTATGCTGTTACGACTTAGTGCAACTATTGATCGAGTTGCGTTCGACCAAGGCCCTTCAATTAAGAGCCTGGCTTGTCGCAGCCCAGTCACGTTTGACCATTCTTCCTTTGATCTTACCTTGATACAGTTTCCAATGGACCTTGCTACATAACTAGGCGGAAGCCCCAGCACTGGTTCGGGCCTTGTAAACTGTATACTTGAGCCTCTCTTAGCCAGTGCATCGGCCTCCTCATTTCCTGTTCTATTATGATGACCCGGTACCCAGGTCAATTTTACCTGATTGTTTTGTCCCAGTTGGGTCAGACCATTAACACACTCTAGGACCGCCCTGGAGGTGATCCTGTAGGAGATCAAGGCACGTAAAGCCGCCTGACTGTCGGTGCATCTGGATATGCTGATTAGAATATCTCCTTTTGAGATTTTCCTGAACACATGCAGAGATAGCAAACACTTCCGCCTGAAAGACCGTGGCATACTTTCCCAAGGAGAAGGATAGTCTCGCCCTCGGGCGCACGCCCCGGACTCCCGCCCCTGAGCCCTGGTCTGTCTTGGACCCATCCGTAAACCAGACGAGCCCATTCGAGACCTGAGCATCAGGATTTTCGAGCCAAGCGTCCCTGTCCGGTATCTCTACTATGTAAGGTTTGAGAAACACATAAGTGGGAGATATCCTGTCACTGGGTGCGTCCAGTAGACTGTCTCCTCCCACAAGTTCCCCAAGAATACTTGTGTGTCCACCATCGTGGCTTTTACCTAGCCACCGCCCCCACTGCTTGACCCTATAAGAGGCCCTCCTTGCCTCCCCCTCAACCACTGTATGCAGTTTAGGGAGAGACAGGAGAGCCTCCAGAGCCTCAGTGGGAGCCGTGCGTATCGCTCCTGTCGTGCTTACACACGCCAGGCGTTGTAGTTGATTTAGACGTTGCTTGATGGTAACCCGCCGGACGGCTGGCCACCATACAATCGACGCGTATAGAAAGGAGGGTCTAATAACCGAGGTATAGAGCCATAAGGTGGCTCTCGGATTAAGCCCCTACATTTTGCCAAAGAGCCTCTTACATGTCCAGAAGGACGCGGTGGCTCTCTGTATTTGTCTGTCTATGTGGGGTACCCATGACAACTTTTCGTCTAGGATAACTCCCAGAAATTTGACCATCTTTGAACGCTGGATGGTCTTATTGAAAATGGTTGGTGCTTTAAAACCATCCAACTTCCTTTTCTTAGTGAAGAGGACTAGATCGATCTTAGAGGGGTTAACTCTCAGCCCTTGTCCTATACACCATTCTTCTATGATTCTTAGGGCCCTTTGAGTGAGCTCACTAACTGTATTTGCAGATACTCCCCCTGCGGGCACCCTCGGCCCACAGTCGCTCTAACTGTGACTTCATTGAGAGAGGTAGAAATCGAGCGGTTTGAAAGCATGGAATAAATCCACCTAGCTATGGTAGGTGGGAATCCGTGATCCTCAGCCGCTGTTAGAATTGAATTGTAGGAGGTATTATCAAATGCCCCAGCTATGTCCATGAAGGTCCCGATAGCGAGCTCCTTCTGGCTAATCGTTTTCTCTATTTTGTAGACTACGGAGTGCAATGCTGTTTCCGTAGATCTACCCGTTTGGTAGGCGTGCTGTGAGCTATGTCATGGTATAGTCACTAGCGGGCCCTCTTTCAGAAATCTCTCTATGAGCCTTTCTTGTAGTTTCAGTAGAAACGATGTTAGGCAGATCGGTCTAAAGGCCTTCGCTTCATCATAAGAAGCTCTACCTGCTTTAGGAATGAAAACCACTCTCGCTGCTCTCCAGGGTTTTGGAATATATCCTAGAGCTAATGTTGCTATGTATAGATCACGCAGATGCTGGATGATGTATTCTGACCCTTGTTGAAAAAGAGCCGGAAATATTCCATCCATACCCGCACTCTTATATGGGGCAACCTCTATGTGGGGAGTCCTCTGGTGTTGGATAGAGCTGGAACTTTTGGCAGAACCAGGAAAGTGGAAATCCACGAGGTGCTCCAACGCCTCCTTGGTGGTGCACGTATATGTACCATTAGGAAGCCTAAGAACATCGATCCTGGATTCGTGGTTATATTTCATGATTTTATAAATCCTAGATGTGGCAGGGGCGTCTTCAATGCTTTCGCAGAAGTCTTTCCATGCCTGTCTCTTACTTCTCCGAGTACAGCTCTTAAATCGACGTTGAGCCATTCTATATTGGTCCCAATCAATAGTTCGATTTTGTGTTCATGGCCCTGTTAAAGAGCCTGCGTGCTTCTTTCCTTGTTTCTTAGAGCTCAGAGTTCCACCATGGGACTGTATGTTTACTCCTAGTAACTTTTAGCGGGCAACTCTGTTCATATGCTCGGACCATGGCCCGGCTAAGAATATCATTGCTTTCCTCTATCTGATAGTTTGTGCGAGGCCTAGAATGAGGTCTCACATTAGCCGACAGACTTTCTTTGTAGATACCCCAATCTGTGAGTTTTGGGTTTCTATACTCTTGTGTCGTAGGGATTGTGTCTATCTCTAGACTAAAGCAGATGTGGCGATGGTCGGACATGGACACCTCCGACAAAACATGCCAGTTTTTGACCCAGTGCGAAGCCCAAGATGAGCTGACAGTGATGTCTATAACCTCTTGCCTAGCTCTTGTAACAAAGGTAGGTTTCGAGCCTCTATTGAGCGTGTCCAACTCATTGGAGTTGATGTACTCAAAAATTGCCGTGCCTCTAAAATTGGTGTCTCTGCTCCCCCAACATGTGTGGTGAGCATTTGCGTCACACCCAATAATCAGCGGTAGACCTTGATTCTTGCACCACGTGACGAGATCCATGAACTGTCTAGATGGTGGATTTTGTGCTTCATATGGTAAGTATGCGGAGCCAACAATGAAGCTCCTATGTTCACTCTAATGACTACCATGTCCCTGTAACAGAAATTGGTTAGTTGAATGGCATTAACATGCTTAGCAGTATATATACAGGCTCTTGGGGTTTCCGCGTCGGAGCTCACAAATATGCGTCCCCATTTACGACTAAGACCCTTAATAGAGCCTTTGGTCACCCAAGGTTCCTGTATCATTACAATATCTGTATGCCCCACCGCGAGCTGCTGACTTATAATGGAAGTCGCAGCGATGCAGTGTTGCAAGTTGCTCTGCGTAAAACGTAGTAGTTTGGGGTCACAATTTACCTGTGTACCCATTTTGTTTCCGGTTGAGGGTCACTCCGAAGCCCCAGATTCCGCCCGGACCTCCGGGGAAGCGGAAGCCTCAGGCGGCTCAGCGGCCTCAGAGTTTCCCCTTTGGAACTTAGGGTCCCAAAAAGAGACCCTCGCCATACCAGCATGACCCACAAAGTTGATCCTCTGCATGGTCAAGGCTGACGCTCATCCACCCCGAGAATCAACCTAGAGCCTTTGCCAGGTACCTCGATCGTCTGGCTTATCTTCCAGAGCCCCGTTTGGAGCTCTGGAGTAGACCGCTCGATGCGCCGAAGAATGTTGCCCTCGTCCACAGGCGCGCCCGGCACGAAGGCAACAATCTTCCTTAACTTAGGGAGGGCCGCTCCCTCCAAAGTTTGAAGGGTAGTCCCCTGGAAAGGAGACAGCCTCCGTGCTGCTCCGTCAACCTAAATTCGTCGAAGCGTGGCAGAGAGCCCTCTAATGGGAGAGCGTCAATACCGCGCGCCAACGCAATCTCCAGACTGTTCCGTAACTCGGTCGAGAGCCTCGTAGCCGGGAAATCCTCCCCGGCTATCGCTACCCTCAAGGCCGAGTTAACAGCCTGGCTGTATGTGGCCCTAGCACGGACCTTTTTAAAGGCTTGCTGAGCTGGAGATGGGGTCCCCCCCGCCTCGCGACACCTTTTCAGGCCCCCTTTGGCGGAGGAGCTCCCTTGCTCAGTTTGCTTCTTTAAGGGGGAAGCCCCCGATGAGGAGGGACCCGCCCCTCCTTCGGTAGTTGCCAGCCTGGCCTTGCGAGCCTTTTTTTTCTCAGACCCCGAGCGATTACGTCGCCCAGAGCCCGAGGTGAGAAGTGCCCGCGCCTCGGCCGTAGGAGGAGCATCCACAATTTCCCCCTCTCTAGTGGGAGCCCTTGAGGAGGGCCCCGGATTGCTATTTGAGGACGCCCCTTCAGAGGAGCTCAAATCAAATATTTATGTTATTCTATTATCCCCTCCACTTGTTTCTATTCCTAATTAAAAATATATAAAATATAATAGCTATAATCTAATTCAGTATTACATCTGCTTTAACTCCTAAAATTTATAATGTTAAAAGTGAGGTTAGAGCAGCAGCATATTTGTCGATTGCGAAAGGCTATTGTGGAAGATCGCCAATTTAATAGTTTCCAAAAACTTGATATTGCACCTATGGGCGTTGAATGGGAGCGAAACGTCTTTCAAAATTTATCTAGATTTAATAAAGGTATACGGCAGCAGCAGGGTTCTAAACGAATCACGCCTCAACGGGTGGAATAAATTGAAAGATTTGCATGTGGTGATGTCAGTAGTTTGATGAAGATGGCAATGTTAATTTCTCACTGCGGCGCGTAAAACAACAATTAACTACCAAGATCGATTAAGTAGCTCGGGAAAAAAAAATATATATATAAATTTACAAAATTTACAAATCTGCCGATATATTTTCCCGACAACGAAATATAATAAGAACAAATTTACCAAAGCGTTTGCACAAATTCTCACTGGCTTGGTTTGCCTGCTAGCTAACAGTGAAGATGGGGCAGGTTCAATAAATATGATAAAAAAAAAACTATGGGCTGGCGCCCATAGTTTATGATGGTTAAAACCAGCCAGTATAACATGGTTCAAATTACTACACAACCATGAGTCCAGCAAAAAAAAAAATATCTATATGGTTGTTTGTGAAACGCACTAAGGTAAAACTATGTCCAAGGCACAACAAATTGCTATTAACCTTCTCAAAATATCAACAAGCAGATAGTCGAAATATAGTAACATAAAACAGCTATAAAAGAAACAAAATATTTAAAGAAACCTTGTCTATATTACGGCTAAATGTACTAAATGGTACACAAAAAAAATGACTAGGTAATAGTAAGGTATTAAATAACAGCCAACATAAGTATGTAGCTACTGCGCATGCGAAAATAAAAGTATGCGCAAAGTCGCATGAAGGCAAATAATAATAGCGTCGCAAGAGCTCCCGCGCATCCGCTTCTCAATATCAACACCAATTTAAATAATTAAATGTCCGCAATACCCAAACCTTCCGCATGTACAGCATATATGTTACAATAAATATTAATAATTATGGCAGATGTTACGTATCAAAATATATATACCTAAGAAAATATTAACATTAACAGTGACTACAATCTTATTAATTGAAAGCAATGAATATTTAAGTAAGCAAACAAAAAAAAAATAATAAGCAAAATTATTAAGCCAATACATAAATTAAGCTTCAAGCAAGCAAAAAAACTACTAATGGTTAGCTAAGCATATACACTAAAAACATCAAGGCAATAAGTTATATAATCGGCATAAATCGGGTTTTAACAAACAAAAAAAAAATAATCATCAGTACCAAAACTTAGATTAATCAATAAACATTTGTCTAAGGGGAGGCAATAAATATCATATCCCGAGTTCATAAAAGAAATATGTAAAATATTCAGTAGTGGAGTATAGCGTAAAAACTTGCGTGTATCCTGGAAACTTCACAGCAGACAGCAAAAACAGGAAAGATTCTACCATCAGCCAGGCAAAGGTGAAAAACCACAATGTAGAAAAATATTCCGAGACGAAACCAACCCGGATGGGACAGTTGGTTGAGAATAAATCGTTCAACCAATCAATGACCTATTCTAAGAACCCTAAAATCCATAAATAAAAGGAAATTAGTAAAATATAAAAATTATAAAATCAAGCTTAATCCAGCTCGGCATATTTTAAGCTCAACAAGCGCAGTAAACTAAATTAATAAGTAGGTAATGTATAATTACTGAATATGACTTTCATTAAATATCATATTTTAATAATAAAAGGACCAAGTAATATTTTATTAAATAAAGAAAACTGATTAAATATTCCTAATGGAATGTTCTAAAAGTTTACTTGATAGCCTACCATAATAATAAAAAAAAATAAACAGGTAAACTTTACTTATGAAGTAACAAATACAGAAACTTTAATCATTAATATGAGAACAATTAAAACAAAAGAATTTATAAGGTATAACTAATGTACTTACATCCTTAAGGGAGCTAAAACTGATTAATTGCTTAAAAAAAATGATCAATTATGCCTCACACAAAAATAGACAACTCATCTTATTTACCAGGCAAAATTCTGAAAAATAGTCCACTTGGCAACGTTGTAAACTATAAAAGCACTTAAGTAAGTTGCCTCAATTTAAGGGTAGAATTAAATATCGCTTTGTATCCCTACTATTATACAAAAGGTGACATGTAGAAAAGAAATCAACTTACCCTTGACAAGGGGTTCTTGGCTATAAATTCAACAAAAATTCTCCTTTGGAGAACTGCATTAAGTATTGGAATTGTAAATAGACACTACAGTCTGCAGTTCAGATGGTGACAATACATCCAAAGCACTATTGGAAAAACAGCGCGGCGTGAGTAATACTAATCCCTTTTCAAAAGGTAATAATTGAGGTTCACAACACAATATACCACTCAATGGAACAACACGAACCCAAATTATAAATTGCTGGTTTGGAAAAATAATCCTTCTTCGAGATGACTTCAATATTCAAAGATTTTCCAAATCCAAAACTACACGACCTTGCATATGGAGAACGTAAAACGAAAGTGCCGGAAACGGCTGTCGAATCGTTTCAAAAAACTATCCTCTGTGTGATTGGTCAAACCTTAGCCAATCATATGTAAGGAAATACAAATCTTGGCTTAATTATAATAAATTCACATAGATATCTCAATAAAAATGATCAGGAATATACATTACATAAGATTACAAGCGTAGCGTTCTGCACGTTAGCGTAAAAGTATTAGTTACGTAATGTATCGGTGGCTTAACCGCGAACTAGGTTCTGTAAACATCCTGGTAACGTTGTACCGCGCAGAATCATCGTTCGTATCGTTCGGTGACGATATGTTGTCGAACGTGAACAGCTGTCGGAAACTAGAAGTGACAGATAAGGTTAAAATGAATCAAATCAAAACAAATGGATAAACAAATTACTTCTATACATTTTGTATATAGCTAGAGCCTCCCATTTAACTGGTAAGTATTATAATAGCGTACAAGTACATGGCCTATGTACGGACATAGAAATCTAATGTTGTTTACTAGGTACGTGTGAAATTACACTATTTTAACAAGTTTATTTACTTTTTAGGGTGCAAATGTTGTAAAAGGGCTTTCCCAAGGTACTGTAGCACAGTGAGTACCTACCAGATATAATAAATAACTAGCCCACTAAAGGAAAAGCTAATTATGAAATTGTGCAGTTATATGGTTAGTCGAAGAGTTTTATCGGTGGCAGCCTTAATACTATGAAGTTGTGCAAGCTCAATGTGCATCTGTATTAGCTACTTAGTCTACAGACAATAATATGAAAAGGTAAGAATATAGTATATTAATTTTAATTCATTCCTAACTTAATATAAAACATTGTTTTAGGAGTGACGACAACTTGATGCGATACCATGGTAGTAGTAATGAATTCAAGGGACATAAATAGAGAGATATAGTTAAGAATAATAAATGTGTGGAAATTTATTTAATAGAATGATATGAATATGTGATTCTAGTGATTGTATGGGATACTTATCGTACTATTAACGTAATGATAAAATGAAACGTTACATCACTATATAATCCTGCAAACGATCTTGCAAAATATCCTCTACATTCAACAGCCGTACAGTATAATTCGCAAGAGGTCTTTGTCTGTTTTGATAAGGATGGTGCTGAAAACGAAAGCTGGCCTTCTAATTGGGTGCGGATGACGTCGTATGCAGCCAATAACATACCAACTTTCATAGCTCCAGTGTCAAATTCTACCTGCCAATATAAATTCAGAATCCGATTTCAATATGCTACTATAGGTGACACTGACTGGTACGAGATGAAGAGCACATGTGTTGATATTCTCACTACTACGCCAGCCGCTGTCATTATTCCCAAAGAGTGTATTCCACAATCAGTATCTGGTTTGTTGTACTATATAACAGTTTGTTCGTCTCTACTGCTACTAAAAACCGCTATTAGACTCGTTGTTGCCAAAGGATACGTGATGAGCTGAGGGATCTAATTTTCAGTGAACGTCATGACAGCGTGTATGATATGCAATCCACTCAAAATGCCGAGAGTAGATATGCAGAGTGTCGAAAAACTGTACAAAAGTACCAACATTGTCTGGATTTATGTGATAAATTTCAATATGGAAATCTTAGCATTCAAAAGTATTGCCGCGAGATGATAGCAGCCGGTATGAAAAGCTATTTATTAGATATTAAAATGTTTCTACCTCCTGAATATATCAATAAATTCAATATTGTGGAGGACGATAATGACGATTAATAAATATAATATTAAATTTTAACTCTAGTTTTATTTACTATTACTATTATTTATAGTTGAAATAGCTCAGTGGGAGAGCGGTAGATGGAAAAATCTATTGGGCCCGGGTTCGATTCCTGGTTTCAACATATGCTTTTCCAATTCTTGTTCCACCTATGAGCCTAACTAGACACTATTACCTGTTAATAAATAAATTTTACCTGTGATTTTTGTCACTGGGTTCCCTGCGATTTGTCACTGCGATTTGTCGCTGTGATTTGTTGTTGTGAAATGTTCCCTTTCCCTCTTTTATGCAACACCACTGTAGTTTATTGATGGCGGCCAATAAGGCGTCGATAAAAAGATGGCCGAATCCTGCATTCTGATTGGTGTGGTCTGAATGCCACAAAAAAGACCTGCTGGCCAATAAGGCTGCTGCTGACGCGAATGGTGCAATCTGATTGCCTGATCTGAATGTCGCAATGGCACTCAAAATGGCCGCGCGGTCTGAAGGCGGGGTGTGTGAAACGTTATCTGCAATCTGATTAGCGTGATCTGAATGCTCCAATAAAGCCTCAATGGCCAATAACCGAGTGGCCAATAACTGGGGTGTCAACTACTGGGGTGCCAATCATTAGAACTTGGGCGCGGCTCGTGACGTCTGGTCGCCATCTTGACGAACCTGCGTCACACACACTCTTGGGGTGCTCTTCTACAGCCCCTGAGGCACCTGCTGATGCACCCTGCTACCTAAGTCTTCGTCTTCAGCCCCTACACCAATGACCAGCAGCTTCTTGGTGCAGGTAGCCATCAGCAGCTGTCCGCAGGTGCCCCTGACATCACTTCCGTCGGAGAAGGAACCTGGTTTATCTAATATTTACTATTGTTGACTGTTATATTCGTATATACGTAAACATTCAAATATTAGTATTGGAAATACTTCTGTGATCGTATATATGGGAGCCGTCTCTTAAAATATTAACGCTTAGCGGTATGCAAAAGCAAGCGTCCTCGACATGGACACGTACTCATATGGAGACGACCTAGCCTAGCTGTGTTGTTATAATCAGCAGTCTATGTTTATTGTTTATGCTTGGGTTACATCATTCCTTGACCACAGTGATTTATGAACTGATGTTGAGTGTAAAATAAACGTTTGGTATTTACTGATCGTTGTAATAGAATGAACAGGTTTGTTATTTTGTTAATTTAGACTAACATATATACAGGGTGGGCTAATATACAGGGTGAACTAAATCTGACTGTGTGTACGTACAGGGATCTCGGAAACTAGAAGAGATACAGAAATGGTTAAATGGGCCAAGTAGTGCAGAATTTAATGCCCGTCAATAATCCGCTGAGAAAACAATTGAATTTCGCACAGTCTATATTTTATTTAGAAAAAAGTGAAAATCGACAATTTTCAAGTTTCCTTCTAACTCTTTTGTTTGCATTCGGATCGAAAAAAATCAAGGGTCATTTTGGGCAGTTTTTTAGGGGGATCCCAGTTTGCTATGATACATACTTTTCGAGAAAATGCTAGCTTTTCTAATGGACGCCATATTGGATTTTTCCATTTTTGAATTTAGCGATTTTTTCCGATTACCTTGATATAGCACATGTCATATTTCTAATTAGTAACGCAAAATATTATTTTCAAGAACAAAATAGTAGGCCTTGAAGATAAGTGTGACAGCAATAAACAAACACCATATTGTGAATAAATAATGCATATTATTATAATCTGAAAAAATATGTAGATTGAAAAATAACTATAGGTAGTGTAACGAAGTTACTTTTTGTTCCGTAGTAATTTAAACAAGAATTACATATGAGCCGTTTTATTTGAACACACCGTATATAAGTTTGTAAATATTTTTATAAACAATTCATATCCAAGTAATGCATTAATGTTTCCCAGTATAGTTTTATTATTATAGTACATTTGTTAATAGATAAGACTATAAACAATATACATTTATTCGATGGAAACCGGCCGAGATTCAAGAAATTCCAAACGTTGTTTTTACGCCGCCCGCAATTTTTGTTCCTAGCGAAATACATGAATATTTTCGTGTTGTAGGTACCCTAAACTATTTATTTAATGCATTGGAACTGGATAATATTTGATTCATATGCTATTTAAAAATACTTATGCAACTGCCATTTGAAATTTGATAAAGTCATATTATAATATATCTATTAAAGTATTTTATGACAAAGTTTGGAATACATAGCTCTCCGTATAGTCATGTTATGACAATTAATTTGTTTATTAATGTTTATGCACTTTCCGGCAATAAATGTTTACCGAACTTGTTTAATTTACTAAGGGGAATATATCTGAGACATGTTTGATGTATTACTATACCGTATTTGCCTATTGTTACCGAATTAACTTAAATTAAATTAAGTTATATTGAATTTAATATTGTTTAATTATTAAAGATATGATTTCCGTTATAACTTGTATATAGTTTTGTTAATGATAAGTATTTAAATATGTTATTTTGTTAGGAACCGATATTTAAATGCAGGTTGATGCAGTAAGGCATAAAAGTCAAAGTACGTTACTAAATCTGATTAAAATATGTTCTAATTACATATTAGATTCATATTAATCATTTGCCGATATTATAAATTAATTTCAAGTAAGCATTCCGCAAATTTAATAAAATTTGAGACCATATTTGGTCATGAAGCGAAATCCGCCGTTCTGATTGGTCGAACCAGCGGCCGAGGACTATAAAAGACCGGCCGATTTTCGTTAAAAAGACAGTATTTCGCCGATCTCCGAACCTGCAACTTAAGTAAGTTACAATGGGTAGGCTTCCTGTCCCAACCCTTTGGTAAATGCTGATGATGCCTGTGATGTGCGTATGCCTCCAGGAATATTTCTACAGCTATACCTGTCTGATTCCCTTTGGTAAATGCTGATGATGCCTGTGATGTGCGTATGCCTCCAGGAATATTTCTACAGCTATACCTGTCCAACCCTTTGGTAAATGCTGATGATGCCTGTGATGTGCGTATGCCTCCAGGAATATTTCTACAGCTATACCTGTCCGATTCCCTTTGGTAAATACTGATGATGCCTGTGATGTGCGTATGCCTCCAGGAATATTTCTACAGCTATACCTGTCCAACCCTTTGGTAAATGCTGATGATGCCTGTGATGTGCGTATGCCTCCAGGAATATTTCTACAGCTATACCTGTCCGATTCCCTTTGGTAAATGCTGATGATGCCTGTGATGTGCGTATGCCTCCAGGAATATTTCTACAGCTATACCTGTCCGATTCCCTTGGTAGATACTTGCTGAACAACCTGTGATGTGCGTATGCCTCCAGGAAGATTTCTATAAGTTATACCTGTCCTAAACTTTTGGTACATACATGATGAATACCTTGTGATGTGCGTATGCCTCCAGGGAGACTTCTACATCCGTACCTACCCCGACCCCTTGATACATGCTTGACGAATAACCTGTGATGTGCGTATGCCTCCAGGAAGACTTCGAATTCTGTATCCCTCTATCCGTCACGTTGCCCCGTTCCCACATAAAGCCGTTTTAATTTATTTTTATCATTTGTTTAATATTTTCACCGCTTCGCTTCTTAAACTGTGATTAAAGCTTTAGTTTGACACTGCCGAATTAATAGTTGAATAAATTGCACTACTGCTAATAACCTGGGTTTAATACATTGCATACCTGTATATAATATTGTTGCTTATTACCATTTGTTTATTTTGCTGATTTGCTACTTTTGCTAATTTATTTATTTTGCTGTCCGCCTTATGTCGCTGCTTGGCTATTTAATTTTATCTTAATAAATCTTGTAGTAAGCCTCCGAAACCGACTTTTATTACCTAGATTTGAGAAACATTTGACCCTCTGGCACGTGCAGTTATGCACCTTCTCCATTGAAGCTACCCCGCCTTTACTCATAAGCGAGTAGAGTCCGCGTGGACCATTCACCAAGTGAAACCCATGGATGTGTGGCGCCCGATGGCAAAAACTCGAGGATAAATCCGAAACCGAATTAAGAGAGTGTCACAAATTGGCACCCTCGAATTAAGAGCGTCACAGTAGGTATACTGAAATCTAATAACAAACTAAAATACGTAAACAAAACTAATACTGTTATTAATATGTTAGTGTTCGAAATGTCCACCATTATTATTCCGGCATTTGACACATCGGGTTCGAATGGAATTAACTGCTTTCCTCATGTGACGTCTATCTAGTGTAGCAAAAGCATTCGTCACACATTCTTGCAGCTCTTCAATGGTCTGATATTGATGGTTACTATAGACAATGATTTTAATAGTGCCCCATAGGAAGAAATCCAGTGGCGTCAAATCAGGACTCCTTGCAGGCCACTGAATAGGAGCGTTTGAATGTGGCGATACTCCATCATGCGCGAACCAAATTAAATTTCTTATATGTGTAGCGGTAGATCATCAAGAATATTTTGCAAGAAACGCAAATAACGATTTCCAGTCAGATTTTCATGGAATATGTACGGTCCTATTAATGATGAACCTAAAATCCCACATCACACACTAAACCCGAATTTTATTTGAGGCCTTACTTGAACAACATGACAACGTTGTTCGTTATGACGGTTAAACATTCCACAATTTGTAAATCGACTTTCATCAGTCCATAAAACTTGAAATGGAAATTCAGAATTTTGACCGCACATATTCACCAACCAATTGCAAAAGACACTCCATCTTTCATAGTCTCCTGGATATAAATTGGGTAAGGGATATTTTTTTGTATGGGTGGAATTTATGTTTTTTGAGAACTCTAACTACTGTTGTTTGTGAAGTACCAGCTTTTTGGGCAATTTGCCTTGATATTTCAGCATTATGGTGTACGCAAGCAACAACATTGATTTCGGATACTTGGTCAATAGTACTGTCAATTCTATTCGGCTTTTTGAGCGCTCCAAAATCTCTTAAATTTGAACACAATTATTTGAAAGTACTTACTGCTGGCTGCCGGCGATCAAAATATTGTTCAAAATATAGTTGTGCAGCCCTCGAGCTCCATTTCATTTTCACTAATAATTGTCTTAATAATGACACTAAGGTATATTTTAGTTGTACTCGATGAAAACTACGGAATGTTGATAATTATTATGACAGCACAATAAAAATAAGTAATCTCTAAACTGGAAGATTTAGTTTTATCGATACATCAAATGAAGGGTTTTGGTATCACACTCTGTATAAATTATAAATATAATGACTATGAAATATATAGAGTGCCGTAACAAAAATAGTTGTGTCTATTATTTTCAATACGCCTACGATATTTGCGTAAGATGCAAGATCTGTGAATTTTTAATTATGAGTTACAATTTTCAACAATTTTCTTTCCTTCTACTTTTTATTTTTATTGCGTATTTCAATAAATCATAATTTCTTAATATTGGAGAAATTAAATGATATTGCTTAGTTATATTTTGTGCTTAAATATAAATCTGAAATATACCTATATTTTTACTATTAAGCTTTAATCATGGGTTATGATATCTTTAATTTTAAGAATTAGTTGCAACCTGCCTACTTTATAAACTATCGTCAAAAAAATATTTTAGAAACAAATTAAAATAACTCTGAGACAATTACATTTAGATATACAATATGCTATATCTTTCGGAAGGTCTTTGTATGAGCTTCAATATTACGTACTAATATACAGAGGTTTCCATTTAAAAAATCTAGTTATACGCAGTTGAAGTTTTGGAAAATTGATACCCTTTTACACCCTGTATATTCTAGCAGCAGATAATTACAGCAGATAATATTGATATGCTTGTACTAAATTTTATATTAAAATTCCCAAATATGTGAAAATTATTGCTATTTAAAATGAGGGGTCACAACAGTCAATGTTTTTCTGAAACAACAAATATCTCAAAAACTAATTAGTTAATTCCCAGAAAATCCTATATGGCTGGAAAAAAATTTACGTTTATTTCAAAAATATAAAAATATATAGGGCGTTCCATTTAAAAAAGTGTATGTTTGGTCTGGCGTTCGTTTATGAGACACCCTATATAATAACAATGGCGTAGTTTTCCACATAACACCAAACACTATGCTGCACCCGCCGCGCGTTTCAGCAACCAAGTTAGCATAATCTGGAGATGATTAAAACTCCAGTTTTAATCACACAGATAAATTCGTAAATCCCCGACTTTTTCATACTTCCTATTTTGTGTTTTGGGCTGCCTAACAGTTGTAGTTTATTTTCTGATGAATAAACCACTGACACACCTATATCTTTAAAAACCTTACTAAAACCACGGGTGAAACGAGGATCGTATGGAATAGATACGAATTTTGGATTTTCTGTTTCATTTTGAAAGGTCGAGGAATTTAGAAATTTCTTCAAAGTTACGTTTCCTAATTATTTTATCAATTAAACTTACAGAATATCCATTACCCGCAGCTATATTCCTAATCAATGCCTTTTCTTTTTCAAACCTCATTATTTAGGGGGAAGCTTAATAGGCGATGAATTAGAAAATTGAAACTCGCCATTTTGTGTTGAGCACAATGGTGAGAGTCTTAGGGATATATCTTAAATTACTGGTATTTTTTTTTTGAATATTTAAAATTCTAACTTATTTTCACTATTTCTAATTATTAATACATCTAAGAATGGTAATTGTCCAGAGTTTTCAATTTCATATGAAAATTTAACTGACGCGAAACGACTGTTCATTTAGAAACAAAGTTGTCAATATCGGTGACTTTTGTATTAAACACTGCAAAGATATCATGCACATATCGAACCAAACCCTGGGGAAATACTCGAGTTCTTCTTTTGCCTCCGTTTCGAATCTGTTCATTAAGAGATGGCAATGAATGGCGGCAAAGAGTTACCAATTGCTGTACCCTCATGTTTTTCGAAAAATTACCATTGAATCGAAAGCAATTTTATTTCATGCAAAGTTTAGCGAGTTGAAGATATTCTATTACTTCATTTTGACTGAAATGATTTTATTCAGGTAGACCACGGTCTGTGGTGTGGGAACACTTGGAAACAATGAACAACCGTCAAAGAAGATCAAAACTTCATCTTCTTCCAACTGGATATTTTTCATCTTATTAATGAAATCATTGGAATTAATCACAGAAAAACTAGGTTGTGCAATAGGTAAACTTTCGAACTTCTCTGTTAACCATTTTGATAGGTGGTAAGTCGGCGATCCAATTGATAAAACAATAGGACGCACCGACTTTCCTGGTTTATGATCTTAGACAAGCAGTACAATCTAGGTACACCTGGGTTAGATACATTTAACCTCCTATAGCCGGAGTAACAAGGTTGTTGCAAGATTTAAGTACATTTCTTACTTCAATAATGATTTTTGGTAATGGATTTCTAGAAGTTTATTATAAGGGCCATTACTAATCAGGTTGTTTACCCTTTCATAATAGTCGCCATTGATTGCCAATCTCTTCATGAACAGATTCGAAAGGGAGGCAAAAAAAGAATTCTAGTATTTTCCCAGGGTTTGGATTAGATATGTGAATATCTTTGCAGTGTTTGATAAACTTTGATTCTAAATTGAGCAGTCGTTTCGCGTCAGTTAAATTTACATTTGTAATTGAAAACTCTGGACAACTACCATTTTTAGATGTATTAATAATTAGAAATAGTGAAAATAAGTTAGAATTTGACATATACAGAAAAGAAATCAGTTCTTAAGAAATATTCCTAAGGACTCTCACCATTGTTCTCAACACAAAATGACGAGTTTCAGTTTTCTAATTCATCGCTTATTAAACTTCCCCCTAAATAATGAGAGGTTTGAAAAATAAAAGCCATTGATTAGGGATATAGCTGCGACTAATCGCGATATTAGGCAATCCAAAAGACAAAATAGAAACTAAGGAAAAGTCGAGAATTTACGAAATTAGCTGTAAGGACTGCAATCGAAAGTTGTGCAAAGTGTAAAAGTAGTATGAATAGTGATAGAGGCCCATACAGCCCACTTTTTGGTCACGGTTCACTGAGTCGTCGCAACGGTTCACTGAACCGTAGCAATAGTTTAGGTAAAAATAGGACACGGTACGAATAGGACATTGGCTTAGTTTTAATTATGTATTTATTTATTTATTTATTTATTTAGTTACTCCATCCAACAGCAGAAGCCAATTACAGGATGGGAAAATGCACAATTTACAGAACTCATCAAAGGAATATACAAAAAAATCACACAACCATGTATAAATATATGACAGTAACGTTAGAAGACTAATATAAAAAAAAACTAATACAAACTAATACTGTTACATAAAGAGGTAAAAAATACATAAAAAACACCATCAACAATGACAAATAAATAAGTGTATAATTAAAATATATAAAGAGAGTTTATTAACAAACATACAGTTTTTTAATTTCCTTAATGGTACAATGAAATATATCAATCCTGTTTTGCAAATTGTTGTAATTCTTACACATGAAGTAGAGTGGAGAAAATATCAGTAGATTTGTTCTAGGCGTAGGAAGATAGAATAGTATGTTACTTCTAGATTCAAATCTAGGAATATGTAAATGAAGGCAACTCAAAATTTCAGGACAATCAATCTTGTTGTTTATGACTTTGTACAAGAATATGACAGATTGTACAATTCTACGACCATGTAAACTCGTTGCCGTAAATCTCTCAAGTAGTAAACTTTGAGGTGTTCCAAAAGGTGGATACGAGCCATCTTCTTTAAATGCTAGATATTTTAGAAAACGTCTTTGAATCGATTCTAGGCTCTCAATACGTGTTACATAACCAGGACTCCAAATTAACGAAGCAAACTCAAGTTTTGATTTAACAAAAGCATTAAAGAGCAAAATTAACAGAGTTCTATCAGTAAAAACTGTGGAGTTTCTTATCACAAAACTTAGATTCCTGTAACATGTTTGTATTACATTGTTAATATGTGCATTAAATGTTAATTCCCTGTCGAAGGTGACTCCCAGATCTGTAATACTTTGAGGACGATTTAAAATGTTATTATTTATTTCATAATTATACAATACAGGTTCACGTTTTTTGGAAAATGACATTACATTACACTTCTCTATATTAAGTGGAAGCTTATTTATTACGCACCAGTTATATACTTTGTTTAGATCATCTTGAAGTATCTCGCAATCTGTACTAGAGACAATGTTACAGTATAGTTTCATATCATCCGCGTATAGTAGATAAGACACTTCCAAATCATTCACAATGTCATTAATAAACAATACAAAAAGAAGGGGTCCAAGAATAGAGCCCTGGGGTACTCCGGATGTTACCAAAATCATCGACGATTTATAACCACTACATTCAACGTATCCTCTCGCTAAAATATGACCTGAAAAGATTCAGCAAAGGTAGGGATAAGCCAAACCGCTTAAGTTTACATAGCAGTAAAATATGATTTATTTGGTCAAAAACTTTACTAAAATCTGTATATATCACGTCCACCTGACCATTTGAGTCTAAATAGTTAGAAATAAATTGTGTAATACAAAATAGATTAGAGACAGTTGATCTATTTTTTAGGAAACCATGCTGATGGCAGCTAATTTGACCCTGAATATGAGGGTACAGTACCTCATGCAAAACAATTTCAAATACTTTGGCAAACGTACATATTATCGTAATCTGCCTGTAGTTTTCAATAACACCTTTAGCACCTTTTTTATGGACAGGACAAATTCTTGATTTTTTCCAAACTGATGGAAATATGCCTGATTTTAATGACATGTTAAAGATGGTGCAAAGCGGTTCAACAAAAACAGAAGAGCAATCTCTAACCACAAATGCTGGAATCTCGTCCGGCCCTTTAGTGAATTTAGGTTTTAACCTTTTTAAAGCCACCAGGACATCGCTAGGAGTAAATTTGTCTATATGTAAGTTACACTGCATGAAATTAGCATCTAGTTCACTATCGGAAAAGTTATTATCTATATCAGAATCATCAGCAAACGAGGTACTAAAGAATCTTGCAAATCCGTCAACAATTTCTTGTGTGGTATTCAGTTCATGATTTTCGTAAGTTAAGCTCTGAGGAATAGAAGAAACACCTTTTTTAGAATTAATATATGACCAAAAAGATTTGACATTACTTTTAATATTGGTTTGTATGCTATTTAAGTATGCCCGTTCTTCATTAGATGTATCATTCTTTATCAAGGTTCTAACCCTTTTAAATTCCTCATATACATCCGGTTCGCCTTTCTTCTTATATAGCTTCCATAGTCTAGCCTTCTTTTTTATGTTATTTATAGTACCAGTTGAAAACCAGCGAGGGTACTTCCGTCTACTAATGTTACATGGATATTTAGGTATACAAGAGTCAAAAATAATATATAACTGTTTATATAGATAGTCACAAGCTAAATTTACATCAGTAAAAGAATTCAGGCAGCTCCACTCACAACTACTTAAACTTTGATATAGCATTTGGTAATTAGCTTTGCGAAAGTTATACTGTGCATAATTATTAAAATCATTATTTAACAAGGAAGGAGGTTCTATACTGAAATTTACCAAAAGAGCAGGATGGTACATATCTTCATTCAGCAGAGGATCATCTGATCTAATTACCTCACAAGTTTTATTCGATATTATTAGATCTAATATACGATTATTATGATTTACAACTGTATTATACTGACAAAGTTCAAAATAATTTAAAAAGGATTGAAGTTCTAATATATAATTCGTAAATGTATTATTCTCTAAATATTGACTATATTCTGGAATATTGAAATCCCCCAAAATATATATATCAGCTTCACTAAGACATTCGAATAACTCTAGTGACTCAAAAAATTTACTGTAGTAATCTACACTTAACGATGGAGGTATATATATCACAAGTATAACAAAATGGGACGAATTACAATTGACTTTAACACCAACAATATCAATAAGAGGCGTACAATATTTTATATCAGTTAGATTTATTTCAGTACAACAGAACTTTTTCCTTAATCCTAACAGGACTCCACCACCTTGTTTACCAATCCTATCACTCCTGAAAACGTTATAGTGGTCGCATAAAATTTCAGAGCTATTAACATTCTCATGTAACCATGTCTCTGTTAAGGCCAAAGCATCATACTGGCATGTATATGACGAATTAAATATTTTATTAGTTTTTGTATTTAAACCTCGCACATTCTGATAGTACAATAAAAAAGTTGAAACGTTTTTATTATTCGTACTACTGTCAGAATTATTTCCACCAGCGGTTGAATTTCCATTAGGCATTAATAGCTACGACACATACATTTTAGACTTAAATTCTGCCACATGTTGCATAAAAGAAACACATTTTGAATCCCAAGCAGCATGGTTTACATTTATATTTACGTATTCAGGTTTATTTTTTAATTTTACACAATTTGTACATTTAAGTTCAGTTACAGAAACACCACAGTCCCTAACTGAGTGATCTCCAGCACACCTAGGGCAACAAATATTATTTTTACAATTGGCAGAAATGTGATTATACCCACTGCATTTGTAACACCTTTTTAACATAACCTGATCATAGACATCACAGTAATCAAAGCCAATGAACAACTTACCATTACAAACCGACATTATTTGATTATAAGAACTAGCATCTATCTGCAAAACAGCCTGATACACATCATTGTTATTCCTTGTAGACCACAATTTTAGAACTTTGAGCTCAGAGTTATCATTAAACACGTCTTTATTTTGATATTTCAAGAATTCAATTAAGGAATTATCGTCTAGTTTTTCAGACATTCCCACTACTCGCACTCTCGGGCTTAGGCTTCTCACATCCTTTACTTCGTACTTCTCACTCAGCTTTGAATTAGCTAAACTTTTCAATTTAGTTGCTTCAGCATCACTTGCACATCCAATAACAACTCCACCATGATTTATGTTTTTTACGCTTTTTATATTTAATTTTTCTGACTTTGGATTAATTTCTTGTAATATGTCCACCTTAGTTTGAGAATTTTTTTGTGTATTCTCCTTTGGTCTTATTATAACAGCAGCTTTGCTTTTCAGTGCTGTCGAATAATAACTTTTAGTGCTGCTAGATACTGCAGTAGGTATCGTATGGATATCATCTTTTTTTGCAATAATTTGATCTAACTCCAATTTAACTGTACCGAATAGTTCTTCTAATTTAACAGATGCCATTTGTGTAATATCCTTCTTCAGTTGCAAAAAAGAATTTTCGATTTCCTTCATTACAATAGTTGTATTTTTCTCAAAAACATCTCTAATATATTTAGGATCACATTTTTCAGAAATTGCACAACATTCTTCATATATCCATTTAAGGCCCGACACTTTACCCAAATATTTTAGTAAATCTGTTGGAATATCACAACATGTTATATGGAACTGCTCGTTACAATGACCATAACAGGAAACAGTTTGTGACCGGCTGGTCAACTTTGATTTACATGAGCCACAGCTCATGTTTTAACCTATATGCACTATAGTCAAAAATATGTATACATAGCTTTGTAAGCAATAATGTAAATTACTAGAAAGTAGGTTTAACAATAAACCTTTACTTCTACTATAAACTTACTTAAATATAAACTTAAACTATATAAAATATAACAGACTGAATAGCGCAATACTTCACGAGCTACTATAATATAATAATATATAATATAATATATATATATTATATAATATATATAAATATATATATATATATGTAATATATAATATATATAATATATATAATATAATAATATAATATAATTATCTCCAGATCATGCCAACTTGGTTGGCGAAACGCGCGTCGAGTGCAGTAGGTATAGTGTTTTGGTGTTATGTGGAAAACTACGTCAGGTTATCTCAAAATCACCAAGTCTGTGATTTGGAGATTACCAGTTATTATCACCAAAGATTCCAAGCCCCCTATATAATCAAAAATATTTTTAAAATGCGCGCTACTGAATTGTACATACGTTGTCGAAGGGAAATTTCTCTAAATTAAAGAGTCCCAAAGATATTGAACAATAACTAAATATATGAATCATAGCTCCACCTAACGATTTCACGGATAACATTAACCGTTTGGAAAACACCATGTACTTATACCCTACAAATGAAAATGAAGTCGCCAAAGTTATAAAAGAATTGAAGTTAAACTAGTCGCCTGGGGGTGACCATATACGAGCGGAAACTTTAAAAGAAATTTGTAATGAAATCACCACCCCTATGACATACATAGTAAACTCTGGTTTTAAGTCGGGATGTTTTCCAGACATTTTAAAAACAGGTGTTATTAAACCCCTTTATAAACAAGGGAATAAATTAGAAATTTTAAATTACCGACCTATTTCTCTCATATCAAATCTAGCTAAGATTTTTGAAAAACTTTTAAAAGTAAGAATAGTCAGTTTTCTGAATAAATATAAGATAATATCAGACAAGCAATATGGTTTTAGAGAGGGAAGATCAACAGAAGATGCGATATATCATTTGACTTCATATTTGTATAACGCACTAGATAAGCAAATACCATCTTTATGCATCTTCGTTGATCTTTCTAAAGCTTTCGACACTGTTTGCCACCAAAACTTATTGGAGAAAATAAGGCTTTGTGGATTGAGGGGTAGGATACATGACATTCTCAACAGTTATTTGACCGGTAGAAAACAATATGTCAGAATTGACGGTGTCTCCAGTAGTCTTAGAACTATTACCTACGGTGTTCCTCAGGGAACAGTACTTGGCCCTTTACTATTTACTATATATATCAATAACCTTCTTACTCTAGATACCGTGGGTGAAGTTCTAAGTTTTGCCGACGACACTGCCATTTTGTACCAGGCTGATACATGGGATAAATTAAAAAGCACAACTGAGGCAGATTTCAAAAACATTATGCACTGGTTTCAGTACAATAAATTAACTTTAAATTGTGATAAGACTAAATACTTACCTTTTACTTCCTACGCCTCAAATTTGCCAGCCATGGGTGATCTAACAATAGACTCGACAACACGAATACCCGAAGCCGCGTCCGTAAAATATCTAGGCATAGTAATCGACAGACATTTAAGATGGGACTTGCAAGTAAACTACGTTGTAAAAAAAGTAAGAGGTCTGTTACCGCGATTTAAACAACTAAGAGAATATATAGATATTCCTCATCTCAGAACAATTTATTATGCATTAGTACAAAGTCAATTGTCTTATGGAATACTGGGTTGGGGAGGGGTAAGCGATAGTCATCTAGAAAACTTATGTAAACTTCAAAAATGGATAATTAAAATAATATATAATCGAAATCTCAGGTATCCTACAGACAGTTTATTTAGAGACAGTAGATTTTACGATATAAGACAATTGTTCTGTCTAAATATGTTAATTAATATTAAAAAGAACAAATTACATGTTCTTTTATGAACCGATAAAACACAATTATGAGACTAGGAATAAAACAGATGGTATTATTTTGCCAAAGTGTGGAAAATATATAGGACAACGTAGTTGCAATTATCTTGGCCCTAAATTGTATAGATCACTACCAGCTACTATTAAGAATATAGAAAGCTTTGGGTTATATAAGTCTAGAGTAAGGAAGTGGATTTTGGACTCTGAAAGGATATGCTTCCATGATTTAATTAACTTGAAAATCTTCTAGATTTAAAGGAAAAATATAATTTTAATAAAGATTGTCTATACATTAACTCACCTTAACAGTGTCACTTAAATTCGGACTTGAAATACATGTGTAATGTATATTAAAAAATTATAATGTAATGTGTGTGCGCGTTTATATCCATACATGTTGTTCATGGATATATGTATATATCTATTGTCGATGTTGGTATACCTACTCATATAGTTGTCCTGTGTGAATGTTCGGATATAATTTGTGATTGGTGGTTTATTTTTTGTTCGTAGAATTAAGATTTAAGATGTTTCTGGCACATACACATCTATCACGTACAAGCGGTACTAGATAAGTACTGCTTCTGTGATTATTGTTTGTTTGCTTAGAAGCAATTATATTTATTGTATTGAAATATTTACTTATGCAAATAAACCTTATTATTATTATTATTATTATTAATATCTCACTTTACACCTTGTAAACATATGTGTATTGTATATATATATATATATATATATATATATATATATATATATATTGAATTACCTATATTAATCTATATTAACTGCTCGTTCCTGCAAGTCAGTTGTTAAAAAACTAACATTTAATATTAATAATCTAGTGACTATTTTAGTGGTTTAATATAAGTTTTTTAATGGTTTTAGGTAACAACTTGATGCATAAATTTGATTTATTACCTCAGACTCATGGTTACTTTAGAAAATACAATGACAGTATTAATCCCAACATAGCCAACAATTTTGCCACGGCTGCATTTCGTTTTGCCCATTCAATAATTCCTGGTTTATCCAAGCTTTTATCTAACGATACTAGTAGTCCTGAATTTATACAAATGCACAAAATGCTGTTCGATCCTTTCAAACTGTACAACCCTGGGGAGCTTGATAAAACACTACGAGGTGCTATGAATACTTCAATAGAAACTAGTGATTCATACTTTACTGATGAGGTAAGAATATTTGGAAATGTTTTAATGAAAACTTAAAAACCTTGCTTTTGTAGTTGAAATCGTATCTCTTTGAAAAGACTGATGAGAAACAAAAACGATGTGGTTTAGATCTAGTATCTTTAAACATTCAGAGAGGAAGAGACCATGGACTGCCTGGATATAGTAAATGGAGAAATCATTGTGGTTTACGAGAACCAAAAGAATTTGACGATCTCGAAGGGGTTATGGATGGTGAAGTTTTGCAAGACATAAAGGCAATTTATAGGTATAAAATAGAGATGACATAATGTCTTAGAAATTATCAACTTATTATATCAAACCATTTTTCCCTAAACACACCGATTTTAAAATAAATTTGATGACAATAACATAGTCCGTTATATCTTATGTCCTTACTATGTTTTGATATTTTTTAGGAATGTGGACGATATAGATTTATATACAGGGGCTTTAAGTGAAAAACCTATTAAGGGAAGTATGCTGGGCCCAATTTTAACTTGTCTTATTCTAGATCAATTTGTCAGAGTCAAATATGGTGACAGATTTTGGTATGAAAATTTCCAGAAACCTCTTGCATTTACGGCAGAGCAGTTAAATGAAGTTCGCAAAACATCTTTAGCTAGCATTATTTGTGATAATGCAGACAATTTACATATTATACAACCAAGAGTTATGGAAGGATTTAATTCAAAAAACAAGTATGTCCCCTGTTCAGAGGTATCTAGATTGAATATTACTCCCTGGAAAGACAATTTAAACCATCAAGCAATATATGGAGATAGTTCTCTTAATATTCTTAATATTAATTAGCCTGAAAAAAATATTTGTGTGAGTGTTTGTGTATATTATGTATATTAGCCCTGTGGTACTAACCACCTCAATTTCTGCAGAAATGCGATTCTTTTAATCTCATTTTCGCCTTGGAGACAGAATTTACTCAAAAAATGCGCAATATTTGTATGCGCATGTGCAAGTGGCTGCCTACCTAGCAGAGGGTAGTTATTGTGAATGGTCATAATTTTCTATGAAATATGACATCATTGGGTTATAAATACGTGATTTTCATTATGGGTTGCGTGAACATTGAAAGGATAACAGTTGAAATTAAAGAATAAACGGATAGGTCTATATGTAGAGTAAAAATTTGTTGCAAAAGAAGTTCGATATTTACTAGTTGCCTAAAATAAAATAACTAAAGGAATATTTTAGATTAAAATAGTGTACAATAATTATTATAGGTACTGATAAGGTTTTACTTGCAATAAATATATTCAGCACTCAGAAAATTATATATACATTGTAAAATATGTTTAGTATAAAACAAAGTAACCAAATAGGACAAACCTAAGAATGTTTAAACTTTGTTTTACCTTATGTGTTACTTGCATGCCTTATTTTATATTCCAAAGTTACTTATGCCACATATTGCACATTATTATAGAAACATTTATTGATAAATTATTTATCATTAGAATTTGTTACTTATTATAACCGAATTGTTCAAATAGTATGCTTTAGAATGAATAAAAGAATAAATTTATATATTTAGAATTGTTTCATTTTCTGTAAATTGAACCAGAGTTTAGATACATATTTTTTGGAGGTAACTTCAAATTAATTTGATTAATGAAAAAATAAAATACCAATTATGATTCCTTTGTTTTTCATTAAATCTTACATCGTACACGTTCGATACAATGTACACGTACATCGATTCTACGGTAATAAATAATATGTTATTAACCCGTAAATTTTAAGAATAATTTTATTTTACAAAACTGTGTTAAACCAAATGCTGCACATAGTAACGACTCGCAGCTCAGCTTAGAAGTGATATCATTAATATAGCTATTAAACAGAAGCGGGCCCAAAACAGAGCTCTGAGGTGTACACCAGATGTTGCTCCTATACTGTTAGATGAAAACCCACGATAAGATACAAATTGGCATCTATCACACAAATGCGACTTTAAAAACTGTATAGCAGTGGTACCAATGTTAGAAAGCTTTAGCAACAGATTATTGTGGTTAAGATGATCGAAGGTCTTGGAGAAGTCCGTATAGATAACGTCAACTTGTCCGCCAATATAGAGTCGAGTACCTCGGCTATATATTGTGTAAGACAGAATAGGTTCGTTAAAGTAGAACGTTCTGAATTAAACCATGCTGATGGAAGCTTAACTATGAACTAACTTGAAAGTTAGTTGTTCACTTAGCCAAGAAAAGTAAAGCGAGTCACGAAATGCCGCCGTCAAGCGTGTGTATATGTGCTAATATCAAATGTTTGCAACAAATAAAAACAAACTCATATAAAATTCAGTGTTCTAAATGCGTGCATTGGTTTCATCGAGACTGTGCTAATCTGTCAATTGATCAAATTCAAGAGTTTAATAAAGCCAAGGGAAAACAGTGGTATTGTCCTACCTGCGAGTCACCCGCCAAAACTTCAATGGGGAAAACGGATTTGAATATGACTGTTAACACCATATATATAATACTACTATATGGAGCCTATGTAATCTTTACCATGTTTCTCAAGTGAAGCCAAATTAGAGTAGTCCAGAATCATATCTATTGTCTCTTTCACGGAGAAAATACCAAATACTCATGCGCAGCAAACCGCGGGAATTTTGCTCCATATAGGTACTGTAGAATACAATAAATTAACTTTATTTTATATTGTATTTTATCTACATATAACGGGTTTTCAATCTTGTTATTGGGATGTTCCCGTATTTATCAAGTTTACCAAAAGAGTGGATGCAGTTTGTATTTGAAAAGAAAATTTTAAAAATACATACTTCAGGTACCTATGCGACTTCATATGGAATATTTCCTTCGCACAAAAGACAAAACCTCGACTCAGTTTTTCGTTTCGGTATTTTGCGATATCTGTGGAATGAAATTAATGAAAATGAGGTACAGTATAATTCATATACCTAATTCACTACATATTTAAATTTACAAAATGTTCTTATATACCTAAACTTGCAGTTGCGACTGTAAAAATACCGTCGAAATAATTTGATGAGCAAATGTCTCTAATCACTAATAAGTCTAATAGGTATATGAACAAAACTAAAACTACAAGTTACACATAAATAAAACACTTCTAAAACTGCCGGCTCTACGAAAAACACAAATTTATTTTCTGTGAAACACAAACATACCTGAAATACAAAAGATAAACTGTGACATAACCACACCACAAAACGCATATATGACAAAACACATACAGGGTGTCCCAGTGTGAGCGAACAAAAATTTACCTGTGTGTAGGCCAGACCAAAATAAGAATAAAATTCTTATAAAAAAAACAATTTTCCGAGATAACTTAAAAACTCGTTTCGTAGATTTAGGTAATATTTGGATGACGTGTACATCTATTAAAGGTCATTAAAACTATATGGTGTTTGTTTAACTCTAAACTTTAAAATCATTGCATATATTTTTCTGCATAAAGGAATACAGTGGGTACTTTACACTCAATTTACTCGAAAATGGTTGATTTTAGAGTTGTGTAACAAGAGCACCTTTTTTGTTCAGAATTGATAGCCGATTAAGGATTAGTTAATTCACGAAAAAGTAGGATATACAAGAGTTATGAAGACAAAACCATAAGGAAGAGTAGACCTAGGCCACCACAAGTGTCAAAGTTAAACAAACACCATATAGTTTTAATGACCTTTAATAGATGTACACGTTACCCAAAAATTACCTAAATCTACGAAACGGTTTTTAAGTTGTTAAAGTTATTTAAGTTAAGTTATTACGGAAAATTATTGTTTTTTTACAAAATAACACCCTGTAACTCGTTAGGTGAGCATCAGAGAAATTTTTTATAAGAATTTTATTCTTATTTTGGTCTGGCCTACGGTAAATTTTTGTACGCTCATACTGGGACACCCTGTATATGACAAAACAAAAGCCCGGTCTTTCTTTACTTTCGCGCCACATTGAAATTCTTGGATTGGATTGGACAACACTTGGGCATGTGCACAGGAACATTTGTCCGTGAAAGAGAACGAAATATATAACTCCATCTCATAAACCGGCTTCAAGAAAACCTCGAATAGCTCAATATAGTAGTATTATATATATGGTTAACACATCAGAGTAATAAATAAAGGGGAGACCGTTATTTACATTCTAAAGTGAAGCCTTGAGGTAAATGTATTTACAAACATCGGTCCCTGCAACGTCCTTGACATTGATGCCGAAGTTACTTTTTTATTTTTATAGCTAGGTACAGCCGTCATGATTTTCATTGATTAACATGTAAAGATCTACCACATTCTTGACCTCAATCAATTTACAAATTAGTTACATTGTAATATGTTTAAGGCTACCCACTATTTTTTTGTGACTTGTGTTATAAATATAGGCTCTCCATATCCATCAATACATTATTGAAATTTCTAGCGATATTAAGCGCGGGAAGTGGCAACATTGCCTGGTATTAATCTAATATAGCAAGTAAATCAGAGTAATAAATAAAGGGGAGACCGCATTCCCTATTTCAAAGCATAATGTAAACATGTAACCTCAACCTACTGGATGTTGATAAACAAACAATACATAATGAACACACGATGGTCCCTGATCGTATCAGCGTAGTGGCGTATCAAGCTATATCACGGAAATGCTTACAATATACATAATTAAATACAAAAGTTAAGTTCAAAAACACAGTTTAAGAATACATAAAACACTCGGCTTCACCAATTTTTGATTTCAAAATAATGGCGTTACTTGCTATATTAGGTTAATACCAGGCAATGTTGCCACTTCCGGCGCTTAATATCGCTAGAAATTTCAATAATGTATTGATGGATATGGAGAGCCTATAATTATAACACAAGTCACAAAAAAATAGTGGGTAGCCTTAAACATATTACAATGTAACTAATTTGTAAATTGATTGAGGTCAAGAATGTGGTAGATCTTTACATGTTAATCAATGAAAATCATGACGGCTGTACCTAGCTATAAAAATAAAAAAGTAACTTCGGCATCAATGTCAAGGACGTTGCAGGGACCGATGTTTGTAAATACATTTACCTCAAGGCTTCACTTTAGAATGTAAATAACGGTCTCCCCTTTATTTATTACTCTGATGCAAGTAACGCCATTATTTCGAAATCAAAAATTGGTGAAGCCGAGTGTTTTATGTGTTCTTAAACTGTGTTTTTGAACTTAACTTTTGTATATAATTATGTATATTGTAAGCATTTCCGTGATATAGCTTGATACGCCACGACGCTGATACGATCAGGGACCATCGTGTGTTCATTATGTATTGTTTGTTTATCAACATCCAGTAGGTTGAGGTTACATATTTACATTATGGTTTGAAATAGGGAATGCGGTCTCCCCTTTATTTATTACTCTGATGTTAACACCTTGCCATCACCAAATGTAAGTCAAATCTCTGTTGAATCACTAACACAAGAGAACAATTACCTCAAACAAATCATTCAAGAACTCCGAGAATCTAATATCTTACTTAAACAAAACAAACAGCTTCTTGAAGAAAAACTCGACTTCATGGAAAAAAAGTATCAAAACGATCATGCACAGATCCACTTAAAGAATAAGAGTGATCTACAGCAGTCAAAAAGCAACTCAAGGTATCACAGAACCAATTCCGCTATTGTTCAACAGGAAGCGCCACCTATTGCACCTTTAAAGGGCACAGAGAATAAATTTATCGCTGCTACTGAATCGGGGAGTGCCAAATCTAGGCAACCAGAAGAACATCCAAATACTTCCACCGCCCCCATTTCATATGCAAAAGTGACTAAACAAACAATGAGTACTGAATCTACCAAAGCTAATATAACAAACAGACGAACGATTTTTGTTGGTACCGCGAATTGTAACGAAGATGATACGTTTATGGGAAGAGATGACAAAAACAAAAAGGTATGGATTTTTGTGTCACGAGTATCAGATAAAGTCTCGGAAGAAGATATTATGAAATATATTAAGAAAAAAGCTAAGATCACAAGTGATGACGATTTAGTTGTGCGGCATGTACCTACAAGAATAGAAAGTGAAAGACAAAATAGTAAATGTTTCCAGGTTGGTGTTAGATACGACCTAATGGACAAAGTGTATGATAAGGAATTCTGGCCATCAAATGTTGCCTTTGAACGCTATAGGTTTAGAAACAAAGGTAGGGACGTGATAACGACTCCAAAAGTAACGTCGGGTTCTTTTTTAGACGAAGAAATTCCCATGAAATAAACAACAAATATATTTCCCCAAATAAAAATATAGCACAAAAAAATCATAAAATAAAAAATAACCTGAATAACTTTAATATCTTGCACTTGAATGTTCAAAGTATTCGTAATAAAATTAATGATATAGAGGCTCATTTAGAGGATCTTGGTCTCCACTATGATTATATATTAATTAATGAACATTGGTGTATCAATGACGAACTTAAATATATGGGCATTGTGGGGTACAATCTTGTCTCTGAATTTTGTAGGTCTGAACATGGGCATGGTGGTGTGGCCATTTATGCTCTGAAAAATCACATCACTTCTAGAATTTCACAAATCAACAATATATCTGGTGAGTTGGATTGCGAGTTAGCTGCTATAGACACAGATCAGTATGGAATTATGACGGTTTATAGATCCCCCGATGGTAACTTTGATGTATTTTCGGAAAACATCTCAAAATCCTTAGACTAACTGATGAAGGGAAATAAATTGATTTTTGTTTCCAGTGATTTTAATGTACATTTTCAGAATAGTAATGACAGAAAAGCATGCTTGTTAACTAATATTTTTGAATCTTTTGGCCTTTATCGTACAACGTTAGCCAATACAAGAAAAAATAACTGTCTGGATAACATTTTCACTAATGTAGATCCCCATGATTATAAAATACAAATTATTAGCTGCATGTTATCGGACCACTCAGGTATATATTTGCAAACAAATCTTGAAAATGTAGTAAGTAGTCGGAGAATAAATTATAGACCTCTAACCAATAATGGGCTTAGTGCATTAAATGGATACCTATCAAGACAAAACTGGGAATTTATTAATAATCAAACTATAGACATAAACAAAAGATTCGAGGAATTTGTTGATATAGTTTCAACATCTGTTGATAATTTTCTTCCAACTAAATCTAAATTAGTTAATTCTACAAGACTCCAGGGAGTTAATTGGTTTACTGATAACCTCCGAACAATGAGAAACCACCTTCACTTTCTACAAGAATATGCAACTGTATACCCAACACCCGATAACATCTCAATTGCAAAGACATTTAAATCCGTATATGTAAAAGAGTTGCGCTTAAATAAAAAACTAGCACATGATAACTTTATAGCTAACCATGTAAACCCTGCCCAAGCTGTGTGGAGTATAATAAAAAGTAAAATACCCAAAGCACAACAAACCTGTAATAAAATTTCCGATAATGATTTTAATACTTATTTTTCAAACGTAACCGCGAACGTAATTGCTCAACTACCAATAAGTGATACAACCCATGCGGAGTATATGAGAGATTTTAGCATCCCAAATACATTCGATTTTTCTCCGGTTTCTTCAGAGTTTGTGTTGTCCGTAATAAATGATTTAAAAAATAAGAAAAGTAAAGACGTGTACGACTTAAATACACAAATAATAAAAGCAGTGAAATCAGCAATTTCATCACCACTAACAACACTCATAAATACTAGCATCTCCTCCAATGTATTTCCGGATTGCCTAAAAATTTCGAAAGTGGTTCCCATCTATAAAAAAGGTAACATAAATGATCCCTCAAATTACAGACCCATTTCTATTATTCCTACAATCGCTAAAATATACGAACATGTGTTAAAGATTCAATTAACAAACTTTATTGAAAGTGAGCACCTGTTTAATTCCAACCAGTATAGGTTCAGAAAAATTTGCTCTACGACACATGCCATAAATAGTTTAATCGATGAAATCAATGAAGGGTTTGACTGCGTGTCGCATGAAATCCTTACAAACAAACTTCAATTCTATGGTTTCACTCCAGGTAGTATTGCTTTGATTAACTCCTATCTAATCAATAGACAACAGTATGTTATGCACAACGGTGTCAGGTCATCATACCTTAAACTTGATGCTGGAGTACCGCAGGGATCGGTTATGGGTCCTGTCCTCTTTTTGATCTATGTTAACGATCTACCATCTTCTATAAATAATCCTATTTTAATAATTCAGTTTGCCGATGATACGACCCTTACGGGTCGAGGTCTAGTAGTTCATGATCTAATTGAAGATATGCATCAAACAGAACTAGAACTGAAGAACTGGTTCCTTACGAACCAATTAAGCCTCAATACAGCAAAAACAGAAACAATTTTTACTCTAAGAAATCTTGACCAGACAGTGAATCCAGAATTTGTAAAATTCCTGGGAGTGTACTTAGATCCTAAACTGTCTTGGGATCAACATACCGATCATTTGTGCACTAAAATTTCAAAAAGCTTATTTCTTCTTCGCAGTCTGATTCATCAGGTATCTACAAGGACCTTATTAACGGCTTATCATAGTTATATTCACTCTGTGATTTCTTATGCCGTCTTAGTATGGGGCCATGCTAGTTCTAGCACTAGAGTGTTCTCCATGCAGAGACGCGCAATCAGAATAATATCAGGCCTCAAGTTTAGAGACGATTGTAAACAAGAATTTATAGATTTAAAAATACTAACTGTTCCATGCTTGTATATCTTACAATGCTTGATCTATGTCAAGTGTAATTTGGAATCTTATATAGTGCGAACTAATATCCACTCCCATCTAACCCGTAATAGAGATGCACTTCACAATACATTCTTTCGTTTGAATAAGACAAAGAACGGTCCAGGATATTGGGGTATTAAATTCTATAACGCCCTACCTCAAACAATTAAAACATTAAATGACAGTGCTTTTAAATATAGAGTTAAACAATACCTTCAAATTAAGGCATTCTATAACATCCAAGAGTTTCTTGACAGCAATTTGTCAATTATCTGAGTCTAGTTAATGTATATAAAAAGGATAAATGAATAAATAACTTAAACTGTGATATCTTTGTGAAATTGTACGTTTACTATATTTTGTATGTATTGTCGTTTACCATTGTATTGTATACATATGTTTACTATAATATTGATATTTATTGTATTTTATATTAATATTATCACTACTTTTTTTGACGTGTGTAAATACTTCCTGTATACTTGGCACCAATAAACAAATAAAAAAAAATAATAATAATAAAGTAAATTGAGTCATAAATTAATATTTCAAATTATTTACTAAAATTGTTTAATATTACAATGGGCCTATAAGTACTAATGTCATGTTTATCACTTTTCTTATGAATCGGTCAAATTTTAGATGTTTCCATAAAATAGGAAAGGTAGAAGTTAGAATACATAAGTTAAATATGATAGATAAGGGAAAAGCAAACAGTATAGCACAATCTTTCAGCAAAAATGCCGGAATTCTATCCGGGCCAGCTGTTAATTTCGGTTCAAACATTTTTAGACCCTTTAAGATGTCCGATTCACAAAACTGATTGACAGAGATATGTGTAGAGTCTTGTAAAGGATTTGCAGATTTGCATATTCAGTTTGACTGTCATGCGATAATGTATAGGCAGATTAAAAAAATTTAGCAAATGTATTAACAATCTGTTGCAGATCACACGAAACAATGTCATTGAACTTCATCACATTAGGAAAAGTTGTTGAATTTCTTAAGTTGTTAACAAAGGACCAGAACTGCTTGGGATTAGAAGAGATATTCTTCTCCACATCGCATATATATACAGTGAGGACATAAAGTCCGTCCCCCCTCTAACTTTTGAACCACTGGGTAGATTGTGATGAAATTTGGAACGACAATATATGACTAAATTCTGCATTTTTTGTCACATCAATGACAGCTCTGAATGTCAAAGTGAAAGCTGGGCGCGCAATAGGAATTTTTTTTAAATGCGAATGGGGGTCGAGTGGAGACTCATTTTGAAGCTATTTTTGTGCTCAAAACATCCCCCAAATTTGAGAACATTTGGTTCAGTAATTTCAAAATAAAAACCAGTAATATCAGTTTATAACATAATTTTTACCACATAATCTTTATAATACAACTTACCCATGCAACATTTATTTGTCAGGAGGTTCATGGAGGTCATTTTCAACATCTTTTGAAGTAACACGTGTTTTCTAAATTTGTTTCTGCCTCTAAAATTTTTTTTTTAGGTTTAATTTAAATTATTTCATAATTTTTTTATTTAGGTTATTTTAGGTTAGGGATGGTTTATTGTTATTTGTTTACTTTTAATTTTTATTCTGCTTTGAATAATTTACAATAATTTGTAATATGTATGCAAAAGAATGATATAACAGAAATCGATATTACTGGTTTTTATTCGGAAATTACTGAACCAAATGTTCTCAAAATTGGGGGATGTTTTGAGCATAAATATAGCTTCAAAATGAGTCCCCACTCGAACCCCATTTCCATTTAAAAAAATGTTCCTATTGCGCGCCCAGCTGTCACTTTGACATTCATAGCTGGCATTGATGTGTCAAAAAATGCAGAATTTAGTCATATATTATCGTTCCAAATTTCATCACAATCTACCAAGTGGTTCAAAAATTAGAGGGGGGGGGGACGGACTTTATGTCCTCACTGTATATATATATATATATATATATATATATATATATATATATATATTCCCACATATATAATTTGTGGGAATCCTCAATATTATGAAAAGCGCTTTATTGCGAAGATATAGGGCGAAAAAAATTTTCAACAAATAGCAATTTATTACTCAAAATTACATGTAACATTTCTGAACCTACAAGAATGGTTCAAAATGGCTACCTCCAGCTCGGATGCAACCATCCAATCTTCTCCTCATAGACTCCCGAACTCTTTCAAAAACACTAAGGTCGTTTCTTACTGAGTTACACCCAGCAATTATCCGATCTCTTAAATCGTCCACATCTTCCACTGGCCTAGTATAAACTAATTACTTAAGATGGCCCTGTAGGAAATAATCCAGGGGTTTAAGTCCGGAGATCGAGCAGGCCATACGTGAGGTCCACCTCGTCTCCACCATCCGGCTATCTCCGTATGTTGCTGTCTCTCGAGCAACTACACTAAAATGAGGTGGTGCACCATGATGCATAAACCACATTGCCTGTCTTGTAGCCAATGGTACATCCTCCAAAAACTGAGGTAGTATTTGTTCCAAAAAGTTGCGGTATACTTCGCCGGTAAGTCTTCCTGGTAGAAATACCGGTCCAATTAGCCAGTCACCCACAATTCCAACCCAAACGTTCAACGAGAACTGATGTTGAAACCGATCTTCACAAATCTCATGTGGATTTTCGTCAGCCCACACATGGTTATTGTGGAAATTCCTTATTACATTTCGCGAGAAACTGGTTTCATCGGTAAAAAAAAAGTCAGCGTAAGTAGTTGAGGGATTTCAACCAATGTGTGCAAAAGCCATTGACAAAATGCAATACGTGGACCAAAATCCGCAGGAAGAAGTGCCTGAACTCGTTGAATGTGATATGGGTACAACAAATTATCTCTCAGAATTTTCCAAACAGTCCAATTCAAAGTATTTGCAATTATTCTCCTAGAAGTACCTGAATCTTCTTCTATCATGTCCAGCACATTCTCTTCTACGTGTACCGTTCTTATAGTCCTTCGCCTTCCTGGTCCTCCACTTCGCTTCCCGTTTCTCGAACACGTTGATGAATACTTTGAAAGATTTTTCTATCGGGAGCAATGTGGTTAGGAAATCGTTCAATGTACAATCGCCTAGCTTCTAATGCATTCCCATCAACAAGTCCATAAATAAAATGCATGTCAGCTATCTCGGCATTTGTATAGCGAGCCATGATAGAGGACTTTATTAACAACCGTTTACACGTCAACTAGCCAAACGTCAATCAATGTTAACAAATGCGATACATACAAACTACAAAAACACAACATACAAAATAATCACTCCGAAGTATCACGGGATGTTGGTAAGAAAAAACAATTCCTTTTTCTTATATGTCTTTTACTTGATACGTCCAGTGTAGTACGCCATACTTTTATTTCACCTACATTAATAATGTGAAAAATATCAAAATTGGATTTGTTGAAAACTTTTTTCACCCTATATCTTCGCAACATAGCGCTTTTTAAAAAATCATCAAAGGATAACATATCCTTAGAATAGTCCAAGGAATAACCTCTTGAATTTTTGCCGCATGTTTAACTAACACCTGTATATTCAAGTATCCATCATATCCTTCGATTAAAAAAAATAACTGAAGCAAACACATGCTTCGAGTTTCACAAAAAAAAAAACAAATTTTCTCTAATTGGAAATATAAATAGTACCAGAAAATATAATCACTGAGTAGTTATGTCTGTAACAAACCACAAATATAAACAAATAGATTAATCAATCTATAGAAAAAAGTGAATAATATATAATAAAAATAGTATCTCCCCTATCATCAAACTACACCAAAAAGCCTAGCTTTTAGTGTGTCTCTTCGCTATATCCAATTTCTCCCACAACGTTTACTATAAAACTGACGTGCCTGTGACTGGTGAACAGTATAATATCTACTATAACGACTGGAATGCAAATTTTCACAAATTTCCGTTACAAAATATACCTTGTAACGTGCTTTTTAAGTCGTTCCATGAGGTTGACTATTATGCACCCCGTACAACACCCAACCTAATTTTTGGTTGCCGAGTTCTCAATTTTTAAAGAACCTACTGCGCTGGAGGACGCTGATTGGCTAGTAAACGGTGGCCTCAAGCGAGAACGCCGGTGTGACTTAGGTAGGAAAGAGAGAGTTCCCGTCTTCGAGAGTAGGCCCATGTGAGTTATTTTACCTATTTGATATATATAATTTATTCACTTTCATTATTGTTTGAGATTATCATCATTAGTACAGAAATACGATCATAGCGATTTGTTGTTATTATTAAGTAATTATATTTCGTATATAATCAGGATTTACCTGGATTTTAGGTAAATTATTTAGGCGTGGTTCGTGATATTTTTTTGTAATACGATTCGGAACAATAGAATATAGTTTCAATATTATTTTATAAATTTGTGAAGCTGTGCTCTAGTCAGGAGATTATAGAAAACATTGTTTTTTTTTAAAAACCAATAAATTTGAGTTTTCTTGCCTCCATTTTGTTTGAATCGGATTGCTACTATTCAAAACCACGTGCTGTTTGGGAATTAAGTTCCTTTATCTTATCTTTATCTTATCTTCTCTTATCTTATAGTTATAATATATGATTGGGAGCTATAGAAAATTGCTAATATCGTAATTTCTGCACTAGGCTAAGTAATTTGTTACTTTGTAGAGATTTTAATAACTCACATGCACGCCGATTAGAAGACTGGAACCTGTCTCCTAATATTTGTAAACTCATTGATTATTGTTCTTTGTTAACAAATTTGTACAATAAATCAATAATAACTTTTATAACTTGTCACTCTGTCTTTGAAATATTAATGAAATAATTTTTCTCTTTTACCTAATTAGAGTGGTAATATTTCTTTGTTTAACCGGTTATGAAACCGTTGTTAGAGGTTTTTTTTGTTTAATTTATTTTTGTTCCTTCTGAACTATAGTATCTTTAAATATTAACGATTAGAGTTTTTTATTAAGAATAATTGTCGAGTGGCTGAACTGTAGTCAATTCATTTTAATGCAAATTTTTGGATAATTTTATTTGCTTCATTCTGGGTAGGGTCACTAAAGGTTGACATCTTCCAGGTTTTGTTTTCAGTTGTTAATTACTTTCCCTGTGAGAATTCACAGAGGATTTTACCAAACCAGATTTGCTGGTACATTCCCTTCAGGAACTTATATATAATTTTTAATCTTGGCTACACTAGCCGTCAACGTTCATCTATATATTTGTAAATTTTGGGGCACTCTTAACACAAACAATTCTTTGTATGTACTCTTCTGAGACGAGGCTGCTGTAACCTGACTGCAAGATCTATAACCTGCTGAAGAACTCTGGACGCTTACCACCTGCAGATCCCTAGATAAGAGGATTGGACATAGCCAGTACATGACCGTCATCTGGACTAGAGCTCTAGCTTCTCCACTTTGCCACGGCAAGTCCACCTGGATCCAATCATCAGCACAGGTTAAGGGTGAGAATACTGACCTCATAGAGAAGGAACGAGATTATCAGAGTGACCCCGAACCTCATAAAATTTTTGTAAAGTGAGCCCAGCTTAAAATTTCAATTTCACATAATTTTTTTCATTTTTAGTAACTATTACATCATTTTTGAATTATTGTTTAATAGTAATTTCATTAGTATTCAGTTGTAATCATCTTTGTTTATTGATTATATTGGATTCACTTAAATTTTATATAGTTGTTTCTTTTTTGTTTCTAATTTCTAAAAATTATCCTGATGCCCAAATAAATTGTCAACCTTCAAAGCAGTCCTACGAATACTACGCCCTAGTATCATAAATCTCCCTGAGCTACCGGAGCTAATGTCAATTAACTTAAGCTAGTGGAATTGCACATCCCTAGCTTATCTGAGTTTATTGTGATAACCTTTTATTATACGAAAGATCTCAAGCCAATTTATTTTGATCTAGGGTATAAACATTGTGACATATTGATCTAATTAAATTTTGTTTTTTCTCCACCGCGTTATCATTTGCGATAAATTCGTCTACGTCATGTTTTTTCTACTATCTAGTTTAAGTTTTTGTAGACTAACTATATATTCCAAATCACTTATGCGTTTATTTAACATATTTGATTTTCGAACTAGGCACTCATTCTCCTTTTGCAATAATTTAGCATCAATATCAAGACTAGCTGAATGTGTCTAGCTGAGTAGTGCAATGAACCTAGTGGAAATTAATTAACTTTAATCCACCAGGAACTACTGACATTAGCTCCGGCTTAGCTTGTCGGTTAGGTGTCGGTTCGTAGGAAGAAAAAATGTTATTTTTAAGTTATCCTGTTGGAGCGCCAGGATAATTTTAAATAGACGATAATAAATAATATGAGTTAATATAAAATAATGAAATGTTTGATGAAATTAAACAAGTCGATTAAAATAATTGTATATTACAGTTAAAAAAATAATGATGCAGGATATATACAATTAATGTGATGAATGTTAAAGAATAATGATCATGTATTAAATATTGATTAAACTACTATATTTGTGGTTGTTACCACGCAACAATGACTTTACAAAAACTTGCTGGTAGCAGATATTGATTTGGTTTACACTAGAACAGATATATTCCTCTGGCCTCGAAGAAATCAGATTAACTCTCACCAAAATATATCCTTAACAATGGTAGATCAGGACTCTCCAAAGTGCAACAGTTATGCACCTACTGCAGTCTGCAACCAAAATAAATGGCTAGCTAGCGTTTGGTTGGTATGTTCTGAGACGTTGGATGTCAGCAACTTTGTCCTTTCCAGTTCCTAGTGGTGGAGTTAAAATTTCTGAAGATTACTGTCTTCCAGTAAGCCAAGATGTTCTCATGAAATACAGTAAATGAGTTAAACCAAAATCATAGGATAAATACAAACTCTACTTTAACAAAGTAGAATCTCAGTAGACAATCTTGCTGTGATAACAAACACAACTGTGGTATTAAAATTTAAATTAGGTAATGAAAACAATTAAATGAAATAAAAGACGAACAGGAATCACCCTGTATAATTTGCAATAAAATTATCCAAAATTTGCAAATGAAATAATAATAGTTTAATAATAGTAAATAACAAATATACTATGTAGTTAATTAAATACAGGAACTGTTAATTAGTTCCTAAAAGAATTTATGAGAAATTATTTCTTTTACTTATGAAAAAAAATTACAATGTGAACAAAAACCTATTAGTGACCTTGCTGGCTGAAAATGAAATATATAAACATTCACTAACTGCTGGGTTATAAATTAAATATTGTAAATGATTGAATATTAACAGATTGTTAAATATTAACAAAAATAAATATTAAAATTGCCTAAACTTTAAACAAATGTATTTTACATCTATGCAATTTGAATTAATAGAAATACTAATCAAATTAATGGCTTTGTGCAACGTGATCAGGAGAGATACTTGTTAATAAAAAAATATTAAACATGAAATTATTTGGGGTTTATTACCTTAGCCTATACTCAGAAAAAAAAAATAACCTATCTCCAATCAGAGATACAACTAAATGACTTTGAATCCCTTTAATATCACAGATTGACTAACAATTGCCCCGAGTTATAGATTTTCCTGCAAAGCTGGTTAAATAACCTTAATAAAAAAATCAACCCCAAAAGGTCAACTGCCTTGTAGTCTTAAACTTGATTTGAACTCCCAAAATTAACCCAAAATGGTAGTCATAAAGACATGAATTCAAAACGAAATTACAGCGATATTTAGTTATTCAATGTACTAATATAATATATATAGAAGGCATCAATCAGACGCCCTAAAAAACTGAAGCCAACACGTGGCTTTGAACCTTAATAAAAAACCCTACACGTATCCTTGTGTAAAAGTAGAAAAATACCAAATATAATTACTGAGTAACACTATGCCCTGAATAAACCACAAATATAATAATAGCAAATAATAAATAAATTAATGAATATATAGAAAATGAAATTCAATAACAGAAGTATCTCACCTGCTAATTTACACCCAAAAAGCCCTGAAATTGGTCTGTCCTTCCAATTTATTGAGTTCCCCTTCTCTTTTGCAAGAGTACAATGTGACACCAATGCTTGTTTAAAATATCATCCGCAACTGGTAATACAGAGGTGGTGTCATGGTTGCATATGAGTGAATAGCAAATATAGCACTGTACGTAAATTGTTAAAATTTTCGCTACAGTAGACGTGTTAGTGTGTGGCTCCAGCAAATATTTTTTAATTTCTCAAGTCCAGTATCACCATGCCTATAAAATCTAATAAAACCAAAAGTGATGATGATCTGTTGATACAACGTGTTATAGAACGCGTAATAATCTCAGAGGAATTTTTGGCTAAATTAACTTCTAAAATATCTGAAGCGGTAAGCAAAACGATTCAGGATAATGTCAAGGTGTATAAAGAAAAGGTCGATGAACTTGATAATAAGGTAGCAGAATTAGAATGCACAATTGACAACCAAGAACAGTTTTCCAGACGTAATAACTTGAGAATTTACGGTCCCCTGAAGGGAAAGAAGAAAATGTGCAAAATAAAATCTGCACACTGGCACAAGAAAAGTTTGGAATTAAACTGGAAACCTACGACTTTGAATTCTGTTATAGACTAGAAGGTAGAGAAGGAAACAGTCGACCAGTGATGGTAAGATTTAGCAGATATCAGGTGAAGCAAGAAATTTATAAGAGTAAAAGTAAATTGAAGGGCAGTAAAATCGTCATTAAAGAAGATTTAACGAAGAGAAGAGTGGAGGTTTATAAAAGGGCATGTAGATCATTTGAGCCGAGAAATGTTTGGAGTTCAGAGGGCAAGGTGTTTTGTAGAGTGGATAATAGAGTACACAAGCTTACAACTTTATAGGATCTGGATGAATTAAACGAGTCATAAATATAAGCCTGTAAATATGCTGTGAGTTCACCTTTTACTCTGTCTACTTGTTGGTATACTTTTTTATTTCTTTCATTGATAAAATATTATTATTGTTTCTTATAAAAATTTTTATTACATTTTTTGTATCTGGGTACGTTTTATTTTAAGTTATATGAATAAAAATATTGTGAAAGTAGCTCACATTAATGTTAGATCGCTATTACCGAAGATTAATAAAATTAAACATATTTTGACACATTTCCAGTACGACATTTTAGGCATCTCAGAAACTTGGTTATCAAGGAATATAGACTCTGGGTTGTTACATGTAGATGGTTACAGGATTGTTAGGAAGGATCGTGTAGGTCGGGGTGGGGGTGTATGTTTCTATGTGTCCAATAACTTAAATTGTAAGAGTATAGAAAGTAGTAGCAATATTGAGCAGTTATGGATTGCAATTAAGAAATTGAATGATATTAATATATTTGGAGTTGTATACAGACCGCATGATGTAGAGTATAAATATTTTCTTTCTCATTTAGAGGATTCCATTAGTAAGTGCGTACCGCAATGTAATAGACTTGCAATTTTGGGTGATTTAAATATAGATTTACTACAAAATGACAGTTCTGACTCTCTTTATCTAAATTATTTAATGGAAACTATGGGCTTAACTCAAGTCATAAATAAACCAATCAGAATAACTAAAGATTCTGAGTCACTTTTAGACTTGATTATTGTGTCTGACGATTCTATTATCTTAAATTGTGGAAATAGGGAACTGTATGTTGCAGACCATGAATTAGTATTTTGTGATCTTAATATTTGTAATAAATTTGTCCCGCATTATGTTATTTATCGTGATTTTCCTAATTTTAACCAAGATCAATTTACTAGGGACTTAGTTAATATTCCTTTGCAATGGATCTATAGCTTTGATCATGTGGAACAAAAAATAGATTATTTTATTAACTGTATAACAAAATTATTTAATATGCATGCGCCATTCAAAACAGTTAAAATATCTAAACCACGGAAACCTTGGGTAACAGATAACATAAAATTTCTCATTTCTCTTCGAAACAAAGCTAAAGCAAAGTATACTAGAACAAAGCAACGTACTCATTGGGACTATTATAGACAAATCAGAAATTATACTGAAGTGGCGATAAGAAATGAGAAAAGGGCATACTTTAATGCAAAATTTGCAGTAAATAATTCAACAGTCGTTTGGAAAGAACTCAAGTCTCTGAATTTTAGTAAACAAAAGAAAGCTGATTTGCCAGCTAGGCTAAAGGATCCAAATAAGATTAACGATCACTTTATAAATAATATCCCAAAATCGGATTACAATAGCGACTATCTAATAAATTATTATTCATCGAGTACCTTTAAAAACATACCATCAAATTTTGATTTCACGTTAGCAACGGAAAAAACTATGTATGAAATTATGCATCGAATTAAGACGCACGCTATTGGTTCTGATGGTATAGGTTTGATAATGCTGAAGTATTGTGGTGTTCATATAATACCATACATTACCCACATTGTAAATAGCTGTATTTTGTCTAATATTTTTCCCTCTCAATGGAAAACAGCGCATGTCATTCCAGTTCCAAAAACATCGAACCCTTTGACTTTTTCAGATTTACGTCCAATAAGCATATTACCAACGTTGTCAAAAATAATAGAAAGGGTAATATATTTGCAGTTAAAGGAACACTTAAGTAAACATGAAATTATTCCACTGCATCAGTCTGGTTTTCGACAAAACCATAGTTGTACCACAGCGTTGTTAAAGGTGTCAGATGATATTATAAAAGCTACAGATGAGAATAAAATAAGTGCTTTGATTTTGCTCGACTATTCTAAAGCATTTGATACCTTACAACATAGTGTTCTTATTAGTATATTGCATTACATTGGCTTAAGTAAAGGTTCTATTGAACTACTAACTAATTATCTAGGAAATCGTACTCAAGCAGTTAAGTTAGATAATAAACTCTCTGAAAAATGTATAGTTAATGTGGGTGTACCGCAGGGTTCTATTCTGGGACCTTTGCTATTTTGTATCTATACATTAAATCTGTGCAGTAAGTTAAAACATTGTACGTCACACATGTATGCAGACGACACGCAACTATATATGTCATTCAATAAAGATAATGTAGGTGATGCTATAAATAAAATAAGCTCTGATCTCAAAATCATTGAGAAGGTCTCGCAAGAACACAGTTTGTTTTTGAATCCAAACAAAACAAAATTAATCTTATTTGGTAGCAATAAATTTATTTCAGATATATCTAATAATATTAAGTTAGAAATAAATGGGACTCGGATTCCGATTGTTCAGAGTTCTTCTAATTTGGGGTTATACTTTGATAACACCTTTAGATTTACGGTACAGATTAGTAAATATGTGCAGAGGGCCTACTCTGCATTGAAATTACTTTATCCACATAGGAATTATTTGTCCGTAACTGTAAAGAAATTATTGTGCGAATCTCTTGTTTTGTCCAACTTTTTATTCTGTGCTCCCGTTTATTATCCCTGTTTGGATGTTCTGTCAAAAAATAGAATACAAAGGACGCAGAATTCTTGTATTAGATATATTTTTGGAATACGGCGAAGAGAACATGTTAGTTATAAGTTAAAGGATTTAAAATGGTTAAATATGGACAATCGCCTAAAATTGCAAACATTAACTCTTTATAATCGGATTATTACGATGAAAACACCAAGCTACTTGTATACAAAAATTTGTTATCATTCAAATGTACATAATATTAAAACTAGAAATAGAAACTGTTTAATACCACCGTCCCATAAAAGCAGCCTCTACAAAAGATCCTTTTCTTACAGTGTTGTGAAGCTATATAATGCAATTCCAGAAAGCTACAAGTCAATGCCCATTGGCCGGTTTAAGAAATGTGTGTCAAATTTGTTGCTCAATAATCAACATTAATGATATAAACATATTAATGTGATTATTATTATATTGTGTCTCTCATATATTTGTATATGTGTATCTAGATTTGTTTATCAAATGTCTCTAAGTTTAAGTTTAGATTATTAGGCATTATAAATTTGTGGAATTTAAGTTTCTTAATAGTCTGGGTTTGTGTATTAGTCCGGGGGACAGTGCCTACTGGTACTGCTTGCTTGAACACCGCCCAGTGATTTTCCATTACTGTTTGTTTTTTTTTGTAAAGTGTATATACTGTACTAGATTACTTATTTATGGAAAATAAATGTATTATTATTATTATTATTATTATATTGCTATTAGTGCACTGACCTTTAAGATTTTCAGTGCACATTTTGCATTTCCAGGTCCTTTTCTCAATATCCAGCACTTTTGCCACTAAATCAAAACATTTACTATGAAGAAGCACATTGCACTTAGCAGTAGTACATTTTAAACCACCTCTGTTAATTGTTTTACTGCAAATTTTACACTTTTCGTCGAGCGATTCCGAATCACCATCTACATCGCCCGCCATTATCAATGTTATTCACTATAGAAATTTAAAACAGTTGTAACGGTCTCGTTTTTATTAATTACTAAATTACCTTTCTTAGTTGATTTAAACTAGTAATTCTTATCTTATTCTATGTTTTTACCTGCTTGTTAAACACCAATTCTCTATTTAACGTACCCTAGGTACTCTGTGTATATTAATTCCGTACAATCCCGACTTCATTTTCTGTGCTATAGTGCTTCTGTCGATAGAAACTCGTTATATAAACTAACTTCATAACGATATAGTGACGCCATCTCGTGTTAAGAACGGGAGGTGACGAAGAACGAAGGAGAACGAGAGGGGAAGCAAAGAGATTGGCGAAAAGATGGTCGTACCGATGAGTTGGTGAAAAAGTGTAGCTGAATTTTAATATAGAAATAAGGGGAAGAAATAAAACAAAGTATTACGAGTGTGATACAGCCGAACCCTGAATTTGTTTTCTATAATAAAAAGGCAAGAAGACGATCGTGAATGACTATTTTACATTGCTTGGACAGCAACGTAGTAAAAAAGTTAAGGTCTACCATCCCTACAAATGTGTGAGTACCTTATATCTATCTATTTTGGAAGTGCTTTTTGAACATTTTACGTATACCGTGACTTACTTAAGCCTAGGCCGCGAGTGCGCTAGAATTGGGCCCATCTCGTTACCGCGTGAACTGAAAATCTCTAAAACTTACCTCTCTATATAAATTTTGGTATATCCGAATTTTCTGTCCTGTAACTGAATTTGAGAGTACTTGTTAATATATATGTAAAATTATATGTTTCTATATGTATTGAGTGTTCGTAAATCTATATTTAACTATCATTACATTAAAACTAACTTTGTTCTTGTCAAGTGTTTTTTTTTCAATTGTCTTCACTTAGATAGGAACTATACCTTTTGTTAGAATTAAATTTATTTTGAACTACATTATTGCCCGCCGGTGCGCCTGCGCTAGCAAAATGTCTTAAAGCCGTAAGGCGGTGTGGTAACGTAACGTTCAGTAGAAGTTGTATCGTAGTAGTACCTAGACACACATGTTACATGTTACTTTCGATTGTTAGAAACAATGAAACAATATATAATATATAGTAAAATACAGTCCATTATTGTAGTTCGTATCAACGAGGCAAAGTCAGTGAAGCATTCACAATAGTCAACATAGTTTTACGTATTGGGTTCATAGAAGTGGAAAAGGTTATGGCCACATAACCCGACAAGAGAGAGAAAATCAAAATACATTCATTGTATTTAACATTGGTCTTCGAGACGGATTATTCACATCATAAGTCAGTGTAAACTGGTTAGTCAGTTCAAAATCAAATCATAATCGTATTGTAACTGCATTTGGCGGTTAAAAGCAGCAAAGTGTGTGCAAAAAAAAAATCAACAAGTGTTTGGAGTCACGTAGATATTTCGACACAATTAAGTTCATTTGCAAGCCAGAGGCAAGACAACATTGTTTTGGGAGTAAACAGACATTCGATTGTCGATTGGAAGTCGTCATCATCGTAAGCAAAGCAGGGGACCCGTATACAACGAACATCGAGGCGAGTTCATAAGGGCCAGAATCGCACGACGTACGCTACGCTGGAAACTGGGTAGAGGTAGAGGTAACACACCGCACTGCAGCTGACGCAGCAAGTAAGACGAGTCAAATCTCAAATCCTATATCCTATCATTTCCCTGCACGTTCATTGCATGAATTTTGCGGCTTCAATTTGAACCGTTCTTGTTTACTTATTTATTGCAAATTATCACATTATTTGTTGCATATTATTACATTGCATTATTTCGTTTGTTTGAGTGTTGTATGGGTTGTTTTGGCTGCAGTCTCAACATGACTGAACAATTAAAACATTTAACTATTAAACGTGGGCAAATTAAAGCGCAGTTGACAAGATTTATGAATTATCTTGGTACATTTTCTGACGATAAAATACTTGATTTGCAGTGTCGCTTAGAAAAAATTGAGCCTTTATTAGATGAATTTAACGATATTCAAGTACAAATCCAGTTTCATAATGAGGACGAAGTGGGTTTAACTGAGGCTGAGTTATTCGAAAATACATATTACGAGGGAATTCATACAGCAAAAAAACATATTTTGGCATATCAAACAAAGCAGCTTAAGTTACAAACAAGTGGTAATATAAATAGGTCAAGTGGGTCGCGTGAAAACGAAAATGTGGCATTATCATTAGCAAGTAAGGTTAAGTTGCCATCAATGACATTACCCGAATTTAAGGGTGAAAGCGACAAGTGGAGTCAATTTCAAAAAATCTTTGAGGCGGTAATACACGACAATGACAGGTTAAGCGATGCCGAAAAATTTTATTATTTAGAAGGTTGTTTAAAGGGTGACGCTGAAGACATTTTGCAATCGTTAGACGTGGATAATGATTCTTATAGAATTGCATGGGACCTTCTAAAGGAGAGATATGAAAATAAGAGGGTAATGATAGATAAACACATCCAAGCGTTATTTGATATTCCTCCTATAACAAAGGAGTCATATAGTTCATTGCGCTCGTTTTTGGATACATATAAAAAACGCATAAAGGCTTTACATTCTTTAGGAGAACCAACTGAATCGTGGGATAGAATGTTAATCTACGTATTAAAATCAAAACTCGATAGTGCTTCAAAGCGCGAATGGCAGGCATTAGTGTCAAAGGCTGACAAAAAAGGCGAGAAAAAACTTCCAACCATGGCGGAATTTTCTGAATTTATGATAAATCGGTGTGAGTTTTTATAAGGGTTAGAGACGAGTCAGGTTAATAGTAAATCAGATGTCAAGCAATTTAGCAAAGTCAGGGACAAGTCAGTATCATTCTTATCGATTCAAAAGCCGGAATGTAAGTTATGCAAGGAAACACATTTTCTGTATACATGTAAAAGGTTTTTGGCACTTTCAACTAAATCTCGGTTAAATGAAGTAAAGCGACTAAATTTGTGTTTAAACTGTTTCAAAACAAATCACATTGCCCAAGATTGTAAGTCAGGTGCTTGCAAAAAATGTGCGAAAAAACACAATACATTACTTCATTTTGAGAATGAGAGCACATCGCAAACGCATGCTAGCACTTCAAATCAAACTGAGAAAGGTAGTAGACCATTGGAGGCGGAACAGGTTAAGGAGTCGAACTCAACCGTAGTTGCTCATACATCAATTGCACGTAATGAATCATATATTTTGTTATCAACAGCTATGGTTGTCATAGAAGATCAGTATGGGAATAATCATAAATCTAGAGTCTTGCTAGATTCCGGATCACAATCGAACTTTATCACAAAGGAGCTCGTTGAAAGGTTAGGTTTACGAACTCAGAGGATTAACCTCCCAGTAATAGGTATAAGTCAGACATCTTTGAATATTACGAATAAGGTTAGAGCAACCATTAAGTCATTATACAATAATTATCAATTAGATTTATCATTTTTTGTATTGAATAAAATAACAGATAAAATACCCAGTTGTAGTTTCGATCCTTCTGATCTTAATTTACCATCTGATGTCACATTAGCCGATCCAACATTTAACCAGGCTAGGGATGTTGACATACTTCTAGGCGCAGAAGTATTCTGGCAGCTTATGTGCGTAAACCAGATAAAAATCGGAAAAAACAAACCAATTCTACAAAAATCCAAATTTGGTTGGATCATAGCCGGAGCAGTCAATTTCGCACCATTAAAAAATAAATCAATCTCGTGTAACCTAGCTACAAGTTCAACCATTCAGAAACAATTAGAACAATTTTGGAGAATCGAAGAATTCAATAATACCGAGAACGGATACTCTCGCGAAGAAGTTGCTTGTGAGAAACACTTTCTTAAAAATTATAGACGCAAAAAATCGGGTAGATTCGAAGTTGCAATGCCAGTACGCGAAGGCATAGAACAGTTAGGCGATTCAGAATTAAATGCAAGGAAGCGATTTTACACGTTAGAGGGTAAATTGTCAAGGGATTCGGTTGCGTATAAACAATATTGTGATTTCATGGACGAGTACGAGGCATTGGGCCACATGTCCCGGGTTGATGTACCGGAAGGTGAAAGTAAGGACTATACACGTATTTGTTATTTGCCTCATCATGGTGTTTATAAGGATTCGCTAACGACAAAGTTAAGGGTTGTATTTGATGCATCTGCCAAAACCGCTACAGGAATTTCGTTAAACGACAGGTTGATGGTAGGCCCAAGCATTCAAGATGATTTATTTTCAATCATAATTCGGTTTAGGAAATACAAGTACGTTGTAATAGCAGACATCGCCAAAATGTACAGGCAAGTTGACATTGTAGAGCCACAACGTGATTGGCAACGAATTTTATGGCGGAAAAATCCAAACGAGTCGTTAAATCATTACCGACTAAACACGGTAACATACGGCACTGCCCCCGCGTCTTTTTTAGCAATACGTTGTTTGCATCAGTTGGCATATGACAATAAAGAGCGTTATCCTGAAGCAAGTCGCGTAATATTGAAAGATTTTTACGTCGATGATTTGATCACTGGATGCGATACAATTGACGGGATTAAACGCATTAGACAAGAGGTTAGTCAAATTCTCGAAAGTGGATGCTTTTTACTGCGAAAATGGTTATCAAATGAAGTTAGCGTTTTAACCGATTCGACAGAGGGAGACAGTAGTGTTTCTAATTATCAAATATTAGGTGATACGTGTACAAAGGCGTTAGGACTTTTGTGGGACGCTAGTGCAGACAGTTTGAAATATACAAAAAAAATGGCTATTCACAAACAAAAAATGACTAAACGAGTAATTTTGGCCACTGTTGCGCAAATTTTTGACCCACTGGGTTTAGTTGGACCAGTAATAATTCAGGCTAAAATTATGCTTCAAGAATTGTGGCAGCTGCAAATAGGCTGGGACGAGGTAGTACCTTCGGATGTGTTTGCAAAATTTATAAAATTTCAAGATCAAATTTGTTTACTGTCAAAATTAGATATTCCAAGACAGGTAGTATTTGTTAGTACCAACTATCAATTGCACGGTTTCTCTGACGCGTCTTTATATAAGAAGCACGGATGCTTCGGGTCAGTGCTATGTTAGATTGTTATGCGCGAAATCAAGGGTAGCTCCATTAAAGGTTATAACATTGCCCAGACTTGAATTGTGTGCCGCCTTATTGCTGGCACAATTAGCACATAAAGCTAAAGTGGCCTTAGATATTAAGTTTGACGATTCAGTGTATTGGTGCGATTCCACTATTACTTTATCTTGGCTATCTTCTGAATCCGCTTCTTGGCAAACCTTTGTAGCCAATAGAGTTGCAGAAGTTCAGCGTTTAAGTGTAGACAGTCAGTGGAAACACATAAAATCAGAGGATAATCCCGCTGATGTGATCTCGCGGTTTATGTCCAGAAAAATTAATCGCGTCCACATTTAGTAAATGTAGACGCGACATTTTTCGATAGGTTTTCTTCTTTTTTGCGGTTACAACGTGTTACTGCATATTGTTTGCGTTTTAAGAAAAACCTCACTGTCAATAAACATTCAAAATTAATCGGTAGCTTGACGGCGGATGAATTGACTCATTCTCTGAATACACTGATAAAAATGGTTCAATTAGAAGCTTTCCAAAGCGAATTGATATCTCTAAGAAAATCCAACTTAGTACAACGTAACAGTAAACTTTCTACATTAAATCCGTTTTTGGACGAAAATGGCATCATTCGTGTTGGTGGTCGATTATCAAAATCCACGTTATTATATGACAAAAAATATCCTATTGTTATTCCTTCTAATCACATTTTCACGACATTGCTGATAACTTTTGAGCATCGTGGACTTTTACATGCAGGCGCACAAGCTACATTAGCTTCATTGCGTAATGTATATTGGCCTCTACATGGTCGCAGTAGCGTTAGGAGGAGTATACGGCAGTGTGTAGCGTGCTTTAGAGCTAATCCACGATCACTCAATCAAATAATGGGTAATTTGCCACAAGTCCGTTTACAACCTAGTCGACCGTTCCTCAACTGCGGCGTGGATTATGCGGGACCGTTTTTCATAAAAGATGGAAAACTCAGAAACAGAAAATTGGTGAAATGCTATCTTTGTATTTTTGTGTGCTTTGTCACCAAGGTGGTTCACTTTGAGCTAGCAGGTGATCTGTCTTCTAGTACTTTTATTAACTCACTTAAACGTTTTATAGCTCGACGCGGTATTTGCCAAAATATATTTTCCGATAACGGGACAAATTTTATAGGAGCCGACAATGAGATCAGGGCTTTATTGTCAGAAATCAAGACAGACTGCAAATTTATAGATTTTTTAAGTTGTAAGTCCATCAAATGGCATTTTATTCCGGCAGGATGCCCCCATTTCGGAGGCCTTTGGGAGGCTGCAGTTAAATCGGCTAAACAACACTTGAAACGAATAATTAACATCAATGGTCATTTAACATTTGAGGAGTTAAGCACAGTTTTTACGGAAATAGAAGCCGTATTAAATTCAAGGCCTTTAATACCACTAACCGACGATCCAAATGATTTACAAACTTTAACTCCTAGTCATTTCCTTATCGGTGACTCTCTTACTACGATTCCTCAAGCGAGTTATCAGAATGTGCCTTCTAGTAAGTTGTCAGTATATAAGCAGTTGCGACAGATGGTTGAACACTTCTGGAACCGTTGGAAGGGCGAATATCTATCGACACTGCAGCAAAGGCACAAGTGGAAATATCAGCAGCCCAACTCTCTGTGTGTTGGTGATATGGTTTTAGTTAAAAATGAAAATACACCTCCACTGTGTTGGCCTCTTGGTCGTGTAATTGACGTGCATCCTGGTAGTGATAACGTGGTTCGTGTTGCTAGTGTTAAGACCGTTAGCAGTGTGATTAAGCGAGCCATTACTAAACTATGTCCTTTGCCTAAAGAGACGAATGGTAAAATGAATGAATAGCTTGTGTGCATTTGTTTAAATTCGTTAATTGTTCAACTTGTATTCATGAGGATGTGTTTTTTTTGTTGAAAGTCCAGCCTTTCAAGGCCGGCGGAATGTTAGAATTAAATTTATTTTGAACTACATTATTGCCCGCCGCTGCACCTGCGCTAGCAAAATGTCTTAAAGCCGTAAGGCGGTGTGGTAACGTAACGTTCAGTAGAAGTTGTATCGTAGTAGTACCTAGACACACATGTTACATGTTACTTTCGATTGTTAGAAACAATGAAACAATATATAATATATAGTAAAATACAGTCCATTATTGTAGTTCGTATCAACGAGGCAAAGTCAGTGAAGCATTCACAATAGTCAACATAGTTTTACGTATTGGGTTCATAGAAGTGGAAAAGGTTATGGCCACATAACCCGACAAGAGAGAGAAAATCAAAATACATTCATTGTATTTAACACCTTTACCAATACCATCAAAAAAGATCAATTGATGGCGCCCAAGTTTGGCAATTAATAGAAAACCCTACTATACTTCACACTGCTCAACCCTGAGAGAGAATTTCATCTTTTATGTAATATCTTAATATCCTAATAAGTATATCTTGTACCTTTACCTTTAACTAAAAAATAACGAGCAGTCGTTATACAATTGGCGTCCCACATGCCGTTAATTTTTAATATATGTTGTACCTTTACCTAAATAACGTAAATAAAGAAATTTGTCGTTATACAGTGTTGACTTCAATAAAGTAATACATGAATTAAATGAGCGCCTGAAGCGTCAGAACAATTTGATTGTTTTTGGCCTGGAAGAAAATAACGACCAGATCGAGGACAATCATGCAGTCATTGATCTAGTGGAAAGAATAGTTCCTGACACCGACTTTGTCAATGTTGAGATTCAGTGTCTCGGCAAACAACTTGGGCCGAATCCTCGACCAGTCAGAGTGATTTCTAAGGATAGAAACACTGTTGCAAATATTGTACGAAAAGCACATGTTTTAAAAAACATAAATCAGTTTAGGAAAGTATTTATTTCATACGATAGAACTGAATATGAAAAATCTCTCTACAAATCGGCGAAGATCAAATTGCAGTCTAGAATAGCAAATGGTGAAAAAAATCTCAAAATTAAATATATTTCTGGAATTCCAAAAGTCATAGCCCTGGATTCTCAAGCGGGTAGTTCTTCGGAAAACTAGAGGCGGCCAACAGAATTAAGTCGGATTTGTGTTGTATCTATCAAAATGTCCGAAGTCTAAATAATAAGCTCTCTGATTTCTTTGTGAATGCCACTAGTTCAGATGTTGATATTATGGCCTTAACAGAAACTTGGAGTTCTTCAAATGTTTGTAATGCGGAGATAATTGACAGTAATTTTTACACGGTATATCGTTGTGATAGACATTTTGAAGCCTTAGGAGTCTCCCGCGGAGGAGGTGTTCTACTGGCAATAAATAACTGTTTTAAATCTATTGAATTAAATATCTCGGCTTTAAAAAATGACCTACAAAATATAGATGTAGTCGGTTGCAAAATTGTTGTCAATAACACTCCTATATATATCTTTTCTCTTTATATCCCTCCTTCAACCAATGCAGATGATTAATTTTGTCTGTTTGATCATTTTGAACATATGGAATACTTACATAATAATGTATTGATAATAGGGGACCTTAATATACCAAATTACACCAACTTCTTGAGCAATGTAAATTTATCAGATTCAAAATGTGATACATTGACAGCTTTTCTAGAATTCTACAATTTCCGTCAATACAATTTAATAGAAAATGCCACCCACCATATTCTTGATTTAGTTATAAGTAATTTGGAATGTTCAGTTTCGCGTAACTCTGCATCACTCTTGCTTGAAGATAATCACCACCCGTCTTTATTTATAATAGCTACAATATGGCATGACAGCGTTAATTCTTTTACTTTTAGTCCTGACAACAAAAACAGCAAATTTCGAACAGCTTTTGTAACAAGGTATGTGCAATTTTTTTATAAATTTCATGTTTCTAATACCTAGTAATCAAGTAGCGCAATTCTTCAAAATTAGTGTAACAAAATTTTATTCATTTTAAAGACACGTCACTTTGGTCACATCTATCTTATCTTGAGGTTAATTTTAAAGTAAAAACGCTGAAAATCTTTTTTGCGCCGGTTTTTTTCGTGCTAGCTAGTTTCAATTGTCAATCCCAAGGTCACTCCATCACAGTGGACCAGTATCCAGCGGCGTGCAATGAAAAATTTTTAAATAGTTTTCAGACCCCGCCAAAAAAATTTTTTTTTGCACTACCACATTTCTACATGTATGTTGAACATCCCCAAATTTTATTATGGATAGGTTCTGAATAACTCTGTATATACACATATATATATATATATATATATATATATTAAAGCTTCAAAGACTAAATTGATAGATGGTTTTAGATTCTTGACGTGATATTTTCCTTCGTCTCTACCATCTTCTGCTAATTGATATACAAGAGGTGAAATTACCTTCTTAACCGTACACAATTCAAATTTAGGAGCCAACTTTGCAGCAAAATGATCAGCGGCTGAAGATAAAACATGGTTTTTCTTCCAAACCCTGTCTCCAACATGATATATGTCTGCGGGTCGTTTTCTTAAATTGTAATTTCAAATATGCATCTGTCAGATGACGTCGAACCTCGGCATACAAATCTGGAAGTTTTTTCACCTCCCTGCTATAATCGTCTCTATTAGTAACATTCCAATCCACATTGGAAGAGACCCGTGCTATGCGCATAGGCCAACACCGGTTGTAGGGGAAGCTCCTGTCAGGACATTAGGGAGCTTCCCCTACAACGAGTGTTGGCCTATGCGCATAGCACGGGTCTCTTCCAATAGCTCCCGACTAGCGGCAGGCACAATGGGTCGAAAGACCTGAGTGTTGCGGGTGACCGCGCCGCCTATGAACAATAACAACAACATTCCAATCCAATCGAACATCGTTGTGAAGATTGCCATAATAGCTTGCTTTCATAGGAACATATCGTCCAAAATTATTAAGCGCTGTTGGATAAAAACCAGTTGCTCATGAACTGCGGTTCTTAAAGCAAATCCTATTCTGTGTATTTCTTGATCCCAACAACGGTGATCTGTGTCTTTCAGATATGACCTGATAGCGGTTTCCAACACTCTATTCACTTGTTCTACAGCATTTACTTGAGGATGGTAACGAGCGTTGTAATACATTTTTATTTCGCATCGTTCTGCCAAGCGTCTAAATACTTTTCCAGCAAATTGGGCACCATTATTACACGCTAAAATTTGTGGTGTGCGATAAATTAAAAACACTTGTTCTTCTAAGTATTTGTCTACTGCTGGTGCGATAGCCTTTCGTAGTGGATGAAGTAAACAATACTTTGTAAAGTAACCGGATACTAGTGAAAGGTGAGTAAAACCATTCTTTCAGGGTGGTAGTGGTCCAAGAAAATCGACAGACACATATTTCCAGGGAAAACTAACATTTTTTTGTTGACCCATGTAACCAGGCCTAGCGCTTGAACTTACTTTCTGAGAACTACATGCATGGCAACGTTGAATATACCTTTTAGTTTCCTGCAATAGTTTAGGCCAATAATAGAGTTCTCTGAACAGTTTTATAAGTGCCAAGGTGTGCTGCTTGTGGGTCGTCATGATAACTGCGAAGAATGGTAAGGCATTGAGTTTTTGGTACTACTATTTTCTATTCTAGAAAGTTTGTATGCATTCCGAATCCTGAAGGTATATGCTTGTAAAGTACTCCATCGTCGACTTTCTAATCCAAATATCTTTCTGGAACCTCTAGTACATTCTGTATCATCTTGACGTACCAAGAATCATTTTCTACAGCCTCTCTGTCAATGGTAATAACACAAACTTCAGGGGGCGCCCTGGAAGAGCGTCTGGAACGATGTTTAATGCACCTTTCCTGTGTTCGATGAGCAAGCATATCATAATGTTGTAGTTTGATAGGCCATCTGGCAAGTCCTGGCAAGTCTGGCAGAGGGATCCTTGAGTCGATGTAGCCAGAGTAAACTATAGTGATCAGTTATAACTTTAAATTTTGTTCCTTCTACGTAACATCTGAATTTCTCTACTGCATATAAAATAGCTATCATTTATTTTTTAGTTGCTGTATATTTCTTCTCGGCGGGCGTTAATGTACGACTTGCAAAAGCTGTCACCACTTCTCTATTATCGCCATCTTCTTGTGTCAGAACACATCCTACACCTATATCTGAAGCATCGCACTGGATCGTGAAATGCTTTTGAAAATCTGGACTGGCCAATATTGGTGCAAATACCAATGCTTTTTTAATCTTCTGAAAAAATTCTTCAGATGAGTCCGACCATTCAATCTTTTGAGATTTGCGTTTTCCTTTGATCAATGCAGTCATAGAAGCTGTTAAGTTCGCAAAGGAGGGTATAAATCGTCTATACCATCCAACTAAACCAATGAATCGCTTTAATTCTGTTACTGTTTTTGAACGAGCAAAATCTAACATTACCGACACCTTTTCTGGATCTGTTTTCAAACCATTCCCATCTAACAAAAAGCCTAAATATTTTAAAGAAGGTCGACAAAACTTACATTTTTCTAAATTGATGGTTAAGTTTGCTACCTGTGTGAAGTTAGCAGCCAATTTGGCGGAAACACCCGAACGTCCATAGGCGTACGCAGTTAGCGTCTAATGAATGTAATGAATAACAATTTGCAAATTTGCAAATTAGAGGTAAACAATATATACATTAGTAACTAATGATTATTAAACAAACAAATAGTATAGATACCTTTATAGATAAATATATAATAATTTTGAATTAATTAACATAGTAAGTTTCGGAAATTTTCAAGAAATACTTATTAACTATTTGTAATACATAATTAACTACTGGAATATTTCACCGAGGGTATTAGAAATACAGCAGCGCAAAAAAGAATAACTTAGCTGCTGTCAAAGGGGTTGAAAATGGAAAAAAAATGAGGAAAATCACTCATTTCCACATGAAGAAAATCGAGTGCCACAATTAAAACTACTGGAAAATTACACTGAAGGTATTAAAAATATAGCAGAGCAAATAAAAGGTGTTTCAGGTATCTTGCTTTGTTACATATTTTAAGATGTACAACGTTCGTTAAGTTAGTGAAATGGTGAGCCGTTACTAATAGTAAGCAATGATCCCAAATATTTAAAATTTTTAGGAAAACTGAAATTTTGGAGAAAAGTAAATTTTATGTATCTTCCTTGTTTGTAATAATAATTCGCAAAAGTATTTTCAAAAAACGACATTACGATGTGGGAAGCAATTGTTCGGAACAAAAGTTTATCAATGCGAATCGAATACTATTTTGCATACAGGTCGGTCCACGGAACTAGATACATAACAGAATCAAGGGGATCGATGATTGAACGACTCTTAAAATACATTTGAAGTGAGACGTGTAGTTAACATAATTTAATGCAGAGGGCAGCACAGAATATGACGATGTTTCGCGAGACGCACGAGCGGGAGGGAATTGCAAAAACTAATACATAGGTAAATTGCCTCCACTTTGCTGCATAAATTTACGTTGTAATGTGAACTAATACTTTATTTAAAAAATCCCTTAATATAAAGGGATGAGCGAATTTAATTTTGCTCAACATTTGAATTGATAAATTTTTAGCTAATTTAAGTAACTCTGGACCCCCCCCCCAAACTAGAAATATACCGATATATAGTAATACATATACCAGCCTGTATAATATTTAGTAAAATTCCGCCTTTAAATATGTCGGTAATCAGTTTATCCTACATAGGTCGCAGATACCATTCGTGTTTTTTTCATGTATTGTTATTCCAGTTTCGATTTCGTTTACACTTAGAAGGCATTTCTTGTGAATTGATCAGTGACCAGCAGCGCACTGGAATCTGTCCACGTCCTGCCCATCTAGCACTTGCGAACAATATTAGCAACGGTGTATCATCAGCACACTTTTTTGCAGTAGAGATTGCTTCTGCATTTCTACGTGTCAAACGTATCGGTTAGAGCATTTCCTTTTATTAACCTCTGGAAGAAATATATTACAAATACACCACAATTGTAATTGTCCGTCTGCGTGACGTGATCCACCGTTTGTACGGAGTAATTTGTAGTTCCCAGCTTTTTCAAATTGAGGAAATCCAAACACTTTTTTTATATGTTTCCATCACAAATTTTTCGTTACCCATTGGATCCAAAAGGGTAATACTTCTCTGTATCAAACACATTTCTACTAACAAAAAATGATGGTGCTTATTTATTGGAAATATTATACGGTCTTTTTTAAAGCAAAAGTTATCTATAAACGCGGCAGTTAATTTGTTATCTCCGAATATAATTGAATTGATGATTTTTCCACACAGATTATTTGGCAAGGGCTCTCAGATTCTGTGTTAAGAATATTTAAGCAGTGGTCGATCACAAAGCTGCTTAGATATTCTTTATCATTGAGTGTAATAAAATCATCTATTAAAATTTCTTGTACGGAAAATATCATGTCAGTATGTGTCGTAACTACATATCCCGTATTATTAGCTAGCGTCTTATAATAATTTGTATTTGAGGCCAAACCATTTTCAAAAAAGTTTAATTTATCGACTGTAGTCCATTTTCCAGTTACTTCCGACAACTTTATATCTGGGGATACAATTTTAGGGAGCATGTAGAATAAAAAAAATTTTTTTAACATTGCTTCCCAAAACCTCTTGTTCCTGTATACCCTTACAATTTTTATACGTTTTTGGGTACAAATCACGAGATCGCACCAAGATCTATTCGTTATCCTCAGCAAACCTTGAATTTGATAGTGATAATTATGCGTGAGTTTTATTTCTTGTCCACTGGCATCTAGAAAATTTGATTTGTAATTTAGGGGATCACTGTCACGGGCACTGTAGGGATATTTTATTTCGACGACGCCTTCCTCACCTATCAATCCATCTGGAGATGCAGCCAGAAATTGGCAGGATTTGTAAACAAACAGACCGGCTGATTGACAATACGTCTCTGTCTTTCGACTATAATCCTGCCTAGCCATTTGTTCAAACTTACGTCTGTAAATTATTGGCAATGTTTCCAAATCTCTTCCTTCTCTTATTGTCTTTATAATTTGGTCAAACGACGAGGGGCCCTTTGCTTTACATATTCTTCCGAAAAAGGAAGATGTCACCCTTATTTTCCGCTCTTCTTTCCACTTTGCACTCGAGCTTTGTTCACGTGTTGACAATTCTAAATTGGTTAGTTCCTGGTTAGTTCCCCCTCTGATACATTTATATTTTTGAGAAAGTTCCTAAATTTTTGTGGCAATTCGTCAGCATTCATGTGTTCCTGAATATTAAATATGTCTGTATCAGCTGTATATATTTTACAGATAAAATCGTTTTCAATAATTGAAGGTAAGATGTCACAATTTACGCATGTTTGATGGATCCATCTTTGACATCGATCGCATTGCACCCATCGGGTTACTTCGTTAAAAGTTCCGGAACCACAATATCCGTAAATTTGTGTGTCACTGTCATCTTCCGGAAACATTATGTCATCGTCGTTGGAAAGAGTGATTTGTTTTTTAAGGAAGACACCTCTAAAATGGGTGTTAGTTGATTTTATCTTTCTTTGTCAATTTTCTTGCGAGCATTTCTCATCGGTGGGATCAATTTTGGTCAATCTGTCTTTTTTAATATTCGTGTCGCTCTCAATCCCTAGAGATAAAACGTCCTCTCTAAGTTTCCTTTGTTTTCTACGTTGCCGGTAAGGTCCAGTTTTATTTCATCAACAAAATGAGCGAATGGTCTATAAAAGGGGCTTGATTTATGAAGACCTTCATTTTATCCTTCGGAATTGGTTATATTCAATTTCAATGTGACTTAATTCTGTTGAATCTGACAAACGTAAGGAATTTGATGTTTCCAAAGCTAATCGCACTTGGAAGTTGTGCCATTTACTTTTTAATAGTATGTATACATTTTCGGTCAACTTGTCGAAATCGGAGATGTTATTTATTAGTACAGCCGAAGCAACTAAATCTTTAAAATATGACTTTTGATGGTCTCCTGTCGCTAGATTGTCTACATCTTTACACACCATTTTCATAAAGTGCGTACAACACAGATGTATACCGATTAATTGTGGCTGAGATAAAGTTCTGCGTTCTTGCAGCAAAGAGTAACACTGATATTGATATATTCTGACAGTGTATACCTGTTGAAGGCTTTACAGATAGCATGAATATTTGCAAACGAAAAATCTGTTACTACCCCAGAGAATGCTGGCCAGTATCTGTTTTCTTCGCAAAAATATCGATGGCTATGGCTTGTGTAAGTGAATTTTTTCGTTCATATACGTGTAAGTAACTTTGTCTATACACTTCCTACGAAGAAATACCACTAAGAAAATTGTTTTCTAATCCCCGGGACTTTAGTTTGGCACAATAATAACTATCGGACCAATATTTTGAATTGGGCTCTATGTATACGTAGGTAACATTTATAATAATTCGTCCTTCGAATCTTCTTTCTTGTTCGCTTTCTTTTATAAAAAGGTTAAATTTGTAACCGTTTCTTTTAATTCAATGTTGGCCGTATTTTCTTTTCTTACTCATTATTTGCTATACTTGTGTAATATTGTAATTTTATTTGATAAGTTTTGTTAATCTTTTGTTTTAGTGTTTTTATATTTCTTTGTGTTTTATGTTGATTACGTTAATTATGTTCATTGTTTTGTTATATTATTGTAAATTTATTTTTCCATTGTAGCACTGGGCCGTTGAATGGTGTACTACAATAAATAAATAAATAAAATACTTGAACGAGAGGAACATTTGCAGCTTTAGGTAAATCAGAAGTAATACTTTCACTCAAAATTGTACTTGTTTTGACAAGCTATGGAACGTTTGCAATGTACTCGTAAAATACACTCGACTTCATCCATCCTTAAGGCTATACCCCAACCTTTTGGCACTGTTTCTACAAGGGAGTGTGGCAATCGCTTGTATGGATATACAATCATTGGTCGTATTGTATCAGCATTAGTTCCAAAAGTGAACATAATAGTAACATTAGATTTGGCGGCTGCTACATCAATTTCACATACATCTTTGACCCTTGTAACGCCAATATTAGGCCCATAAAACAGGTCTCATCTCCATTGTAATTTCATGAGGAATCATCTAAGAGATTCTCTAAGTCTTTATCTTTTAAATAAGTTTCAATTTGGACAAACCAGTTTCGAATATCTGTTTCTGAAATATTTCCACTACTTGCTGTTACTGATTCAGGCATGCGTATGGTTTAACTTGAGTGTCATTTTCTACGAGGAAATCAAATGTAACGATAACCAACGTAAAGACGTTGGTTATCAAGTAACCAGTCATCAACAATGTTGTCTTCGTTAATTGATAAAACTGGAGGAGGACTATGAAAGGTTTTCTTAAAATTTGCGGGAAAGTCTAATTTGTAGAGTGGCCCGAGGGATTTTAAAAGTTCTAGCAGCTTTAAAAAATGACACACCCAGACGTATGGATTAAAAAGCCTCGAGAAGAGTTTCCTCTGTATACGATTTAAAGTATCGCTTAGCTCTGTTAATGTTTGGCATCTTGAAAACAGTGTACCTGAAAATTAGGGACAATATTTGATTGCCAACAAAAGATATCATATCTGTAATATTTTGTTCTGACATCCATATAAGTAGTCAGTGCAAGTGAGAGCGAGGAGAGCAGTAGAATTTTTAATGATGCATCTGATATGTAATTATATTAAGTGATATTGATCATATTATTTTAGGAACTTAAAATGTGAAGTTTAGGGATGTTACAACCAAAATGTTTGTTTTACTGTCTAGTACTAGAAGGAGAAAATATTTTCAAATATCTAGTTATTGACACCCGGGCCAATAACTTAAATTCTTGCTATAATCAACATTATTTCATGATATGACCGCGTTTAAACACTCACCATAGCCTGAATCTAGTTCAGCAACATATACAGGGTGTCCACCTAGTGCGCGTAAGTCCAATATCTGGGTTAATAAAAGAGATAACTTAATTTTTTTTCAACAGGGTTGTCTAATATCCCGAGCTGCACAAAATGAAAATATATTTACATATTCAGGGTGTTCAGTTTTTCCTGGACAGGTACTAACTTCATTTTTTTAAATGGAAACCTATATTTTTTATGGCATTATCGAATTCTACGTAAAAAATTAGTGGGACTTTGTGCATAACACTGCTATTGAAATATTGATAGTTTTCGAGATATTTGACTTTAAATTTTTTTTTCTTATGTTTCGTCACTTCTAATAGTTGACATAATTATGGTTGTATGACAGCTAGAAATTATTTTTTTTCAGAAACTGTAGAGTGAAGATGGCTCTTTCGAAAAACGTATCAAAAGTTGACCTGCGATATACAGGGGGCAACAGAAATCGTGCCAAACCTGATGGTTTAAAATTTAAAAAATCTCGACTTTTTCAAATGGAACACCCTGTGTTTTATGATTTCATTAGATGCCTTTCTGTAGACTCTACAATTTTATAATAGCTTTCCCTATACCTAAGTTGCGTAGTTTTTGCAAAAAACCCACTTTTATGAAAAATACCCGATTTGCGCACTCCTTTGACGGAAAAAATATTGTAAGGCTATTTATTTTTATAAAATGTATTAGTTTACACTTCTTAAAATAACAATAACTGAAAAATTTAGATAATTTCAGTTTAATAAACAAGTCTTTATGGAAAGTTACCATTTATTTGTAAATAAAAGTAAAAAATCATAAAAGCTCTACATGTAATTAAGAATTAGCAAAACTGGCGTATGCTTTAGAAGAAGTTCATGGGAATTATTTTCTAGCAGCACGTATTTATAGAGATTCCCACGTGCTGACTGTTTTGAAAATGTGAAAGAAAGATTTGAAAGAACAGCAAATGGGAATTATGAGAAAACTACCAGGAGACATGGGAGTAACAACGATAATATTTAGTTTAATGTTGTGGTTTCTGCTGTTGAAAATCCAAAAATATTAGTATCAGAAAATCAGTAGAAATCTTGGAGTTTTCAAAAGCTCGACAAATAAGATATTGAAGAAGAAGTTTCATACGTATCATATTGAAAACCAAACGGTGTTACCGTAGTTAGAAAAATTATTAGTGAAATGGATGAATATACATAGAGTATTGAAAAAAGAATACGCAATACTCATACAAGCAAGCTAACCTAAAGTAAATGCTCAAAATGTCCACCGTTGTTTTCAACACAAAGCATTAATCTACGACGAAAATGAATGTGAACATTTCTTAACATTTCGGGCGTTATGGTTAGAAACCCATTTTGGATCTTTTCTTTCAAGTCTTGCATATCCGTTGGTGGTACTTCGTATACTCGCTCCTTGATATAACCCCACAAGAAAACGTCCAGAATATTTAAATCAGGCGAACGTGCAGGCCAAGGAACTGGACCACCATGACCTAACCACTTATTTGGATATACGTGGTTTAGGTGTTCTCTAATCTGAAATATGAATAGAAAATAGGAAAAGTACTACAACAATAAAATAATCACAGTACCGCCAAAGTGGAATGTGGAGGGGCACCATCATGCTGAAACCATTGTTGAACCAAATAATCAGCGGGCATATTCTGTAGCTGTAGAAGGGGAAGTTCGTTTTGCAAAAAATGCAAATACACATTGGCATTTAAATTGCCTTCAAAAAAGTACGGTCCAACAATATGTTCTCCACAAATTCCAGCCCACACGTTCACTTTGAAACGATGCTGATTATCTAGTACCCTCAATAATCTTGGATTATTGTCAGCGTAGTGATGAAAGTTGCGACGATTGGGTAAGCATGTGTTTGAAAATGTTGATTCGTCAGTAAACAAGACATTCATAAAAAAGTTTGGACTTTCCTGAATTTTATCCAATGCCCAGTGGCAAAATTGCAGGCGGTTTAGGTGATCTTGAGGTAACAGTGCTTGATGGTTTTTAATATGATACGGATGAAAATTATTCTTCTTCAGTATCTTGTTTGTCAAGCTTTTGGAAACTCCAAGATTATTACTGATTTTCCTGACACTAATATTTGGATTTTCAACAGCAGACGCCACAACATTAAACTGAATATCGTCATTGTTACCGTCATGTCTCCTGGTAGTTTTCTCATAATTCGCATTTGCTGTTCTTTCAAATCTTTCTTTCACATTTTCAAAACAGTCAGCACGTGGAAATCTCTGTAAATCTGGATTATGTGCTTTGTAAATACGTGCTGCTAGCAAACAATTTCCATGAGCTTCTCCTAAGGCATAAACCATTTTCACTAATTCTTCTTTTGAATAGTTCATTGTATGCACGCTTAGTACTTACTCTAAACTCGTACGTGAATATTCAGTAAAAGAAGAAATGACATGTAAACTGATTGTCACAAATTTTATTGCGTGACACACGCTCACTGCGTTTTTCCCGAGAAAGGAACGTGCGCAAATCGGGTATTTTTCATAAAAGTGGGTTTTTTGCAAAAACTACGCAACTTAGGTATAGGGAAAGCTATTATAAAATTGTAGAGTCTACAGAAAGGCATCTAATGAAATCATAAAACACAGGGTGTTCCATTTGAAAAAGTCGAGATTTTTTTAATTTTAAACCATCAGGTTTGGCACGATTTCTGTTGCCCCCTGTATATCGCAGGTCAACTTTTGATACGTTTTTCGAAAGAGCCATCTTCACTCTACAGTTTCTGAAAAAAAATAATTTCTAGCTGTCATACAACCATAATTATGTCAACTATTAGAAGTGACGAAACATAAGAAAAAAAAATTAAAAGTCAAATATCTCGAAAACTATCAATATTTCAATAGCAGTGTTATGCACAAAGTCCCACTAATTTTTTACGTAGAATTCAATAATGCCATAAAAAATATAGGTTTCCATTTAAAAAAATGAAGTTGGTACCTGTCCAGGAAAAACTGAACACCCTGAATATGTAAATATATTTTCATTTTGTGCAGCTCGGGATATTAGACAACCCTGTAGAAAAAAAAATTAAGTTATCTCTTTTATTAACCCAGATATTGGACTTACGCGCACTAGGTGGACACCCTGTATAATCATATGTGATGTATTTGAAATCCGACGTTGGCGCCATCCATTTCATAATATCCACACCTCAAATAATGTGTACCGAATCTCTTTGGTACACATCTTCGCTAAACGTCAAAATTAATTGCCGCCAAAATAATAATTTTCGCCAATTCTGCCTCTTGTCTTTATTTTTCCCATTTTATTCTAGTTTTTTGAAAATCGTTTACTCGAATTTGTATGTAGGAGATGAGAAATTCTGGTAGTAAGTAGTTTTTTCAGCCTCTATAGCTTTATTGATACCTTATTTGAGTAAAAAAAATATGTCAGCGCCTAGCTCTATATATTTTCTACAAAGAACATACTTTCATTTTTCAAAAAACTTTTATAATTTTTTAAATGAAGTAAGGGACATTTCATTATGGTCCTCTTAAAGTAAACAACTTAAAACATAACTGACTGCATTTTTGACCTGTAGTTATTTAGAGCCATTATGTTTTTTTTAATTTTCATTTCGTGAATGTGAAGACTTGCTCTAGTACAACAGTAATTTACTTTTCATATTTTACTAAAATAAACATAAACACATCATACATCGTTGTACAACGTTTTGCATAAAAATTTCAAGCATGCAATATCCAGTATGGCTCCCATAAGAAGTTAAAAGAAGACGATAATACCGAGTAATTGTAGAATTCAAACAGTATTATGTTCTTTCTCTCGAGAAAAAATTCTATTAAATCGAGAACGAATTATATTTTATGAATATCAAGAACCTGTGAAATGTAATAATAAAATTGCAATTATTTATTAAAAACATCTCCATAACACCACTAGTTAATTTCCCTACACTGAAGGCTCCAAGCATTACCGCCTCTTTTTTAAAAACAAATTTGTAATCAAATTTTAACAGCGTATTTTTATTGAACTGTTATTGACTTTAGTGCACATGCAAATTCATTTTGACTTTAGATGAAATAAAGGAAATCAACAAAACCATTAGAAGTAAAGATGTCGATATATTTATAGAGGTATGACTCACAAACATGAACAAACTACTTAACAAAAGAAGACGTATAAAGGAGAAAATTATTTCCAAAAAAGCATGTAAATAAAACGAGATGTGATAATAAATATTATACCGTACAGTTATTATACCATTTACATTGCATTCTTAAACAATAAACAAGATGAAAAACAAAATAAAACCAACCCATACAGTAAAATTAAAATAGGAAATTAATATCTATTAATCTATTAATCTATTAATAGCTATTACGTAACCTGGAAAAAGTCCGAAAACTCGGATGAAAAATAAGATAATTGTCCATGTATCTGGCTGAAAGTCCTCTTTTTGTTCTTTATTGAAGAAATAAATTCTATTTCCAATATCGTCTATGAAGTTGGTTATAGATACGACAAGTGAGTCCGATTATACCCTCTTATACCTCCCTGAGGGCGCCAATGTATTAGACTGTGTGTACTCGAAAATAAATTTACGCTACTGAGCAGGGGAAAGCAGGTAGTGGAGGTAGGTAAACACGAGTATACCGTAGAGTAGATTGTAGACCATACTATGATGAAATGAGAATGAAACTAGTCTTGCCTTGGTGTCTGTGCGGGTAGGTTGAATCCTCTTTCTGTCGTCTATCAGAACGTATCCGTCTGTCTACACCGTTAGTTAAATAAAAAAAAATAATTGTGGTTTTGACATGTTTACGACTAATTTGAAATCGGAAAATCTAATACACGTTAAATGGGAACAATATCACTTACAATGAAAAAATCAAGCAGTACCTTATTTATCATCTAAACTCTGTAAATAATTATGTCATGATAATTTGTTTGTTCAACGTAAGTATTTAAGCATAAATAAAGGTGGGCGTTGAGGCCAGGTGTTAGTGTGGACAAATGTAATTTAATTGCGATTTAAGAAAATTGAATTTATCTGTTAAAAATGGTCGAAGACGACGTCGCCGTAAGAGTGGCTGTCAGGTAATTCTTTTTTTGTTAAATAATATCATCTTCCCCATATGCGCTTTGATGTGCTGTGTGTTCCCACTATATTTAGAGTATATAAGTTTAGCTACATTTATCGGACAAATAAGTGCCGTCCGTACTTCCTGTTTAACTGAATTCATATGTTACCTTTATGTTCGGATGTTCCACACAAGTAATATTTCATTACGATTTGTAAATATTACGTGACTTTGTTGTGTATATATATACAGGGTGTCTACTTTTAAGTGTATACAAATCGATGAAAAGTTTATTTTGTGAGACATTTTCAAAAACTTGTTTTTGTTCGAAATGTTTTAAAAAAAATCAGGTACGACTACGATTTTTTTTTATACCCCCGACTTTCACAAAAACCATTTAGCGATTTTTTTATTTAAAATCTAATAACAGCGCTAATCAGGTCCCGTAAAAAATCCCATTTACCAAATTTGAACAAAAAATATAGAGGGTGTTCGGTTCTACACCGTGTTAAAGTTGAGCAAAATAAGGATTTCAAAGACACCTGGCGAGTCTAGCGTGCCATGGAATTATTTCAAAACAGTTGAAGAATTAACAGGACCACCCAAAGGGTTGATGGACGAAATTGCAGGAAATAGGTATATAGAATGTTTTTCCTACAGCGTCTGAAATTGTTGACTTTTTTCGACTTTTATGATGGTTAAGTTTGGCTTGGATTTTTGAAACAATGTTACTAAATTTAACATAAATTTATTTTACATTTAGTAAAAAATTTCAGACCATCGTAAAAATCGAAAAAAGTAAAAAATTTCAGACGCTGTAGAGAAAAACATATTGTCTATTTCTTCTTGCAATTTCGTCCATCAACACTTTGGGTGGTCCTGTTAATTCTTCAACTGTTTTGAAATAATTTCATGACACGCATGACTCGCCAGGTGCCTTTGAAGTTCTTATTTTGCTCAATTTTAACACGGTGTAGAACCGAACACCCTCTATATTTTTTGTTCAAATTTGGTAAATGGGGGTGTTACGGGTTTTGATTAGCGCTGTTGTATTAGATTTTAAATTTAAAAAATCACCAAGGGGTTCTTGTGAAAATCGGGGGTATACAAAAATCGTAGCCGTCTCTGAATTTGCATTTTGACAAAAGTAATAACGTCAAAAGGAGCGTTTTTTGAAAACATTTCGAACAAAAAAAGGTTTTTGAAAATATCTCACAAAATAAACTTTTTGTCGATTTGTATAGATACACTTAAAAGTAGACACACTGTATATATCTTAAAGGAACCTATATTTTCGAAATCGAAAAAAAAATGTTTCAGATAAATCCTACGTATTTTTAGCCATATAATTCAAATCTGTAATAAAAAACATATATTCCTATTTGAGATTTCAAAGTTACAATTTATTAAATTTTGAAGAATCAGAGGATTTTAGGCGGATTTGTACTTTTATCAAAACGTAACCACAGCGTATAACTTAACCTAGGTATAACTAATTTTTGGAATGTTTGCATAGAAAATTAAATATAATAATTGATTGTTATATTCAAAGAACATTATATTCACAGGTTATATTCATTATTCTCATATAATTTTATCCAAAGGAGATAAAAAGTTTTTACTATATCTAAAGATATTTTTTTGGCGGTAAAATTCAGACCAAAGAACAACCACTGATTAATGATTATTCACTATCCCCACAGTTGCATTAAGATGCAACCCACAAAACACAAATCATTTCATTCCAGCGGCAAAAAATCCTCATGACTATAATTCAGCCTTGTTTATCTCTAAATATTCTCTGTATCCTATTAAATTATTATATTATTAAAGCATCAAAAATGAGAAAATGGACCAGTTTCATTTGAACTAGAGTTTGCCAACTTTTTTAATAAGTGTTTTCGTTCTTCTATTAACTTATTTCTTTTTACTGATTCTTTTAACCTTTGCCTTTTTATATCTAAATTTTCTGTTTCGATTTTCAATCTCTCTTTCATATAATCAACTCTGTCTTTACGCATATTTTCTTAAAATTTTGTTTCTGTTGAGAATATTGCTCCGGTTTCGTTTATCTGCTGTTGCTTCAGATTTCTATACCTTTTCACTCAAATTATTTGAACTTTTATCTGCAAGCTGAGAACCTTTAGTCTGTTGTGAGATTTTATCAGCAGTAGCTTCAGGAAGATGATCTTTTGTTCGACTTGACAGTAAAAAAAAATATTCACCCAGAAATATCTGGGTGAATATTTTTTTTTATAGAAAATTTTATCCATTTCAACTTTTGGTTTATAATGTTTATAAAGGTCAATTAAAACTTTGGTTTGATTAGTTGTCCAACAGCAGTGGCACTGGTAGAAGGGGTATTTATAACCAAAAATTCGTTAAGCTCTACAACAAAAAGATTGTTTGTTAAGTTATATGCCGGAACGATAATAGAACATCAATTTATTTAAGACAAATAAATTAATGTTAACCAGTTATTAATTAATTGTATTCAAGACAATTACCTACTGTACTCTTGTATTTTACGTACATACCTGTAAAACTTGATTATTCAACAGAGAAATTATTTATGTGATCTTCCTCCATAATTTATAGGTTAAAAAATTATTAGGTTATTGTTTATTGTTCTCTTCTTGAGAATCATCAGATTTCAGAAAAATCAGAAACTAATCTAAGATCAGACATGCACATTAAATAACAATCCCTGACTGTTAGAGACTTATCAGAGATTCTATGCAGGAACAAACCTATTGAAAACAGTTTGCGGACGGTTTCTGATTTTCTGCTGACAAAAATGTTATATCTGTTAACATTTGATTTTTTATATGGGGATGTAAAAATTAAGTTTCGTGCAGCCGGTATTAAATAGGTTTAGCCGGTAAAGGCTTAATAAGAATAAGTAGCCTCTCAAAATAAAAATGCAGGATAAGTGAGAAGTAAACAAGAGTTTTATTGTGAGTAAAAAATAAGGAATGCTATATAGGTAGAGCTTACGTACTTATATGTGCTTTTGTTCAACAAAGGTACATATAAGGTATGTTTTGTCTGTTATTTTCTTTTTAATAATATTAGTTTGTTATAAAATTTATTCGGTTGTTCAGTTTTCTTAATGTCACCTTCAAAGCCATCCTTTGAAAACTAGAAATTATTATAATAATTCATGAACGTAGGTAGGTAGGTACCTGTTAGTTTTCACAAAAATTATTAATAACAGAAAATTATAAGAGATAAGTATAGGAAACCAATCGATAGAGAATACATTTTTATATGAGATTCCGTAGAAGTAGATATACCTACATGAGTTCCATGAAAAAAAAATATATTTTCCCTTTCAGACCTATCATTGTCACTACGAAGTCTTACTATTTTAATTTTTCAGTAAAGTTAAATATATTAGTTATAGGTATTATTTAATACTTAACTATTGCCGTGAATAAATTTGACTGTTCTCGTTTTTTGTTCTGGTCAACTGAACAAGTTGCAAAATTTGGTAAAAATGATATTCCTTAATATCCAGCTGTATCTAATAAAAGCATGTTTAAAAAACAAAGACTGCCAATATTATAAATAACCGTTTGTTAGAAATATTTTATTCAATTAATACCGATCCAGCATTGGAAAAGTATTATTTACAAAGTTGTGATTGATGGATGACTATTATAGATTGATAACAATGTAAATTTTAATTATTCTATATTTCCGTTATAAACCGATATAGGTAAGTATATTTTTAAAATTTCGGTCACACGCATTTGAAAGTATCCTAAATTCAGTGGTACTTACATTCAGATTAGAGCTAAAAAATTGATAACTTTTTTTTTGGATTTTTGACCTTGAAAAAAAATCGAAGTAGGCCTAGAAATTTTAAGTGCACCACAGGAGAGTTACTGAAGCTCTGTTATTTAAAAAAAGTCATTTAAATCGGCCAACGATTTATGAAGCATTTTTCAAGTTTAAGTTACAAAGTAAATTATACTTTCTAACTAAAAAAACCTAAGATTATTTGTTTATGTTTGACTGCCTTATATCTGTATGTATGATTTACCGTCCGCAACTCTGTTCATAAGTAGCATTTTATGGGACTCGTAGGTACCTACTTCAAAAAGCTGAAATTGGACTCCTATCAATGTTACTATAAAATGTATAAATAAAAATATTGCATTTTAATGCGCTTAAGTAATACAATAATAGTGTACTTAATCTTATCCATATATATTAAAACGCGTCAATTCTGTCTCCCTCTAAATTCCGTCGCCAAATCCACAAAGTTGCTAAGCTATTTCCTGCGAGCGGGGATCGTGAAGCGATCCTCGCGGGCGATCAAAGGTCGCCCCAAGCTTTTCTCCTATCCTTAGGGGCATTTTCGTCCCGTTTCCTACACGTTTTCCCAATTTAAATGCTTTTTCAAAAAAACATCTACAAAATTTTGGTTGATCGCCGTTTGGTGAGAGAGATGCGGCTAGCATTGGGCATTGGTCTCGCGCCTAATGGCCTCGACACGCCTACCCAAATCCCGACTTTTTGCTGGACCCTCTCGACTCTTTTTCAAATTTTAACGGCCTCGAGAACCGCTTCACAGGAAACTTTCGTCATTTCTCTAATCCTTTGAGATTTTTTTTAGAGACCGTACGACCACTCCTCCCACGTCTATTTCGTCTTCGAAAATGTCGAGTAGTGTCTGTCAACTTCTTTCTCATTTTTTCTGCATGTGAGATTGCATTAAACTTCAGAGAGGTTATTATTTTCTTATGAGAAATATTGCTAACGGAATCGATAGTATTGACTGCCAAACACTTCTGCTTACTAAAATACTGAAACGAAATACTTTTCCATTGAGAATATCGGTAAAAATGAATTTCAGGTTAATTAACACGTACAGTTTACATAGTTGTTTCAACGTCAAACAATAACGAGTGACGACGTGGTGTAATGGTATAAGTCGCAGGATTTCAAACATCGAAGTGTAGAATTTCGCAAGTTCGAATTCCGCTGGACGCTACTTTTTTTCATTTTACTTTTTAATTCCAATTATTTATTAGTATTAGTGTTTAGTTATACTGTTTCATTGCTCGTAGTTTTTATTCTTTCTCCATGTAAAGTTTGGATGTAAGTCTGCAGGTAATTCGTTCATTTTGGCAGTCTGTAAAATTTTAATCATTTTAGCTTAAAAAAGTAAATATCTACAATATTAATTTGCTGCCACAATTATGAAGGCAATACATTTTTTAACGCCGCCGTTACACCTTTTCGAAGGGCGAGCGGGATTCCGAACCGTAGCGCAGAGCCCAATTGATAAAATTGAAAAAAATGTTTACCAAAAAATAAATTCTACTTTCAGCACTTAAAAAATGATGATGTTTTACCGTCAAGAATAGAGAACAATTCATCTAAATATTATGAAGAAAAATCGTTTAATATAATTATTACATCATCATTCCAGATACAAAATTTCAGCTTTCTGACTCTAAATTTATTATTTCATACACAAGGGATTATCTCAAATTTCTTTAATATATATTTTCTTAAAAATAATATTTTTCTAGATGTTTTTGTCACCCGAAGGGTGACCCCAGGCTGCAGGCTTGAACCTCCGGTAGGTCTAGAAATGGGAACGAAAACTGCGATAGCGATTTTCTCCCATTTCTAGCAATATCTTTAATACGCAATTATATTTTTAAGTCGCTTCCAATATTATTTACCTATTCACATATTTACCTTTTATATTTAAAAAAGAAACCCTCTACCAGGGCAGTCCAGCATAAAACATTGTATGCAAGTCGTACATAATCGAACCTATTTAATAAAGTTTTACTTGTTACATATTATGTCTATTTTACAGATGTTTAAGAAAGAAATATTTTTGAGAAATTTGTTCATATCAATAAATAAATGACAATATTTTATTATTGGAGTGAACCAGTGCGGTTGAAATTAGGCAACAATTTTGCACTAGTGCAAATTATCGGTATAGTGGTATTATCGGTTTGTGTCCCAAGTTCCTATAACAGTTTTTCGATGACTCAAAAATAACAGAGCTTTTTCAATATTTCATTGCTGAGTAACCAATTCTTTTCAAATTTCACCCCTGAAATAGGTTAAGGAGTTTATCTTTTTTGCTTTTTAATAATTAAGTATGATTGCATAAAATGAAAGAGCATACAAAAACATACATAAGACCTACTTGTTGCATCTCTCTAAAATGAGCCGCCCTGATCTTGGGAAGAAAGGATTTCCCGGAAAATTCCCAAAATACGTCAAAACAGATTTTGAGGGGGAAGAATTTTAATGTGAAAAACATGCGCGTCACATCAACCCTCTTAAGAATTTTAAAGGGCACGAGGGGTCATGTAATACATTAAATTAAAAGTATTTTTATCCTGTAACCAACCATATTTTTGTTTTTGATGTGCTGATCAATGTAAAAGAAAACATTCAGTTTGAAATGAGGACTGAAATTCAAAACAATTCAACAACAACAACAATCAATTTGTATTTAATGAATTGCTCAACAAAATGGCCCGCATTAACTTGCAACAATAATAAATCCTATCAGTAAATGTTCTTCGGACTTCGGTGATATGAACTTTGCGGAACCTCTGTTATTTTTTTAGGATCCCCTGTTGATTAATTATAATGATTTCTAAAAAATGGTTATAAAAATGACATTGACAAGTGAATACCTATAATAAGAAAATAACAGAGACAGTATTGAATGACGGTACACATAAATATAAATCATTATTCATTATTTGTAACTCACAATCATCTTCTGCAGCACTGCAGCAAAAAATTGTGAAATATGAGAATAATTAAACTGTCTACTCGTAGATTAAGGCTTGTTCGCAGGGCTGGGTTGGCAACAATCCTGGTGATGGCCCAAAATGGGAAGAAAGCTTGGTGTTAATGTAACAGATTAAAATCAGATGATGTTGGACTGTCCTCCTAGCTAATGAGGGAAGGTTCAGGGGCTAATGAAAGCTTTCCTCATTCCAGCACTCAATGATGGTTAGAGCTTATCGAGGGGCTTACCAAGTCGTTCCTGAGGCATAAATGCGGACCGCGAAATAATAATATACCGCGCCCTCTCCCACACAAGTCTTAGGTTTAAGATTAGGGTAGATATATTATTATTATTATTGTCTTCTGCACATAATGCAGTTCTCAGTTTATCACTGGTTTATTTTTCTTGTAGACGGGTTAATATCAAGTCTAACAAGAAATTCTTTTTGGTTTAGAAACGATCTTACTATATTGCATGTATGAAGTATGGCTGCATTTTGTGACTGACACTTTCTTCCAGGTTAAGTTGAGTGAGGTGATTCATGAATAAATGAGGAGTGACACCCGTCACCGATATAATGAAAGGAATGATAGGAACTTGTTTCTGTTTCCATATTCTTTCAACTTCTATTGCTAATTGTTGATATTTTTATTTCTTTTCTGTATAGTTTTTTCTGTTTTGGTAAGATGGTACTGTCACATCGATAAGGGAGGTGACCCTTTTTATTTTATTTAGAAGCGTTATATCTGGTATATTATGGACTACCGTTTTATAAGTTTGTATGATTAGGTCGCAGTATAATTTATAATATTTGTTTTCTATTATAGTTTGTGGTGAATATTGGTAGGTGGTAGTACGCTTGAGGCGCCGATTGCAGATTATATCGCAGAGCTATTATTGCCCGGTGAATAATTTTTGCCACTGTATTATGTGTATTTGTATATTGCACATCTGCTAGTAGTTTACATCCGGATGCTATACGACTGTCCAAAATTCGAGTCTACATAGGGATCTCAGTTATTATAAAGGATAGGAAAACGCTCAAATGGGGAAAGTTTTAGAGAATTTTATGCTGATTTCAAATCTGCATTGAAAGTTATCGTGAGTCAATTGTTTTTCGAGATATTTGAAAAAAAGGAAAACCGAAGAATTTGTTTTTGGCCAATAACTCGCTAATGGTTAATCTGACACTTCTAAAAATTTTACATTATTAGTACACTTTTTAAAGACGAACATTTTGGCATAAACAAAAATTACAAGGCACTCTTTGTTTTTCTGTTACGAACCACAACTTTGCTATTTCTTATGGTCGCCATATTGGATTTTTATATTATATTTTAAAGCCAAAAATTCTCTTTCCAACGATGTATCATAAGCCTATACAAGAATTTCTAAAATTTGTGAAATATTGAAAAAATCATTTTTTTACAAGTTTACCTTAGAAGTTGGCTGTGCCATGAATGTAAATATTTCCCGTTCTGTCACAAGTGTCATACAAAATGACTTATGAATTGCGTTAAATGAAAATATGGGGCTCACAATTTCTCAAATGAAGAAAAGTTTGATATGCTTACACTTTATTTACAAACTCACAGTATTGCGAAAGTTGCATCTACTAGATATTTGGAATTGTATCCAGAGGCAGCAACCTTACAAAACATAATTACAGGAGAATTATTACTACTTTATTGAATTATGGTGGATTTGAGATTAAGAGGAACAACTACGAAAAAGATAACCATGATATTGATATGAATATCTTTAGTCTAATAGTAGTAAGTATTAAAAACAACCAGAACTAAAAAATGAAGCATCCATGATTAAGCATTATTAGGCAAATGCTCAAAGTGACGTCCATTTGCATTACGACACATTTCACAGTTCTTTAAAATCTTTCTCATAACTCTTCCTAATGTGCTTCCGCTTACAAGTTAGACGCTTCTCTAATTTTAGCTTCTAATTCATTTCTATTAACGGGTGGTTCAAATTCGTAAATTTCATTTTTAATTTGTCCCCACAAATAAAAATCGAGTGGCGTACGATCTGGGGATCTTGCCGGCCACATAACTGGTCCATTGTTCGCAATAACATTTTACCCAAAACAATGGGTTAAATATGTTCTAATTTCTACAGTATTATGTGCCGGACAACCATCCTGCTGAAACCACAATCTTTGAAATTCAGCTGCATTGGGTACAAGCCTTCTAATTGCTGGAATTATTTCTTCTCTTAATAGGTTTAGATATCGTTCCCCATTAAGGTTGTAATAGAAAAGAAACGGACCAACCAAACGATTTCCTAAAATAATTATACATTAACATGATACATTAATGACTAGCTTATTTATTCACAATATCATTAATGAAGATAAAAATACCTAAAAGACCACATCAAACGTTAAACCCAAATCTAGACTGCAATCGTCGCTGTTCCATCACATAGGGATTTTGGATACTCCAATGATGTCTGTTATGTTTGTTAAATACCCCACAATTAGTAAAACGGGTCTCGTCGGACCATATTACCAAATTAGGGAACTCGGGAACTTCTGTGCATTTTTCTATGTACTACTGGCAAAATTGCAATCTCCTATCATAATCACCTTCGCGAAGACCTTGGTCAATAGTAGGCTTGTGAGGATGATATCCATGTTTTTTCAAAATTTAATGAACGGTAGACTTCGGGATGTTACTTTGATGCTGAACAGATCTTACAGATGTTGACGGACTTTCAGTTATTATATTAAGAACGTTTACGTCACGATCATGGTTATCTTTTTCATAGTGGTTCCTCTTATTCTCAAATGTACCATAATTCAATAAATTGGTAACAATTCTCCTGTAATATGTTTTATGCGGCTGCTGTCTTTCTGGATATAATTCCAAATATCTGGTAGATGCAATTTCCGCATTACGGTGAGCTTGTAAATAAAGCGTAAGCATATCAAACTTTTCTTCATTTGACAATTTGTGAACTCTTTCCATATTTTCACTTTATAAAAACACTGACACGTTAACTCTTTCTAAGCAGTTTTATTTGACACTTGTGACAGAAAACATTTCATGGCACAGCCAACTTCTAAAGTAAACTTGTAAAAAAATGATTTTTTCAATATTTCACGAATTTTAAAATTTCTTTTATAGGCTTATGATACATCGTTGGAAAGAGAATTTTTGGCTTTAAAATATGATTTAAAAATCCAATATGGCGACCATAAGAAATAGCAAAGTTGTGGTTCATAACCAAAATAGAAAGAGTGCCTTGTAATTTTTGTTTATGCCAAAATGTTCGTCTTTAAAAAGTGTACTAATAATGTAAAATTTTTAGAAGTGACAGATTAACCATTAGCGAGTTATTGGCCAAAAACAAATTCTTCGGTTTTTCGTTTTTTTCAAATATCTCGAAAAACAATTAACTCACGATAACTTTCAATGCAGATTTGAAATCAGCATAAAATTCTCTAAAACTTTTCCCATTTGAGCGTTTTCCTATCTTTTATAATAACTGAGATCCCTATGTAGAGACTCGAATTTTGGACAGTCTTTATGTATGTGTCAGAAAATTGGTGGCATTTTCTGCACCCATCGCTCTTAATTGAAGTATCCTTTAAAACATATTTTTTATTGTTATTTGTCGCTTAAACTTGGTTTTGTGTTGCAAGTGTAAAACCCTCTGTCCCTGGATATAATTGGCCTGTTTGTAAAAACATATATGAAAGTTCTTTGTTTAATTTCATGGTTGACACTATTATAATATCTACCGCGTAACGCTTTAGATGACCATGCAATTTATTTTTGTACAAAGGCATTATTTTGTAAGCATTCTGCTTTATGCATTGATAGGTTTAAGAGTGTGAAACCGTTATCAATTTCTACTATTGCCCTATGCAATGGATGATCTTTGTTTTGGAAGTATGTTTTATTGAATTTATCTGTTTAGAGTGTAACTATTATATGTCTATCATTCCCCTCCCCCCTCTTTTATCCTTACATGAGGTTGGGTCATTATTATTATTTTTTGTTTTGTTGAAATTCACTCGAGCGGTTCCCTGGCTCCTATTTATTATTATCATTATGGTTTCCTCAATATTCGAAATAAAACATCACCGAAACCATATTTATGTCCTATTTGCTTATTGAGCAAATACATTACAATTCAAATAATTTACCGATTTCCAACTTCTCGCGGCCAAGAGTGACGAGAGGCGAATTCCATCCTCTCGTCACCCTATTTGATTTTTATTTAGTTATTATGTTGATGAATATGAATTATTTGGTCATAATTATATTATTATTGTTGGTCATTATTTCCGAAGAAGAAATATATGAAGAAGGTTTTATAGAGCCTAGAGTGATAATTTTCAAAATGTTGATACATTTATGCGTGTGGAGTACATATCAATAAGAGGTGTCAGAGCAGAAATGTAAGTAATAAGTAATATGCTTTTTGTTAAACATAATACAAAAAATACCTCTTCTTGTTATCTCAGCAGAAGATCTAGATTTATACCATCATCTACAGACCATCAACCAACCATCCGCAGACAGTTACAAGGATTTTTTTGCTATACACACAAGCGTGGTTATCTTTCTGAATACTATTATTATAACACTATTTTTATAATATTATAGTTTACCGCTACTGAAGACCTTCACGAACATTTTTAAAAAAACTATCAATTGGATATTCTGCATTTTCATATATTACTACCAGAGCATAGCTACTAATATTCTTCGTGGCGTTTTGTTACAAATACGGCAGTACAAAAAAATATATTAATAAAAAAGGGTGTATGTATACCGTGTGATATGATGATGATTGTATTGCAATAATGCCCTTGTGATGAAGTCTATTGTATTTAATATAAATCGTATTTGACCGAATTTTGGAGATTAGTTGATATTTAAGTAATTGATACTAATCATTTAAGGCAGTGCTAATGACATAAACATGTCTCAACTGTGTTTGTGTATTTACAGTATCTTTTTGTTTCGGTCTTTGTATCATTTAAATCTAAATATCTTATATATTATATGTTTTATATGTCGTAAAGACGACACACGGCTGCGAAAACGGCCATGGGTAGTGTCCTCATAATAACAATATTACTATTAATTATTATTCATGCCGCACAGTTTCTTTCACAATTCATAGAAAACCTTGCAAACACATAGATATATCATGAAATTTTACGAAACAACCTAGAATATTTTTTCAAAATCTCCATATCTCTTTATTATATGATATAAATCGATAATGATAATAGATAAGTCATTTATTTAGCTATTTAGCATTAATACATGACTTGTGCCTTAAATTATTAATAACAACAATAATTTAATACAATATTATTTTTACTTTAATATTTGTTGAACAGCAGTTTGTTCATGTTAGGAATCACGTTGAAAGGCTAAATTTTACTCAGTTTACGTATCTTATGAGTTTTTATATATTTTTACCTAGTCAGATAATTATATACCTACATTTCCTACCTACAGGAGTGTGATTACAAAAATATTAGAAAATCTGCAACAAATATATTTCCACAGTACAACATTTCACAATTTTCATTATTCCAGTAATAAAATAATATATTTGAATAGGAATTCAATGAAAAGTGACAGAAATATTTTTTTATTTTAAGAAAATCGAAAAGAAAGGCAGTGACAGATAGGAGGCTCTCATAATACAAAATAGCGTCCGGTGGAATATAGATCTATATGCTCGGCTCACAATGATAATAATGTTGACAAAATATGCTTTTAAAAATTTTAGGTGATATAAGTTTTAATAAATTTAAACAAGGCTAATCCTCTCATGGTAACAATATTTATATAATATGGTAGATGTAACAGTACAACATAAAACTTATCAGCTTCTGACAGTTGTGGGTCTGAATTCACTGTGTAGGAGGTGACTTCTACTTGGATAACAGCCGGGAACCTTAGCGGACTACTGAAGTCCCTGTAGACAGGTGCTCCTGGGTGTTCAGCCTATGGTCTCTATTCAATAGCTCGAAGGGTGCGAGGTATCAAAGACAAATCTTAAACTGACAGGAACAGGGTATCTAGTACAAGAACCTTGATGGGTGCTAGTAGGAACTGTAGTATATTTGGCTAGAAAGAAAGAAACGGTTCTACAAGGCTCCAGATAAGAGACTTGTATGGAAAAAAAAACCAATTACCTCTTTCCAGGGGTTTTGAGGACTGAGATCGGCTCCAAGAGTGGGTGTCTAGGTGAGGTGGAGGCTCTTAATCCCAAATAGGAAGGATTCTCCAGAAGAATGTTACACATCACAAAAAACAAACTACGAAGGTCGATATCACTCAGGAATGTGACTAAATCCCAAACGAGGAAGGTACAAATTACCAAAAGCACATTCAGAGTTACAGGCCTCTACAATACTTCCGATCAAACTGAAAACCTTTTTATTTCTTTCTAACAGAAACATGGAGAGACAACAAATGTCTGGATTTTTTATTCTTTTTTTTTGCTTTGAGACACGAAGAATTGATCTACACCATAGTCGTAACCAAATGGTTGGAAATAGGGTACATTAATCTCACATCCGAGGTTTGATGTTCTGAGTAACTAGATAGGGAAAGATAACTGTTTTAAGATATAAGCACCGTAAAATTAACTTGCATCTACGCAGATATTAGCAGATTTCAAATTAGAAATTATTACAACGTTGGACGCCTATGATGGCAGACGAGGACATTTTTATTGAAATCACACTTTTACTATTGACCGTTATCTAGGCGATCCTTCACCCAACTTGTCAGGATTCAAATTTATATGTTATACTGGTAACTTAACTGGTACTGGTAAATATAAAATATGGTTTTATTTAAAATTATTTAAATAAAATATAATATTTAAAATAAAAACGATAGTTTTGGTTGTTAAATGAAGGTTTAACACAAAATAAACTTTTCACAACAATTTATTCAGTAGAATACAATACTTCCTCTCGGATTGACGGAATAGTTATAATTAATTGTTCTAGGTACATTAAGAGATATTTATAAGAACGGTTACATGAAATATGCTTACTACTATAATAAATTACATAGGCATCTTTTCATAACAGATATTATTATGACTAAGGAAGCTATTGTCATCAAAAAGAGGAAGTATACCGGGTGTATCACTCCTCCCCTATTAGAACGGGCCGTGGGGACCTAATGGTTTCATTGGGACGTCTTGAACAGGAATTTGTTGATTCTCGGAAGATCTGGCCTTTCGGAATATATTCCATGATAGTCTTCTGATTCTTTTTTTAATACATAAATAGACTACTAGGATCCCAATAACGGTAAATAATAGCCCAAAGAGGATGTGCGACCTTGTGGAGTGATCATCTGGTAGTGAGTCAATATGGTTTATGGATGCTATTTGATGGCTTGCTTGGATGATTCTATTGATATCCTCAAAATGAATAGTATTTAGTTTTAATTCATTGAGAGTACTGATTGGAGTATCCACATGTTTAGGCAATGGTGGTAGTACAATGCCTGTTCCCATAGTGGTAGTTGGGTTGGAGAATAATGGATATAATTCGTTGTTAATCCAAATCTTACAGTTACTGTAAATAGTAATTAGTGTCGGGGAATGTATCCTTTCAGCTCCAGTAGTGTCACATTGGTATCTGACATTGGTGTCGTTTAGTGTTAAAAGGAGTAGTTGATTAGAAGTAACTTGGATTGTGATAATTCGCATAATTTTGATTTTAGTGAATTGGCAGTTCGAGGGGTGTTGTCCATGAACAATGGAGGACATACAGTCTTCTTGAATTGGGAGTGGCTTCTCATCGCGTATCTTTCGACTACTGGACACTCCTTGTCCAGATATTTCTGGTTAGTATCGCCAAGCATTAGGACAGGTTTTGGAGGAATTAAGGTAAGATTAGCTTGGGGAATCGGATAAATTTTATAGAGAAATTGGTTATCATTTGAGAACAATGGTATTGTTATTAGAAAATTGAAATTTGGATAATAAAAGAACACATCTTGATGCATTAATTTAAAATAAGATGAATCGTTATCTAATTGTAGTAATTTTGATTTATCGTAAAGCTGTGAAAGCGTTTATTTCATAAATTTAACTTCATTGAGGGTAATAATTGGATTGTATACTGTTCTTAACCCAGAAAAGGATATTGCAATATATATTTCATCGATTAATGTCAAGAGGGAAATAGCGTTATTAATAATCTGTTGGCCAATAAATCTACTGTTTTCTTGTCTAAAGTCATCTTTTAATTCTTGAATTTGTGATAGATTATTATTCTGATTTATGGATAGGGTAGAAATTGTATCGTTAAAAGTTTTTAGAAGTGGTTGCAAAATTGATAGTTGCAGGTTTGTTTGTGTTTCGATATTGTTTTGATTTCTATTTAAAATTTTTAGTTGTTTAATTATTTCATTTTTATCATCTTCTGTTAATGTCCCGAAAAGATATTTAGAGATTTTGCCTACACCATCTATTAGTCCTCTCTTATGGTTTTTATTTGGAGTTAGAGCGTCTAGTTTTAAGGATATCTTATTTAATGTGAAGTTGACTACGGGTAAGGTTTCGTCTAGAACTTGGAGGTTCATTTTATCATAGCATTGATATAATTTGTTTAAATGGTCGGAAATTACTGAAATATTTATTTGATATAAAAATTTGTGAGTGGATTCCACCAACTTAACGGGTCCTAGTTGGATGGGTAGAATAGGGTTGGTTATAGTTTGGAATGAAGGATTAATTCCCATGGTCTGTATCATTACTGTATTGAATGCGATAAGCAGGAATAAGGTCTTCCACATCATCTTCATTTTTGTCAACCTGCAGCAAGGAAGAATCTTTTAGTTTTTTTCTCGGTTTCTTTATTAAATTTTTATGAAAAGTCCCTACTTTTGTGGTCGCTAAATGATCATGGTCCGAAATTATTTGGGTTCCTTTATAAATCGGTTTTGTTTTTGATGTGAATTTATCTTTAGTTTTTAAATACACGGGTTCGTCTTTTTTACATTCAATAGGGTTATCTCGTTTTTCATTAATTTTGGAAATAGTCTTCTTTATTTTGGGACATTTGTTGATTAAGATTATTATATAATTTCTGCGAGACATTTCTTTGTTCGTCGATATAGTCATTTAAAATTTCAGTTTCGCTGATATCGAATGGAATCTTTCTTTTATCTACGAAAACTATTTCGAATGGTGTTAATTTTATAGCTGAATGAGTGGAATTATTATAGCCGATAATTGCTAGTTTCATGATGTGGGTTAGTTCTTTATTTGGATATTCTAGTTTAATACAACGTATCATGTCTAAAAGAGTGGAATGAAATCGTTTCACAGGAGCATTTGAATTCGAGTTTTTAGGTGTGGTAATGTGAAATTCTATTTGATGAAGGTTACAAAATTCTTTAAAAAGGTTTATTGTCAAATTCTCTACCGCTATCGGTTACAATTTTATTTGGGATGCCGAAATGCGAGATAAAGGTTAGTAGGGCTTCGTATGTATCAATTGAATTTTTAAATTTGATATTATAAGCTTGACCTAATTTAGAAAAGGGATCTAATATTGTTAAAAATATCTTTGATTCAGTGAAAAATAAATCCATATGTACAACTTCAAAAGGTCGTTTCGGTGTTGCTGTTATTTGAAACTTAATATGTTGGGGATGTCTTTCATATTTTGCGCGTTGACATATTTTACAAGAATTTATATAGTTAGTTACATCATTAACTAGATTGGGCCAATAGTATCTTTTGAGTAAGGATGTCTTGACTTCGGTGATTCCTCTATGACCGGGTTTTCCTTCGTGATAGTATTTGAGTTTTTCATTTTGTTCTTCTACATCTTCTACGTCCAGGAGAATCTTACGAGAGATACATAGTTTTAGGTTGGTAAAATATTGTTGTAGAGTCGCAATTAACTTTCTTTCAACTTCTGGGGTTTTGAAATATAAACAGTATGTGAAACTTGGGTAAATTAGAGATTTAAATAATTAACTATATCATCATCTGGTGCCGTAGATCTAAGTGTTACTGAGTGTCGAATTTTGATTTTAAAAGGATTTTCAGATGTTGATACATCTATTATGGTATTATTTGATTCTTGAATTATAATTTGATGATTATATTGGTTGAAACAATTTTCGGTGTAAGGAATTTCTTGGATTGGCTCTTCGTTAGCAGTGTGTTGAGTTTCTTCTTCATTTTGTGGAATTGCTTCTGGCGCATGGATATCTTCAAATATTCTTTCCATTGTAGGGGTATCAATTAGTCTTTCTCCGATTTCTTCGCCGACATCTGATATAAAATCTTCGATTGTGTCTATCTTGTCTCCGGGATTAGTTTCTAAATCAATTAGATTTACATCAATTTTTATTCTTGACAGACAATCAGCATTGGTGTTATGCTTTCCTTTCTTGTATCTTATTTCATAGTCAAACTCTTCGAGTTTGAGTCTCCATCTCACCAGTCTACAGTTTGGAGAGTAAATCTTCTTCCAAAGACGTACGATCTGAAGTATTTGCAAGCCCAGACTACTGCGAGGACTTTTTCTCGATAGTGCTATAATTAATCTCGGCTGGATTTAACGTGCGTGAAGCGTAACTGATTGGATGGTCATCCTGGCGGAGCACTGCGCCTATGGCGTAATTGGAAGCGTCGGTAGTGATTGTAAATGGCTTTTCAAAGTCAGGAAATGATAGAATTGGGTCATTACATAGGAGAGTTTTGCAATATTCAAAGGTAGTAACAAATTCAGGGGTATGAATTACCTTTTCTCCGTTCTTAAGGCATTTAGTAAAGGGTTTGGTAATTTTCAGAAAAATTCTTAATGAAGCGTCTATAATAGCCTAGAAGACCTAAAAAGCTTTTGATATCACGATGAGTTTGGGGAATTGGAAATTTTTTGATGACTTCGATTTTTTTCGGGTTTGGTTTTATGCCATTGGGGGTAACTACGTGACCAAGGAATTCTACAGATTTAGACATAAACTCGGATTTGTCGAGTTGTATTTTAAGATTGTGTTGGCTGAATGCCTAAAAAACCTTGTGGAGATTTAAAATATGTTCCTGAAGGGATGTTGAAAATGTAATCACATCGTCCATATAGTCGAGACAGATTTTGTTTTGCAGATCCTTGAGAACGTTGTCCATTACCCTTTGAAAGGTACTAGGAGCGTTTCATAACCCGAAGGGCATTCTTAGAAATTCGTAGTGTCCTTGTTCCACACTAAAAGCAGTTTTCTCGACGGAGTTAGGGTGAACTTCGATCTGGTGGAAACCACTAGCCAGGTCGAGGGTAGTAAAATAGTTACAGCGGCCTAATTTATCCAATATGTCAGATATATTAGGTAATGGGTACCTGTCTTCAATTGTCTTTTCGTTCAACTTACGATAGTCGACAACCAACCTCCATTTTTTAATACCTGAGGCGTCTTTCTTTTTTGGCACAACCCAGATCGGCGAGGACCAAGGGCTTACGCTTGGTCTAATAATCTCTTCTTGGAGCATTTTTTCAATTTGGTTTTGTACTTCTTTCTTGTGAATGTGAGGAAATCTATATGATTTGGAATAAATTGGATTTTCATCTTTTGTTCTGATTTCATGTTTAACGGAGTTTTGAAAGGTTAAAAGATCATTTGGTTTCAAAAAGATGTCTTGAAATTTATTGCATATATTTAATAGGGCTTTTCTCTCTTCGAAATTTAGATGGTCCAACCTAAGCAAATCTTCCATGCTATTTTTGTTATTATAGGTAACACAAGGGGTTTTAATGTTGTACTCAAAAGTATCATAATTTTGAGAAAATGATTCGACAGAAATTGGTTCGTAAAATTCCGCAATTTGGGTCTCTTGAGTCACGTTATAAATTTCGACAGGGGCATAACCATTACGGCAAGTACTTATTGATGATGGAATAAGAAGATGATCTGTTTATTGAGATCGAATATAAATGTCACCATCAGGAGCATTTACGGGAATTTCTTTAATGAGCACTTCGTTGGCATTTATGGAATAACGTTTAATGGTATTATTAGGGTGTCGATAATATATCGGAATATCTATTGACTTGTTGGGATTACACAATGATTGTTCAGGAAAATTAATTGATAACTGGAAGTTTTGCAAATCATTAAAGCCTATTAGACCATCATAATAGTTATGGAAGTCGTGAAGGATTACATTTATAGATTTATCAGAGTGAAATTCATCAAAAATCGGAATATCTGCCTTGTAATGTGCAGTCGGAGTTCCGACGCAAGTTTTCAGTTCAGTTTTGTCAATGTAGATACAAGAGGGGTAATATTGTTCTACTATCGAAGGGCGAATAATAGATGCTGCGCAGCCTGTGTCTATCAATAATTTCATAGGTGGGTTTTGAATAGTAATATATGGTAATGGGCAAGCTTGTTTGACGGCATTTATTTCATGGGATTGTTGTTCGTCTTCTTCGTGTTCTATATAGGATTGTCTTGATCCAGAACCTTGGGAAAATTTACATCTTCCTGTTGCATTTGTGAGTCGTCAGCGTAATAATCTTCTGCTGTACCATCATATTTTTCATAAGGATTTTCATCATAGTACAAATCTTCATTCTGTGCTTGCTGTTCAGTATAATACTCTTCTGTAGTATCTGCTTCTTTAATATTATGTAGTTCTTCCGCTGTCCAATTTCTCGGTCCTTCTGATTGGAATACATTATGGGGTCTTGATGGCGCCACCCTTGTCGTCGACATTGGTGTCGGCTTGTATAATGGTGTAGTTCCTTTAGGTTTAAAAACATTTTGATTTGATGGTTTTCCAAAAACCCTGCTATTTGTATAAAATTTTTGTGGTGGTAATTGTTTAGGTTGTATGTTTATTGGTTGCGAAGGGAAGGTTTGTTTAAACGCTGATGTTTGAAAATTTTGAGTTCCAAAGTTTGGTCTTCCAAATGGATTCGGATTTTTTTGGTAAGTCGAATTATAACCTATAGTTGCTGGTGGTATAGGATTATACTTGGGTTGTATAACTTGAGTTGTTGGAATCATTGGTTTTTGATAATTGGATGCGCCTGGTACATTATGATTTTGAAAAGATTTACTGTAATTCGCAAAATTTTCTTCCTCGTTAACCTTACTAACAGCAACTTCAAGGGAATCTAAATTTTGTACCCTTATCATAAATTGAAGCATAGGACTTAGAGATCGTGTAAATGTGTCTAGTGCCATTTGTTCGTAATGTTTTGAATAAAATTCTTTTTCTGCATAAGGCTTAACTGAATGTATAAGTTTACTAATCAAAAGACTACGTAACTCTTGGCAACGCAATCCGAAACTATGGTAATGTTCATTTCTAGAAATTTTTAGATTTGAAAGGTCATGTTCTAAACATCTTATGTCTCTTTGATCTCCAAAATTTATTGATAAGACTTCTTTAATTTGCAACCAATTTTGAATTTCTATGCGGGATCCAACTAACATCTGAGCTTTACCTACTAATTTTACAAGAATTGCTTGGTATATAAAAGAATTAAGCGCAACCCTATCTGCGTGAAAGAATGAGTTTACTACATTGTCACAAGCTTTAATAAATATGCTTAATCCAAAGGGATTTCCATCAAATTTTGGAAAATTGTCAATATACAACCGGAGCAATTGATAATCTACAGGTGGAGCAGGCGCTCTTGCTGATGCCTCTCTATCCGTAGCCATTGTATCGGAATTTGAAATTTTAATGTTATTCAGAGAGTTTATTAGTTCTGATATGTCCGTAATATTGAATGGTAAATAAACTAAGTAACAAAAATTTATAACCAATTATACTATTACTGCTACAATTTTGTCAATCAGTCCGTAATACTAATTAAAAGAGAAATTCAAACATATAAGTCACTTAATATATTATTCTACTAGGTAATTACTAAACTAACGTACCTAACATAAAATGAAAGAGGAAAAGAAATTAAATTAATTTTTGAAACTGTTTTGAATCAAAATGTTCCTAACCTAGTTATTCTCAATGAATAACGACCCTATTGTTCTCAAAAGACTTCAAAGAAAATAGGTGGGTGAATTATAACAGTGGTCAATGGAGGGAAGTAATGCTTGACTTCTCCTCCGATAAAATTTTTCATTCGGTAGAACAGCTCAGCTCGATTCTTGTCTTCGAAGATAATCTTCTAATTAATCGTCACTTCAGTGTATTAATTGGCAGTCTATCACTTTTTGTTTTCGCAGGATCGCGGCGTCTTCAACTTTAAAAAGTTTATTCGAAACACTCAAGATTCTTCAGAGGTTTGAACGACACTGTATCCCATCCTCGTCGCCACTTTTGGTTGTTTAATGAAGGTTTAACACAAAATAAACTTTTCACAACAATTTATTCAGTAGAATACAATACTTCCTCTCGGACTGATGGAATAGTTATAATTAATTGTTCTAGGTACATTAAGAGATATTTATAAGAACGGTTATCTGAAATATGCTTATTACTATATTAAATTACATAGGCATCTTTTCATAACAGATATTATTATGACTAAGGAAGCTATTGTCATCAAAAAGAGGAAGTATACCGGGTGTATCACTCGATGTTTCGTTTTGATTTCTACATGGTTTTTATTGATATGAGGAAAATAGCTTGGGTTTTTAGGCAATGTTATTACACTTGTTTAACTAGGAAAATATAGTGATCGATTTAGAAGGTGGGAAAAGGTTTAATATTGCCCTCACCCCTCATCTAATAAACGGCTTTGTTGTAGCCATGTTTTCTTACACATACCTACTCAATACCTGCGTCCATTGGCTTTAAAAAAAATTGAAATCATGAACTGGAAAACATTTAAAGTTTACAGCCTCGTTTACAGCTAACATTAAGGTACTTATTAGAATAATTTATTTAATCATGACACTAACTATACAGTTGACTTCATAACGCAATATATGTTCTAAACTGAAACAGGGTGTAATATGAGAAAATAACCGAACGTAGAAAATTATATATACAGACATGTAAAAGTAATCCGCCATGGATGAATTTAACTGCTATTTTAGCTTTAGTAATCCATAGGATGACAGCACTTCTAAATAGTTGTCAACTTTATTACTTCAATTGGAATACCTTGTACTTTTACATTCTTTAATTAAAACATTTTTCATTCCCTATAAAGAATTTTAGGTAGGTATTTTTATCCTTTGGCAGATCGAAATCGGGGCACAAATACCAGAATATATGAACGAAATATTAACACGAGTGTTGGTCGTTATAGATTTGAAGTGTTTTGAATTTCAGAAATTTAAAAAAAATTAAAGGTTCAGGTTTATTTCCTGCACCCAAACAGCTGAGTAATTGTACGAATTTTATTATTATTTTTTTTCAAGTAACGTCGAAAAGGTGCTATAATAATAATGTCTCAACAAACATAGTTATTTATGAACCAGTGGAGATTTTGTATGTTGGTTTGTATCTAATTTTTGTATGACACTGATTTAATTTTAATAACTCAGGGCTGAAGTACATTAATCTTTAAACCCGTGGGTATCGGTTTCGTTTCCACGCGCAACCAACAATTTTTAATTAAATTAAGCTAGGAATAAGAAGTATAGCAACCAGGTGTTAATGAGAGAGATTAATATGGGTATTCGTACGACTGCCCCTTTAACTAATCAGATTTTATAAATTTCCCTGATTCCTGTACTAAATGGTGATTAGTGTTTACCAAAGATAGTCGTTCCTTGGCGCTAATGCAGCCTACATTATGTTGTCGCTTTTCCCACACAACTCCTTGACTATCTGACTAATCATTGTGATTAGAATGAGGGGTAAAGATATTGTTATTTAAACAGATGTGATTTTATATGTTTATATGTTTAAACGAGAGGGACTGTTCACAATCATATTTCTTTATTTGGGGCATAATAGGACATCTGTCCTCTGCCGTTATATAATTTGTAATAATAATAATAATAATAATAATAATAATAATAATAATAATAATAATAATAATAATAATAATAATAATAATAATAATAATAATAATAATAATAATAATAATAATAATAATAATAATAATAATATCAATAATCATTATCAACGTGAACTCTCATTTAAACTGACCTGTTGTTTGAACCAAACCGTTTTTGCTGCAGTAGTAAAATCAGAAAGTGTACCTACCTTATCATATCTCTGAGATAAGACGTGATAAAACTGATAAGTTAGCATGAATTTCTATAAAAAACCTAAGTATGTCACACATGCAACGATAACAAAAGATTAGCGGCAGCACAGATATAATACCACCAACTAAAGCACAAATAAAAGAATTTTGGAATACATTGTGGTTAAATCCTACAGATTTAAATAAAAGCGCTAAATGGATAAAAATAGAATTTTCAACAATAAGAAAGACACATAATTGTAAATGCCCAGGAAAAGATCACATACATAATTATTGTGCGTATTGAGGTAAGTGCGTAACACGCACTTACCTCACCAAACAATTGAACAAAATTATCGAAAACCCTGAAATTGTCGATTATCCTGAAATCCTGAAATTTCGAAGTATCGAAATTATTAAACTCAAAAATAAAGAAATGCAGAACCCTGCTAACTACAGGCCTATCAATGTCTGCCAACTGTCTATATAAATATAACAGCAGCAATATATAATAAAACAGACAAAGATTTGAGTAACAATAATATACTAACAGAGGAACAAAATAACTGCGAAAAATTGAGTGAAGGATGTAAGGAACAAATAGTGATAGGTACAATAATAATAAAGTAAGTTCAAACAAAATAACAAAATATGCATTTAACATACGTAGATTATAAAAAGCCTTTGACATGGTTTCTCATCCTTGCCTATTAAATATTCTACAAATATACAAAATACATATCCTGTTACAAAACTTCCTGAAAACAATGAGAAGATGGAAAACCAAAATACAAAACTAAAAACTAACACCGATAGAAACCGATATTATAAAAAATATAAAACCGATATCCACATAAAAAGAGGAATATACCAAGGTAACGCCCTTTGCGCCCTTTGGTTCTGTATGTATTTGAATCCTTTATCCAACACAAAATATATGGATATTAAATTAGAAAACAAGGCACAAAACTCCATACCATAAATAAACTATCTAATGTACATGGACGATATTAAAATGTATACGCCTATATCGGTTCAAATGCAACGATAACTTAAAATAACTGAAATGGTATCCAAAGATATAAATAAGAAGTTTGATATTAATAAATGTAAAATACGTAGAACGTGGAAGGAGTAAAGAACTATCTGATAATACTTTGAATAACGAAAAATTACAGCAAATGGATTTATCAAAAGGATTTTCGGATTTTATCAAAATCAAAGAATATACCAATCAAAAATTAAACGAGACCTATAGGAACTATACAAGGAGCTATTGAAACTACTACTTAAATCAAAATTTAATTCTAGAAAACTTTTTAAAGCCATTAATATATTTGCGGTTCCCGTACTAGCATATTTATTTGGTGTGATAAAATGATCAGCGATGGATATAGAAATCATAAATATACTAACAAGAACATAATTAACATAAATTGAATCCTGCACCTAAATTCATGTAAGTAGAGGTTAAATATAAGTGGAAAATGAGGGAAAAGAAGGATGATAGACATGTACTAGTTACACTTTAAACAGATAAATTAGTTATGACTCTCTTTTTCCCTTTTCCTATTTTGGGACGCCAAATGTTGACGCTCCCATATTTAATTTTCAGTTTGAGTACCCCTAAACAATCGGTCGGTCTATTTTTTATCTTGAATGTCACCACTCAGGGGCTTTATGTGGTAAATGGTCCACACGGACTCTACGCGCTGATCAGTAGAGGCTGCAGTGAAGAAGGTGCAATAATGCACATGTCAGGGATTATTGTTTCTCTAATCTAGGTAATGAAAGTCAATTTATTGGAATTAATAGAAGATTTATTAAAATCCAACTAATATGAACAGCAATAATATACAAGCAATAATATTCAGCTAATAATAAAACGGTCACTAAATCAGCTAGCAATAAATTTTACTCAGTATATTACAATATATTAGACCCAGGTTGTTAGCAGTAACGCATTTTACTCAGGTATTAAATCGGCAGTGTCAAACTAAGGTTTATCACGCAGTTTAAGTAAAGAAGCGTTGCAATTATTAAACAAATTACTGCAATACATTTAAATTAAAATATCAGTAAAAAACTAATATTAGTCGGGGGTCCAGGCGTTCAAAATCGCTCAAAATCGGCAAGTAACCCATGACGGCAAGGTAAATGATTTTTGACTTCACCCATTGATAGAGGGTCCCTAGGGGCATAAGAAATGAGTTGTTGGACTTTTGTTGGCTTTTGCACAACTTCTTAAATAGCAAAAAAAAGAGGACGGAGCCGTATTTAAAAAATAAGTGATTTTGAACGATTACACCTTTCTAAAAAAATAACTATTTGAGATATTCATATGATTTTTTATATGTGAATACTTGAGACATGAGCGCTTCTGCCTATGTTAATAGAATTTGAAAATCTTTCACTGTTTTTCTTTTAACGATGGCTAAAGTCGTAGTTACGAAATTTATGTATCGAAAATTTCAACATGCGGTCAACTATATTAAATTTTCAAAATTTGCACATACTATATGTGAACGAAATGTGGTCTAAGGGTTGAAAAAGTTTTTAGAAAAAAAAATCAGTTCCTTACCTTATCTAATTTTCGAGTTAATCATTTTTAAAACAGTGCGTTGTTTACACTCCCGCGTGACCTGTGCCATTCAATTTACTGTGGGCGCTACCATCTAATCCAATAGATCGGAATATTAGGCCAGACTATAAAATTGCGAAATAATTATATAGTGTATTGTTATTTATTTTAATTGAAACTCATCTTTGATAGGAATTACAACGTGTCGCCTTGTCGGATATCACATTACTGCCGTATTTTAGCCCGTAAAACAATTGTTAGGAAAAGCTGTATACATGTACATGCAACAGAACACTAACTATAGCCACATTTTTTATCACATTTTACTGTGCAATTGCACTTTTTTATTTTTTTAAGATCCGGCAATGGTTTTTTTTACATCATTTTTGGGCTTATTTGATAATTAATATCCACCACATATCCAAAGTTGTTGGGTAAATTGAGAACCGAATCAGTAGACTGTTTGTAGACTAAAATTTGCTATACAACGTGCGTTTTACATGGAGTAAAAAGTATCTCCAGTAAGAGGTAGAGAACGTAAGCTACCCCGAGTAATTTAAAATAAATGTCCAGCATGTTCTGACGTTAAAAAATTTAAGCATAATGTGTGGTACCTGAAATCCGCAGCTATCATATCAATGGACGATCTTCAAAACCCTGTTGATTTTTCTTCAATAACTGAAAATCTTGAATTTCTTTGGCTTTAGCATAAATAGCATTCTGCTTTTCTTGGGTGGAAATCAAGAAAACCTCACGTTTTCCTTTTTTATCTCTATCTTTAAGGCATAGAAAACATACTATTTTAAAATCCACTGGCTGACTGTTACTACGACTTGATTTTTGTTCATTAAGGAAATTTTTATCGCCGGATTTCGCATCAATTAGTGCAAGACTCTTTTTGTGAGTATATCCAGACCAACACTTCCGATGATACAGTAGTCTTTTATTAATAAAATTGTTGTGAATAATATTTTCTAATAGTCTAGATTCTAGAAGCATTGTCTTTTCTAATAAAAATAGCATTTTTAAAGTTGCAAATCCCCGTTCGCCAAGTTCATTTAACGATTGAGAATACACTTTTGGCATATGATACATTTCTTTTAGATCTAAAGCCTCAGCCATTTAAATTTTTTTTCTTTAACTTCCTTTCAATTTATAAAAAACGTGCTGAAATTCACAAATTTCAACACAACACATATATTATTCGCAACAATTTTATTAATAAAAGACTATTGTATCATCGGAAGTGTTGTTCTGAATATACTCACAAAAAGAGTCTTGCACTAATTGCTGCGAAAAAATAAAGCCGGCGATAAAAATTTCCCTAATGAACAAAAATCAAGTCGTAGTAACAGTCAGCCAGTGGATTTTAAAAAAGTATGTTTTCTATGCCTTAAAGATAGAGATAAAACAGGAAAACGTGAGGTTTTCTTGATTTCCACCCAAGAAAAGCAGAATGCCATTTATGCTAAACCCAAAGAAATTAAAGATTTTCAGTTATTGAAGAAAATTCAGGGTTTTGAAGATCGTCCCATTGATATGATAGCTGCGGATTTCAGGTACCACACATTATGCTTAATTTTTTTAACGTCAAAGTATCTCCTTACTGGAGATACTTTTTTACTCCATGTAAAACGCACGTTGTATAGCAAATGTGAGTCTACAAACAGTCTACTGATCCGGTTCGCAATTTACCCAAAAACTTTGGATATGTGGTGAATATTAATCATCAAATAATCCCAAAAATGATGTCAAAAAAACCATTGCCGGATCTTAAAAAAATTAAAAAAGTGCAATTGCAAAGTAAAATTTGGTAAAAAAATGTGCCTATAGTTAGTGTTCTGTTACTTGCACATGTATACAGCTTTTCCTAACAATTGTTTTAAGGGCTAAAATACGGCAGTAATGCGATATCCGACAACGCGACACGTTGTAATTCCTGTCAAAGATGAGTTTCAATTGAAATAAATAACAATACACTAATAGATAAGACACTGATAAACTAATATATAATAACAATAGTCACAAACTATAAGAATGTTATTATTTCGGAATTTTATAGTCTGGCTATAGTCTGGCTATTCGGATATATTGGATTAGATACTCGTTTACACGCGCGAGTGTAAACAACGCTCTGTTTTAAAAATTATTAACTCGAAAACTAGATAAGGTAAGGAACTGATTTTTTTTCTAAAAACTTTTTCAACCCTTAGAGCACATTTCGTTCACATATAGTATGTGCAAATTTTGAAAATTTAATATAGTTGACCGCATGTTGAAATTTTCGATACATAAATTTCGTCACTACGACTTTAGCCATTGTTAAAAAAAAAGAGAAAGATTTTCAAATTCTATTAGCACAGGCAGAAGCGCTCATGTCTCAAGTATTCACATATAAAAAATCATATGAATATCTCAAATAGTTATTTTTTTAACACGGCTCCGCCCTCTTTTTTTGCTATTTAAGAAGTTGTGCAAGAGCTAACAAAAGTCCAACAAGTCATTTCTTATGCCCCTAGGGACCCTCTATCCCTAAGTGAAATCAAAAATCATTTACCTTATCGTCATGGGTCATTTCATTTTTCAGAGCCTTGGACCCCCTACTATATCAATCCAATGGTAATTAGAACCTATTTTAATTATTTATAAAGAAGTATTTTGATTTCTATGCCTTACTATCGATTTATAACAAAACAACATATTTAAATATTTTTCTTTAACAAAACTATATACAGGGTATAACGGATATAATATATTTAATGATTAAACAATCTTACATTTAACATAACTTAATTTAATTTAAGCTAATTTGGTAAAAATTGGCAAATACGGTTTATTAATAAACATAAAACTAAAAAATATCTTAGATCTATTCCCCCTAGTAATTTAAACAAGTCCGGTAAATATTTATTGCTGAAAAGTGCACTGAACATTAATAAACACATTAATTGTCATAAAATGGTTGTACGGAGAGCTATTTATTCCAAACTTTGCCATAAAGTACATTAATAGATATATTACATTATGACTTTAACAAATTCTAAGTAGCGCATGCATAACTATTTTTAAATAGCAAGTGAATCAAATATTATCCAGTTCCAATTCATTAAATTAATATTTTAAGTTAACAACTCGTCAATATTCATGTAAATTATAATACCGGAGCCAACTTCCGAATTTTTAAAACAATTTATTTTTGAACTAAAATGTTTGTTTATTTATATTTTACAAGTAGTTGCTTCTGCGAGATCTAAGGCAGAACTAATTCTATTCTAACAGGCGAGAGCTAACATAAAAATACAGAGTAAGCAGTTTTACACTAAAGAGATAAGCTATGTGGTTAAATTATAAATGTCTTTCCAGGGTGGCTCATCATATAACTTGTATTTTGTTAGGAACAAAAACAGCGTTTGGAATTTCTGGGATAGTTTCTTTAACTCCCACTAATTAACTTTAACCTATATAATAAAAAAACTAACAAGGCGCAAGATAAACAACGCTTGGCCCGTTGAACAATGTTTTAAAAAATTATTTTCAAAATTTATAATCTTGTATTTTAGAGTAAAATATTACAGAGTTAAATTTGTTAAATTATATGCTTGACGACGTACGACCGAAGTGACATGCTCAGTGTATTTTTTTAACGTCTCAACGGGGAGAAATGCAAGGTGTAATTTCTTTATCTGGATATTTTCCGGAGAACCCTGCTAACTCTTCCACCCTCAGATTGGACTTTAGGCAGTGTCTGAAGTCCTCAACGGTTCCTGCGAAGGGTCGATTGATAGGCACTTATGTCTTCTTCTTATCTTGATGCCAATAATTATACTAAAACATGTATACAAATATAAAGTATGATTGTCCAAACACTGGGGTGGTACCAATGTGGAGCAGTACTTATTGAATTTAAATTTTGTTCGTTTTGTTCCATACCATATTCAATGAATTTTAAATCATCCAAATTAGTTTGAAGTAAGCTAATGTTTTTTATTTCATGATGATAAGAGAGGTTTACTTTATAATCCAGTGTTGGTATATAAGTATTGACAATATTATTTGAAATATCTGTTTGCCTATTTAAAAATTTTTGATTTGAAATTTCAGTAATACAATTCTTCAAGTTTGTCACAATATGTCTCTACTGGTAGCACTCTGGTTTCAGAGATTTTCTTGCAATTAAATTTAATTTGTTCTTCGCCATGATTTATGATTAGTAATTGGTTAAATTCTAAAGTTTGGACTTTATTAATTTAATTAAATGAATTTGGCAATTTGAGTATGGTCTTTTAGCTAATAAAAGTTGAAATTCACACGATATGTCTGTCTGTTAATAATATTCATATTATTACAGTAATAAGTTGTATCTACAAATCTAAATAGTTCGTTGCTGGAACTGTAATATTGATCGGACAAAATAAGGTATTTATGATTTGGGATTATTAACTGGAAGGTGGTATGGCTTAAAGACACTGGACATGAGTATAAGTGATATACATTATACATGATATTTTCGACGATTGGCACTTCTAGAATAAAATTAATTTTTGTCGTGATTTGATAAGCCTTAATGTTTATGTGTATCATGTGTGTGTTTATGTGTATTTCGAAATTTAAAATTTGTTCTTTGGTGCCAGGAAACGGCACATTGACTTGCTTTTCAATTTTTTAGAGACTAACCATTAAGTCTTCGGGTTCCATAATTGAGGACTGCATTACGTTAATTTTTGCGAATGTAACGGTTTCTTCGATTGTATCCAGGGTTTGCAATATACCTACTTAGGACCATAGTATTTATTTGTGTATATATATTATTAAATTGTATAGTGTGGTATAATTCAATATTTTCCTCTTTAACAGCTTGTTCAATTTGTAAAATTCTTGAGTGTAAGATAAGTTGGTTTGATGTTAGATTCTTTATTGATAAACCAAATTTTTCTATAGCTTCTGTAGTTAATGTAGTTTGTGATTCCTGTATTTGTTTCTGCAACAGCAAGCTCCTGCTGCAATGACAACCAGCCCTGGAAAAAGAGATTATTAGGTAAAATAGGAAAAATAAGAAAATCTATAGGAGTATTGCATACTTACCTGAATAGCGAAGTAAGATCTTCCAAATTAACTAAGAAGGCCCGTCGAATCGCCAAAAGTGAAAAGATAAAGCCTAATGATCCAGACATGAAGGGAAAGCGTCAGACTTATTTAGAGCAACTAAAACAAAAAGTAGCAGCATTAGGGGCAAGAATACGGATGTATAACGAGCGTATACGAAGAATTAAACAAAACAGGGATTTTCACAATAACCAACAAGTATTCTTACGAAAGTTAACGAATCCTGGAATTAACCCCTCTGCTAATCCAGCAACTGCAGAGCAAATGGAGAAATTCTGTGGCAACATCTGGTCCCAACCTGTGGTTCACAATGAGAACACCTATTGGCTGAGAGATGAGGAAGCCAGAACAAGAAACCTACCACCAATGAATAATATCGGGATTAACATTGAGTTGGTTAAGAGAGCACTGGCGAGGTTAGGAAACTGGAAGGCACCTGGAATTGATAACATCCAAGCCTATTGGTGGAAAAACTTTTCTGCTACTCATAGTATCATATAGGTACTGATCTCAAAATGTACATGAAAACGATACCTATAAAGTGCTATGGGATCAGGCAATTATCCCGGACAACGAAGTACATCACAATCGCCCGGATATTATCATCTTTAACGAGCGAGAAAGAACTGCTCAGATTTTAGATATCATTGTTCCTCTAGATAATAACATCGCGAGAGCCAGAACAGAAAAATATATACCGCTTAACGGAAGTAGATATCTATCCCATAGTAATTTCATGTAATGGGCTGGTTGATAAATACTTACCACATACGTTGGAGAGAATTGGATTAAAATACATCCAAAATTTAATCGCTTTGTCCCAGAAATCGGTAATCCTTTCGACATGCCGTACTATACGTCGAATAATGGCCACTGGTAAAGAACCAACGAGATGTTAGTCAAAACCAGCATTACGCTATGAAAAAAAAAATAAAAATAATAATAATAATAATAATAATGATAATAATAATAATAACGGATCGGACGTTTAAACGGATCATTGAAAACCCAGTTAATATACCAGACATTCTTATGAGAGGAAGCACTTATATGATGCCGAAAGGGGGGGACCCATTACGTGTTTGCCTTCCATCTATAAAATATTTACTTCTATTATAAGTCATAAAGTCAGCAAGCACATAAACCAAAATAGACTCTTGGCATGGGAACAGAGCGGCTGTAAGAAAAGAATATAATATCAATATCTCCATAGAATGGAAAGCATTTAATTCAGTTCCCCACTCTTGGCTTTTGGACGTGGTTCATATTTACAAAATCGATCCAAAACTTATTGCAGTTTTACAGCATGCAATGACTAAATGGCAAACCTCTCTTATAGTAAACAATAAAAGTGTTAGCTATCAGACTGACCCCATAGATATTAAAAGAGGTATATACCAGGGAGATAGTCACAGCCCTTTGTGATTTTGCCTTGCCCTGAACCCATTTAGTAGTATACTGAACAGGACACCATTCGGATATTTAATTGATAAACTTGCCATCACACACCAGTTTTATATGGATGATCTTAAGCTCTACTCTAGAGGACCAAACCAACTTAACAGCCTGTTGGAAACAGTTAATACATTTAGCAGAGACATACATATGGATCTGGGAATAGAGAAGTGTGCTTTACTGCATGTGATGAGAGGAAGAACTCGTGAAGGTGACAGTATGACCCTTGCTGACGGAACAACATTAAACTCCCTTGATGACGACGCCTATAAATACCTAAGCATTGAGCAGGTTTTAAACATTGACGAAAGCCTAAATAAGAACAAAATTAAACAAAAATTCTTTCAGAGAATAAATTAAATCTTAAGTACTCACCTTTATGCCAAAAATAAGTTTCAAGCCATTAACACATGGGCAACTCCAGTACTAACATATACTTTTGGTGTATTGAGATGGACCACCACGGAACTGCAGAGCCTGGACAGGAAAATAAGAACAACCCTCACGCCACACAGAATCCACCATCTTAAAGCTGCCCTTGAGAGGCTATATTTACCGAGAAACCAAGGAGGCAGAGGTCTTCTTAATCTGGAAAGTGCACATCAATCCCAGTGTGAGAACATGAGAGGATATTTCTTGAATAATAACTTACCCGTCCATCGAGCTTAGGGCACGTAGACATTAAATTATTTCGCTTGAACTTAGTTGCAGACCAACACGAACAGCAAATAAATATCAATGAAAAGCTAGAGCAGGACTGGTATCAAAAATCCATTCATGGCAGATATCCAAACCACCTAAAAAACAAGGATATAAATAAGCAGCACTCTCTTACCTACCTGCAACAAGGATATCTATTCCCGGAAACTAAGGGAGTTCTTTGTGCAATCCAGGACCAAGTAGTACCCACAAGAATATACAGGAAGCATATACTTAAAGAGCACATCGATGATACGACCTGTAGATTGTGCAAAGCCTCCCAGGAATCCATTCAGCATTTAATATCTGGATGCACCGCACTGGCATCCACTGCCTACCAGTCAAGGCATGACAGTATGGGAAGGATTGTACACCAAGCCTTGTGCCTGAAAGAAAAACTCATTACAGTCAAACAAGAAGACTATAAATACTTACCCACATCAGTGATTGAAAATCAAAAAGTTAAAATTTACTGGGATGTGGACATTGTCACAGATAGACCTGTCACGCATAACCGGCCAGATATTGTTATGCTCTATAAAGAAAGACAAACTGCAATTTTCATCGACTTTACAGTTCCGCTAGATGAGAACATTGAAAGAGCACATAACGGTAAGATAACCAAATATGATGAGTTAGCCCAAGAAGTCAAGCAAATTTGGCAACTAAATAAGGTTATCATCATGCCGATAGTCATTTCGGCAAATGGTTTGGTGCACAGAAAACTTGCTTCTTATTTGGAACAACTGCAACTAAGCCTACAGCTAATAGGATCAATGCAGAAAGCTGTAATTTTGGCCACAACTGCAATAGTTCGAAGAGTCTTCTCTAATTAGTAGCCACCTCTTACGTCCTTGGATATCCCGGATGTACGAGCTACACCCTATCTGTGAAAATAATAATAATAATAATAATAATAATAATAATAATAATAATAATAATAATAATAATAATAATAATAATATCTCTAGCCGTCATTCTAATCACAAGGATTAGCCCGAAAGTCTGAGACTTGCGTGGGAGAGGGGACGGAATATCATTATTTCGCAGGCCGCATTTGCGCCTCAGGAACGACTTACATTGGTAGGCCCTAACCACCAATCAGTGTTGGAATGAGGGAAACCTGGAAAACCACATTAGTTAGGGGGACAGTCAAACGTCAACTGATTTTAATCTCTCACATTAACAAGTTGACATTCTTCCCATCCTAGGCCATCGCCAGGATGGTTGCCAACCCATCCCTGCGAACAAGCCTTGATCTGCGAGTAAACACTTTAATTAAACATTGTTTGATGGAATGGGGATTCGAACCCACGACCTCTGGGTTAAGCGATCGAGACACTAAGCCCTAAGCCACCGGCTTAGCCCGCTCACTATTTCGTCGAATAAAAATGTTGTTATGGTAATAAAATTTTTAACTTCCTTTTTGATGGTTGCATTCATATGTAGTACTTCTTCCAAATAATTAATATTTTGTTTTAACCTATTGTATTCATCTAGTAACGGTTGTAGATCGATACTTTCTAGTAGTGTCTATTTATCAATAATATTTTTAGATTCCTAGTGGTATTAGTAATAATCCGGGGTGGATTATCGGTAAATTTTCGGATTCGTTCTCCTCCGTGGGTGGCGGTGCAGAATCTGTAACAAGAGGTCTTTTTAGGTTTCTTAAAAGTGGCTTCCTTGTAGACTTATTATTGGTAATTTCGCATGTATTATCATCATTTATTTTGGTGATAATAAATGGTCCCTCGTATCTGTTTTTAGTTTTATGTTTAACTGCTGTTGCTTGTAAGTGGTTTGGGCGTCCGTTACATTGTTATTTCGTTGTCTATGGGTTGTTTCTTTAGACTCCTGTAATCTTCAGTGAATATTTTCATATAAACGTTTTACTTTTGTTTTATGTTCATTCAAATAATTACTATATATGTCCTGGTTGTAATGTATTTCGAAAGCGTCGCGACTAGCCGTATGTTCTGCGGTAAGTTCGTAGGGTGTTAATCCTGTTGCAGAGTCGATGGAACTATTATATGCTAAAACTGCTAAATATGCTAAATCCACTACTTTGTGGGTTTCTTGGTGTATTCAAGTGAATTTTAATTAATATTTGTAATTTTAGTAGCTCCTTTGCAATTTCGTTATCAAACTCCTTACCGTTATCTGCTACTATTTTTTCTGCAGTTCCATAGAATGTAAAATATGTGATTAATTGATCGGCAACATGAACTGCTGTTTTTGCATTTGGAATACTTGTCCGAGTTTGCTAAAAGCGTCATAGATATATTTTTTGTTCGATTACAAATGTATCCATATGTAATATTTGGAATGGTTTAGTAGGTGTTTCTGTTAACATTATTGGAATATGTTCAGGTGTTCTCTCGTATTTACATCTTTTGCAAATTTTGCAGGTTTTTATAAATTCTTTTGTCATTTTGAAAATTTGGCCAGTAGTGTATTCGCTTTAAATGGGCTATAGTTTCTTTTACTCCACGGTGATTGGTCTTTCCTTCGTAATAATTGTTCATTAAGGATATATTTATTCTTTCTTATCTAGTACATCTATTAATTTTTTCGTACATCTTAATAATGTTGGGCCGTCGTTGGTAAATTTGTTTGAATATACTTCACAAGATTTTTTTGTATGTCTTCTCGTAGTCGGTGTAAACAAAATATTGTTTGTTACTTGTTGTCTTTTTCTCTGCCGGGTTTAAAAATACAGTTTTAATATGTAATTCTTCTTTTGGTATTGGTAAGTTCGTCTACAATCTGTATACCGTTGGTTTGGTTGTTATCGGCTATAGAGTGTGCTGTCGTTGCGGATGATGGTAGAATTTCCGGATGGTAGATGGTCCTAAATTTTGTTGTACTTCTTCAAGTGTTGGTGTATTTAGGTCGCGTGTTGTATTATTGACGTTATTAAACTCTGTTAGGAGGGCGTCTAGTTCAGGGTCGACGTTAACGAGTAGTGATTCCGAATCTATTGGGTGTATATGAATTATTGACAATGCGTCACCATTGGTATTCAATTTTCCTTTTTTATATTCGATTTGGTAATCGAACTCTTCTAATTTTAATTTGCATTAGGTTAATTTCATGTTCGTGGGTTCCTTGAGCGTAAATAACTGTTTTAACGGGCGATGGTCTGTATATATACAGTGAATTTATGTCCATATATAGACGTAGCAGAATAGTATATAGAGGTAGACGTACCTCTAGTGTGATTGTGATTTAGTGTGATAAGTTGCTTGTTTTGTTGGTGATATATCTTATTAATTCTCCATTTTTGGATGGGTAATTCTATCACCTGTTGAAGATAAGAACACATTAGTTAATTTTTGTTATAAATAAAGGATTGGGTGCTATTTGATTACAAATAATATTTGAGATTGCCAAACCAATAGAATATGTGAAAAGAAAAAAACAATAAAAATACTTTGTGAACAAAAAAGTAATAAACTCTAGTAAAGATAAATAGTGTTCAGGTCTGTATTCTAATATATACCTAAATATGGTGATGTGTTTTGAGTGTTCAGTTAAGGACCCCAAGGATGTATTTGTATGGGACGGATGTAAAAAAGAATATTGTAAAACGTGCTCTGAATTGGCTGAAACGGAATTAAGATGTTACTAGTTAAATAAACGTAGTACTTTCGTACTTTCATTTCTCTCTGATACTTGTGAGCTTGGTTTGCTGAGTATTCCTGATATTGTGAAGCAATTAAAAGAACTTCAAGCTGAAGTGAGTGGTTTGAAATGTACCATTGATAGTAATTCATCACTTACTTCTACTCATAATAATAATATGAATCCCCCAGAAAGTGAAGATATTATGAGAAAATTGTAGAACGGCATAGGAAAGCCGTTAAGCCGAAAAACATTAAGGAGCCACAGTCTGCATCAGCACAATAAAGAAAAGAAGAAGATGTAAATGCCGTGAAAGATATTATTAATAATATAAATGTTGATGTGTCAAGGGTTGCAGTATTTCGCGTTGGTAAATATATTCCAGGGAAAAATAGATTGACAAAAGTTGTATTAAGTAGTCCGGAAGATGCTCTCGCTGTTTTGAAAAACAAGAGATGTATTAATATACCAGGTATCGCAATTTGTTCTGATCAAATGAAACCACAAATCCAATATTTTAAAACAGTGGAAAACTAGTTAAATACTATTATTGCAAATGGTGATATAAACAAAATTATAAAATTTATAAATAATAAACCCACGAAAGTTACAAAAAGTTTAAACACAAAAAACATGAAGAGTATCCTAATATACCTTATCAGGGTGAGATATTGTATTTGAATATCCAATGTTTTACTGCACACAAGTCGGAAGTGATCGCTAATATTACATGTTATAAACCTGCTATAATACTGTCAAGTGAGACGAGAGCAACGGTGGATATATGTGATGTTGAGTTGCAGCTAATGCATTACAATCTAGTGAAATCTGACTTCCTCAAGACATACTGGTGATGTTTTGTTGTTTATTAGAGATGTAATATGTTTGATCTCATCAAATTTTTTTCTTAATTGTACTGATGTGAATGCTGTATATAATAACCTTTTTTTGTATGCGAGAATATTAATAATATTGTACCGACAATAAGTTACAGAGTTGATGAGAATGGTTTGCCTTGGTATGATTATGAAGTAAGCAGAAAAGCTAAGATGAGAGATATAGCATGTCGAATGTATATTTTGAATAAAAATATTTTTTTAACTGGGAAAATTACAGGGAACAATGTAACCAATTTATAAATTTGTTAAAAAGTAAGAAGCAGAGTTACTATTTCAATAAAATTGATATGCACAAGCACAATTCGGTTAAAATGTGGAAACCCTTAAAACTCTTATTAATGTAAATAGTGATAGTTGTTATTTCAAAAATGGTGTCCAGTTTAATCTAAGTGATGAAATAAAATTAATTAAAGATGATGTAGAAATGGCAGATCAATTTGACATTTATTTTATAGATAGTATTAAAGACATAATTAATTCGATTGAAGTTGATGATGAATGGAATGTTCTTGATCATACGGTTCATGCTAGGTTTACAGATTTTAAACTAATTAATTTACATGAATTGGGTAAAATCGTTAAGAGTTTACATAATACATGTTCTGTTGGTGAAGTACTTAGTGGCAAGACTATAAGAAACACCTTTGGTACAATTGATCATTTGTTTCTCCATCTAATTAATACATCTCTTGATACAGGGGTATTTCCGATAATTTAAAAATTACCATTGTAACACCGATTCAGAAAATTTCAGATACAAACAAAGCCTGGGAGTTTCGACCAATTAACACATTACCTAAAATAGAAAAACTGCTTGAGCTTGTAGTTTACCACCAACTTACTGAATATATGGATATTAATTCACAGTCAATCTGGTTTTTGTTCTAAACATTCTTGTGAAACGGCATTGCAGGTTACAATAACTAAATGAAAGAAAGCTATTGATAAAAGGGATTATATTACTGGTGCATTTTTTGACTTGAAACTATAGATCGCGAAATACTATTAAAAAAACTATACAGTTATGGTATTCAAGGTACAGTTTTGGAGTGGATAGGTGATTACTTGAGCAATAGGAATCAAATAACTAAAATAAATCATACTTTGTCGGTCAAGTAGGATAAATGAGTTTGGTGTTCCCCAGAGAAGTGTTCTTGGACCCCTGCTGTTCTTATTGTATATAAATTATATAATCTATGTTTTTTATAACCACAAAAACTTCTATACATATATAACCTCTATATATATATATATATATATGCGTTATGCGTTATACTAAGCGGAATCTAATTATATAGGAGTTTGGATGAATTTAATAAGCTTCCTAATTTTATTAAGGCAAGCAGGACGGTTTCGGAATTTAAGTCCAAGGTTGTTGAGTACATTAAGAATCATTGAACCATTAGATTATTAAATAATTAATAATATTGTCGCGATATAGAATTATATTTGAATTGTTGTTGTCATTTCTGTTTTTTGTTAATTTTTATTTATTTGTATTAAGGGTCTATGCTACCATGTTGTGTATTTGTATCTATTCATAATACATTTATAGTGTCTTAGTTATTATATGTTAAATTTATTGCATGTATGTATTATGGTTGATGTCTATATTTATTACTGATACAGTTGTGTATATATTAGGATGCCGAATTACTACAATAAATCTATGTATCTATCTATCTATCATCTATAAATATGCTATAAATATTTTTGTTGTCGCCCATACTACGGCTAATAGTGTCTTTCTGTGGTTGCCATGCGTTTTTCTGTCATTTAAGGTTCGAGAAGCATATGCTATTGGCCTATGTTGACCTACGATGGCTTGAGACAATACAACTGCTATAATTTCGCCGGAGGCATCCGTTGTGACGATGAATGGTTTTGAAAAGTCCGGATATTGTAGAATCGGTGCTTCGGTTAGTAATTTCTTACATGTTCCTTCGAATGTTTTTATAAATTCCACGGTATGTTCTATGTTTACATTTTTCTTTAGCATAGATGTCATAGGTTTTACAATTTTAGCCATGTTAGGGATGAGTCTGCGATAATAGTCTACGAGTCCTAGAAATCCTTTTATTTTATTAGTTGTTTTAGGTTTAGGATGGTTATTTTCAATTTTTATTAGAGATGCAGGTATTTCTAATTTATTTGAAAATTTCTTGCATTCTAATACTAATAATCCTTGTTGTAGAGTTGTATGTACCGGGTTGGATATAATTTTTTCAGTTCTTGGTAGAATCGGAATTAAAATTTCTTTAAATATTTTTTGTTTCAATTTTTTTTTGCTTGGGAGATTTTTCATTTTTTGTTGTAGTGTCATTAAACTTCCACAAATATACAGAGAACTTTTGGTGTGTGGCGTAACTAAAAGTCCTTTTTTAAAATCTACAGTAGCTTCTAAGTTTAGTAATGGGTCTGTTCCTATTAGTCCTTCATAATTCGGATTACAATCGAATATATAGTGCTTATGTTTTAAATTTGTTTTTTCAAATATCTTTGATAAATGGTATTTCTGCACTATAATGGTGTATTATTGTATTATGTGGTGTAATACAAACTGGGTCTTCTTGTATATGTTCACTAAAATAATTTTGGACTAGGTTTTCGTTAATAAAAGTTTTTGTTGAGCCGGTGTCGATCATAAATCGGACGTTTATATATGGGATTTTTATTTATAGTAATCTATTGTTTGTTGACATATGAACTTCTATTGGTTCTGTTTGTCTGTTGTTTCCGAGGCTCGTGTAGAAAAATTTGCATTTTCTTGTTCTTCATGTTCTTGATAATCATCCTTGTAGTCAAATTCGTCATCGTAGCTTTCTTGTTCGGTATATGTGTCTTCAGGGGATAGATAATTATTTTCCTCAATTTCATCCAAATTTTGGAAATGTAGTTCTTAAAATTTAAAATTCGGTTGTTGTCTTTGTTATGCTGCATTATTATTTGATGTGAATCTTGTTCTGTTAGTGAGCCGTGTTCTTACAGATTCGACTTCCATAGAGGTTGGTGTATACGTCGAAGGGCATAAATACATTTTGTTGTTGTCTGAACTGACCTGAGTTTGTTTGATTTTTAGAAATTGCAGTTCCTGCTTGGAAATGGTTTCGGTGTTCAATTTGGTTGTTAATACATAGGCCTATTCACTGGAGAACGTTGCGGTTGGTGTGTAAATTAATTTTGAAAGTGATTGTTTGTTTTTGTTCGCATTTGTGGATGATTGACTCTTAATTGGGATGTTTTCATGTTATTAACTAAACTTGCTTGTGTGGTGTTAACTATTTTTGCTCGGTAGTAATTAATATTTTCTTCGTCGATAACCATTTGTACAGCTTCTCATTGTAGTGGGATTTTTACATCTTAAAAGGTGACTTAACTGTTCATTGGTGCCAGTTAAAAATGCTCGTAATGTACTATTATTGTACAATTGCGTTTTAACAGTTTTTATTTTTACTGATGTGTCTTTGCATGATAGTTTCGATAATAACAGACATCTTAAGTCAATACATCTGTCTGGAAATTGTAGTGGTGTCTCTTTGGATCTTTGTTTTAAAGTGTTAAGGTCGGTAAAGAGAGATTCTTCATTTCGTTGGTCACCAAATAAATATACTAGTAATTGTTTTAATTCTGGGAGGGTAGTAAATGTTCGGCCTCAAATTAATGTCGCTGCTTTGCCAATTATTTTATTTCTTATATGAAGCATCGTAAATGTAATTCTTGCTGCTTCGTTTCCTTGTGCCATGAGTGCTATTACATTTTCACAGGCATTAATAAATATAGATAATTTTGAAGGTTCCCCATCGAATGTTGGGATTAGATCCAAATAGTTTCGAACGTTAATCTGTGGTAAAGCCATGCTTCATTAATCTTCTCTATGTGATGTTAGATTAATTTGGCGAACAGTTACTATGTTGATCGGCGAGTTCGTCGATTATACATCATCTATACATATATAGACCAGGCAAATTTTAAAGAAATATACGTTAAGTGTGAAGTTTTTGCGGACATTATTTTTTTTGTTGAAAGCTCTCTTATCATAGAATGCAAATCTAAAAATCCCTAAAAATAGGAAGTGAGCTAAAGTCAGCATTTAAAAAAACATGGCCGCTCGCTTTATTTTTAAGGTGTTTAAGAAGCATACATTCATGTAAGACAAATTGTTAGTCTTCAGTGATAAAAATGCAGATCTAGATGAACTATTAAACGTTGGTTATAAATTTGTCTCCTTTATGTACGGATTAAACGGATCCCGAGACATTATCAATGGATGGATACAGCAATGGATGGGAAATTTCCTAGTCCCGGATAAAGGTATTATATACACAAAAATAAATACAACACAAGGTTTAAAAATGTAGGGTTTTACTACTACTACTACTACTATTTATAATTTATTTACTTTTTATGTATCAATACCTAATGTTTGCATAAAATTAAACAATCTCCAAGTAAAAAGTATCCTTATCTAACCAAAACCTTAAGTTTAAAGGATTGGAATTGGATCATCATACTTTCTAATTATGTGTTGTATTTTTATGAATATTGTATACTTTGAATTGCGTGTTTTGTAAATACTCTCAAGAACCGTGTAACAGGAAAATATTAATAAATAAATAAATTGGTAAACTTGTCTAATTTAAATTGTTTAAAATTAAATATCGGTAAATTTAAGATTATGAGGTATTTTAAATATAAAAGTCTGAATGCTATGGACAATAATAAATTAGCATATGTAAATCTTTTTAAAATTTGGGTAAGCCATCATTTTGGCATATTTGATGCCTATGGCCTAAATATAAGCCTATGGTCTTTACTTTCCAATCCTTTAAACGTAAGGTTTTTTACTTTTTACTTGGAGATTGTTTGATTTTATGCAAGCACTAGGATCTATTGATATATAAAAAGTAAATAAATTAAACTGGTTATGAAAAAAAAAAGAATACAATTTTGACTGTATTAATAAAACCCCACATTTTTAAAACTTGTGTTGTGTTTATATCTGTGCATATAATATCCTCCCATAGTTTTTCTTGTAGTATATTTTGTGCTCTACAAAATAGTGTATGTACACAATTTTACTCTAGATTGTACAGTTCTCCCGAAATTCGTGGCGGAAACCTTAGAGGAACAAATTTCGTAGTAAGAATAATGTGTTTAACAGCTCAGCTTCGCGAAATTGAGACATTTTATATTTTTAAGTTATAAAACGAACCATAACAAACATCTTTTATTTGAGATTTTTTTTGCAACTATAAAAATAATCACGTTACAGACGCAAAAAAAAACGCACAAAATGCGTATCCCCGTAACGAAAAGCACTCTCTGAGTGACGTAACCCGTCATGTTAAGGATCGCCCACTTCGCACAACATTCTATCTTCTGCCTGTATATTGTGACTGTACCTAAATGTCGAAATGGCTGCCAAAAAAAAATGTATATGTACGAGGATCTTTTAAATGACTGAGTTTTTGTAGTTAACTAGAATGTAAAGTTAGTTAATGACATTAAAAAGTTGAAGTCAAAAAAAATTTAAAAAATCGTTTCCTTTTTCGTTTTTTTGTTAGGAAATTTATATTCTTGGTTATATCTAAATTAAAATATCATTTTTTTCTAATGTTTTAAGCTTAAAATCCTGTAAAAATAAAAAAAATGTTAAAATTGCTCCAAGGGATAAGAAGATATTTAATTTTCAAACATTTGAAGGGGCGGCCATGTTTTTTCAAAATGACGTTTTTAGCTCGCAACGGATTTTTTGGGATTTTTATATATTTGTTCCTGAACATAAAACCTATCGATTCCCATTGAAAAATAAATGTCCCCTTAAACTTCATTGAAAAAATAAGATTTGTCTGGTCTAATAAATGAGTTAGTAATATCACTTATTTTATTGTTGATTTTGTTGTAACTCTGTATTCACGGTGGCCAAACCTAGGACACGCTGTATATAAATTACTTGCGTAATTACACAGCACGACTTCAGTTATAGGCTGTGAATATTTTGTTAACGGGGTTTGTGGTTTTAAAATTTTATTTAAACTTATACTAAGTTGTTAAATAAATTTTTGAAAAAATAATTGAGAAAATGAATTTTCACTGCTAATGAAAAATTAAAAAAATGCTTGGAATTAAGTTTTTAAAATTTGTTTTGAAAAGGAAGTCTGGAAAGGTTTATAGGAAAAGCGGAATGATCAATATTACTTACAATAACAATATCGCTTGATTTTCTATTAAATCTCTGTGATAGACTGCTGGTTAGCTATCCTGGATTGGATTGATTGGCCCTCTCGTTCTCAGGTCCTCAATCGGACGTTTTGGTTCGTAGCACCTTAACCGTTGATACGAACAAAATTTTTGATTTTCGAAAAACTTCGAGTACTATCCACAAAACTGCGCCAGGTAAACCGCGTGGCCTGTTTAACAATGTTTTAAAAAATTATTTTCAAAAGTTATAAACTTTTATTTTTGAATAAAATATTAGTTAAATTTGGTAAATTATATGTTAGCTTGACGACGTACCCAGACGGAAGTGACATTCTCGGTGTATCTTCTTAACGTCTGAACGGGCAGATGTGCAAGGTGTCATTCCTTTATCTGGATATTTCCCGGAGAACCCTGCTAACTCGCATATCTCAGGCGGATAAAAATACTTTATTAGGGGTGCCTACAATCTTTAACAAAATAAAATAAATCAGAAAATTTTTACTCATGGACATCCTTCTAACCATTTCTATGCGACTGCAACTGATATAAGTCCTTGTGATAAATCGGCATCTTCAACGGGTAGAAGTATACATCGGTCGTCTCTTGGAGATGGCTATATTCTTCATATCATGTGCATGGACTTTATGGTTCTGTTATGGTTAAGCATACGGTATGGATCTCGGTATTTCAGTTCATGGTAATAGATTTGAGATCCTTTATATGGATCCTATTTATTTTCTTATCCGAGTCGGATTTTAAATCTTACACTACGGATGAAATAAGTAGGACAATGGTATACGGTTCCGAATATTTCGGTGCGAGCTTAGATGCGTAGCCTCCAAGAGCTGACGATATCGGGTGTCCCGCTTCATGACTCGGTTGCCTACGTGGCAGTTCCATTCTCGTCGCCTTAAATTGTGCGGAGGGTGTAACGAAGTTATATTTTAACATACTGTATATAAGTACCTACATGAATATTTATATGAATAATTCATATCCAAGTAATGCATTATTGGTTTCTGGTATAGTTTTACTGTTATAGAACATTTGTTAATAGATAAGACCATAAATAATATACATTTATTTTATTAAAACTGGCCGATATCCGAGAAATTCCAAACGATGTGTTTACGCCGCTCCGTCGTTTTGTTCCTAACAAAATACATGAATATTGACGAGTTGTAGGTACCCTAAAATATTAATTGAATGCACTGGAACTGGATAATATTTGATTCATTTGCTATTTAAAAATACTTATGCAATCGCTAGGTACTTGTAATTTGTATAAGTCATAATGTAATATATATATTAATGTATTTTATTTATTTATTTATTTATTTATTTATTTATTTATTTATTTATTTGAGTTACAATATCCGACGGGGCAAAAGTCCCTGTTACAGGATAAGGAAAACAAAACAGAAAACTTCTAACTATATAAAATACATATGCACTTATATACATAACGCGACAAGTATACAACTAAATTTATAGGAAATACAAGTTGGGAGATACACAATGTATAAACACAAAAAACGCTGATTAAAAAAACATGCAAATAGCACAGCTAAGCAAATATTCTCTTTATAAAATTAATTGAAGATGAAAATATATCAAGCTGATCTTCATACAGCTGATAATTTGAAATCATTTGATAAAAGGGTGATGCAGCAAGTAAGTTAGTGCATGCTATGGGTAAATATAGCACACGGTTATTATACATTCTAGAATTCACTCTGGGTACCTACACGATATGCAATTCTTGAGACTAAAGACTGGGAGTTTATTAAATGATTAATAATTTTATAAAGAAATATAACTGAATACATAACATGTCTTTGATGCAAACTGTTTAAATTAAATTCAGATAGAAACATTTCTCGAGGTGCACCTTGCGGAGGATATGTACCATATTATGTAATGAAGTGTAAGTTTTTTAAATATCTTCGCTGCATGCTCTCTAACTGAGATATGTATATTATAAATATGGGTCCAAACAACGCAGGCATATTCCAGATTGGAACGAACAAATGTGGAGTATAGTAAATTTATGGTTTTTGAGACTTCGAAGGTCTTTAGAATTACGCAGAACAAAACCCAGACTTTTAAATGCAGACTGATAAGTCAGCTGTATGTGCTCGTCAAAAGACAGCATGTTATCAAAAGTAACGCCCAGATCCTTGAATTTAATAACTCTATTCAAAACAGTACCACCAAGTTTATAGACAAAAGTTACCGTGGTTTTACAACTAGAATATGACATAACATTGCATTTAGTAATGTTTAAATATAAGTTATTAATCTCACATCAAACATTTAAATTATTTAAATTTTCCTGCAGTTTCGCACAATCTGTCTCAGAATTGATTTCAACAAATAACTTCAGGTCATCGGCATAATGTAAAATAGTAAAATATTTACATCAAATATTTGAATTATGTCATTAATAAAATTTACAAAGTGTGGGGGCTGAGAATAGAACCCTGTGGCACTCCCGATAATCGAGAAAACATCACTGATTGATGACCTCGGTATAATATAAATTGTGCTCTGTTACTGAGATGAGATGGAAAAGTTTCAAAAGAGGAGCAGACATGCCGAATAAATTAAGTTTCTTAATTAATAAATCATTGAGGCAGTCAAACGCTTTAGAAAAATCAGTGTAGATCACGTCTACCTGATTTCTCTATCCAATACCTCAGAAACAAATTGAATTTTCTCCACAACATTCGAAACAGTAGAACGACTACCCATAAATCCATGTTGATATGGTGATATTATATTATTAGAGTGAAAATAAATATTTTTATGTAGAAAAATTTTAAAAACTTCAGATAAGTTACCAATAATAGCAATGGGCCTGTAGTTGATTATATTATTCTTATTATCCTTTTTAAAAACTGGAGAAATTCTGGAGTTTTTCCATGCATGAGGAAACATACAAGTTTTAAAATAGAATCAAATATAATTTTAAGGGGTTTTGCACAAATTAAAGTGCAATCCTTGACTAAAGAGGCGGGAATCATGTCCGGGCCCATGGTGAAATTACTTTTTTTTTAATAGCACTAATTATATCATCTTCGATTGTTACCGATATACCGAATGTATTATTATTTAAAAATGTATCAGCTGTGCCATTTTGGTTCTAGGGACAGAAAATGCTTCTGAAAAATAACTCGCAAAGGCGTTCACGATTTCAGATGGTTTATCAGAGTGTCATTATAATTCATATTCAATGGCATGGCTGTAGAGTTTGCCTTGGAATTTAGATGACTCCAAAACGTTTTGGGATTATTGCATAAATCGTCTTCGACAGATTTTAAGTAACCTTTATATGCGAAACCAATAAATGACTTGATCTCGGCTCTTAGTTCTTTAAAAAGGTTGTAATCTTCAATGCGGTTAAACTTTTTGAAAGTTCTTCTCCACCTATCTTTTACTTCCACTCTATTAATTATATCACGATTGAACCAAATCGGATACTGGCTGCTAGACGTTGTTTGGAACATGTTTGTGAGGAATCGTATTTTATATATTATAAAACTCATCTAACATAGCATCTGTCAGTGCAACTAGAGAACGTTGACCAAGTTGTATTTGTAAGTTCCAGGTATAATAAATTAAAGTTACACTTTTTATAATTAAGATTTTGTTTATGTTCAAAGGAAACGAATCATTCGTATATTTATAAAACTTGGATTCTGCAATAAGCGCAGGGTGGTGACCGAGAAGAGGAACATCAGCTTCTAGACACAATGCAGCGAGAAATATTAGACAAAATTAAATCCAACAGTCGGAGATGATCATATAAAACATAGTTATGTTGGGTTAAATTTAAAAACTGAAAAAATTTGTTTAATGATATATTCAGACGACTGTGATAATTAATTACTACATTACAAATGATAAAATCACCCATAATTAAAATATTATTTCCCAAGACATTATGAAGTGATGCAATAGAGTAAAAAATTGTATCATGTATGTCACATTTCGTATCAGGGGAGACATATAAAAGCAAGACAAATAAAATATTACCTACAAAATCAGGTTTTACACATAAAATATCTAAAAGACGTCTTGAAAATTATCACAGTACAAATTAATATCGGTTTCAGTGTTTTATTAACCACTGAGACAATGCCGCCACCTCTTTTAGTATTAGTAGATATAGAATCCCGATCGCTTCGAAAAACCTCAGATAATATAGTATCAAATAGCTCAGAATTGAAAATATTGTTATTTAACCAGGACTCCGTAAACGCAATCATGTCAAATTCTGTAACTGATGCAGACACAGTAAATAACTCCCGCGTTTTTTGTACGTAGTCCGCGTACATTTTGATCATAACATACAAGTTAGGCACTGTTCTGAATACTGTTTTGTTTACAACCAGAATTAACTTCATATGTACCATTAGGTAATTGCAGATTAGAAGTTACACTTACACACTGACTATCCCAAACAGTGTGATTAGTATCAGTATTGGCGTATTTAGAATTATTTTTCTTTTTCAAATTACAGTTGACACAACAGAGAACCGTAGACTTACATTTTTTAACTGGGTGGTTTTGGGCACATCGTGGACAATCATATTACTTTGACTTACACTTACACTTATCTGCAGAATGATGGAATCCGCTGCATTTGGAGCAGCGGCGGTGTTCTATGGCATCAAGGACTGTGCAGTAATCATACCCGACAAACAGCTTACCGTCGTTCATGATGTTATCATATGTAATTTGGAACTGCAACTTGGAACAATGGTTGATCCAAATTTTTATTTTTCCTTAAAGGAGTCAAATTCAGAAACTTAAGTTCACTTTACGATCACCGAAAACATTTTTATTTTGATTTTTTATATAGTTTCACGTATAGTTTTACAGTAGCCAGATTGATGTTGGAAGCAACAGGATTTACTGATTTTAATACATTTAGTTTCATTTAAGTTTTGTTTATTCTTCGGTTTCACAATAATACTGGCTCTATTTTCAACAGCAGCAGAATAGGATTTTTCGATTTATTATAATCTGGAATCTCCCAGTCTTCCTTAATAGCAGATTGTATATCAGATTTCATAACTTGGAACTCGGTGCTAAATGCAGACAAATTGCTGTCCAGCGTTTTTTAGAAATTTTTCAATATCCAACGGTCTATTGTGCCATTTATAACAAAGTTTAGAATAAGTGGCTCTTGTTACTAATATAGTAGCTAATAAGTAGTTTCAGTTATAAATGTTTACATAACTTGTTTAAATTACTAAGACGAATATATCGGAGATATTTTCGATTTATTAATAAATTGTATTTGCCAATTTTTACCGAATTACCTTATATTAAATTATTTTATGTTTGATTGTGAAATGTAAGATTGTTTAATTGCTAAATATATTTTTTCCGTTATACCCTGTATATAGTTTCATTAAAGAAAAATATTTAAATGTGTTATTTGGCTATAAATCGATATTAAAATGCAGTTTCATGCAGTAAGGCATCGAAATCAATTTTTTTTTTCTAAAAATAATTAAAATAGGTTCTAATTACACATTTTTTGATAGATATTATTTATTTACCGATATTGATATATATTAAAGCGCGTCGATTCTGTCTTACCCTAAATTTCGTCGCCAAATTGACAAAGTTTCTAAGCTATTTCCTCCGAGCGGGGATCGCGAAGCGACCCCCGCGGGCGACTAAAGGTCGCCCCGAGCCTTTCTCCTATGCGTAGGCGCATTTTCGTTCCGTTTCCTACGCCGTTTTCCAATTTAAACCCCTTTTCAAAAAACCTCTGTGCAAAATTTTCGTCGATCGCCGTTCGGTGAGAGAGATACGGCTAGCACCGGCGTTTGTCCTTCCGTCTAATGGCCCCGTCACGCCTGCCGAAATTCCGACTTGTCGCGGGACCCCCTCGACCCCTTTTCTAATTTTTACGGCTTCAAGAACCGGTTCACGCGCAACTTCCGTCCTTTCTCTAATCCTTTGAGATATTTTTTCGAGACCGTACGCCGAGTCCTTCTCCATCTATTTCTTTCTCATTTTATCTGCCGATGTGAGATTGAACTAACAACAAGTCTCTCCTACGAAAACTGTGAAATTAATTAAACTTCAGATATGTTTGTAGTGGCGAGATACAGTGAAATACACTGCAGTGCCCTCTTTGGGTCTTTGCTACTACCTGTCTGACAATTGTTGTCTAATTGACAGACAGATAACGATCTGCAGAAAACAGATGCCATTACAGCGACCTCTATTGTCTTTGAGGAAGACAATCCTACTTAATTATTGGAAGGAGATGCCGAAAACAACTACTCCACGGGCAATATGCCCCGACTGGCGTTGCATTACATCAACATCTCCATGGATGTCGCCACATCCTTCATCAAGACCAAATACCAGACAATGACCGGTTTCGATCTTGTTATGATCTCATCAGATTGCCATAGGTATCGGAATCGATGAATGATCTGGCGACATTGATTGCCTAGGGGGCATATGTGAATGTTTGTAGTGGCGAGATACAGTGAAATACACTGCAGTGCCCTCTTTGGGTCTTTGCTACTACCTGTCTGACAATTGTTGTCTAATTGACAGACAGATAACGATCTGCAGAAAGCAGATGCCATTACAGCGACCTCTTATATTATTTATGTTATTTTCCTATGCGAAATATTGCTAACGGAATCGATAGTACTAACTGCCAAACACTTCTGATTACCAAAATACTAAAGCGAAATGCTTTTCCAATTAGAATATCGGTAAAAATTAATGTTTCAGGTTAACACGTACAGTTTACGTACTTAATTGTCTCAGCATCGACAGTTATCGACAACAATTACGAGAGACGCGGTGGCGTAATGGTTTAAGTCGCAGGATTTCAAACGTCGTAATGCTGATTTCGCGAGTTCAAATAATGTTGGAGGCAATTTTTTTTTACTTTTTTATTCCAATTATTTATTAGTATTAGTGTTTAGTTATTCTGTTTCATTTTTGTCCGTAGTTTTATTCTTTCTGCAAGTAAAGTTTGGAATTAATTCGTTCACTTTGGCAGTCTCTAAAATTCATTATTTCAGCTTACACAAGTAAATATCTTTTACAATATTAATTTGCTGCAATAATTATGACAGCAATATATTTTTTAACGCCGCCGTTACATATTTTCGAAGACCGAGCGCGGCTCCGAACCGTAACGGAAGGTCCCATTGATAAAATTGATAAAAATGTTTACTAAAATGATGATCTTTTAGCATCAAGAAAAGAGTACCCTTATAATTCATCAAAATATTATTAAGAAAAATCATTTAGTATAATTACATCATCATTCCAGATACAAAATTTCAGCTTTCTGTCTCTAAATTTATTATTTCATATACAAGGGATTATCTCAAATTTCTTTAATATGTATTTTTTTTAAAATAATATTATTCTAGATACTTTTGTCACCTGAAGGGTGACAGTGACCCCAGGCCGCAGAGGCCTGGACCCCCGGTAGGGCTGGAAACGGGAAAGAAAATCGCGATAGCGATTTTCTCGATAAGCTAAAGTTTATGCCGAACCTGCAACTACAAAAGAAAATATGAATAAGGGAAAGTTTTGCCTCCATTATGTTGTTAAAAGTACGAAATTCAGTAACTGGTCGAGCACGAAAATGCATTAACGAAAATGGTAGGGCATTGTGAACACCTTTTAAAGTACAAAATTATTAAAAATAAAAAATATTAGTGACTAGTTTGTTGTTTTGTTAATTTAAGTTGTCAATAAAAATCTAAGTAAAATCGCATGTACTTATTATTTCTATGAATTTAACCAATAATATTCATATTAGATCATGGTATCATTGGAAAGCCTATTAAATAGGCTTTAAAATTATGCCATCACATTTGAATGGTGTTCCATTTGAAAAAAATGAGTTTTAGCCATTTAAAATGGCAAAATCGGGTGGTTGATTCTGAACACCCCGTATATTTTAAACTATTGCTAATACTATGCAAATTTTCGTACATACCTTAGATACTTGCATACTGAATTTTTTTAATAAAGCTCTAACAATATGTATGATTTTTTTTTATTATAGATGATTCTTCACTGATTTTACTTGAAAGTCAAATAACTTGGCAACGTCGCATCTGATCCTTAAAAACGAAATATAAAAATAACCCGAAATCGTGACCTCGGATATATGGTACACCCTGTAGACTCAGAAACAATTTTAAAGTGTGGCTAATTATAGACAAAACTACTTCTAAGAATGTTTTACCTTAATCTCTATTGGTCTAGTAGCTACGGTCCGAGCGGAGATAGGTGGGCCATCCTGTATAGTATAATATATAATAATAATATATAATATCTCTACCCCTCATTTTAATCACAAGGAATAACCCGAAAGTCTGAGACTTTCTGACTAATTCTGGTGGTGGTCTACCAACGTACGTAGTTCCTGAGGCGCAGATGCGGCCCGTTAAATAATAATATGCCGCCCCCTCTCCCACCAAATTTATGAATTTTGTTCCATCATTTTGGGACACACTCTATATTAAAACGATATTTTATTTCGAATTTTTATTTTTACAAGGTGGATAATTACTTAAATATAAACATATAAGGTTAAAGTATAAGTGAAACACACAACACACTAACACATTTTCATGGTGTTTAATCATAATGGTAAAATTCTTAACATACATATATTTTTGTTAATAATAATGTAATAACACAATTTTCTGTTTTTTTTTATAGGATTCGTCCACAGATACCACGTGAAATTATAGACATGTGTCATGTTTGCACTACTGTCACACCAGGGGAACCCCAGATTACTCTTGGCAACGATAAGTCGTTCACGTATAATTATGTTTTTGACATTAATACCAGTCAAGAAACTATATATGATACTTGTGTTGCTTCTCTAGTCGAATCATCCCTTGAAGGGTAAGTGTAAATATATATAAATAATTTAGTATTTGTCAAAAGTTGTCAGTTATTTTAACACACTTAACAAATCATAAATCTAAGATGTTCTCAGAATCTATGGAACTATATTTTTATATATTTAAGTAAGTATATATTAAGTGAAAAATATGTTCAATAAATTCAGATAAGAAAACTTTCTGGAGAAAAAATCTATAATATTTATTATCTTAAAACAAAATTGTTTCACAAAGTTAATTGCCTTAACCGCCAACTGCCATAACCACATATTAAAGTGTAATTTGCTTGAAGGCTTTAAGTAATTAGTAAATATATATTCTATAACATCTTCCTTCTCCTAATCTAGACCGTAATAGCTCAAAAATATAGGTATACTCGACAGATACTGTGAGGTAATTCTTAAAACAAACACTTTGTATATGCTGTCACCAAAAACACGTTTTACAAAATATATTTGTAGACATAGTATGGAAAAATATACAACCATACTAGTTAAATACTTAGTGGCTACTCAGAGGATTATAACCTTTTTTTCGTTTCGTTTATTCGTTTTTAACATTAAGAAGGCCTTAAGAGCTAAAGTCAGCATAACATTTCTTAGATGGTACCGCAGTAGTCGTGTCCTTTCCTTTATTTCGTCTTCAAATTTGAAAGTTAATTTTTGGAAAACAAATCTACATATATTTAATAACAGAACTGTCCATTATAACTTTCCATCAGTAGATGACGCAAACATTGAACGGTTAGCCAAAAATTATATTCAATAAAATTTGCAGAATATGTAAATAACATGAGCAGTACAAAATAGTTGCTTAAGTTATGTTGTATGATAATACATAATAGTATGTTTTTTAGTAATTAATTATTATTACGTATTTTTAATAGAAATGATGAACGACACCAAGAATCCGGTTTTTGTTTTTATCTACAATTAAAAGATATAATACCTACACCGACTCCATGAAATTATCCGATAAATGGAAAAAAAGTTGATATAAATGTAAGTCCTCAATTGACTTACGTAAGTAGCTAGTGATTTCAGAAAAGTTATTGTGTCTAGTTTCAATCCTCGCCAAGTAATGTAGAGTAAGCATGGGCGTCGCCAAGGGAGGAGGGAGGGGCGCCCCCCCCCCGGATTTTGAGTCGAATACTAAGTACAACGTGATATAATTAAAAAAATAGCCTAAATTAATATTCATAAATAAAATTTATTGCAATTTTTTAGTCGTCTATACTTATACAAAACAAAATATCGAGTGGCATTATCTTTTTTTTAACAATAGTTGCCACCACCATTAAAAAAAGATGCCAGATTAGGTTTGAATAAAAACATAATAGGTAGATCACACAAAAACGATGAGTTTTCAACTCCACTGCACCAAAACACTTCATTTTTCTCGACGCGCATTTCGCTAACAATGTTAGCACCATCTCAAGGTGATTAAAGCTGAGTGGAGTATTTTGGTGTCCAGTGGAAAACTGAGTATTTTTTTTTCTATAATAAGACCAAGTATTTATTTCCACACATACTGTTTGGGAATCTTTCACCACTTTTGTTCGGTTTATTTGTTTTACAAATTATAAACTTATTAGCTGTTATAATATAGTTCCGTTCTTTTGTAATTTTATTTTAAGAAAATGCCTTTTTGTTAAAAATATGTTTTAATATGTATTGATCATGTAGATCTGTAGATCTTGATAGAATACATTCTTTTATATGTAATGTGGTACCTATTTTTTATTTTACTGGACATTTATTTTTTTGGCCTCATTTATACCTATATTTGCTTAAATTTTAAATATGTTTTCAAATAGTTTCTGTCTTTTCTGCGAAAAGACAGAAACATCTTAAAGATGTTTTCTAATATTCACTGTGAAGTAAACAGAAAAATGATATTTTGTCGTTTGAAGACAATTTCTAAAAAAATATATTTCACCCCCCCCCCTAGAGATTTTGGAGGCGACGTCCATGAGAGTAAGTATACAAAGGTATCTACTTACTACCTACCCTGTTTATTATCATTTAAATGTAGGAAATATTAATCAGTTCACCATAATTTAATAATCAATTAACTATCAGTTAAGTCCTAAAAATAAAATTGGCACATTTGCTAAAATTATTTAATAGTATTAAGAAAATAATATTACCTACATAGCAATATGAAAGTCCAGCAAAGTAAAACATGCATTTAGCAAGGCAAAAATTACCATTAGCTAAACTAGTCGATTGTATTCTAACAATACGCAAAAACGCTTGTCCATTTGGGGTGCTTTATATTAGCTATCCAACTTCCTCTTAATTTTTTTTTGTTGTCGTTGATTCCCTCATTCTTATTATGTTCGTTTTATGTTTGATTTTGAACTGAGCGTATTTTGGCTCATGATTCCTGTTTTTTTTTACTTGATGACTTATTTTATGTTTGCGTTTGTTTAAATTCCTGTTTCCTGTTACTATTATTTTTATGCTTTCTGTGATAGAAAATTTTCGTTGAAAACGTTAAAGGTTTACGGATCTGATGACAACTGATCTTGACTCTTAAAACTAAAATTCCCATTCAAAGCTAATTTTTTATAAAGAAATATACGCTACAAAAACTGTAGTGTCTTCACAACTTTAGATTTAAGGAACATTTCATTCATATTTTTTATCGATGAACTAGACAAATATACACTTAGCTTAGCTATATATAAATTTTTAGTTTTAATTACCTGCTTAAAATGTAAAAAAATATATCTGTCAATAAATAAACATATACATTTATAATAGGTATATGCATTTTTCGTACATTTATTATTTTTCTAATTTTGATATTATCTCGTAAAATAAAATAAATTTTCATTACTTCCATTACAAAATTTTCCATTATAAAAGTTGAAATTAAATATTTGTGACATCTGGAGTGCTGCATAAAAATATGATTGGAAGTAGGTTTACTTAAAAGGTAGAAAAATACATGGATGTGTATCTCATTTTTATTTCTAATATTTTAACCTTACACTTCCAAGTTCAAAAGTTATACATATGTACAATATATTCAAAAATTTTAAATACACATCTAATATTATTTTAGCATGTCTAGAAACAAAATTGAACTTGTAAATGAAAAAGGAGTTCATTTATTATTATTGGTATTTAGAATTTGTAAGTCTAGTTTGTAAAAATCTAAAAAATACTCATCTAAAAAATACTCACACTTATCATTTTATGATACAAATTTGTTTGCAGTTCAATAATTCTTCATTCATCTCATGCTAGAAAATAGCAAGAATTTTTTACTGAGTGGTAGATTCGATCCCCATACTACAAAAATGTAATTCAGTATTGTGATGTTACCAAAGACAGCTCAAAATCAGAAATGAAAGGACATACTTTCACCATAATATTCTAGGGTGGCACATCTCACGAGTTCCGCATCTCGTCCTAGGGACCACTTAAAAGTCGGCTAGTTCTCGTCTTTGATAAGTACCAACTCATTGATTTGCAACCTATTCTGATTGTCTTGTTATTTGGAACGTTGTTGCAGCTCTGAAACATATTCTCTAGATCATATTGTCCGGAAATGGCGTTGTAATGGTTGTACATGTTGAAAGTACATTTCAAGTTCATTCACTATTTAGATGAATCTGCGTGACGTCTGGACCAACTATTGTTGTCATATCAGAACTCTCCTATTGACGAAATGCGCTGTGGTGGAGTGGGACAAAATAGGATGGATCCGAGGAAAGCGTGAGTGGCCTCGAGTTTAACACTGTTCCGACTTGTGTGAGAAGAGTATAAAATTGTTCAAATGTGAGGTTGGCATTAGTTCCTAGGAAAAATAAATTAAATTGTTCAAATGTGAGGTTTGCATTAGTTCCTACGAAAAATAAATTAAATTTAGTTGATTTTACTCACTCATCCCAGAGACGCCAAAATGTTTGCTCGAGTAGAAGGCAAAATAAAATAACTAATTATTTTTAAAAATGATTATATTCAGCATACGACATACAGATGTTGAATCGACTGGACATTAAATGATAAATACCACTACCTAGATGTGCATCATAAAAGAGAGTGCTTATTATCTACTAGACTTATACATAAATATATACAAATATGAAGTAAATATATTACAGTGACTGTGAATGACTAACACATGCCCTCATTTTCGAAGGAATTAAATAGTTCTGAGGCATTTAGTTTCTAGAATTTGCCCAGTTTACTTATTTCGGTATTTGCACCAACTAAATTAGTCTCATTATCGGAAAAAATTGAGCCGGTTTTCCCCTTCTACCAATGAAACGTCTTAAAGCTGGGATAAACATCTTTAGTAAGGTCAGCGACTTACTCTAAATGCATTTCGCGAGTTAAAAAACAGAGTTAAAAAACACAGCTATGTAGCATTTGGATACCCTCCAATCACGCCATGTTTTATCCTTTAATAGGAACAGTTCAGCATAGTCCACTCCAGTTGGATGGAAGATGATAAAATGTCTAATCGTCCACCAATGTGCAAGACATTGTTTTAATCCAGACGCATCCAGGAATGGATTAAGCTTGAATAGTTTACTTTTCCGATTCAAAGGTTTTTTGTTTGTTAAAGCATCAAGTTCGAGGGAAAATGATTGACATTGACTTATTTTTATAATACATAAAGAATCTGCTTGAATTTCAGAGAAAGATAAATGATCTGATTTGTATTGAAATTTTTTACTTTGACAATTTATCTTGAACCTTATACAATATTCTATGATTCGTTCTAGTTTTGAGAAATCTGATAAATTATCAAAGACTAAATTCAATGTCTCTTCTATACTAATCTTCTGGGCTTGTATAGAAAATTTCAACACACGTAGATTGCTTTGTATAACATTTCATGATTCATGAGTCTGATCCTATTAACTACTTGAGACCATGCTAATAAATTTTGAAAGAAGATAATGAGTTAGGTCTAACGGCGCGAGATAAATAGTCAGCAGTTTTATCCTCACTAGAGACACGTTTCCATTCAGAAGGTTTCGATTTGTCTTTGTATGACTGGCACGCTATTAGAAACGAATATTTGAAATTGATTTGATGGAGTATTAATCCAGCCAATAATTATGGTAGAATCTGTCCAGTATGTAAGTCTTTGTATAGCTCTAGTTTAATTATTTGCTAGTATTTAGTAATAGTATGTAGTATTTAAATGCAGCTTACTCGATTCATTTACTTTTTAGTATTCGTATTTTTCCTTATCCGTTATTTTTCTAAGGGCTGAGTGGAAGAATGGAACTTTGTTCCAAATTCTGCCTTTTGACATGCTATATTTTGTATGTTTCACTTTTGGTACAATGTAATTTTCATACCAATAAATGCCTAATAATATTATTATTATTATTGTATAAAAGATACATTCTTCTGATGTATAGATTATTTTGTCTAAAGAAGATACAACCGTTTTCATCATGTTTTCTAGTAAGACAGCTGCACTTAATTCTGGGCGTGGAATTGTCATAGTCATAATTGGTGTAACCAGAGACTTATTATATACGTCTCTGTTGTAACATAAATAAGACTTTGTAGTTATTAGTTGAACGTATATTTTGTAATTTTGATGTTGACACTTTAAGTAAACGCAAGCATCGTAAACCTGCTCAGACGTATCTGAAAAACTGTATCAAAACCGTGAAAAAAGAATTGGATGTTTACACGTGATTTGTTGAGATACCATAAGAATGTTTAGTATGTAATGTAAGCCAGTTCACTTCTCAAATCTAGCCATTTTGTGTGAATATGTGCTGGTAACGATTCATCCTTTGTAAGTTTTTCACCCACAGCAAAATATTTTTTCGGATAATAGTACATGGACTCCCAACGGGTCAAATGTTTGAGCTGCTTCATAAGGAATTGTTATTTTGGTTATATATTTGCTATATTTGAAATTTATATTGTAAGACAAAGTCTCAGATCGGAAATTCCATGTAATACCTCATATTTTCGTATTTTCATTGAAACCAAAATCAACGACACTTAGTGTATCTCCCGTTTGAATTCCTTGTAGTACTTCGAGACTATTAGACACCATTTGCGTACTTTAAAACAGGTTTCTTGTAACTCTCGAGAAATTTCGTTGGCCAAATATATCGCGTCGTCTAGTGCATCAGCTCCGCTAAGCATATCGTCGACGTAAAAATCGTTTTTGATTATGTTTCATACACGCGGTGAACTTTCGATGCATTCTGCTCCTATTTGATATATATATCGAATTGCAACAAATCCAGAGAAGCAGCGTTATAAGTGACAATAGGTAATTCGAATGTATCTATAGGTTTCGATGCGTAAAAAAATGCCTGGAAGTGATTTCTGGAATGGTTCTATTTGTAGCATGCGATACATTTTATCTACGTCGCTAGTCATCACGAAGTTATGTTTTTAAGTATGTAAAGATAGAAATCTTGTTGTATGGTTGGTCCCACCATTTGAATATTATTAAATGAAATACCTGAGCTTGTTACACGTCAAAGACAAACCTCAATTTTGTGACATTGGATTATTTTATGACCCCACGATGAGGCAAGTAATACACTGTTTAGTGGTTCTCATTAATAAACCTAAAGTTATGTATTCTGTGATAAACTCGCAATGTCGTATTTTAAAATATAATTTTTTATCCAATTTTTTTTTTTTTCCGGGGATAGTAAACGAATTTTTGCAATAGTATACAAGTCACCGAGCTTTTCCGGACTATCCTTTAACGGAATATTAACAACAAAACGCCCATATGATTAGATTCGCAAGCTTTTTCTGCGAAATTTGCTCGATTTTCCAAAAGCGTTAGAGCTGATCATTTATTTGAAGCTCGCTAATGAAGTTGGATTCTATTCTTTCGATATCAGAATTTGGTGCATAACCTGAGACTATCCAACTATCCAAAATAATGATACCTTTTACATATTAAACAAAATGGTGTTTTTTATTTAATATAAACGGTTTGAGATCAAGCAAAATGGTTTGCACATTCCTATCTTAAGTTTTCATAAGCTATCGTTTTACACTAATTTCAGATTTAGCCAGAAATTAAAAATTTTCGATTAAATTTAATCTCTTGGTTAAATCTGATATTAGTGGTCAATTTAGCTTATGAAAAGTTAAGATAGGAATGTGCAAACCGCTTTGCTTGATCTCAAACCGTTTATAGATTTGACAGGGTGTCAAAGTTGGAAAATGTCAATAATACATTTAAAATAAGCAAGTTGAAGATGACTTCCGGTACAACCGGTAGTGCGAGGAAGACACTATTTTCATTAATTTTCATTAAATAGATCTAAATAAATATATATATATATATATATATATATATATATATATATATATATATATATATATAAGTATATATTTCCACACACGCGCACACGTGCACGCGCAAGAATTTCCACACACGCGCAGGTTTTCCTTTGTGGGTTTTTTTCGCGTTTAATTTGCCATAATACATTTTTTTGTAATTTTACTACTTACTTCTGTTTTAATTGCAGTATATTTTTCACGTTTCATGTTTTACAATTTTTTTATCTTATTATTATTATGTATCTTGTTGATGGGCCTGACGGCCACATTTATTTAAAACAAGTTTCGTTAAATGTATGGAGTAACCTTCCATGACCTGTGTTCGGGGTTCCATATTGATGATGTCGCCACTTCTGAATGTGTGCAATTCTCGATACAGTATGGTGTGCATCAAATTCACTTAATAGTTTCAATAACTCATGTTCTGAATCCGGTTTTTGTATTTGCAATGTTGAACGTGCTTCTGCATGAACTAAAACAATTATGACCATGCTTAAAATTTTATCCCATGGAAACTTATCATGAAATCTGTTAATACTGCGCAATTTTTGATTTCCATATTCACATAATGTATCACAACTGTGACTTCTCAGATAGTCGTATTATATGCACGAGCACCTGGTGTTTCTTGGCCAGGAATGCAACGACGAGATCATTACAGAAACTCTCCCAATTCCGATAGAGGGGCCTTCAGTCGCAATAATAATGATAAGATCGATTCTTTATTATTGTCTCGCCGCTTTTGCAATCATCAGAATATCGGTTACATTGGATTTATTATTGAGTTTGGTAGCGTCATCCAACTATTCCTCCATTGAGTAGGCACTTTTGTCAGTGTCAAAGTTGCTTAGCTTAAACAAATAATGCCTATGCCCAGAAACTTTGTGTACCCCTGCACACGCTAGGACGTTTTGGGTTAGATACGTCCAAAGGAATCTCGTCCACAGAATTAATTTCTGCACTCGGTTAATATGCACTATCATGACTGGGATGACTTTCTTCCGTCACTGTATCACAATTTTACATTTTAATGTTTAGTAGCACTGCACATGATCCCTCCCCCTTCTGATGTTAACTAAAAGGGGTTAATTCATTCTAAATAAAAGTCTAATGCCCAAAACTGATGATTTATTTACCCGAACACGCAAGACAAATTATCTGTACTGTATGCCGGTCGGGTGTAGTGTTCCATTTTCGCCGTTACATTTTGGAAATTTCAAACAGCCATAACTTTTTAAACTCAAATGGAACACCCTGTATTGTTCCAGTCTATCTTGTGTCCATTGAAATTCCCTGTGTTCAGCTATTTTAATTGCAGTTAATAAATCAGTATATTGCATTATATGCGATTATAGAATAGGTACTCAATCTTAACAGATCTGATACTAATTTTTTTTTGTCAAGGTTAGACGAATCTTAAATATACACAATTATCTCTTAAAATTTCATATACCTTAAAAATTCTATATATACTTGACCTATCTGAAAGATTACGAAGAATTTGTAATATGTTTGAAATTAGAACGGTTTTTCAAACAGATAATACTTTACGGACAATTTTATCAAAGACCTGGCCAAAAAATAATTTACAAAGTTCAAAATACTGCATTTACATTGTACCATGTGAGTGCAATAAACATTATGTGGGTGAAACATGAAGACCTCTAAATGTCTAAAAGACACAAATATTATATTAAAAGAAGAGAATTTGAAAAGTCAAAAATTTGTGAACACGCTTGAGAAAATGGCCATAGGGTACAGTGGGAATCAGTTAAAATTTTAGATAAAGAACAAAACAATATAAAAAGAAAACTTAAAGAATCCGCGACAATTTTATTAAATGGAGACAAATGTGTATCCAATATTTCTATAAATTTTGATAGCTGTTGGTTATCAGTTTTAAAAGACGAGGTAAGTCAAAATAGAATGGAAATCGACTAATATCTAATATGCCCATGGAAGTAGATAAACAAAATAAATTCATTACAAACTGTCATACTTTTCTGTAAGTCGGTCACACATAAAGTTTTGATAACGAAAACGGAAAAGTTTTTCGAAACGTAAACGTTTTTAAGTGTTTAATTATATATTGTTAATCTGCTTTTTAGTGTGAGATTTCTTTATTAGGCAAATATATTTTTCAAAAAACCAACCTTGGACTGATCCGTCGGCGCAGAGATTGATTATTAATTTTTTGTATTTTTCAGTGGTGGCATAATACCCAAATAAATAAGAGTAACTAAATTTTAGAATTAGCACGAAAAATTTCAACTTCAAGAATAATAATTGGATAACGTTAGGTATAAAGTTGCCATCAATACGATTAAAAGAGTTATTTGTATTACAAAGAAATTCTATAATTTATAAAGAATACTATAAAAACTATAAGAACGTCTATAGGAGGGTTATACACCAAGCAAAAAGGATGTATTTTGATGATATGATGGCAAATTCGGCCAACAAATCTATAGTTTGGAAAATAATTAATACCTCTGTAAAAAATGATTCAACTAAAAAAACAGCTCAGATATGGTAATAAAGGGCGTAACAATTACTGACAAAACCATCATATCAAATTAATTCAATAACTAGTTTGACAATGTACCAAAAGCACTTGTTGGCAAGCAAGATAAAACTATGAATGTTATACACCAAATTGCACCAGTAACAAACCAAGCAATCTATTTACACTCAGTATCTGTATCAGAAGTTATAGACAATAAATAATCTAAAAAATTCAATATCGATCGGGCCTGATGATTTTACCATCAGAATAATAAAGCAATATGCTAGTGAACTCTCAAACCCTCTAACTAATATAATAAATTTAAGTTTCGTGGAGGGTATCTTTCTAAACCTGAAATTACTAAAATTATCCAAAATTATACCTATACCTAAAAAAAATAACAGCAATGAACTTAAAAATTTTGTTAGTAGTTACAAACAGTTTGTAAATTATTTTGGAGGGAAATCGGACGAACTACTGGTTGAAATTGGGGTACCGCAGGGAAGTATTCTTGGGCCATTATTATTCTTACTTTTTGTTAACGAACGAACTTTTCAACCTATATGCAGATGATGTAACCATCGTTATAGGTGAGAACGATTTAGAAACGTTAAGATCCACACTAACATCGAACTTTAATATACTAAGTGATTATTTTAAAGGCAAAAAACTAACAATGAATCAAGACAAAACTCTCTCGTTACAATTTCATCCTATATCAGCCAATTATTTCTCTAGTCCATGTTTGAAAATGAATAGCAAAACCATACAGCGGGTAACTTCTTTTAAACTTCTTAGGATACATATTGAATTATTTTTAAATTGGAAAGTACATATAAACATGGTATGCAATAAATGTGCTAGTGGTTGTTTCGATTTAAAGAGGCTCCGCCATATCACCAATGAACACACAGTAAAAACATTTTATTTTTCTAATATTATGCAATCAGGTTTTCGATATGGAATTATTTTTTAGGGTAACTCCACATCATCTGAAAGAGTATTTAACTACTCTACAAAAAAGAGCCATACAGTGCATGCCTGGACTACAGTTCATAGAATCATGTAAGCCATTATTTATAAAACAAGGAATTTTAACATTGTTTATACATTTTAGAAATTTTAAAATTTGTGAAAAATAATCCCTCCAAATTCAATCTACTAAATCAACATCATAATTACTCAACTAGACATGGATCTGACTTTCAATACGAAATACATAGATTTGAATTTTATAAACAAAATCCGTATTATGCCAGTTCCATCCTGTATAATAAATTAAATAGTGAAATAAAACAAATTGTAAATCATAAAAAATGTATGTCAATTTATCTCGTTTTAAAAGCTTTTTACTCAGTAGATGAATACTTAATGTCATAAATAGGAGAAAAATTTGTAACTGTAACTACTAAATGTACCTAATAATGTACCTATGTTTATGTGTATATATGACTGTAGGTTATTTTGTATCTTGTTCCATTTTATTTTGTTTTTGTAATTTCAAAGCTCTTTATAAACTTCAGACTTGTCCTATATCATGTTCATGATCAATTCGATGAATAAAGGTATTGTATTGTATTGTTTTGTATAATATCAGTTATCCACTTTGTGTATAATGTACCAAGCCAACGGAAAGAAGCTGTAAACATTAAAACCCTTAGATATATTATTAGGTAGGTAATGTAATTGAAATTTTGTTTAATTTTACTGAATTTTCAATAATAACCAATGCTGCGACAAATTATTCACCGTCAATCATTATGAGAAATAATGACGACTTCAGTTGAATTCAATATAACAGTCAAGTTCTTTTGGGTTTATTCTTGGAAATTAAAGAAAATAAATGTAAAATAAAATTAAAATAAATTTTATAAATATCAAAAACTTTGGGAAAATGACAAACATTACGTGAAGGAGACCGTATAAAAGAGGTAAAATCCTGGACATAAAATATACAATATATTCTAGAGTTTTTATGTCCTTAATAGTACAAGTTTCTAGATAGTCATATTCAGGGAAGCAGTTTTAAATTAAATAATTATCCATAACTCTGAAAATCTAAATAGAATGTGTGAGAATAGTTTATATGTATAGACAATATGGTAAAGTTAAGAATTTAGCAGTGTTTCTTTGTTATTAGCATGGTCTGTCAACAGTTTTTAGTGTAAGTGAGTAGTAGGTAGCTCGTTAGAAGGAAGGTAGTTGTAGAATTTGGTTGCACTTCGGTTAATTATAAAAATTGTATTTGTAAATATCTTTATATCTTGAAAGGGGTTGGAACCTTTGGTGTGAAGATAACACTGACGTAGTTTCCCACATAACACCAAAACACTATACCACACTTGGCATCATCTGTAGATGATTAACACTAAGCCTATGCTAATATTGTGTCCTATTTACACCTAAACTATTGCTACGGTTCAGTGAACCGTTGGGACGGATCAATAAACCGTAATTTACTAACCAATAAGGCGGACTATGGGATTGATCCTCTGTCATTATTCATACTATTTTTACACTTTGCAATTTCCAAACTCTCAAATTTATCCAGCTGTCTGGAATTTGTTACATTCCTAATTAGGTTTTTATAACACCATCTTGGGCGACACTAGACTTATTTGTTCTACCATATTTGAAATGAGCCATATGTTCCTTGAATCTAGTTTGAATTGACCTTCTAGTTTGTCCAACATACTTTTGATTGCAGTCTTTACAGCTAATTTCGTAAAGTTTCGCTGGTTTCTATTTTGTCTTTTGGATTGCCTAAAAGTGGTTGTAGTTTATTTCCCGATAAATAAACCACTGACATACCTATATCTTTAAAAACCTTACCAAGACCACGGTTGAAGGGAGGCTCGTATGGTATAGATATGAATTTTGGATTTTTTTCTTTCATTTTGAAAAGTCGACGAATTTCAAAGTGTCTCTTTAAATTTACGTTTCCTAATTATTTTATCAATTAAGTGTAGTACCTATAATGTTTTGGTATTATGTTGAAAACTACGTCGGTATTAATATGCTTATAGTAAATTACGAAACTTTTTTTTTAATTAAGACATGTAAAATACCATTTTTTATTAGGTATAATGCAACAGTCCTTGCTTATGGGCAAACAGGGTCAGGCAAAACCTACACAATGGGTTCCGGATTTAATGTAGAAGTGAAGGACGAACAAAAAGGTATTATCCCTAGAGCCATCCACCACCTTTTTGACGGGATCCATTGCCGAATAGAAAAAGCACATGAGAGTGGAGATATACCACCTGAATTTAAAGTCACTGTACAGTTCATGGAACTTTATAACGAGGAGATTATAGATTTGTTTAATCCTTCATATAACAAAGTAAGTCTTTTAAATAATTCAGATTACTTATAATTATTTATACGGAGCAAGTAACTTAAGAACACCTCCTGATCAAATTTCAGCAGTCAAGGTAGGGAGGTTAAACAAGAACTGGATTAAGTGGCATCATGCTTACTATTGTCTGATCAAGAATTGTAGTGTGAATTTTTAAAGATGATGGCGCTGATTTTTTTAATGGAAAATGTCAGTTATGAACTATTTAATAACTCACATTTCCCATTTACTCTGTTTGAAACATATTTTATATCATTCATTCAATAATGATTGTATTTTCATATTCCATTATTTTATTTCGGAGTTATCGTTAGAAAGTCGTGTGAGTAGAAGAACAATATATATGTTACTGAAGAGCTCTTAGATAGCCTTTAAAAGACCTGTATTTTTTTTTAAATCGGATGATAAACATAATTTTTACTTGGTGATGTTGCTAAATTTAGCTTTAACTAAAGCTTTAACTAAAGTTAACAGCACCACCAATTCTGCGTAAAGGGCAAGAGCCCTAAATTTTAAATAATAATAATAATAATAATAATAATAATAATAATATCTGTACCCCTCATTCTAATCACAAGGATTAGCCCGAAAGTCTGACACTTGTGTGGGAGAGGGTGCGGAATAGTATTATTTCGCGGCCCGCATTTGCGACTCGGGAGCGACTTATGTTGGTAGGCCCTAACCACCATTCAGTGCTGGAATGACGGAAACCTGAAAAACCTCATTAGTTAGGGGCATTAAATTAGCCCTTAATGTTCACATAGTTTTGGAAGTGCTAGCTTTAGAGAGGTTGTAAAATTAGAAAACTGTATTTGAGATATAGAATATTAGGCATAATAATTATTGAATTATGCACTCATATGCCGAATATTTTATTTAAAATTAACATGTTAGTTAGTCCTTCCAATATATTAATTAAAAGAGCCGTAAGCGGACGCACATGAAACGTTTAAATGTACAGTGGTTTGTTTATACGGTTTGTCCATGATAGTCGTGTTAATGCATGTATATAAGAATATAAAATAAGTTATTGTTTCATAATATTTCCTCGTATTTTTTTAGCAGCAGATTTTCTATATATTAGTATTGGCTTCTTTCTACTAGTAGCCTATACTTCTACTCTACTGCCTAATATCAAAATAGTAATTAATCTATTTTTATTGAATTTATAGGAAAAGATTTATAAGATTCATGAAGAACCCTATGGTAGCATTCAAGTGAAAGGTGTGACTTTCAAGACCGTAGTTTCTGCTGAAGAGGCCCTGCAGTGTTTGAGGCTAGGAACACTTTCTAGAACCACCGCTAGTACTCAAATGAACACTCAGTCTTCTAGATCTCATGCAATTTTTACTTTGCATATTAAACAGCAAAGACTAATACATTCAAAGGATGAAGGAGTCAATGATTTTGAAACTCTAAGTGCCAAGTTTCATTTTGTTGATTTAGCAGGTTCCGAACGACTTAAAAGAACTGGCGCTATTGGAGAAAGGCAAAAAGAGGGTATATCTATTAACTGTGGTTTGTTAGCATTAGGAAACGTTATATCTGCACTGGGCGACAAAACAAAGAGAGCATTACATGTTCCATACAGGGATTCAAAGTTAACAAGGCTGCTGCAAGACAGCCTTGGTGGTAATAGTCAAACTGTGATGATTGCCTGTGTTAGTCCCAGTGATAGAGACTTTATGGAGACTTTAAATACTTTAAAATATGCTAATAGAGCAAGAAATATTAAAAATAAGATATTTATTAATCAAGATAAGACGTCTAAGACAATATCACACCTGAAACAACAAATCGCACAGTTACAAATAGAATTAGTAGAGTACAAACAGGGTAAACGAATTGTTGGGGAAGATGGATCTGAGACAATTAATGATATGTTTTACGAGAATAACATGTTACAAGGAGAGGTTAACAATCTTAGAACTAGAGTAAAAGCAATGCAAGAAACGATAGATTCCCTAACGCTTAAAAATACTAATTTACTAACAGAAAAGGCTACAGGAGCTTGGATAACTGGTACTGTGGATAATTATCAGGATGTAAGTTACATGGTACAAGCGTATCTGAAGGAAATTGAGGAACTTAGAGCTAAATTAATGGAATCTAACAATACCTGTGAACAACTAAGAAAACAGGTTAACCGTTCTCAGAGTTTTCATATCAGTACATCAATATTAAACTCTTCTTTGGAAGAAAATTCTTTGCTTATTGAAAAGGCTAAGGAAAACCTTCAAAAGGAGAAAGAAGTACTTAATCGTAGATCTCTAGAATTAGAGAATGAAAGTGATGGTGACAGTGAACATGATTCTGAAAGTGAAAGTGATGACAAAGATTTACAGAATGAACTTAAGGATGAATTAATAAATTTAACAAATGATATCGATATGAAACAAAAACTGATAGACGAATTAGAATTGTCACAAAGACGTATGCAAACGATGAAGCAACATTATGAAGATAAACTCATGCAATTACAATTAAAAATTCAAACGACCCAAGAAGAAAGGGATACAATTTTACATTCTTTTAGTGCAAATCCTGAACCTACCGATAAAATCAAAAAGATAAAGGATGATTATACGAAGAAAATATCAGATATGCAAAAGGAACTTAAAAGGTTGCAATCAGCGCAAAAAGAACATGCAAGGCTTATTAGAAGCCAAAGTCACTATGAAAATCAATTGAAATCGTATAAAAATGAGGTTCTGGAGATGAAACGAGTAAAAGTTAGATTAATTAATAAAATGAAAGAAGAATATCAGAAGCACAAGGAGTCAGAAATAATTAGGTTAAGAGAGATAGCGCAATTGAGGAAGGAAACAAGGAAAAACGCCAGTGTCATCAAGTCAATGGAAAACGAAAGAAGAATCAGGGATCAAGTATTAAAACGAAAACAGGAAGAAGTATCAGTATTAAGAAAAAACCAAAGAGGTCGGTTAAGTCTTAAAGCAGCGGGTAGAATAGCGAAAAGCTTTTCTGAAAAAGCTGCCAAGCAAAAGTGGCTTAGAGTTGAGAAAACTGTTAACAACATAACTTTAAGTAAAAAGGGTTTAGTTGAACAGGAAGTGCGAATGGAACATTTTTTGGAAAAACGTGAAGCCTTAGGTAAGGAAAAGATATAAACAATATTTAATTTTCAACATGTAATATTGTACCCTTTCAGGTAAAGAATTAGAGGCTTTAGAAAAAAGAAGGGAACAAGCTGTAGCTAAGAACCAGGACATTACACAACTAGATAGTTACATTGAAGATATCAAAGAAAATATCAATTATGTTCAAGAAACTATTAGCGAAACACAACATAATGTTATAGAAATAGAAGAAACACAAGAGACAAGTGGAAATTCAGATTTGCAACAAATTGTATCTTCTATATATGATATCGATGAAGCCAAATATATTATAGAAAAACTATACAACATGACGCTTAGTCAAAGTCATGCTGTAGCCCAAAGAGATGCAAAATTGAAAGAAAGCGAGGCTACCCTTGTTGAGGTAAGTGTCACTTAAAACAGGCCAACTAGTTTTCAATATTTTATTTCTAGTTGCAACAAGAGAATAATGTTAGAGGTCAATTGTTAGATCATGTTCTTCATAATGAAATTCCAATATTCTCAAAAGAATTAGTAACAAGTATTTCAAGTAACAATAATGATACCACTAGCTCTAATTCCTCTAGATCATCTTCCCCAGCTTCCACAGAAAGAAGGTAAGTTAATTTATATAGTCAAAAATAGAAAAAAAAAGGAAATTTCTTTGTTTCTTGGAGGATTATGTATGGCTATATCTATACATACCCCTCAAATGTTAATATATTCTCACACAAGACGCGATGTTGTTTATTAGAACATGATATTATTTATCGTTGAGCTTATGCTTTTGTTGTATAACCAAAATATTTATAAAATTGTTGACAATCTTTCAATCTTAAAAAGAAATAATCACGAAGAAGATCTGTTCAAAACATCAAAATAATTTACATATGCATATTTTAGAAATTGTCAGATGTTTTAAAAGATAAAGATTTAAAATTAGTAATTTGTCAAAATGTTGTGCAAAAACCAGAACACCAAGATCAAAAATACTAGATCAAGATCACTCAGGAAAACGGCATATATATTAAAGCGTAGATGAACTATAAAACATATACCAAATGCCGTTGAGAATTTTATGAAAAAAATGCGAAATTTGTCAAAAAACCAAAAGGTAGTTTTTTAGTAACAACGGAAACTCCTATTAGGAATTAGAATACTCCGCATTAGAAATACCAACATAAAATGATATAGAGATGAACTAACTAACAAAAATTTACTCAAGTTTAGAAAAATGATAAAATTCACGAATTAGAAGATAACATGTTGTTGATATTGTATCAGACCATTTAGCTATAATAATTAAATGTCAAAACTCACAAACAAATACAAAATTTATAAATCAACCATCAATTTCACAATTGACAATAAATTGTATTTTGGTGAAATATTCAAATACAACCAAAATTAAATCAATCAACTAAATTAAAATTCTTTTATCTAAGCTTTTATTCTGATTCAATTCTTTTTAATTCTTGCATTTACAAGATAATATGAAAGACTAGAGATACAGCCACAAAATTGAATAAGTTTAATACAATACCGGATATTTAAATATAGCTAACACAAATTAGATTAATATAATGTAAGTCAAATAGAAAATAAATAAACCTTTTATACAAAATATATTACATAGTTCACCTGATTTATAATTGTTATATGTATAAAAATAATATAAGTAATTATTATTTTGTATAAATGTAAAATGCGTACAAACTTTAAAATTGGATTAAAACATGCATGTGATCAACCAATAAATGCTGCATACACAAAGGATCCCCTACATTAAGGAATTTTGTCAGATTTCATGCCTGCAGAAGAGCTTCAATTAGTAAACACAAGGATATCTAGGAAGACATTTTTGGCCTCAGTACAAATAGTTATTAAAAAACTTTGCTTAAAAGATAGCTATTTGAAAATCAACATTATAATAAGAGGTAAATTGTATTAGTAATACATAACCTGCTACAAAACACTCGTATGGAGTATTTATTTGAAGGAGATGCCGCAAACAACTGCTCCACGGACTATGTGCCCCGACTGGCATTGCATTACTCCCATATCTCCAAGAAAGTTGACATATCTTTCATCGAGACCACTGATCACACATCACCAGACACTGATTTGTTTCACCCTTATTCTGTGCTCATCACGGTGACATAGGTAGTGGACTAGATGAATGAAGTTGCAACGTGATTGCCTAAAGGCAACTGTTATGTTAGTAGTGGTGAGAAACACCGTAGTGTTCTGGTCTGTGTTACCATTCGTCTGACAATTATTGTCTTATTGATATATAGATACCGACCTGCTTTTCTGCATGTAGAATAATTTTAATTTATTTTCGGTAGTTGTCAGATGGATAGTAGCACAGACCACAATAGGGCACTACCACCACTTCTAACTCGCGAGTTTTTTATCGCAAGGCTACAAATAATACCGAGAGTCTTCCAGGATCAAAATATACCGTCGGCACTAAGCCGACCAATCTCCCGTCTACCGGCGTATTCTTTAATTCAACATTTAGATGTGGCGAATCCATGCAACATGTTATGATTAATTGGTTTGAAAAGTTCTGCATTATGATTGGTAGTATAGAATTCACTATATCAAAATCGTAAGATCAAACTTTACCTTAAGTGAGATTCGATCTTGTTTCTATGATGGCCTCGTCGAAGTAAATTGCTTGTCTTAAGCTGTTGCCGGTTTTTAAAAACTTTTTATCTCCGGCCTGCTATTTGAGCAATTGCAGTTCTATAATTATGGAAAGCACTATATACTATATATGAAGTGTTGAAGTAAATTTCAATTAAAATTAAACTGTTTGGATGTCGTTTCAGTACAGAAACTCCTTTCAAATTATCAGTGAGTTGTGTTCACTCATCAGTTGTGTTCACTCATTAAGTGGTGCACCTAATAAATCCTAAAAGTTACCTAAATCCAATTTGATTTATGTTATGATGTTAAATGAATACATTGTATTCATTTATCTTTTGAGAAAAGTGGCAAGGCATACATGTGTAAAATTACTCTCTATTTTAATTACTATAGTCACAATGCCAAATAACCAAGAACCAATGTCCCATTCGCATTTTCAACTTAAGTTCAAGTAAAGCCATATTAGCTTATACCTTATCTTCGAATTTTTTATATGAAATGTTCGTTCTCACTCCATTTCCTGATTGTTTTAGGAATATTGTTCTTTGAAAATTGTACGGTTCTCGTGCACATAAGTCAAAGAGGTAAATATTATTCACTCTATATCTAACACAGAACAATTAAACAATTTTGGGCAAAGTATTTGAGTTTGAAAAGGGTGCTAGGTAATTCACGGCATTCCTAATAAAATAAAAACCTTTGAGCAATTGCGCAATGAATCTTATGGTGATCTGCCCTGGGGCTTAGATTTGATGTAGTATCTGAACTATTTTCTGAACGTACTTTTATATTGAAATGCAAATTTTGTATATACCAATTAGCATAGTCAAAGAGCATGGTCGAAAACTGCTATAGACACATCATAGTTGCCCCAATTTTTAAGAGCTAATTGTGGTGAAATGATAGTCGTGTTATTCTTTCTATCACATTTATTAGACTGTTTCAATTATTGTAATATTGATTTACGTGTTCGTACATATTCTACATAATCAGCAAAATGGTTTCACATAATTATCATTAATAGGTACATTCGTAATATTTGCCAGGAAACAAAGTTGCTTTGCCTTAGTGCTGACAAAGGTCTAGATTGATTGACGCAATAAGGTTAATACACTTTAACCGTTACACCTCCCTTTCCCAGAGAATGGCCTTCACTGTTGCCACTTGTGAAGGACATCTTCTGAGTGAGTTACAAAATAGAGCTTCTTGCAATGCAACAAAAATGTTTCTGACAGTAGCAAAATTGATACGAAAGAAAAGAAAAAAATTAATTGGTAAATGGTAAAACACAAAAAAAAAATTTTATATACCATAAAAACTTACATAAGACACCTCTATACCCAATTCCATCTACTTTAAATAATACAGTCCACTAATTAAAGATTCCCCACACAAAAAAAATTAACATTAATAAATCTTTCAATATAAAAAATTGTCGACAGGCCCGTCTTATGGATAAATAAAGTATTATTAGGTACATAAAATACAACATAATATGCTGCATACGATTTTTACAATTGAGTAGGTACTTAGGTATTAAGAACTAACATATGGTTTTAATCGGTTTTTGTGTACTGTAGTTATCTTACCTTAATTATCTTTAATGGTGCAATTTGGATCATGCATCGAGACTACCGAAAATGGTCCCTCAAACCAGGGCTCTAGTTTATGTCGATTTTCATTAGTAATGATGACAAGATCTCCGGGATTTAAAATTAATTCTTTAGATTTTATGTCAAGATTGTTTTTGCGAATCCTTTTTCAAGGTATTCTCTGGCTCTATTATGCGCAAATTGCAATCTAAAGCGAATTTCTTGCTCATATGCATCTACGTTATATAGTGGATCTACCCGTGAACCCGTCAAAAGTGCATCGAGGTTAGCCTATTTTGCAAACACTAATTCAAAAGGTGTGTAATTGTGGTAACTACTTGGCGTTGTGTTATAGCAAAATGCAAAATATTTCGACCATATGTCCCATTGTGAATGTGTTGTATCGATGTACATGCGAACGAATTCGTTAAGAACCCTGTGATTCCGTTCACATCCGCCGATACTTTGACTGTGATACGCGGTAGATATTTTATGTTCAAATTTTAAAAGTTTTGCCATATTTTTGAAAAGTTCATTTCGATACTCAGTGCCCATGTCAGTCCGAATTTCCTTCATGGGGCCATATACCCAAATAAAATTGTCAAAAATTGCTTTCGCCACGGTACTGGCTTCTTTATTGGGAATAGGCATTATTATGACATATTTAGTCAGTTCACACTGCACAGTTACAGCATATGAATTACCTTGATCTCATTTTTGAAAAGGTCCAATAGTATCAATGCAAATAATGTCAAATGCTTTTTGAGGAGTAGGTGTTAGTGTTAATGGTTCAATGTGTTTTAATTGCGGCTTGTTAATTTGACAATTATGACATTGTATACTATACTTTGCTATATCTTTTGTCATGTTTTTCCACGTACAAAAGGATTTTAGCTTTTTTAAAAGTCGTTTTTGACCACAGTGACCCCCTAACAATGGGTCATCATGGAACTTTTTGATTAGCTCCATCTTTTCTTCATTGTTATTTATTATTCTTTGTGGACTACAAAGGATAATTGTTACATTTTTATGCATTTACGGTGCACTTATTAAATATATTATCATTCATATTTATTCTTACTTTCTTATATTTTCCATCATCAGCCATTTTTTCTAGCTTAGATAAAATTTGCTTTAGAGCAATATTACCGTTAATGATAGGAATAATAGCTTGTGCGCTAATTTTTCTTTTCTTTAAAACTAATATTTCTATGTTCGTACGTGATACTTTAAATCTTAATGAGGGTAATTTTAAAACATCATAATTATTTAAGGTTTCAAAAACTTTAATCACCTCAAGAGGGTTATTTGTTTCAGAATCTGATATTACCGGTTTATTTCTGTTCTTAGTATCTTCATTTTTTGTGCTTGTCATTGATCTAGTAACTGATAAAATTTGACAAGTATCTGTTTGAATTTGCTTCAAAAGGTCTGTATTTATTCTAGACAACGCGTCTGCCCCTGTATTATGTGTTCCTTTTATATATTCTATATCAAAATCAAATTCTTCGAGATCCATACGCATTCTTGTTAATTTGGAAGATGGGTCTTTCATTGAAAATAAATAAACTAAAGGTCGATGATCTGATTTAACTAAAAATTTTTGTCCGTATAAATAGCAACGAAAATATTGAATAGCCCAATGTGTTGCGGTTAATTCTTTTAAAATAGTGGCCTTATTTGTTTCGCCTTTTGTAAACATTCTTGACGCATAAGCAATGGGTAAGTCCTGACCTCCGAAATTTTGCGAAAGCACAGCACCACAAGAAAATTTTGATGCATCTGTTGTAAGAACAAATTGCTTAGAAAAATCAGGGTACTGTAAAATTTTTGGACTAACTAACGCATTTTTAAGAAATTCAAACGCTCTCTCACAATCAGCTGACCAAACGAAGATAACCTTTTTTCTTGTTAATTTATTCAACGGGTTAGTTACCGATGCGAAGTTCGGTATAAATCTGCGATAGTAATTACAGAAGGCGATGAAACTTTTTACTTCATCAGCTGACTGTGGTGTCGGATATCGTTGTATGACCTCATATTTCGAATCATCTGGTAAAATACCTTTATCAGTTATTTTATGACCCAGATACGTGACTTCCTTTCTGAAAAATTTGCATTTTTGCGGATTTAACTTTAAATTAAATTTTCGACATGTTTCAAAAACTTTTATTTCAAATTTGTCATATGATGTTTTTCAGAACAGCCAATAACTATTAAGTCATCCATATAAAGGAAAGCTTTTTCAGGGGTTATTCCCGCAAAAGCAATGGACATCTACACTAAATGAAGTAACATTTCGCGAAGATTCATCCAGAGGAATTTGATGAAAACCTGACATTAAATCAAGTACTGAAAACCATTTAGCTCTTCCTAACTGGTCTAATATGTCGTCAATACGTGGTAAAGGAAATTTGTCTGCAATTATAGATTTATTTACAGATCTAAAATCTATACATAATCTCCAAGCTTTATTATTATCAGAGGATTTTTTAGGAACTAATAATACGGGACTATTATACTCGGATATAGATGGTTCTATAATACCGTTCTCTAACATTTTACTTACTTGTTTTTCAATTTCTTGTTTAAGGACTCTAGGTGTTCTATAATTTTTAATATATGTAGGCTTATTTTCAACCAAATTAAGTTTTTGTGAATAAAAGTTATTTACAGTTAATTTATCGGTTTTTAAAGCGAATACGTCCGAAAATTCGCTGCACAAATGTAAAACGTCGTTTTTAATGAAACTTGGTATATTATCATTTAATTCACTTAACAGTTGCTCTTGTCTATTTTGTGGTTCTGTTGAAATTTTAAAAATTTGAAATTCATCTAAATTCATTGTTTCCAAAGAGTCTATTGTTAAAATTACACTTTCACATGTAGTGTTAATAATTTTCACTAAGGGAGTATCTTTTGACACTAATGTTCTAGCTACAAATACACCTGGTTTTAATTCTTTATTTACTACGAGACAATCTTGCGAGATGTTCTTTAAATGATTAATTTGCCTAATTATTTCACATCTTGGTGGTATATGAAAAATGTTTTCTTCTGAACTGTTGAAAATTGGAATGTTAATACATTTTTGATGACAGTTAATTGTTAACGACCAATCATAATAGTCAATGATAGCTCCAAATTTTTGTAAAAAGTCTCTGCCTAAGATACCATCAGCAGGAATTGGAAAATCAGCATTTACTATATGAAAAATATGTGGATAGTTTCTGTGGTCCCCAAAGAAGTAACTTGACCTTCCGTAACACCTTTAATTTTGCTGGTACATGCAATGTTAATGAGTTGATTTAAATTTACGGTTGTACGTTTAAAAATTGATATATCAGCACCCGTATCAACCAAAAGTGTATTTTTACGACATTTCATTTCAAGATAGACAAAAACAAAATTGGAAAGTGACAGATTTAAATTATAAATATTTACATTTTTTACATTTCCCCCAATCGAACCAGTTGGGGGTCCGATTGGTTTTCCGGTTCCGTAGAGCTATAAAATCTGACATTATTATAATTATTCTGACCTTGACCGCGTCTATAATTGCGATTTGCGATATAGTTTCCACGACCGCGTCTCTCATAATTCCCGCTTACTCGTGAAAACTGACCACGTCCACGATGTGAGTTGTACGAATTATTATTATAGGAATTATTATATTGAAATTTCGAAATACTCTACTTCGCGTATTTTGTGAATTATAAGGTCGTCTATTGCTCCGCATAAATAGAATGTTTGCGTCATTATTTCTCGAACTTGTATTTACAAATTTTTTTAAAACTTCCTGTACTGACGTAAATGAACCCGCTTCGACTATTAGTCGTGCTTTTTCTGAATAAGCATTTTGGCTTAAAGCTTGTACTGTTGTTTCTATCGTATAGTTTTGAGCAACATTGACAGGTACACCTTCAGAAATGTAAGATTGCTGCAACTTCCCCGCCAAGTTTTCTACTTCATTGGCAAAATTAGTAGCATCTTTATTATTTTGTTTTAAATTTAATAATTTAGCTGAAAGAAGACGAGAACTTCCCCTTTTATATTACTTTTTAATTTTAAAATTATTTCATCCAACGTAGTTTCGTTGTTAATTAGATCGCGCGCTTTAGAAGTCAAACGAGTTTTGACGAAAGAAACTGCATTACCTTCGTGATTGAGACAATTAATTTTTAGTAACTCTAAGGCGTCTAAGAAAGATTTTAAATTATTTGTGTTGCCGTCAAATTGAGTGGGCATAATTTTACTTGCCAGATTAAAAAATTCTGCGGCCGACATATTATCAGTAGCCATTGTGTCAGAGTCCGATTCTGATTGCGTATCGTCTACACCGTCGGAAATGTCTTCGTCAAGAATGGCTGGGTCAATTTTCTCATTGCAAGAATAAGGCACCTTATATTTTACATCTAATGACAAAAAGGACTTGATTACTTTATCACGAATGAAATGAAATATTTGTTTACATTTATTTTGACTATTTGAATCCAGAGAATTCCATGATTTTGCTAATAAATTCGTAACTTGATTATAATACTTTACTAAATTGTCCCAGATATCTTGTCTCGGCTTTTGGGACGTTCTTTTTTATAATTCTCTTAGCCTGCTTAATTATTTCACTTTTTAATTCTTCTAGCCTTAGAAATAATACTGTCTTATCGACCGGCATGATAAATAATCAAGGTATGATAATGACACAATTACATTTGCAGTAAATAAACTTATAGTTATTTATATAGACAATCAAATTTAAAAAAAATATATATATATTTCCATAGTTTGTTATAAAAGATAAAAATCTGAAAAATGGTGAAAGAAGATAAGAAAAAAAAATCACCAATAGTTTAAATCTAAACATACCGTTACTTTGTCAAACTTCTCACTCACAGTAGTTACACTCACTTGCAGACCTCTCTAATCCGTGTTTATTGAAGTAACAGATGCTGTCACTAGCTCACGTCTCACTTGTTTCTTAATATTGCGACGATAGGCGTGAATTCCTTTAGCGACCAAGTAAATGATCATAATCCCCAGCATCAGGTACAACACTATTTTGACGTCTTTAGTAACATTGTACTCCGTTTCTTGGACAATGAAGTTGGAGTTTACAACCCCAGTTTCTTCAACTTGTTGATCTGTAGACTTTGTATTCCCCATTTGGAATAATGATGAGAATTGTGACTAAAACCAACCAGTAAATTTGGTGTTATTTTAAATTTATTGTGTTGGTGTTTAAATTATTAGGTTTTACTTCAAAAATTCAGTAGCACTTGCTTAAAATTTTACCATATAATATATACCACATAAATATAAAACCAACATTTTTTCGGCAGGATCGCCATGTGGTGAAATGATAGTCGTGTTATTCTTTCTATCACATTTATTAGACTGATTTACGTGTTCGTACATATTCTACATAATCAGCAAAATGGTTTCACATAATTATCATTAATAGGTACATTCGTAATATTTGCCAGGAAACAAAGTTGCTTTACCTTAGTGCTGACAAAGGTCTAGATTGATTGACGCAATAAGGTTAATACACTTTAACCGTTACACTTCATAAATGTATAGAATTAATCTTAAATTCCCCTAAAACGTTTGACAAACATTTATTGTAAGTCTTACCAAGTATTAAAGAGAACAGAATCATTTGAATAACCGAAGTGTGGCTCTTCGCTTGCAATTAAAAAGTTACGGAATTAACATTTTTGTAACGGCGAATACTACACAGGGCACAGTTCTTCCGAGAACCAAACTAAAGATGATAAAATTCACCTACCTTAAAAGGAACTTTGGACGTTTCCTCGTTACTCTTTAGTAACAAAAATAACCTCCTATCCATATGCGTATTAATTTTTGTTCCCATAAATATTATTTTCACATAATTTTAAACGTTTTGTATTTTATAGTGTTGGTCATTTTGGATTAGCAATGATCAGCGTCTCTATTTCTTGACCGCCCCCTCATCTTTCACATTCTAGAAATTGTGAAGCGAATTTTCGGTAAATTAGCACCTACATATGTTTGTAGTATAGGCGGCCTATAATTTTTATCACTTGCCCCCTTAAGATTTGTTTTATTTTTGATTTCTGGGGTTCATATTCTCACAATCTTGATCTGTAACCACATTTACCCCTTATATTATTCGCCATGCTTCCATAGTGGGGCAAAGAATACAGATTTAATTAAACAACAAAATATAATTCTGAAATAAGTTTCATTTGTTGCTAATACACAACAATAACTGCTTGAATATCATATTAATTTAATATATTTACACAGAGAGGTCAGGTGTATACCTACGTATTACTATATATATATATATATATATATATATATATATATATATTTGTCAATTATTACAAATAGCATTCATCCATTGTTGAGAACCGACTGTTGGTGCAACTTCAGGAATAACAATTTTTAAACTGTCTAAGCAACGCTAAGCCAGTGATATATCTACAATTAAATAGATAGTTTATCCTTGTTACAAAGAGAAGTTATTCCATTTTGTGTAGCTTCACTACAACTGTTATTACAAAACCAGGACTTACAAAATGCTAAACTGTGTTTTTAAATTGCTAATGTATTTACCAGTGTATGGATAGTTATCTTTTGTCACAAAGAGGGGTTCCAAACTTAAAAGTGTCAGCAGCATCCATAAATAGTCAGGTACTTTTATATACATAGATGCATGAGTAGTTATAGCTATGATGATACGGGATCAAAACCCCATGTATTTTCTTATGGAGGTTCATATTAGCGAAAAAGTAGCGTTCAAGGTCACACACTGCGAGGTCGACTGAGGGCTGGCGACACCTGTGCGGAAGTTGGCTGATTGTCTTTCTCTATTATACTTACTCGTTATAGTTTTACAGAAGGCTCATATTAGCGTTGAAGGTCACACATTGCGATCGACTATAGATTGATCAGGGTATCGCAGTAGACAGCTGATTACCGTTTGCCTATTATACTTACTTATATATTTTTCTTATGAATATTCATTCTAGCCATCAAAGTGATACACAGCTATTCATCTAAGAGATGTTAAAGATGATGCAGCAGACAGGTACCAATCATATTATTTTTATAACCCATTGTAAGTAAAGTAAAACACATTGATGCATTACCATAATATTTATTTAGTGCCTTAAAGAATTTACAATACATTTTTATAGGAAATTTATACTACAATCATATATTTAATGAATAATGTCCCAATGGTAGAGTATTCACAGATCCTTCAATCAAATGTCTTTTATCATCATAAGGAGAGAGGGCTTTTTTCGTCTGTTGTATGCTATATAATACATGGTTTTTGGACTTAATCAGGTTTCGTTCAACATAGCTTTCAATATCCTTCTCCAAACAGTGTAAGTAATCATCAAATGTTATGCATGATTTAATCACACTCTTTTTGATTCCCTTAATCTTTTTCAATATTCCCTGATTAGATAGAAGCATCGCCATTTCTTTGTCACAGATACCTTTGTCTTCAAGTTGTTCACGATATTAGTTTTCTTTTTGCTTAGTCCTTTGTACTTTCAGACAGTACATCTTAGCTCTCAAGCCAATAAAACATGTCATAATACGCCCATTATTCTCATCTTTCATCATACCCAGAACTTTTTTATTAACTCGAGGTATATGGTATCTATTGTTTTCTGGATAATCACTAGTGTCAAAATGTTCATAACAGTCTTCTTTTAGGATATTATACACATCTTCATGTTTTATTTCATAAACAACGAGTCAGTGTCAGTATAAGCAGGCACACAATATGCAAATCTCTCTTGCATATAATTATAATGAAAATCATAGATAGTTGTCTTAGCAAGGTCCAGTATACACATTCCTACATATATTGGTTTATTAAAGTAAACTTTAGTTTTTGATAATTCTATAGCCACAAGGTTCTCATGAAATATAGTGATACTTTTGTTGAAAAGAGGGTTGGCGATGTAGGCTGCGGCACCATACCTTGTATCCCATTTTGTTATCAACTTAATATTGCTATGTTTACGTATATTCTCCATAGTCTTTCCAAAAACTGCATTATTCATAAGTTTAAACAGGTTCTTTTCAAAATCATTTTTAGCAGTCTGTTTTAACTTTGTGTTTAAATCTATATAGGGTTTAAGCCATGGCGCTTGATTAAATTTGAGAAATCTATGTATTTTTTTCAGTTTCACGCCGAGTTTGAGAACCTGTTTGAGATTTCGGTAATGTAGGATGTATTCGTGCTTGTCAACTAAAGTGGCCAGAAGTTTTTTGTTTTTAGATTTTCCTTGATCTTCGAAGGATCTTGCAGGATCATAATGTTCCGGACAAGGCGGTAGGTCAGCAAGTTTATTATGTAGCTCTTTAGGTATTTCTAAATCAACTTGCAAAATATATTCTTCATCGGCAGTATCATCTATGTTTTCCAGTTTAAAATTGATTATATCTGCCTCTTCTAACCATTTAAATCCTCCATATGGTAAGTATTGAGACATTGCCCAGCCATATTGATTGTTTGTATCAAAGTACATTAAATAAACATCTTCTTTTGTAGGATCATATTCTGGCATATATTTATTATTAGCCTTTGCAAACCTTTTTGAACATTGGCTTAGCCCCCCTCTGATACCCTGCTCAATAAACATCACCATATCGATGTCGGTGAGAAGTTCAAGTTCAATGTTTGTATACTTCAGCATTCAATCCCATGTGTAGCCCGGCATAGTATAGTATTTTTCTACCGCTAAATTATAGGTTTTCATAGAAGTTTTGCGAAACTGTTCAAAAACATCTGCCAACAATAAAACGTCCGTCTTTAGATATAGATCAGAATAATCTTGTAAAGTATTGCATGAGAAGCTTTTCCACACTTCTTGAGCATGTTCATAGGATACAGATGTTATATTTACACCATTAAGATGGTTATAGAATTGCTTCTTTGGAGGAAGACATTCTTCTTTTAATTTCGACCAATTATCCAAATAGTCATAAGGAAATACACCCTTCCTACATAGTAAGTTAAACTGTTCTTCAGTTATATTTAAAAATTCTGATTTAAGAATTGGATATGCTTCTAAATTTGATGCTAGTTTATCTAAACTGCTTGCTAGAAATCTGAATGAATCAATAAATCTGAAGCTAACTAGATTATTGTTTATCTTCTTAGTGAAGGATATATAATTTTCTTTGTTAACGGGCAGGAGCTCAATTTTTCCTTCAACTTCAACTAGTGCTTCAATGATCAAATGTCCATCATAGGAACCCATATTGTGTAATACCACGGGAATTATATATATTAATTATATTATATTATCTTGAAAATTAATGTTACAGTCCTCATGTGCTATACCTCTATATTTTCCAGTAACATGGCAATGATCTCTAACTTTTTTTTGCCCTTGTTGTATCACATTTTCACATATATGACATATATCACCTTCATAATATTCTTTCAGTTGTTCTGATGTCAGTTGTTCCATAGGCAGTGGACATAAGAATACAGTTTCAACATCTTCAGCAAGTTGATGTAGCTCTCTAATTAACCATTGCATACAGTCATGTCCAGTATAAGATCTGTAGTAAGAGAGACCGTCATCATATGAACACTTCACATAATACCCCACACTGTAGGGTACATGTTTTTGATATTCCTGTGATTTTTTCCCCGTTGAATCATTTATCGGTACCAGTAAACACTCAGTATCTGCATACACCACAAAATGACTACTTTGTTTATTATTATAATTTTTGAACCGTATCAGCTTTTTATCTTCAGTCGGTACCTTGGGAACTACGCAATCGTTAAGTTTTTTACAATCTCTTGAATGAAGATCCAATTTTTCTTTGCTGTGGTAATAGTGGAAGCATCTGTCACAAACATATTTTTTATTACAATTTTTACTAAGCTGACTGAATACTAGGCGAGATAAGTTTTTAATCCATACATAATGATATTTAGTGGGAGCTATATTACCGCTAACAATTTCATCTTCGCTATAATATTGGTCTTGAACCATTAACAGATTAATATGTTTTTCCTTTTTTTCATCAGCAAGGAATACAGGTAGAACTTCAAACCCTTGTACTGTTTTCTTCAGTATATACACATTTATAGAAATATTGTTTTGACGTTGAAATCTAGGTATTTGTTTCAAAGTCATAGGAAATTGTATTCCAGCCATATTTAGTACCCTTGAGTAGTGAGGATACGATGCCACTCTATTTGAGTTTATATTAGCAGGATGTAGGGCACTAACAACAGCCCAAGCAAAACACGCTTGATCTTGATTTTGTACATTGACGCAAGCCTCTTTTCTTTTGATCTTTTGTGGTAAATCAATATATGATGAACCCAATAGCGGAGTTAGTTTATTAATATTCACTTGAAGATTGATAATTGATTTAAGCGCCCAATTACTACCACGTTCCTGGAATTCGTCAAATTCTCTCAAAATCTGCTCCTGAACGTTGTCTTTAAACCACTTCTTCATATCAGTACTTTGATAAATCTCATAATTCTTGGTACTAATGAATTTAATATCCTCCAATATAATATCTGCCGATTCTTTGATAAATAAACCGCAAAAACTGGTAATTACTTTTAACGCTATATTTTTTCTCAAGGCATCTTGTATACGTCTTTGAAAAATTACAGAACACTCCTCCAAAAATAGGCGCGGGTCTGTATGCTTCATATTGGTAATTACTGCACTTTGAACTCGGGTTTTGAACGCAGACCTAACAGATTCCCATTTAACCCGATCTCTAGCAGTCTCCTTTCTTGTTGTGTAACCATCACCACTGATCACCATAGCTTTAATTATTTCTCTAAAAGACTTCGCTTGACCTAGGCAGGTAGTTAAATGTGCTTTTTGCGGTATTGATGTTTCAACCTCCAAAGCTTTATCAATTTTTCTGATGGCCACATTACATTGTTTCAAAGCTGCTCGGATAGCATTACTATCACCATCCAATTCAGAGTTATACACCAACTTCCGTAGGCCATTAATTAAAACAGTTGCAAAAGACATTATAAATTTTATTCAAATCAGTACGAAGTGAACACTTTGACGAAATATCAACAACTGACGACTTGTTGTTAATACGCAGTATTTATAATACATATTAAAGTCACGTGATCATCAGTGCATATCTTTGAACAATAAATATCCTTCCTTATCAAAATTATTTAATGTAAAAATAAATCCTAATACAATAAGTATTCAATAAGATACTAAGCAGCCTATAAGATAGTTAAGAAAATTATAGTAAATAGGTGTATGAGACAGTTATTATTATTTCATTATTGAGGAACAAAGCTGGATAAAAATATTTTAGAATTAAAGTGACATATTTGTTTTTCTCTAATCGGTTTAGTCAATGACTTGGACATCCATGCGTATATACCTAGCTTTTTTTGTTTGCGCTTGCCTCTTTTGTAGGGAGGGCTTAACAACGCAAAAAGCTGATACTGTTCCCGCTGTAGAGAAGCGTGCAGGACCGTGTCATCAACATTTTTACATCATCTTAGCAAGACGACAACCCATTAGAGACCCCAAAAATATAATTTATCCATACTTTACTTTTTTCTATTATATCAATTTAGAACATACTATTTTACTCTAATACGCGTTTCTGATAATGTGGAACTACTTAATTAACCGATAATAAATGTGTTTTGATAATTTTAATTTAGTCTTGTCAAAACTCTATTCTACAGATCACCTGCCGTGATATATACAGCGTCGCATCGGTACTTTGCCATAAGAGCGCTACGAATAGTTTTCAACAAGAATAAAAAAAATTGCAAAACACATTTGTCTATTTAAATCATTAACATAGGGAAACATATATATAGTAATACTTTTGAAGTGTTTTAGTTTCTGTCATTCGAAGAGCAACATATCTAAAGGTTTTTCATACGTACCTAATATACTTACCTCTCCTTCACACGATTCCCGCATAAGAGCCCGCCCATATAGGAATAATTCTAGAAAATGTTTTTACTGTTAGGTAACAGACCCTAAAAAACAAGGAAAACAACTATATCAAATTTATTATTGAAATATGTCTTATGACATAAAACGTATGAATGTAAGATTACTGAAATATGTCGAAATATATTGGAACATAACCAATACATTTCAAGCTACTTATTCTGTCAAGTATTTATACAAATGATCAGCTCATAATAAAAGCGCCAGAATAGTTGCCTACTCGAGTAAGTAGCTGCACAAAGTTTAGATATCAAAAAACATGGGGAAAAAATTAAGCTGCTACTCTGAAATTGCTAAATTGGTTGAGTTGATAACAATGATGCAACAGCCTGGTATATTTAGACATGTAAATGTCTAATCAGATACAGTCTTAGTGGTTCTGCATTTTCTTTTTATATAAAATTGAAGAACTGTTTTGTCTTGCCTACTAGTTTTAGCTGGTACGGTTTTTCTGTCAAGTTTTATAAATACTGCAAGTGATCAGTATTTTAAATAATATAGTTATATTAAGTCTGAGGGGAATTTATTCTACGAAACCAGCATAACCGATAAAACCTAAAAGGGTTTTTTACAATACCATAGCATAAACAAAAAAGGAATAGTATTCTTATGAAAGTAGGAATATTTTGATAACTAAATCGAAAATAATTGAAATAAGTATGGTTTTGAGATGTTTCTAAAATATTTACCTAAGGTATAATAATTATAGGAACCACAGGAACCTCAGCTATTGATTAACGCTCTCTCAATACATTACCAGTATGAAACATCACAATAATCAAACTGATTTATATGTACTTGATAATTACACATTGCCCGTTTATTTTTATTATAACTACTAGCTTATTTAATATTGATATGCCCTGAACAACATTAGCAACATTTTCAAGGGTGGTTTTTATTTTAAATCAAGACCTATACTTCTGAAAATATATTTTCATACCATTCCGAACGTTCTCTTAGAAGAAAACATTCTCAGTATGTACTTAATAATAATTTCTTCATTTATTTTTTACTTTTTAAATAATGAAAACTGAACATAACAAAATAAAAAGAACTATATACTGATAATACTAAATAGATAGATAGGTACTAAAAAGTTATAAGATCTTAAAACATCATATCTTCTGGGACCAAAGTACAAAATTATTCACAACTATACTCAACTACTATATTCAACTATAAAAACATTATTTTATTTAATTTTTCGGAAATCTATGTAATATTAAATAAAAAACATGAGAAAGACATTTTAGCACTTACTTAAATGCTCAAGTTTTCACCATTAAAAACGGTATAAGGTACTAACAAAAAAAATAAATGAAAACAAAATATTCTCTCTCCATATAATTTGAGAATCAGTTAGTAGCATTTTAATTTTTAATTTAGTAGGAAGTATAATATTTGGAGACTTACATGTTACATTATATTTGTCAAACGGCGCATGAAAATCATTCTTATGTCGAGTATCCCTGCAAAGAATATGTTTGTTTAATACAAATTTACTCTTATTTAAATAATCATACATATACAACTCATATATACACAACGAGTATAATGCGTTAAACATTCCGTTAAACTCCAAAATCTCTAAAAATGTCTTTACAACCGGGGATACTGGGTACTTCTAGAACGGACAAATAATGGGTACAATAATAATTGTATAACTAGCGAGACTAATACCTACGCCAAGTTAACCACCCCAAGACCATACAGAATACTATATGTTTTTGTGCAATTAATAAAGATACAGAAATAAGGGGTATAAAAAATAAACAAAATATATGATAGAATATAATCTATATTTTGTTGTAGGTGTTGTAGGTATCCAATATGAAAGCTATAAAAATAAACAAAGTACAAGCGTCTTTCAATTCTTTTAAAAACACATGGCAAATGTATATATTTATGGTTTTCCAAAAATATAAAATATAAAAAATGAATACCTACATTAGTGCCTATAATAAACAATGAAGTAGTAAAAATACCTATTGTCCAGAAAATGTTGTAGGTATTGATAAAGAATCGGAGATAAATTTAACTAAAAGTGAGAAAAAGAAATCCTGTTTTTACATGCCTATTTATTATATTATTAATAAATTCCTAGATTCAGTTTTGTTATAGGTACTAGTTCAGCATTATATTTTTTAAAAGCGAGCCAAAAATATATTATATGAAGAGTATGTCAATTCAATTAAAATTAACGGTATTCATTTTATTCATTATATTATTTTTAAATATACAATGAGAAGCCTAATACCAACGACAATTATAAAAAAACAAGCTTTGCTTATTTACTATTACTACATCATATTATTATTACTAAGCTCTCATTCCTAAGTACCTTATATTATGCCAAGTTAAACGTCCTATACATTATAAAAATATTTACCGAAATTTCTCATTCTCTCTCACGACATATTTTAATTTGTAATCCATAATTATTCACTATGACATAATATTACAAACATGTGCAAACACACTTTTTCACACTCGGTTACACCTGAGTGTGTACTTAAAATTCATTTACCACAGACAAAATTCGACATAAGTATATACGCTCACATTTGATTGCGCGGTTCTAAAGTAAGATCGGTCGAGTAAAGTGAAGTATTTTAGTGTTTTTGTACGAGGTTTTAAGTTTAACGTACCTATGTAACAGAAAACAAACACCATCATATAAAATGTATAAAATGTGTAAAGTACCTTAATAATAAAAAATCATGCTTAATTTCTTAAATTTGTGCACCTATAGCTGCTTTACTAGAAATCAGAAAACCCTATAAACAAATAAAATTCAAACTGTGGTACCTTAATATAATACAGCTCAGTAAAATATTGTAGAATCACGGGCTAACTATTTCCAACCACACCACAATATAATATTACATTATCATAAATATTGCAACTGCTAGTTCAAGTTGAAACATTATGGGTCACCAATTTACCAGTAATTAGAACAGTTTATCTAAATTAACATTTATTTGTTATTAATATATCAACACTAGCAAAAACATGTATTACCTACCTACTTTTTATCTTAAAAATTACCCACACTTATTCTTTTACACAACTCATCTAATTTTTTATTACTATTTGAATAGAAACCATAAGTTGGTTTCTAAAGCACTAAGATAAAATTCCAATAATAATAACAATCTAAACAAGCTTATTCATAGGTGTCTAGCTAATTTTTCAACACAATTAACGAGGATATTTAAGTTTTTCTAATTCATTTAACGTCACGTTATTTTCAGATGAAAACCGTATATAATGAACATAGACCCTTGTCTTATAAATCTATGATAGTGAATCACCACTCACTTATACAAGCATTTCAGTAAATAGGTTAACTAAAAATGTTCTAATATAAGCCAGTATCCGCATACGACATTCGATTTCGATATGTAAAATAAACACTGTTTAATAATAATATAATTTAGTGATTGTATAAATTTTAGTATAATTTTTTATGTTTTACCTTTTTATTCTGCTGATGCTATTAAAGTTTAAGCCAGACTATTCTCTAAGATAGGAGACGAACAAAATATAATAGTGTCTGCTCTGATGCAAAGCTGTTAACACAGTACGGTACTCATCTACTCAACCTATTATATTTTGTTCGTCTCCTGTCTTAGAGAATAGTCTGACTTAAACTTTAATAGCATCGGCAAAATAAAAAGGTAAAACATAAAAAATTATACTAAAATTTATACAATCACTAAATTATATTATTATTAAACAGTGTTTATTTTACATATCGAAATCGAATGTCGTATGCGGGTACTGGCTTATATTAGAACATTTTTAGTTAACCTATTTACTGAAATGCTTGTATAAGTGAGTGGTGATTCATTATCATAGATTTATAAGACAAGGGTCTATGTTCATTATATACGGTTTTCATCTGAAAATAACGTGACGTTAAATGAATTAGAAAAACTTAAATATCCTCGTTAATTGTGTTGAAAAATTAGCTAGACACCTATGAATAAGCTTGTTTAGATTGTTATTATTATTGGAATTTTATCTTAGTGCTTTAGAAACCAACTTATGGTTTCTATTCAAATAGTAATAAAAAATTAGATGAGTTGTGTAAAAGAATACGTGTGGGTAATTTTTAAGATAAAAAGTAGGTAGGTAATACATGTTTTTGCTAGTGTTGATATATTAATAACAAATAAATGTTAATTTAGATAAACTGTTCTAATTACTGGTAAATTGGTGACCCATAATGTTTCAACTTGAACTAGCAGTTGCAATATTTAGGATAATGTAATATTATATTGTGGTGTGGTTGGAAATAGTTAGCCCGTGATTCTACAATATTTTACTGAGCTGTATTATATTAAGGTACCACAGTTTGAATTTTATTTGTTTATAGGGTTTTCTGATTTCTAGTAAAGCAGCTATAGGTGCACAAATTTAAGAAATTAAGCATGATTTTTTATTATTAAGGTACTTTACACATTTTATACATTTTATATGATGGTGTTTGTTTTCTGTTACATAGGTACGTTAAACTTAAAACCTCGTACAAAAACACTAAAATACTTCACTTTACTCGACCGATCTTACTTTAGAACCGCGCAATCAAATGTGAGCGTATATACTTATGTCGAATTTTGTCTGTGGTAAATGAATTTTAAGTACACACTCAGGTGTAACCGAGTGTGAAAAAGTGTGTTTGCACATGTTTGTAATATTATGTCATAGTGAATAATTATGGATTACAAATTAAAATATGTCGTGAGAGAGAATGAGAAATTTCGGTAAATATTTTTATAATGTATAGGACGTTTAACTTGGCATAATATAAGGTACTTAGGAAGGAGAGCTTAGTAATAATAATATGATGTAGTAATAGTAAATAAGCAAAGCTTGTTTTTTATAATTGTCGTTGGTATTAGGCTTCTCATTGTATATTTAAAAACAATATAATGAATAAAATGAATACCGTTAATTTTAAATGAATTGACATACTCTTCATATAATATATTTTTGGCTCGCTTTAAAAAAATAAAATGCTGAACTAGTACCTATAACAAAACTAAATCTAGGAATTTATTAATAATATAATAAATAGGCATGTAAAAACAGGATTTCTTCTCTCTCACTTTTAGTTAAATTTATCTCCGATTCTTTATCAATACCTACAACATTTTCTGGACAATAGGTATTTTTACTACTTCATTGTTTATTATAGGCACTAATGTAGGTTTTCATTTTTTTTTTTATATTTTTGGAAAACCATAAATATATACATTTGCCATGTGTTTTTAAAAGAATTGAAAGACGCTTGTACTTTGTTTATTTTTATAGCTTTCATATTGGATACCTACAACACCTACAACAAAATATAGATTGTATTCTATCATATATTTTGTTTATTTTTTTACACCGCTTATTTTTGTATCTTTATTAATTGCACAAAAACATCTAGTATTCTGCATGGTCTTGGGGTGGTTAACTTGGCGTAGGTATTAGTCTCGCTAGTTATACAATTATTATTGTACCCATTATTTGTCCGTTCTAGAAGTACCCAGTATCCCCAGTTGTAAAGACATTTTTAGAGATTTTGGAGTTTAACGCATTATACTCGTTGTGTATATATGAGTTGTATATGTATGATTATTTAAATAAGAGTAAATTTGTATTATACAAACATATTCTTTGCAGGGATACTCGACATAAGAATGATTTTCATGCGCCGTTTGACAAATATAATGTAACATATAAGTTTCCAAATATTATACTTCCTACTAAATTAAAAATTAAAATGCTACTAACTGATTCTCAAATTATATGGAGAGAGAATATTTTGTTTTCATTTATTTTTTTTGTTATTACCTTATACCGTTTTTAATGCTGAAAACTTGAGCATTTAAGTAAGTACTAAAATGTCTTTCTCATGTTTTTTATTTAATATTACATTGATTTCCGAAAAATTAAATAAAATAATGTTTTTATAGTTGAATATAGTAGTTGAGTATAGTTGTGAATAATTTTGTACTTTGGTCCCAGAAGATATGATGTTTTAAGATCTTATAACTTTTTAGTACCTATCTATCTATTTTATTTAGCATTATCAGTATATAGTTCTTTTTATTTTGTTATGTTCAGTTTTCATTATTTAAAAAGTAAAAAATAAATGAAGAAATCATTATTAAGTACATACTGAGAATGTTTTCTTCTAAGAAAACGTTCGGAATGGTATGAAAATATATTTTCAGAAGTATAGGTCTTGATTTAAAATAAAAATCACCCTTGAAAATGTTGCTAATGTTGTTCAGGACATATCAATATTGAATAAGCTACTAGTTATAATAAAAATAAACGGGCAATGTGTAATTATCAAGTACATATAAATAATTTTGATTATTGGTGATGTTTTATACTGGTAATGTATTGAGAGAGCGTTAATCAATAGCTGAGGTTCCTGTGGTTCCTATGATTATTATACCTTAGGTAAATATTTTAGAAACATCTCAAAACCATACTCATTTCAATTATTTTCGATTTAGTTATCAAAATAGTCCTACTTTCATAAGAATACTATTCCTTTTTTGTTTATGCTATGGTATTGTAAAAAATCCTTTTAGGTTTTATCGGTTATGCTGGTTTCGTACAATAAATTCCCCTCAGACTTAATATAACTATATTATTTAAAATACTGATCACTTGCAGTATTTATAAAACTTGACAGAAAAACCGTACCAGCTAAAACTAGTAGGCAAGACAAAACAGTTCTTCAATTTTATATGAAAAGAAAATGCAAAACCACTAAGACTGTATCTGATTAGACATTTACATGTCTAAATATACCAGGCTGTAGCATCATTGTTATCAACTCAACCAATTTAGCAATTTCAGAGTAGCAGCTTAATTTTTTTCCCCATGTTTTTTGATATCTAAACTTTGTGCAGCTACTTACTCGAGTAGGCAACTATTCTGGCGCTTTTATTATGAGCTGATCATTTGTATAAATACTTGACAGAATAAGTAGCTTGAAATGTATTGGTTATGTTCCAAAATATTTCGACATATTTCAGTAATCTTACATTCATACGTTTTATGTCATAAGACATATTTCAATAATAAATTTGATATAGTTGTTTTCCTTGTTTTTTAGGGTCTGTTACCTAACAGTAAAAACATTTTCTAGAATTATTCCTATATGGGCGGGCTCTTATGCGGGAATCGTGTGAAGGAGAGGTAAGTATATTAGGTACGTATGAAAAACCTTTAGATATGTTGCTCTTCGAATGACAGAAACTAAAACACTTCAAAAGTATTACTATATATATGTTTCCCTATGTTAATGATTTAAATAGACAAATGTGTTTTGAAATTTTTTTTATTCTTGTTGAAAACTATTCGTGGCGCTCTGATGGCAAAGTACCGATGCGACGCTGTTTATATCACGGCAGGTGATCTGTAGAATAGAGTTTTGACAAGACTAAATTAAAATTATCAAAACACATTTATTATCGGTTAATTAAGTAGTTCCACATTATCAGAAACGCGTATTAGAGTAAAATAGTATGTTCTAAATTGATATAATAGAAAAAAGTAAAGTAAGGATAAATTATATTTTTGGGGTCTCTAATGGGTTGTCGTCTTGCTAAGATGATGTAAAAATGTTGATGACACGGTCCTGCACGCTTCTCTACAGCGGGAACAGTATCAGCTTTTTGCGTTGTTAAGCCCTCCCTACAAAAGAGGCAAGCGCAAACAAAAAAAAGCTAGGTATATACGCATGGATGTCCAAGTCATTGACTAAACCGATTAGAGAAAAACAAATATGTCACTTTAATTCTAAAATATTTTTATCCAGCTTTGTTCCTCAATAATGAAATAATAATAACTGTCTCATACACCTATTTACTATAATTTTCTTAACTATCTTATAGGCTGCTTAGTATCTTATTGAATACTTTTTGTATTAGGATTTATTTTTACATTAAATAATTTTGATAAGGAAGGATATTTATTGTTCAAAGATATGCACTGATGATCACGTGACTTTAATATGTATTATAAATACTGCGTATTAACAACAAGTCGTCAGTTGTTGATATTTCGTCAAAGTGTTCACTTCGTACTGATTTGAATAAAATTTATAATGTCTTTTGCAACTGTTTTAATTAATGGCCTACGGAAGTTGGTGTATAACTCTGAATTGGATGGTGATAGTAATGCTATCCGAGCAGCTTTGAAACAATGTAATGTGGCCATCAGAAAAATTGATAAAGCTTTGGAGGTTGAAACATCAATACCGCAAAAAGCACATTTAACTACCTGCCTAGGTCAAGCGAAGTCTTTTAGAGAAATAATTAAAGCTATGGTGATCAGTGGTGATGGTTACACAACAAGAAAGGAGACTGCTAGAGATCGGGTTAAATGGGAATCTGTTAGGTCTGCGTTCAAAACCCGAGTTCAAAGTGCAGTAATTACCAATATGAAGCATACAGACCCGCGCCTATTTTTGGAGGATTGTTCTGTAATTTTTCAAAGACGTATACAAGATGCCTTGAGAAAAAATATAGCGTTAAAAGTAATTACCAGTTTTTGCGGTTTATTTATCAAAGAATCGGCAGATATTATATTGGAGGATATTAAATTCATTAGTACCAAGAATTATGAGATTTATCAAAGTACTGATATGAAGAAGTGGTTTAAAGACAACGTTCAGGAGCAGATTTTGAGAGAATTTGACGAATTCCAGGAACGTGGTAGTAATTGGGCGCTTAAATCAATTATCAATCTTCAAGTGAATATTAATAAACTAACTCCGCTATTGGGTTCATCATATATTGATTTACCACAAAAGATCAAAAGAAAAGAGGCTTGCGTCAATGTACAAAATCAAGATCAAGCGTGTTTTGCTTGGGCTGTTGTTAGTGCCCTACATCCTGCTAATAGAAACTCAAATAGAGTGGCATCGTATCCTCACTACTCAAGGGTACTAAATATGGCTGGAATACAATTTCCTATGACTTTGAAACAAATACCTAGATTTCAACGTCAAAACAATATTTCTATAAATGTGTATATACTGAAGAAAACAGTACAAGAGTTTGAAGTTCTACCTGTATTCCTTGCTGATGAAAAAAAGGAAAAACATATTAATCTGTTAATGGTTCAAGACCAATATTATAGCGAAGATGAAATTGTTAGCGGTAATATAGCTCCCACTAAATATCATTATGTATGGATTAAAAATTTATCTCGCCTAGTATTCAGTCAGCTTAGTAAAAATTGTAATAAAAAATATGTTTGTGACAGATGCTTCCACTATTACCACAGCAAAGAAAAATTGGATCTTCATTCAAGAGATTGTAAAAAACTTAACGATTGCGTAGTTCCCAAGGTACCGACTGAAGATAAAAAGCTGATACGGTTAAAAAATTATAATAATAAACAAAGTAGTCATTTTGTGGTTTATGCAGATACTGAGTGTTTACTGGTACCGATAAATGATTTAACGGGGAAAAAATCACAGGAATATCAAAAACATGTACCCTACAGTGTGGGGTATTATGTGAAGTGTTCATATGATGACGGTCTCTCTTACTACAGATCTTATACTGGACATGACTGTATGCAATGGTTCATTAGAGAGCTACATCAACTTGCTGAAGATGTTGAAACTGTATTCTTATGTCCACTGCCTATGGAACAACTGACATCAGAACAACTGAAAGAATATTATGAAGGTGATATATGTCATATATGTGAAAATGTGATACAACAAGGGCAAAAGAAAGTTAGAGATCATTGCCATGTTACTGGAAAATATAGAGGTATGGCACATGAGGACTGTAACATTAATTTTAAAGATAGCCATATAATTCCCGTTGTATTACACAATATGGGTTCCTATGATGGACATTTGATCATTGAAGCACTAGCTGAAGTTGAAGGAAAAATTGAGCTCCTGCCCGTTAACAAAGAAAATTATATATCCTTCACTAAGAAGATAAACAATAATCTAGTTAGCTTCAGATTTATTGATTCATTCAATTTCTAGCAAGCAGTTTAGATAAACTAGCATCAAATTTAGACGCATATCCAATTCTTAAATCAGAATTTTTAAATATAACTGAAGAACAGTTTAACTTACTATGTAGGAAGGGTGTATTTCCTTATGACTATATGGGTAATTGGTCGAAATTAAAAGAAGAATGTCTTCCTCCAAAGAAGCAATTCTATAACCATCTTAATGGTGTAAATATAACATCTGTATCCTATGAACATGCTCAAGAATTGTGGAAAAGCTTCTCATGCAATACTTTACAAGATTATTCTGATCTAAAGACGGACGTTTTATTGTTGGCAGATGTTTTTGAACAGTTTCGCAAAACTTCTATGAAAACCTATAATTTAGCGGTAGAAAAATACTATACTCTGCCGGGCTACACATGGGATTGCATGCTGAAGTATACAAACATTGAACTTGAACTTCTCAACGACATCGATATGGTGATGTTTATTGAGCAGGGTATCAGAGGGGGGCTAAGCCAATGTTCAAAAAGGTTTGCAAAGGCTAATAATAAATATATGCCAGAATATGATCCTACAAAAGAAGATGTTTATTTAATGTACTTTGATATAAACAATCAATATGGCTGGGCAATGTCTCAATACTTACCATATGGAGGATTTAAATGGTTAGAAGAGGCAGATATAATCAATTTTAAACTGGAAAACATATATGATACTGCCGATGAAGGATATATTTTGTATGTTGATTTAGAAATACCTAAAGAGCTACATAATAAACTTGCTGACCTACCGCCTTGTCCGGAACATTATGATCCTGCAAGATCCTTCGAAGATCAAGGAAAATCTAAAAACAAAAAACTTCTGGCCACTTTATTTGACAAGCACGAATACATCCTACATTACCGAAATCTCAAACAGGTTCTGAAACTCGGCGTGAAACTGAAAAAAATACATAGAATTCTCAAATTTAATCAAGCGCCATGGATTAAATCCTATATAGATTTAAACACAAAGTTAAGACAGACTGCTAAAAATGATTTTGAAAAGAACCTGTTTAAACTTATGAATAATGCAGTTTTTGGAAAGACTATGGAGAATATACGTAAACATAGCAATATTAAGTTGATTACAAAATGGGATAAAAGGTATGGTGCCGCAGCCTCCATCGCCAACACTCTTTTCAAAAGTATCACTATATTTCATGAGAACCTTGTGGCTATAGAACTATCAAAAACTAAAGTTTACTTTAATAAACCAATATATGTAGGAATGTGTATACTGGACCTTGCTAAGACAACTATCTATGATTTTCATTATAATTATATGCAAGAGAGATTTGCATATTGTGTGCCTGCTTATACTGACACTGACTCGCTTGTTTATGAAATAAAACATGAAGATGTGTATAATATCCTAAAACAAGACTGTTATGAACATTTTGATACTAGTGATTATCCAGAAAACAATAGATACCATATACCTCGAGTTAATAAAAAAATTCTGGGTATGATGAAAGATGAGAATAATGGGCGTGCGTATTATGACATGTTTTATTGGCTTGAGAGCTAAGATGTACTGTCTGAAAGTACAAAGGACTAAGCAAGAAGAAAACCAATATCGTGAACAACTTGAAGACAAAGGTATCTGTGACAAAGAAATGGCGATGCTTCTATCTAATCAGGGAATAATGAAAAAGATTAGGGGAATCAAAAAGAGTGTGATTAAATCATGCATAACATTTGATGATTACTTACACTGTTTGGAGAAGTATATTGAAAGCTATGTTGAACAAAACCTGATTAAGTCCAAAAACCATGTATTATATAGCATACAACAGACGAAGAAAGCTCTCTCTCCTTATGATGATAAAAGGCATTTGATTGAAGGATCTGTGAATACTCTACCATTGGGACATTATTCATTAAATATATGATTGTAGTATAAATTTCCTATAAAAATGTATTGTAAATTCTTTAAGGCACTAAATAAATATTATGGTAATGCATGAATGTGTTTTACTTTACTTACAATGGGTTAAAAATAATATGATTGGTACCTGTCTGCTGCATCATCTTTAACATCTCTTAGATGAATAGCTGTGTATCACCTTGATGGCTAGAATGAATATTCATAAGAAAAATATATAAGTAAGTATAATAGGCAAACGGCAATCAGCTGTCTACTGCGATACCCTGATCAATCCATAGTCGATCGCAATGTGTGACCTTCAACGCTAATATGAGCCTTCTGTAAAACTATAACGAGTAAGTATAATAGAGAAAGACAATCAGCCAACTTCCGCACAGGTGTCGCCAGCCCTCAGTCGATCTCGCAGTGTGTAACCTTGAACGCTACTTTTTCGCTAATATGAACCTCCATAAGAAAGTACATGGGGTTTTGATCCCGTATCATCATAGCTATAACTACTTGCATGCATACACATTGTATAGATGCGCACATATACAGATTTTATCTTCTATGTCTGTAGATCACTAAAGGATTAAGGTGATCATGTACAAATAAATGATTTTTATTACAACTGAAAGAGCATACCACTAACACAACTATAAAATTACATTACAAAGTATTTAAAAAAATTAAAGTCAGTTATAAACTCGCAACAGTCACAAACGCTAAAGAAGATCCTGAATCTTCCTTATCATGGTATCTGGTTTTTGTGAATAAAGTGTCTCATAAATAAAGTTATATATAACCACGTCATTATTTTCGTATTTAAGATTGTTAATTACTTTTCTCTTGTTACAAAGAGAGGTAGGGCCTACAGTGTTTAACGGTGTTCACAAACAGCTAAGAACCACTATGCAGACAGCTCTTTCAGTTGTAATAAAAATCATTTATTTGTAAACGACCACCCTTATCATTTAGTGATCCACAGACGTAGATAAAATCTGTATATGTGCGCATCTATATATGTGTATGCATGCAAGTTTGTAACCTAAACACTTGAAATGTTAACGGAGTAGCACTGAAATATATCGAAACATGTAGAAAATATGACAGCTAGTGCAAATTACACAGGGTGTCCAAAAAGGGCCGACCAATTATTGTAACTAGTTCAAAACTCTATAACTCACTTATTGTAAATGGAACACCCGGTGTTGTATAACCTATGTACTTTTTAATTTTTCTTCGATTGCTATTAACATTCCCTATACCTAAATTCCACCTATTTGAAGATATTTGGTCATTATTACCGGAACGAGAATAATCGGTCAGTTAGCTGTCAAGTTAGCTATGAAACAAAACATTTGAATCTCATCTAATGTCATTACTTATTTAGCAATGTGACTATCATTGCTATAAAGTGATTTGCCGATTTAGTGTCAGTAAAAGCGAGTGTTTGTAATAATAATGGCTCACTCCGGTTACACAAACGACGACTTTTTAAATTTAATTATCATTTTTATCATGCTATGGTTCAGTATTTGACACTTCTCGATGGTTTAAATCTAAAACAAATTGTAACAGAGGCAACACGAACTACTAACACTGGTATTCATAGTCGTTCGCCAGCGGCTCGCCAAGAGGCGGTACGCCGAAATTTTGAAGATCTGTTTCACAGTGGAGTGCCCTCCGTATGCGTACCACTTCCACGCCAGATTATCATCCTGGAACATTCTTTCGCCGGCGGGCGGTTTCCGCGATAGTTAATTTTGCGTTTCATAGTCGATCTCCCGTCAAAGAACACATGCGTAGACTACGATTTCCTATATATTCCTAGTTGGCAATGGGAGAATCGCTGATGGTTCTCCGGGCGGCCAGCAGGCTCGCCAGCGACTCTCCATCGCTTGACTTATGAAACGCACATTTCGGCGATTCGCCATTCGTTTTTTTCCGCCGGAAAAAAACCGGCGGGAGGTTGTCCCGGCGCCGCGCTCGGCGATCGACACAACAGTGGTATTCATAGTCGTTCGCCAGCGGCTTGCCAAGCGGCGGTACGCCAAAATTTTGAATATCTGTTTCACAGTGGAGCGCCCGCCGAATGCGTACCACTTCCACGCCAGATTATCATCGTGGAACATTCTTTCGCCGGCGGGCGGTTTCCGCGATAGTTAATTTTGCGTTTCATAGTCGATCTCCCGCCAAAGAACACATGCGTAGACTACGATTTCCTATATATTCCTAGTTGGCAATGGGAGAACCGCTGATGGTTCTCCGGGCGGCCAGCAGGCTCGCCAGCGACTCTCCATCGCTTGACTTATGAAACACACGTTTCGGCGATTCGCCATTCGTTTTTTTCCGCTGGAAAAAAAACCGGCGGGAGGTTGCCCGGCGCCGCGCTCGGCGATCGACTATGAATACCAGTGTATGAATACCAGTGTCAGACTTCCCGAACTTTATTAGATCACATTATACTGGATGATAAACAGATACTATAATTTTGATTTTCATAGATCTGATCACAACGTGGTTGATCTAACATTGAATTTAAAAATTCCTAAACCGACACCTACTATGAAAACCTATAGAGATTTTTCAAAACTTAATATGATATATTTTGATGATGATGTTCGAGCTTTCAACTGGAATGAAATTTTCAACATTGAAAATATTGAAAACAAAATTAACTTTCTAAATATCGCTATTACACATTTATTTGATGTTCATGCTCCAATAGAAACATCAAAATTTACTAAACCTTTCTCTCCATGGATAACTTGTAATATTAAATTAATGCAAAAACTTTGTGATAAAGCACTGGCCAAATTTAAATCCACTAACCACGTCGAACACTGGAATTATTATAAGCAGTTTAGAAATATGAAATCAACAGCTATTAAATCAGAAAAAAAAGCATTTTTAGAACAAGCTTTACAGTCAGCAGACAATAAAAATAAATGGAAAATTTTAAAAAAGTTTAATATTACTCAACAAAAAAATGAAAATGAAAATATATGGAATTTTGACTCGGATGCTAACTGTATAAACAACTATTTTCTTACAATAAATAGTATTAGGAACGAACCACATGCTGAATCATTATATTTTTACAATAGTCATTTGAAAACAAATTTTTCGTCTAAACTTGTATTTCATCCTATTACAGAACGTGACGTAGCCAATTTTATTCTGAAAATAAAAACAAAAGCTTCAGGTTTAGATGGCACAAATTTAACGCTCATTAATTTTCTTTGCCCACATATTCTACCACATATCACCCATTTAATAAACTGTTGTCTGGAAAATTCTACCTTTCCTAGTTGCTGGAAAGAGGGCTTAGTTTCTCCTCTTCCTAAAGTAAATTGTCCTACTGGTTTAAATGAGTTGCGTCCTATTACTATACTCCCGACATTGTCGAAAATCTTGGAAAGAGCAATTGAGCTCCAACTAAAAGCTCATTTAAATATGTACTCAATAATTCCACAAATACAGTCAGGGTTCAGGGCAGGGTTTAGCTGTGGTACAGCTCTGTTAAATATAATGGATGATATTCTCACAGAGCTGGATAAACCATGATTTATTGTTTGCTATTTTAAATTTCATAGGCTTAAGCACCTCCGCCATTGAATTTTTTAAGAATTATTTTAAAAACAGAACTCAGCAAGTTTTATTTCAGGGACAAATGTCTAATAAGGGTTTTATTAATAGAGGAGTGCCACAGGGTTCAATTCTTGGTCCCCTGTTATATTCTATATATACAAGTAATTTATTTTTATCACTGAATAAAATGAAAGTTCATGTATACGCTGATGACACAAAACTTTACCATTTTTTTGAGAAAACTGACTTAAATGAAGCTCAAGATTTAATAAATAGTGAATTGTTTAGTCTCGTTCAAACTTCAAAATACCATGATTTAGTTATTAACTCTTCCAAATCATATGTTTTACTATTTGGTAACATTGTTCCAAATGATTTAGTTATTAAAATCGATGATTCTGGATTGAATATTGTAGAAAAAAGTAAGAACTTGGGTGTTGTCATCGATTCTAAATTAAGATTTACAGAACATGTGTCGTTTATATTACAGAAAGCGTATGCTAAACTTAAGCTTTTGTATCCCAACAGGCATGTATTAAATACCAAGTTAAAAACTCAGTTATGTGAAGCCCTTGTACTTTCACATGCAAATCATTATGATTACGTCTATGGCCCCTGCCTGACGGTTGCAGATAAAAAACGACTGCAAAAATTACAAAACTCGTGCTTGAGGTTCATTTTCGGGATAAGAAAGTACGATAGAATCACTCATACTCTATATCGCACTCATTGGTTATCTATGGCTAATAGAAGGAGAGTACATTATTTAACTCTATTCCACAAAGTTATCAGTACCTGAATACCCCCGTACTTAACAAATAAAAGTAGATATAGATCCGATGTTCACAATATCAATGTTAGGCAAAAATATTACATAACTATTCCTAAACATAAAACATCTATTTTTGAGAGATCTTTTCGGTACTATATGGCGAGCAACTACAACAATCTTTCTAATGATTGCAAACACTTGACGACCAATAAATTCAAAAATAAATTATTTGATAAATTATTTGAGGAGCAAAATATGATGTAGTTTTTTTTCTATTTGGTTAAGTTTAACATTAGATGAATTTATCTAAATTTGTCTAATTTTCAATTAAAAATACAGTAGGTACCTATATATTTAAATTTTTCGGGTTCTTGAGGAAGAACAGCAATGCTGATCTTGCGTTTTTTAACCAACATTTATTTTTAATGTTATTATTTTTGCAAGTCCTGTTTTGTTATCTATGTTGTTGGTTAATAAAGACATTATTATTATTATTATTATTATTATTATTATTATTATTATTATTATTATTATTATTATTATTATTATTATTATTATTATTATTATTATTATTATTATTATTATTATTATTATTATTATTATTATTATTATTATTATTATTTACGAGAAGTGTAATAGAATTGTCAGTTGTAATGCCAAAGTCCAATAATGGCTTACTTTTATCAATTTTCGGGCAAAACATTTTATTCTCAGAGCAATTATTTAATAGCCTTCTGACCAAGTCGTGAGTTGGTCTGTGTTTTTTCGGACGTCTCTCTGCAAAGACACATGCTCTGCTCACAATTCAATTACACTACTTGTAAATGATTAAATTTAAAAAAGCTTCACCTGTTAATATTATTTTGATTCTTTGCGTTCTTGTTAGCATTCTAGTGATTGTTCAATATTGTAAATATTTATAACAAATGAATTTTGCATTAGTTGTGTTAATTACTTCAAACTACAATTATTGTTGTACTTCTGTCGGGTTCATTTTCACTGTTTTAATGAGTAATATTAAAATAATGGCAATTCACCCCAAATACCTACATAATTAAAACTGTATCCTAAAAAACTATTAAAATTTACATTAAACAAATATTGGGAATTTGACCCATAATATTAATCGGATGAAATACATTCCAATGTTTAAACTTATTTCTATTAAGTTCCTTTTGCTCATGATAAACTTTTGTATCTTAAGTATAAAATGCACATTTTTTTTTTTAATTTAGAAAGCGAAGGGCATTTGAATGTCTCTCAAATTTAATCTATTGAAAACTGTCCTCGAAGACAATTATTCTCCGCAACAATTGCACCATCTGAAGTCGTTCAAATGTTTCGTTTCATAGCCAACCTAACTGACCGATTATTCTCGTTCCGGCAATAATGTCCAAATATATACAAATCGGTGGAATTTAGGTATAGGGAAGGTTAATACCAATCGAAAGAGAATTACATAGGTTATCATTATAAACCACATGGTGTTCCATTTACAATAAGTGAGTTATTGGTTTTTGAATTTGTCACAATTGGTCTGCCCTTTTTGGACACCCTGAATAAAAATTTTAATTAACTTTTCATTAAGGTAATCTATTTACAATCTACGATGGATGGGTTACTACTCATTAGCATGTAATCTGATAATCAGAAGACTCGAGGATTAAGGGGTTATTTAAAAAAATGATTAAAATAGGTACCTAATTGAAAATTTCTAGATTTGTAAAATATGTAAATCTTTTTAGTAACAAAATAGGTAATTTAATTAAGTTTATGTGCATTGCTTCACAAGGGGCAGAAATTTTAAAGTTGTTGGACCCTTCCCTTTTATCTGTCTTCTAGTCTCCTCACATCCTTTTCTTTATTTTCTAGTACAGTTTTTGCTAATCTAGCGATGGCGTTCCAACTGCTTTGGCTCCTTATCATATGTTCAATGATGTTATCTGGCGTTAAACTTCCCATAGTCCTTTCTGCTTCCTCTCTTTGTTGTTGCCATCTGACACATTCAAAGAAAGTGTGTTGCACCGAATCCATACTTCTACAGTAGAGGCACTCCTCGCTATTGGCGACATTGAACCTCTTTCTATAGTTTTGAAAGCACCCATGGCCCGTTATCATCTGGGTGAGATAGTACGTGACTTCTCCGTGCTTCCTCTCTAACGACGGTCTTAATGTGGGGATAAGTCGCTGGGTCCAAAGGCCAGTATTCGCCTCCGCTTGCCATAGTCTCTGCCATTCTTCCATCATATTTGTACGCGCTAATTCTTTATCTGTCTTTTCGGTCTCTTTTTGTTCTACCAACAGTGCTATCGGAGGGATTCTTGCTACTACTGGTATGGCTCTTGTCGATACTGTTCTATAGGCCCCGGTTACTCGGATGGCTACTTTCCTCTGTACAGTAAGCATTATATTGGAGTATATTTTCTTCTTCAGGGCTCTTTTCCACGCCCCATATCCATATAGGAGGATCGAGTTGACCACCGTACACAGAATCTGTCTGCTACTTTCTCTTGGCCCCCCGGTATTAGGCAAGATTCTTGCTAGATTACCCAGTGCCTTTACTGCTTTTTCCGCAGCTTTCCTAATGTGGTGTCCCATCCTCATGTTCCTGTCCAGGTGTATGCCCAGGTACTTGATGTTTTCTTTGCTGGTGATCAATAACCCTCCTAAGTCAATGGTCATAGTCTTGACTTTTCTACCTGCTACAAGGAGCACTACTTCGGTTTTTTGTGGCGCGAGCTTCAGTTGATTAGCAGTCATCCAATTATTTACCATTCTTAGTGTCCGGCTAGCTATTTCCTTCAGTCCTTCTACTTTCTTGGAAGTAACTACAATGGCCAGATCGTCTGCATACCCAATGAGTTTTACGCCCAGGGGGACCTGTAACCTCAAGACTCTGTCATAGTACAGATTCCACAATGTGGGTCCCAGAACGGAACCCTGCGGAACTCCACATGTCATCTGCAACTCGGCACTTGTTCCAATCAATATTTTTCGGTCTTCAAAGTAGCTAGATATCATATTATAAAGATATGGTGCAATCCCCCTTCGTCTCAGTTCCGCCAGAATGCCATCCCAGGGTGCTGAATTGAATGCGTTTTGGACGTCTACTGTTATCAGTGCACACAGTTTCCGTCGAGATCTCTGGTTTGCTTCGTCCGCTACAGCTTGCACCTTCTCCAGGGCGTGGTTTGTGGAGCTTCCTTTTACGAAGCCATGTTGGTTAGCCGATAAACCACCCGTTCTCTTAATATCTTCGTTCAGCCTCATTAATATCAGGTGCTCCAGTAACTTTCCCAAGACATTTAGCAAGCAAACAGGTCTATAGGCCTTAGTATTTTGGCCCGGCTTATGTTTCTCTATAAGGACCAGTCTCCCTATTTTCCATTCCTCTGGAAAAGTGCCCTTTTCCAATAATCTGTTTAGGACCATCAGAAATGTGTCCGGATGTTTAGCTGATATGACCTTGATAACTTCCGGAGGAATTGCATCCGGGCCTGGTGCCTTCTTCATTCTAATATTGCTGACAGCAGTTGCTAGTTCCTCTCTTGTATAAGGGGTTATCCTCGTTGGGTCTACTGTTAGCCTATCCCACCTATTTATATGCTTCTCGGGGAAGAGAGTTTTCGCTATCTCCACTTGTTGTTCGTCTGTCATAACTGTTTTGTTGTGACTATTGATTTTTTGAGTGACAATCTGGTAGCCCCTACCCCATACGTCTGAATCCACTTCTTTTATTACTTCCTTCCATGCCTGCTTTTTAGCCTCCACAATGGATCTCTTTAGATCTTTCCTGCGTGTCCTATATTCCGCTAGTCTGTCCCTCTGTTGAATAATATTATTTGTCTTGTTTGCTCGACATAATGCTCTTTTGCTCTGCAGGCATAATTTCCTTTTTTCGGCAATTGTATTATTCCACCAATACACGGGTTTTCTTCCTCTAGGATGGTTCTTCTTTTTGAAAGTCTTGTTACACGCCGCTTCTATAGCCTTCGAAAGATCTTTAGGTTCTAACGTTTCCTGACTGCATAGATTTACCCAACTTTGAAATTTGTCCGCTACCTCACCCATCTTTTCCTTGTTAATTCTCCAGCCTTTCTGCAGTATAGCGTTATTAAACCTTTGTCCTTCGCCTATCTCGATATATGTTGGTGGTAGGATAAGTTTTCTTCCTCTATTACTACCCAGCTATTCACTAGTTTCGATATCTTTCTAGTGCTGAAAGTGATGTCGATGTATGACTGACTATCTCCCCTTACAAATGTTGGAACATTTCCTTTGTTTAGTACTATAAGATCTTCTTCACATAGCCACTCCGTCAGGATTTCACCTCTCTTGTCCTCAAAGCTTGACCCCCACATGCTTGATTTGGCATTGAAATCCCCACATATCACCATTTCTTTGTCGTGTGCCTTCATATCGCGTCTTAACCTATGCAAGTATTGTGTAAATGATTCGATCTGAATATTTGGCGAAACATAGCATCCACATATTATACAATTTTGGAGCTCTATCCAAGCAAAGCCCGAGCAATTTCCCTTTTCCCTTACTATAATATTTGAGTTTGTTACCTTTATGCCTACATCCAGGTTTTTATCGAGAAACCAATGAGAGTTTAACGCCTTTTTCCGATTAGGTTCTGCCATAACAATTATGTCTGCGCCCTTCTCTTCTGCGAACTTGTACACCAGATCCATAGCTGACCTTCCCCTGTCTATATTTCCCTGTAATATCTTGAAAATCATGTTGCTTTGAAGCCTGTCCCTCTTCTCCGCCCTCTGCTCCTTCAGCAGCCTTCTATATACCGGGCACTTCATAGTCTCGGATTTATGATCTTTACTTTCGCATAGGTAGCATTTCTGTTGATTTTGACAGTCTTTTCTGTGATGTATATACTGCCGTACTAAGAAAAAACACCGTATGTGGAGAAATTCTGCTTTTGAGTAAATAGCGTTTGAAATTTAAGACATGAAAAATGGTCATATTTAATAAATCAAAGCCTATATGACTACAAATTCTTCATCATGCACTTGTAAGATAGTTTGTCATGCACACGTATATCTATTTTTTGATGTGAGTGTAAAATTGTTCAGTATTTAAGAAAAATACCTCACATACGTGAATATTCTTTAATGAAAAAGTGTTTCGTTCCTAGGTAAGAACACCGTATGTGTTATAATCTCTACATACGGGTGATTGTTAATTAAATTGCGTCAATTTTACTAGACAGAAACACCGTATATAGAATGTCTGTATGAAACTATTTCATGTTCATTTAATCATTAAATTTATTTGGGTCGAAGAAAGAGTAGAAAGTACTTTTTAATTTTTTATTGTGTTAATATTATGAGCATAATATACTTTTATATAAATAATATATATATATTTCTAAAATATAAAGGGGTTATAGCTAATCATCTTCGATGTTGTTGATGAGATTAGAGACATCATTTTCTTGAAGACTTTCCCAGAACGATAATTTATGTTTAGGTATTATATCTCTCAAATTTTCTATGATTTTTCGTTTTCTATCTGGAGCTATTCCTCGGTTTCCTTCGCGTCTCTTAGGCTCTTGCATCAGTGTATACTTTTTGGACAGTATATTCAGTTCCTCAAATTCGCCGTCGAATTGCGTCTTATAGTATAATACCTTGGAACCTCTTCTAGCCTGTATCATTACAATTTCCTTCAAAAGTGGGCGATTTTTATTAAGTTTATTAATTTGATAATTAGTGGTCAAGTTGGGCCAAAGTTTAAAGTTTGTAAATTCCATTTCTTTCACAAAAACTGTATTCCTTTTGGTACTGTTTTGAACCACAGTGGAAAAGTCTTGGAAATCATATGTTTTAGGATTGTCCCTTAATCCCTTTTCTATCAAGTGATGGAAGCTATCAGCAGACATAAAAGTATGTCCTGATTCAAAATATTTTATGGTTATTGTCTGTGCAATGATATGTTCGGAATTAATTATAAACAATAGAAAACTGAGCATTGCCCAATTTTTATTTTGTCCGCTGCAGTTGTCAGCCCAGATGCAAATATGTTTTTTGTCTCTTGCATAAATGGACAAAAACATATCATATGCACTTATAATATCCTCCTTTTTTCGGCCCGATATTCCTTCATGCCAAATTACAGCAACAGCTTTATTTTTTGTAGACATAGCTCCTAATGGAACAAACGACTGGTTAAAAACAATTATACGAGGCGTGAATATAACTTGCTTAAACATATCGATTCTCGGCAACATTATAACTTTTTGCATGTCTGCCGAGTATATCAAGGAATCTGCATCTTTATTTTCCTTGTCCAATCTGTACATATTTCTTGATATTTTTGCTTTTTTAATATGTTGCAACCAATTACAGCAGCTTTCACAGCAATCGTTTTCAGCAGCATTTGCTTTTGTATGTTTCGAATCATGCAATAAAAAGGATTCGCACTTTTCGCATTCCTCGTGTCCTAATTTTGTGAATGAAATGTTCATTTGATTCACAACAATTTTCCGATAAAGTTCATAAGAAATAGGTGAAGTAGGATAAGATTCTGTAAATGCGTTGTACATTTGGGTTATGGAAATATCACTTGGTAGATATAATTTGTTAGGAGCGTGCTCCCTTCGGTAATGGGACACGCAGGGTGAAAACTTTTTGATGTGGTTGCGAATTAATTCATGGTCTATTTTTTTATTTTTTGGATGTTTTCCACGTTTATCCTGAAGTGGACTTCCTAAGATGCGAAGAATGCTGTCATTATTTGATTTATACCCTAAAGTTGTAAGAAAGAATACTTTGCAAACTTCGATTCTGTTTCCATCTACACCTTTGAAAAAATATTTTCTCGACACATTTTTTTTGTAATTTCCATTACTTTCTATTTTTCTCCTTTTTCTGGTATTTCCACACTCTATGTAATGGCTAAGAAACGCTTTTTGTCCAGTGAAATCTTTACTCCAGTATTTTTCATTAATTTTAAAACGTAAGGTGTCGTCGATTTTTTGTGAACATTTTTTTTTGCATTTGCATACCTCCTTGACTGCATGACGTGCTATTAATTTTTTCTTATGAAATTTATGTCTTTCTTCTTTAGATAGTACGAACTTTTTTCTTTTTCTAGTTTCTCCGTTTTTTGTAAGACTTTCATCCAATACTATATTATTCTTATTGTTGCCTGAAAAGAAACAGATATTCATTCAACTGAGATTATTATTATTATTATTTCAATTTTTTTGTCTTCTTCTATCTCTGACAATAATAAACAATATTATTATTATTATTATTATTATTATTATTATTATTATTATTAAATCAGGCTAAAAATGCAGTAATAAAACTTCGCAGTCAAAGATTTTCAAGTCAAATAAGGCAACAAATAAAGCGCGGTCATCATTGAAACTAGTTAAATACAGGTATAACGTGTCTCACCTGCACATACTGTAGAAGTATTATTACTTGAGTGATCACTTGGAACGTTAAAATTTTCTTCGGTCCCTGATGCTTCAGATTCAACTATGTATGTATCTCCGACGTGGTTTTCTTGTATGTCAACTATCGCATTAGTACATTTTGTATTTAGAAGCTGTTCGCAATGACTACCTGGTTGAATTTTTTGAGTATCTGAGTTGTCATTTCCTAATGCGTCAATTTCCACTTGAAGAAGAATTTCATCTCTGACGTGGTTTTCTTCGCTTACAACAATCGGTAAATTATTTTCTAGAAAAGAGTAATAGTAAAAATTCTATCATACTGATGAGATACACAGGGTAGTCCATAATGAATGCGTCATAGAGGAACTGTAGATTCTAGACGGAAAAATGTACTCTGCAACTTACCTTCTATTTGGATAGCATGAATTATATCGCTGATCTCATTATTGTTCTCAATAAAACTATTAGTTATTAGAGGCTGTAAGTTTTCATCCAGCAAAATCATGTTTTCATCAAGTGTGAAGTCACCACTACTCAAATCAGCATTACTATGATTTAAACTACTACTGCAGCAGTTACTGTCATTTACAATGTTATTATTACAATTTTCACTTATGGCTTTCAAAACCATTCGTCGTGCTCTAGACCCCATGATTCTTTAGGACACAAGGATCACAGCAGCTTTGTCCGAAAAAACACCCGAAAAAAAAACAAAATAGCAAGAATGACAAGAGACCACTTACTACGTCTTCCTTCCTATAGTAACGAAACTAGACTAATATGATATCCTCCCACGTAAAAACGTCGTATGTAACACATGCGGCAGCGCGTGTGAAATAGCAAAACGTTTTAGTTCCTAAACAAGAACACTGTATGTCTTGCACGAATTTGTACGGCGCGATGTGACTTAGATAACTCTATGTGCTCCTAAGCAAGAACACCGTATGTAGCGACATTAAAGGTACATACGGTGTTTTTGCTTAGTAAAATAAAGTAAACTGCTACTTTTACGATAGGTAAACCTACTTACGGTGTTCTTGACTAGTAATTTGATCATAATCAGTGATACCGCACAATTCACTTAATTTCAAGTGGTTTTTTTTTTATAAATTTTTCGAATAAAAAATACTAAAAAAATATTTTATGTACATCTTTACCTAAAGAGTTCGAAATAATCTTTATCTCATTTTCGATTAAAATGCCACATACGGTGTTTTTTCTTAGGACGGCAGTATAGACAGTATATAATATAAACAGTAGTAATATGTAGTATTAGTAGTAATTAGTAGTATTAGTAGTAATAGTGAGCATGATGTAATAACTAAAAAAACTGACTTGTTGATAAGGGGATAAGAGGGGAGCTACCCGTAGCTCCCAGGAGTTGCAAACACGTGTCAAGAGGTTAACGAACGCTACAAACAGACAGGTCTAAAATTGTTTGAATGATCTTGAATGCTTGGTCCATTATTGATTATTAAAGGGTATAGTATAAGGTACAGAGCATGTAAAACACATATTGAACTCAAGACTAATATATTCCACATGTTTTATTTTACTCAACAGTATCAGCAATAAAATAATAATAAGAGATATGAATGACATGCTTCTGTTTTAAATAATATCTAATCCTATAAGAAGCAATATGCATAGTAATAAGATACCACACAAGTCATCTATAATCAACATATCATAATATGCACAGTAGTAATATACCGCCCCGTCCCCACACAATGGTGGGGGTTACTCTATATAAACCACAAAATGTCTCAGAGAGTGTTAGTATTCAACATGTCTTCAAAGTTTTGCTTTACCCAATATCAGCCTCAAGCTGATTTGCCAACTGATGTTAAAAGTGAAGAAGTAATTGTTAGTGCACGAAAGTATGAGCTAAATAAATCAAAGTGTAAGTTTGTTAGTGTAGGCCTGGCATTCCATTCTGGTTTGGAACCCTGTGTAAGGCTATCAGGAAATAAAAGCGATGCAGTTATGTTCGACGAAGGCGAATGGAAAATCTTTTTAAACTATCAGGGAATAATAACAAATTATCTATATTCTTTTGAAAAAACCGATAATATTGATACCAGTCAATTTTCTATACACTTCGAGCAGTTTTCTCATACAAGAGTGGTGAAGATAATAAAAAATGATTCTTATATTTATTTGGGATTTGAATCAGTATGCAAGCTCTGGGAGCTATTGCCTTTGATCAAGTTCAGACTGGATATATTAAAAAGCCAGCAATTTAAGAATTACTTCAAGATATTAAAAAAAGGGCTACAGCAAGGAGATAGTAATGTTTTTGTAAAAGTCTTAAACATACTTCGTCCAGAGGATAATCCGCACTCTGAGAACGTCGCAACATGTTTGGAACTTATTTATTTGTATCCAGAAGTATTTGAAAATCATTGTAACAACATACATGGAGACAGAGAAGAAGAAAGTTACATTCAACGAAGCGCAGAACCAAGTTCACCATATAATAACTTGGAGTTTTACCTACAACGCCGCTAGGAGGATATATTGGGAATTTGTTGCTCTCGACCGACACCGGTTCCATCAGAGGATGGAAAGGACTTCACTGTTTGTTCATCTCTACTACTAATAAGGTGCATCGTTGAGAGTTCATAGAAAAATTTAGCAAATATAATAATGTGGGCTTTTTATTCCGCCCAGCACTGGACCAAAGCAGAAGACTTACAATCTGGCATCCACAGGATAAGTGACGAGCTTAGGGACCTAATTTTCGGCGAACTTCATGATGCGTGTACGACATGCAATCCATCGAAGATGAAGAAAGTAGATACGAGGAATGTCAAAGAACTGTGCAAAAGTACCAACACTGTGTCGAGTTGTGTGACAAATTTCAAGATGGAAATATCAGCTTGCTGAAGTTTTGTCGAGAAATGATAGCGGCAGATATGAAAAACTTTTTACTTGATATTAAAATGTTTCTGCCTGTAGAATATATCGATAAATTCAATCTTATAGAAGAAGATTAATAAATACAATATTAAATTTCCACTCTAGTTTTATTTATTTATTATTATTATTAATATTAGAAAAAGAACATAGATGTGTAATATAGCGTAATATACCATATGAGGTTCATATATAATTTACTGAAATAAAAATGCATAATAATAATTAAGTGTTTTATTGGAAAAAAACATGTACATTACATTATTACGTTACATTATATTATTTTTACTAATCCATGAATTATGAGATTTATCGAGACCGAGCCATTTAACTTGAACCTTACCCCCTTTCCTTCTCAATACCTTTTCCACCAAATATATATCTTTGTACTTAGCTTTCTGCAGTTCTTCGGTATAAAATGCTCCTTTAATTTCATCATTATTTTGATCTTTTAACAGGTAAGTAGTCGGATTAGTCATTTTAACTTTTTTTATTCTAAATACCTCATTCGACCAATTTGGAGTATAGCCCTTCTTGAATACTTCCCTGTATTTACTAATCCTTATATAATCACCGACTTTAAACTTTGCGCGTTTTAGATCAACAGTTTTTATATGACTATAAGCTGTCTGCAATAATTTTCGAGCATTTTTGCTATTTACTTGGTTAGGCTTCAATCCAATAGTTCTGTGCTTAATATTGTTATATCGATTCACAATATCTTGCAATATATTTATCCATTTGTAAGTTCCTTGAAGACTAAAGTGCTTCTACATCATATTTTTCAGTGTACGGTTTGATCTTTCTACAATACTAGCTTTTAAATTTGAATAAGTACTATAATGATTAATGTTGAACTCGGTCATCAACTGTTTAAACTCTTTATTGTAAAATTCTTTACCAAAATCAGTGTGGCAGTTACGAGGTTTAATTTTCATCTGTGACAAAATTTTAGTCATATTAGTGGTCACATCTTTAGCTGTCTTTCTTTTAACAGGTTCAGCCCATACGTATTTACTAAATACATTTATTACAATCAGAATATATCGATACCCCCTGTTAAGCTTGGCATAAGGAATCATTTCGACCAAATCAGCCTGAATTGTGTCATTTAGACCTTTAATGATTACATGCCGTCTTCTAAATTTTTTCCTAGCCGGTTTATGTAGCTCATTAACTATTTCTTCTTTAACTTTACTCATCTCTAACACTACTAATATATGAACATTGATATACTACTTATAACTACAAACATTTATAATCTATTGAATGGGTGTTCTAATTTTTAGCTATAGGACACTGTAGAACGATGTGTGCATATAATGGACGACTGGCGGATGTAGTGCTTACAATGAAAGTAAAGGTATCTCCACTATTTACATATAGCCCAATTAATTCGTATGCATCAATTAAGATGGGACCTGAATTCACAGATATAGGCACATCTTTTGGTATGATATTTATACTTTCTATTTTTCCACTTACTGGAAAAGTATATTGGGTGGTCGAATCTTCCAATAAATAACGTAGAGAACTTACAGTCGTATCTACAATCCCGCGTATAGTTATTATACATTTAGAGTGATGAGAGGATGGTTCACAAATGTAAAAAGGTGCCGATGCTGAAGAACTTGCTAACGTTGGAGCATGTGAAATACTTAAAGAAGAAATCTGTCTTGTTCGAGACATGTGTCTACCAAACTTGTCTATAGGCATGGTTACTGTACAAAGTATAGAAACAAACTGTGTATTAGATGCATGTTACTGCTTATTTAATAATTTTCGCCTCTCTTAGTTCTTCGATAATAGAAAGAATTTCATTCTGGTGACCATTGTTTCCGGCAGACTGTGATGCCATTAATAGTCGCAATCTATCTATTAATTCATTAGGGTCGTTATAATAAACATAATCAATCTTTTTATTGGTTAAATTTAGTAAGCCACCCATCTTAGAATGTTTTAAAGATTGAGTTCTACGCAACGGTCTATTTGGTGGCGGAGGTTTGGAGAATGATTGTGGAAGTGAGGTGATAGTAGATTTCTTCAATATTTTCTTTTCAATCAGGTATGGTCTAATAATTAATCTATATTTGTCACTCGATGAGCCTCGAATTTGCTCATTGGAATTAAAGTTTCTACGGTAGGCATTAGATCTCTTCAAAATATCCATATAATTTTCTAGATCGGTTTGCTTGTACCCTATTGGCTGCTTTTTAAACAACAATTCGTATAGACCCGGTGTTCCAGAATACTTTACACCATTCATTTGTATATCCTTTCCAACAATTTCCACGTTTGAATTTCCAATTAAAAATTTTTCGGTTGTGGTATCATGTTGAAGACCATATTGTCAATCGTTATCTTTCTCATCACCTCGTACCGATATATCTATATATTGTCGTGGCAGAGAATCATATCCATCTAAATATTCCTGATAAGCTGGTGTATCAGAGAGATCTTGGAGATATTGACGGCTTTTCTCAACTTGTTGATCAATTAAGTCACTACTATTTTGGTCGTCTGAGTCATCCACTGTGGGCGTATTCTGATAGGTATCTTCAAGAAAACTCGGCTCGGCAATGAAGGAAGATATTTATTATATACATCGACTTTTGATCTATTTGGTATCCATGTTGGAGTTTCAAATTTAACTTGAATCGGTTCTTGCTTAATGGAAACATCTGGTTTTATTGAGGAAAGCAGTTTTTTTAGCGGTCCTGTAATAGGTTTATAGTCTTTTTCTAATTGTGACTGAGATTGAGCTATGTCCGACTTCAAGCTCCTATATTTTTCTCTAACAAATTTTCGAGTTTTAACCAACTGTTTAGCCAGCTCCTTATCCATCGCTATTATGTTAGGTAATGATTGATGAGTGCATATTTATTTATAAGTCAGGCCGACCGAGTAGTCTAGCGGTCAGCATTTTTCATGTTTAGGGTAAAATGTATGCATCAAATCCTTTTCTATACCGCCCAGATTTCAGTGGACAGTCCTTATCAATAACAAGGAAGCCATATTTATCTTTCCAACATTCGCCACAGATATCTTTGAACTGTTGAAGTGGCATATCAACATTAACATGTTCATCATAGATATGCTTTAAATTTCTAGCATCTTGTTTAAAAAGAACTAGCAAATTAACGTTGTCTCGCAAAAGTTGCTTGGGTACTTTAGAATAGGTTTGTGTTAAATAAAAACAATCCGTATCACCGTGACGACCAAAGCAAAAATAGTCTCTCATTACACTCTGATTACAGCATACAACATCGTCAAAAATTATAACAGAGTTTGGTTTTATATTATTAGGAGGAACTATTTCGGAACTATCCTCATATTCGTGGTAACCGATCTCTTTTATTGATCCTAGTAACAATTTCAAATGCTCATATTTAGGCTGATTCAATGTTTTCGAGTACAGATAAATATTCTCAAATCTCAGCCCGTTTCTATGTTCTATTAAACTCATCATGACATTAGTTTTACCACACCCCGAAGGACCAACCAGTAATCCTCGCTTGGAAGAACCTCCAAAGAGAGGTCCATGTTTTTTATAAGTAGTATCAGAGAAAATTTCATCATGATTTACTACTGGCAGTAAAATTTTCTGTTGCTCGATCTTCATTGTTAAAGTAAGTCTGAAGTACTGGATACAAGACACAGTCTTTAATCTATATATATAAGTGTGTACACCGGAAATTACTTCAGTTCAATAGTATATATAATGCTGGTACACAGGCCAACTTTGATTAATCAGCGTCGAAAACGAGCAAAGAGAGGTTCTGGGTTTGTTAATACGCTTATAAACAAACTACCTTTTGAACTACATATTCCTGGATACAACTACTGTGGTCCAGGTACCAAACTTACTAAGAGGCTTGCTAGAGGTGATCGTGGTATTAATCCATTAGATACCTTATGTTTAAATCACGATCTTAAGTAGTCAATATAATGATAGAGAACATAGGGATGAAGCCTATAAGGAACATAGGGATGATAAGGAACTAGCTGAAAAGGCTTATCAACGTTTTAAAGCGTCTGACTCTTCTGTAGAAGAAAAAATCGCTGCTCTAGGTGTAGCCGGTATAATGAAAGCCAAAACCCAACTAGGAATGGGAATACACAAGAAAAAAAAAGTGTCGAAACGTAAAAGGGGAGGTACTCTGCGCAAGAGTACTATAACTTTTAATGAAGCTGTTCAGAGAGCCCGACGTGGTATACGAAGCAGACCATCCAATAGCTTGATTACAATGGCAAAGCAAGCTCTGTCTTCAATAGGAACCAAGAAACTATCTGCACCAAGAAAAAGAATTATTCCAATCCCTAAGACTGGCGGTTTTCTTCCACTCATACCCCTATTTGCTGCATTAGGCGCTCTGGGAAGTATTGGAGGGGGAGCGGCTGGGATTGCAAAAGCTGTCAATGATGCGAAAGCTGCCAAAGAAAAACTTGAAGAAGATAAAAGACATAACTTGGCAATGGAGCAAGCTGCTATTGGAAAATGGTTGTATCTACAACCTTACAAAAAAGGAATGGGGTTATATTTACAACCTTATAAAAAAAACTACCAATAAAGCTGCCTCGCCGCGCATTAACTAACTTAGATTTAACAAGATTTGCTAAAAAGTTGCGTATACCATATTTTCAAGGAGTATTTATGAAAGACAAGGTCCCACTAAAAATAAAGAGGAATGAGTGTGGAATCATCAATTTGGACATTTCAACTGGACCAGGTACTCATTGGACGGCATACGCAAAAGAAAATAATGGTATAATATACTTTGATAGTTATGGAAACTTAAGACCTCCAAGTGTATTAATAAAATATTTTCAGAGTGATGGCAGCTTGAATAGAATTAAATATAATCATGATAAATTTCAACGAGATAATTCAAATAATTGTGGTCATCTCTGTTTAAAGTTTTTATATAATGTATTTGATTAAAGGAAATGTTGTTATTACAAATATAGATGTTAACTGAGCAACATGTCTTTTATTTTTTCACTTTCCGGAAATAGTTCTGTTTTAAGTGCAGAATTCAATCCACCCATAAATTTAGATAATAACTCCGAATATGTTATTGGTTTGGTTAACTTTGAAAGTTTTAATGTTATACCGAACATAGATGAGAGCAACAATACTTTTACTTATGGTAATATGACAATAACTATTCCAGTAGGAGCATATGAAATTGATGATCTAAATAAGTTCATACAGAACGCTATTCCGGATGCCGTCATTAATATTATCCCTAATCACAACACTTCTACTGTTAATTTTGAAACAAACGTAGACATAGATTTTACATCAGATAACTCAATAGGTCGTCTTTTAGGATTTAACAAGAGAGTGCTCAAAGCTGATTGGTTAAACGAGTCGGACTTTCCTGTACAGATAATTAAGGTTAATGCTTTATGTATAGATTGCAACATAGCGGCGGGGTCATATTCGAATGGATATAAAATAGTGGAGTCGCCTCTGAATATACTCTATTTCCCTGTGACTGTCAAGAGAATCAACAACTTGACCATTAAAATACTTGACCAGGACGGAAATATCGTCAATTTTCGTAAGGAAGCCGTCACAGTGATACTCCATCTGAAGAAGCTTTAAAAAATGGTGATTCGTTACAATATAATGTGTCAAGTCCCATGTGTTGTGGCTAAAAACAATTATAAAAGGCAGCCTAAAAACAAGCTTATAGTTAGTTCCAAGAAGAACGTTACTAGAGTAACACGTCAAAATAAACTCTTTCTTCAATCTCTTGGTTTAGAAGTACTCATATAATGGATATTTTAAATGTTCTGCAGGAACCTATTGTAGACAACTCTATTGTCGACTTGGAATATCATAATTATCAACCCTTCGTGACTTCTAAATTTGATTATAATGATGAAATTAGGATTCCCATCCAAGAGTTGGACACATACACTCTACCATGTAACAGTATGCTATACCTAGAGGGGACTTTAACTAAGGACGATGGAACACCAGCTACTAAATTGAAACTAATTAATAATGCATTTGCTTTTCTATTTAGAGAGATTCGTTATGAGATGAATGGTATTATCATTGATTCCGTTAGAAATGTAGGATTAACATCTACTCTTAAAGGGTATTTTTCTTTCAATGAAAGTGAAAGCGTTAAACTTCAAAATGCTGGGTGGTTTCCTAAAGATAGTACACTACCTGATAGTAGTAAATTTAATGTATGCATCCCACTAAAATGTCTAATGGGCTTCTTACTGTCTAACTCGTTCTAATTCGAAGCAGTAATGACCTTGAAGCTATAACTGCTATTGATGATTCGGAAAAACCGAAAATTAATATCAATAAACTTTATTGGAGGGTACCTCATGTTTCTGTTGCAATACCACAGCAATTAGCTTTAACCAACATTTTAGATAAAAATATTGAAATAGCACTCCCGTTTAGAAGTTGGGAACTTGTAGAATACTCTTCTCTTCCTCAAACTACAAGACAGACTTGGCCTGTAAAGACTACCACTAAGCTGGAAACACCAAGACATATGATTGTCGCTCTTCAAACTGATAAGAAAAGTAAAATCACTTCTAATATGAGCAAATTTGATAATTGCAATCTGACAAATATAAGAGTATTTTTAAATTCTGAAAGATATCCTTACAATGATCTATTCCTCGACTTCAAAGATGATAAATACGCCACACTATATGAAATGTTTTCTAATTTTCGCTCCTCCTACTATGAGGCAGGTAATGAACCAGTATTTACACCCAAAGAATTTAAATCCATATCACCCATTGCTCACATCGACTGTTCTCGACAAAAGGAAAGTATGCAGTCGGGTTCCGTCGTACTTAGAATCGAGATGGATATGATTGAGAATGTCCCGAATGAAACAACAGCTTATTGTCTAATTTTGCATGATCGTGTATTTCGATATAATCCAATGACAAAAATTGTTAGACAGGTCTAGTATACATAAACACAGTAACATAAATAATAAATTCAGTTGATAATGATATCTGAGTATAGAAAGACCCTGCAAGAACACAGGAAAAAATTGAAACAATTAAGAAAAGCAATAGAATTGTATAGTTTGAAAAGTGTTGTACTGAAGAAACTAACAAATTTGAAAATATGCCATTAATCTTAGATGTACAAGGCTTCAAGGTGGAAAAAATAAATTCATAGTTAAAGAGTTGGCAGGATTTGATGGTGAACGCATATGTCATTATATTTTCAAACCACCTTTTTCATTTGATGCGCTTCCATCATAATTTCAAAAAGAAGCTAATTGGGTAACTGAATATCATCACTGCATTCAATGGGAAGAGGGTTTTACACACTACATAAATTTAACAATATTATCGAGGATTTGACTTCAAAGACATAACAGATTTATATTAAAGGAAGAGAGAAAGCTGAATATCTTCGACGTTTTTCGTCGAAACCAATTATAGAATTTGAAGAACAACCCCGCTTGAAGCATTCTGCACCTAAATGTTTATATCATTCAAAGAATATATGTATGTGTGCCTTATCTAATGTGTATTATCTGTATGAACATTTTATAATGCTTTATGATGAAATAAAAACCAAATTAAATATATTCTGTTTTATTTATTAAAATCAAATCATTTCTAGGGTGGTAAAATTATTAAAGAAGATAAACGCTTGAACGAACTCAAATGACTATTGAATACTTTACATGTAATGACGTCGACATATTGAAATTGTAGCTAAAACTACTACTAAAAGCAAAACAGTAATGTGTTTTCTTGTTACATAAGGTTAAAGTTTTTGATCATGACAATGAGGTTATTGGGAGAAGGGATATAGAAAGTTATAAGTACCTGTGTGACCGGTACCGCTGTGTGAGCGGTATCGGTATGACCGGTACCGGTATCGGTATAACCGGTATCGGTCTGTGAGCGGTACCGGTATAACCGGTATCGGTCTGTGAGCGGTACCGGTGTGAGCGGTACCTACACATATAAAACCCAGATATAATCTATGATAATCTTAGTTTCTAGGTAGATACGACAATGAACGCTTCACAGCTTATAGTACTACAAGCCATTTCTCAGAACGTACTTTTTGTGCAGTATTCTTGTAATACAAAGGAGGTTTTTGTATGCTTTGACAGTAATGGGACGAGAAATGAAAGCTGGCCTTCTAAATGGAGAAGGATGGAGCTATATGTAAGCAAATACGTTACCACTTTGAGTTATTCAATACCCACCAACAGCACCGAGTACAAACTACGTCTAAGGAAAAAGGATAATATAATGGAAGACTCTGATTGGATGGACATCTATAGTAGACCCCCCACCTATACACCCTCTACAAATATCGGGTGTGGAGTGGAATATCCTGCAGGGTATTTCGTGATTTTGTATATAGCAGTGTGCTCGTCCCTCTTAGTACTTAAAGTGATTATTACGACTCTTCAAGCATCATGTTATGTATGTGAATGGGGGTTAAAAAAATTTAGCCGATATGTTTCGTATTAAGTATTGTATTTTATAATGAAATAATAAAACAAATATTTATATATTATATAATAGTAGTTTTATTATAGTTTAATTACTAATAATTTATTTACATAATTAGATAATAAGCAGAGTCATATCGATTTATTAACACAATTACATATCAAAATCTGCTAAATTACAATCTAAATGAAATAAATAAATCCTACATATACATACTAATAGTTTATTTACACAATTGGATAAAAAGTAGACTTATATAGAATTATTTATACAATTAGATATCAAATAAGTTTAAATCAAAATCTGATACATCAAAATCCGGTAAATTACAATCTGATAAATTAAAATCCGATATATCAAAATCTGATAAATTGCAATCTAGTTGTGATTCCTCCCCTCCCCCAATCAGCTCTTCAGCTACTTGCAGCAACATTTCCAAATTTATGTTACGATCCTGATCTGGTGGAGAAAGGCGATGATGCCCCCCAGGCTAATGTATTTACATCTCCCGGTATGACATACCTCTTATCGTCAGCTGATGATAATGCTACTTTATTCTTCAGTTCAGTGTGAATAGTGTGCAAAGTTGATGTAAATATATGCATTTTTCGGAATATTATGCCTTCATTTTCTACAATTTGAACATAATCAGAAAAGTCTATTTGATGTTTAACAACACTTGTGGATACTCCTTTTGCCTTCTTCATGACATCACCTGCTTTTACACAATACGCCTTGGCACCTGTTCCATAGAAGCTTTCGATGGATCTTCCAGCGTATTCGTCTTTCATCTTCCCTACAACTGATTTTGTTTTAGGTATATTGTGGATGTTGTCTGGTTTATAATTTGAGGTATCGAAATATTGAAGATTTTTCTTGATGTCTTCATACGGGTTTTCGGTAAAAAGCTCTAAGACAAGGGAATTTGTGTCCGTGTATAAAACAGTTGCTTTATCACCATACATAGGTTTTATGTAGCCATAAAGGAATTCGTAGATGATTGTCTTGGAAATATCCAAAATTGAAAAACCAACGTATAGAGGTTTGTCATACACCACTTTTGTTTTATTCAATTGAACTGCTACTAAATCCTCATCGAATACAGAACAGGATTTAAAATGTGGTAGACTTATTAACGCTCTTGCTCCTAATTTACCTTTTCTATTCTCCCAACACGAGCACAATTTAATATTTTGTCTCTTATCGACATTTTCCATTGTTTTACCAAAAATTGAATTAACCATTAGTTTGAACAAATCCTTCTCAAATTCGGTCCTAGCAGAGTTTCGGAGATTTGTATTTAAGTCGATATATGACCCCAGCTATGTCGATTGTGAAAATTCTAATATTTTGTGGACTTTCGTCAGTTTCAGTCCATATTTCAAACACTGTTTTAAATTTCTATAGTGAATTATATAGCGGTTCTTATTGCGTAAATTCGGAATTAATTTGGGGTATTTAGAATCTGGTGGTATCATACTTTCTGGACAGAATGGTAAATCGTTGTGGTCATTATGTAGACTTGTTACATATTCCAAATCTACCTGCAAGATATAGCCTTTAGGTGCGTTGTCGTCGATGTTAGAGCAGTCAAAGGTGTCAATTTCTTCTTTTTCGAGCCACCTGAAGTCTCCAGTGGGAAGACATTCTTTCATCGCTGCACCATACAAGTTTGTTGCATCCAGGTACATAATATGTGAAGTTGGCTTAGTAGGATCTCATAATTTGGTAAAAATTTATTATTGGCAATGGACTTCCTGTTGCTACACTGAGATACACCTCCTCTAATTCCTTTGCGAAAGAAATGCAGAGAATCGACATCAGTTAGAAGTTCGAGTTCGATCTTTGTGTAACGTAGCATCGCGTCCCAGCTTAGTGACGGAGCTGTTAAATAATGGGCGGGGTCTAATTTGTATTGCTCCAAACACACTTTTCTAAAGTTTTCAAACACATCAGCTAACAGCAACACATCTGATTTTAAATATACATCTGCATATTCTCCCAAAGTTTTACAGTTAAATGTATTCCACACTTTATTAGCTCGTTCATAGTCTTCATTAGAAATGGATTCCAGGGTTAAATCGTTGTAAAATTTTTCTTTTGGTGGTAATTGTTTCTCTTCCAGCTTTTCAAATGAGTCCACATAGCTATAGGGAAAAACACCTTTTCGTCTGATTAACGTAAACTCTTCATTATCTGAAAAGCACTTTCTTGTTTCGATACACTGGTGATGTTCTAAGTTTTTACTCAGTTTATCGAGGGACTTGGCTAAAAATCGAAACGAGTCAACAAACTTTAGCTTCAAATATGTGTCTGGTACTTTTGGATCTGAAGATTTTTCAACCAGAATTGATTTGGAGAATGAGATGTATTTCTCCTTGGTTTGCGCTATCACAGAAACACTTTCCTTTTTAGATGTTAGCTTGGACAGAAAGAGGTGTCCATCATAATTACTGAGGCAGTGGAAGAAAACTGGTATGAACTTTGACACTTTGTAGTTTAAATTGCATACAGAGTGGGCAGCACCACGAAAGTGTCCTGTTAAGTGGCAGTGATCACGAACCTTTACATCTTCAGTCTTGAAAGGCTTTGTGCAGATATGGCAGTTATCAGCATTTCTGTAAGTGTTTTTTTCTTCTTCAGGCAGCGGTAGCATGTCTCTAACATTTTTGAGGTGGTTGTTATACAAGTCCAAAGTTATTTTGTCCAATTTTTCAATAAATATTTGAGCGGCATTTGGTCCCCGATATGATACGAATCTCGATAACTTGTCATCAAAATTACACTTTACGTAGAAAGCGAAAGAGTATGGTTCATGTTCACAGGTTTTCACAGTAAATGATTTATCATCACTAGGTTCATTATGATGAATTGGTTTTAGTAAACTCTCGAAATCTGCATATATTACAAATGGAACCGATAACTGTCTTTCAAAATTAACAAACTTAAGGATATTCTCAGGAATACTTTCACCATACTTATTGATCTTCAACTGGGTGGTTGGTATTTTTGTGTATATATGATTGCAGTCATTTTTTCCATTTTGTTTTAGCTGTTCAACCTTCTTAAAGGCCTGTAGACATCCATCGCAAATATGTATTCTAGCATCATGTTTAGATTTTTGTTTCGAAACTAATCTTGACATATCTGTTATGAGGCAGTAGTGGTTGTTACCAGAATTGTCATATACTAACAACAAATTAACATGTGTACCTTGTCTGTTTGAAGTGAAATGTAAGGGTCCTACCACCTCTGTTACCATTTTTCTATCTTTAAATTCCGATTCTAGTCCAAACACGTTCACTGAGATATTATTAAGTTTTTCAAATTTAGGTATATCCTTCAGGCTCATGGGTAATTTCAAACCATTAAAGTTTAGCAGTGTGCTGTAGTGGGGATATGAACTGATACTATGAGGATTCCCTTGTGCACGAAATATGGCTGCAATAATGGACCAAGCAAAGCAGGCCCTATCTTTGTTTTGAATATTTAAAACAGCTTCTCTAGCCTCGATGCTTCTAGGCAGCTTAATATATGAAGAGGCTGATAGTGGTGTAAATTTATTTATGTTCACATCTAGAAACATTATTTGTTTTAAAGCCCATCCAGAGTCCCGTTCCTCAAATGAGGAGGCCTGTGAAGTCATCTCTTTCATAAAATCTTCGAAAATCTGCTGAAGATCTGATGACGGGGTATCACCTTGTTTTTGGTATTAAATGACTTGATATCAGACATTTCCTTTTCGGGTATAACATAAAAACCGAACACTTCGAAATTAACTTTGAGAGCACGATAGTTTTGCAAATATTCATTGATTCTATCAAACACTTTCTGTTTTACTTCAAAGAAATTATTGTAATCGATATGTGTTCTAGGACTAGTAAAACGGTAACTAGCGATCCTGTTCTTAAACCCACTAGAAAGTTTTTCAATTCCATTTCCGACACTTTGTTGAATTGGTCGGTCAATTTTCTTTCTATCAACCACATTATTCCCCGCACAGTAGAAGTTTTGATTATGTTTTCGGAGGTTGGACGGTTTTGAAAATATTTTTCCACAACGTTCAGAAAGTATCGAGTTTGTTATATTAACATCACTGGAAGATGGTACATCATACTTTTGTTTCTTTGGAGCAGATGTAGAAGGCACATTATCACTTTTTCTTTTTCTATCGCTACGTAGGATAGGACAGTAGTCGCGAATATGTCGCACTAGACTGTGTTTGCAAGAAAAATGTTTTCCACAGTTTTCACAGATCGCTGGAATAGTTTCATTAATATTACGTGAAGATGGTATATCGTACTTTTGTTTCTTTATCGCAGATGTAGAAGGCACATTATCACTTTTTATTTTTTTATGAAGAACGGGACAGTAGTCACGAATATGTAGCACAAGGCTGCGTTTGTAAGAGAAATCTTTTCCGCAATGTTCACGCTTCATTGTAACTGACAAGACTACATACAACATACAAAGCACCTGAGTATTCACTTTATAGAATATGAGAGGGGCGGGGCTAATCCTGATTTTAACCAATCAAATGGCTGCTTCTTCCGATGTTAGCCGACATCACCCGAACTCATACTACATTTCTAGCTATTGCATCATACTCTGAAACCGGATACTGTCTAGACGCCAGGTGTTCGATGAGTCACACCAACTTGCCTCCACAAGTTATTGAAACCAGATATTCATATTTTATATTTAGATATTACATCATGATATGATATGTGAGGAAAGGCTGCATATTAGTTCTGTTCATATTTTGATGCATTTGATGATAGATGACTGGTGTGGAGAATGGTATATTATTACTATGTATATTACTTCTTATAGGATTAAATATTGAAAACAGAAGCATAACATTCATATGTATTAATAATAAATGTTGCTGATACTGTTGAGTAAAATAAAACATGTGGAATATATTAGTCTTGAGTTCAATATGTGTTTTACATGCTCTGTACCTTATACTATACCCTTTAATAATCAATAATGGACCAAGCATTCAAGATCATTCAAACAATTTTAGACCTGTCTGTTTGTAGCGTTCGTTAACCTCTTGACACGTGTTTCAACTCCTGGGAGCTACGGGTAGCTCCCCTCTTATCCCCTTATCAACAAGTCAGTTTTTTAGTTATTACATCATGCTCACGAGTATATTACTACTGTTTATATTATGATATATTTGATTCTAGATGACTTGTGAATAAGTGGTATATTATTACTATGTATATTGCTTCTTATAGAGAATAGGAGGATTAGATATTATTTAAACAGAAGCATGTCATTCATATGTATTATCACTTAATATTTTTTTTTATTGCTGACGCGGAGTATTAAATTAATTTTTATCGGCGTCAGCTTTTTTTAAAATACCGTCGCCAGATATTTTATTTTTAAATATTACATCATGCTCTGAAACAGGATACTGTCTAGCCGTCAGGTGTTCGATGAGTCATACTTTACCATACTCTGAAACCGGATACTGTCTAGACGCCAGGTGTTCGATGAGTCATACTTTACTATACATGGTATAGCATAGCATAGCATACAACACAACCCAACTGCTCCGCTCCATTTGCTCTGTCATTTCACACCTACTTGTAGGTATATGTATAAGTAGTAGTACATATTATCAGTCCTTTTAGTTAATTAACAGTTGACAAGTATATTTATATTACAATTGTATCTCAATATCAAAATTAAAAAAAGTTGATCGGATATTCGGGCTTGGCATGTTCACAATAGGGTGTTTTTCGTATGGGACGAATCAAGTTATAAACCTATACATACTTAGTAATACTTCCACAAAGAAGTTGTAATGTATTAAAAATGCAAATTTTCAGAATAAAATTGATGTTAGAAAATTAAAAAAAAGGATTTATTTTAAACGGGAACCAAAACACAAGTGACGTCATTAAGCATATAAATAGCCGCCGTTTAGTGTTTGTTTATTACATATTTTGAACTGGAACTTTTTATATATATTTAAAACATACAATATAACTAGTAGGTACTTCATAAAATAACTTAAAAAAACTTGTTAGCATACACGCTGATCTTTATTATAATAGAAATATAATGACTGATGTTGATAGCTTCCTGTCAAACTGTTTGTTTATATGCCCGATGACGTCACAAATATGTCTGCCATAGTAGACGCGTTTGCGCGCCAAATGCCGAATTTAAATTTCAACTCACTTTTTTTCGGATATGCAAGTGTTTGTAATGTTTTTTAACTAGACATATGTATAATAGGGAAAGAAAACTCAATTTTTTGGTATTAAAAAAAATATGTGAGGACACCCTATTGACAATTACTAGAATTTTGTGGGACATATTTTATATTCTTGCAATTTCCACTGTCGTGGTGTTGATGACCTGTGAAACATAGCTTTTGTTATATTTATCTGCACCATTGTTGATGGCATATGATATATTATCAAGGTCAATTTCGTCCTCATTTTGGTGCAGAGGATGACAGACTAAAAAAGTTCATGATACATATTTTACAGGTCAACCGACACCATGCCAGAAGTTGGTTCATGGTTCAGTTGGAAGTGTGCAGTCATCTTGACCAATATATGAAACATAATAAGGCAAACCTATTTAATTCTCTAAATTCTTATAACATACTGGCTATATACAGGGTTGTCCATTAGTGCTTGGGCAGAGCATAGCTCAGTTGCTATTATCAATAAGCAATTATCCTTTGGTATAGTCACAGCACCCACTAAGACTAAGAATAGTGGGTAGGAGCAACACTAAGTTCCCACAGTATTCTCTTGAACCGACTCAATACATTTAGTATCTAGTTAGTATGTAGAACCTATTATTGGCCCACAACTCTCTTATATTAAGAGGGCTGCTAAAACAAATGAATCTATGTTTATAATGTCAGTGTCTTAGAGGTATTTCATGTTAAATAAACATCAATTGAATCCTTGTCTTGAATTTTACTCTCTTTTAGAAAGTGGTGTTTATAAAGACAGGCATGCCTCATGTGACACATTATTTACTCATTATTATTAACGTATCATAAGAAGTGCAGAAGTTTTGATGTTCTGTGGAAAAAATTCTATTGATTTATGCAATTTTATATTTTTTAACCTCTTCACTTACTGTTGTTGCAAAAATATTTTTAATAAGTTCCATTTGCATGTGCAATGACTTATAATCAGTCAACGCATAGAAGTGTATAAACAATTACGAGCAGGAACAATAACACTCCATGATGGTGTTTTAGTGCAAAAACCAGAAAAAATTGGTATAGAACCAACTTAAAGCAAACTGAATAGAAATGGCTGGACAATTCAGAAATGTAAAAATATGCTGGGTGTTCCATTTAAAAAAAATGTACGGAATATCTAACTTCTGATCATAAGCGTAGATAGCGCTAGATCCTGTTTACACTTGCAGACAATTTAAGTTCATAATAGCAATCTGCAGCGCTAAAATAATTTTCACAAGTACAGTTTATCAAGCATAGCTGAAGCTCTGAGTTTGAGACGCCCAGAGATGCGCAGTGGACTTGTGCATTTACAGACGCTCGAGAATCATTCGTGCAGTGAACTTGGTGGTGAGCAGATCGGCTTCATATGAACTGCACAGAATAAGTTTTAGTTGAGGCGCTGTAAAGTACTGCATATTTAAACAGTTCTGTTTTTAATATATTGATCATGGAGTTTAAATCAAAAGTTGAGCGTAAAGTTTTGTGTGGTCAATCTCGAGAAATCATAAGTAATGTGCTATATTTAATGCGACGGGAAGCTAAAACTAAACAGCCAATAATAGACTTCGCAAAAGTGCAAGAACGTGTTTCACGTGCTACTGGTGTCAGTGTGAGTTCCATTAAAAAAATTTCTCAGGAAATGAAACTAATTGAGGATGGTGAAATTGGCTCTTTCCATACGCCAAATAAGAAGAGACAGAAAACTGCTACAAAAACTAACTTGGATAATATGGATGAGGAAATACTTAGGCGTTTTATAATAAATTTTTATATAACAGAAAGAAAGGTTCCCACTTTAAAACTTATTCATAAAAAATTTAAGGACGAGAACAATTATACAGGATCTTATGAGAGTCTGAGAAAAGTGCTGCATAAAATTGGTTTTCGTTGGCGAAAAACTGAAACAAATAAAAAAATATTAATGGAGAAACCTGACATTCAACAAAAACGATGGGCTTTTCTACGTGATATGAAGAGATATAGGAGTGAAAATCGACCCATAGTATATATGGATGAAACATATATTCATTCCTGCCACACAAATGCAAAAAGTTGGAGCGACAATTCGAATGAAGGTTTGCGAAAGCCAGTTTCTAAAGGGCAGCGGCTAATAATAGTACATGCTGGTGGAGAAATGGGATTTATAAAAAATGCTTACCTAAAATTTAAATCAAACTCAAAAACTGGTGATTACCACAGCCAAATGAACTATGACAATTATAAAAAGTGGATAAAAGAAATGTTAATTCCTAATTTACCACCATATAGTGTATTAGTAATTGACAATGCGCCCTACCACAATGTTGCGACAGAAAAAAGCATAACAATGGCATCTAGGAAAGAAGATATGAGGGATTGGTTAAGAAAAAGAAATATACCATTTGCAACTAATATGCTAAAAGCTGAGCTCTATATGTTAGTAAAACTTCATAAACCGCAATACAAAACTTATGAAATAGATAAATTTCTAGAAGAAAGCGGGCATTCTGTACTAAGACTCCCGCCCTATCATCCAGAATTGAATCCCATAGAGTTAGTATGGGCTTCTATGAAGCAGTATGTCGCAGAACGAAATGTTAACTTTAATTTTGCAGAAGTAGAGCGCTTGTGTAATGAATTTTTTCAGACTTTTTCAGTGGAAGATTGGAAATCACGATGTCAGAATGCGAAACAGGCAGAACAGTTTTTTATCGATAGAGAACCAAGTCTGGACTTAATAGTAGACGACCTCATAATTAATTTACAAGACGACCATAGTGACAGTGAATCTAATTTAGAGAGCAGTACTTCCAACTCCGACTCGGATTTATCAGGCATTGAAGCGTTGTAATAATTTGTCCTACATTGTAATTTTTATTTTTATCATGTACATTTTTGACTATGGAACTATTCGATCAGTTTTTTCTTTAAGTTAAGATGCTTATGCTATTGCAATAAATAAAATATTATTTACGAAATTATTAGTATAATTAATATCCTATTAAAATGTTATAAGAGGAAACGTTTTAATTTAATTTAGGATCTACTATAGAAGAATTTGTAGCAGGTAAAATTTTCAAAGTAATACTAGGTACTATGTTATTATTTAATGAAATTATTAGTAATGATCATTTAAAAGAAATTAAGCTTTCTTAAAATGGAAGCTTGACCTACCTGCTATTAGAAGCAGGTAGGAATACCCAGAATTATTTCGAAATAATAATTAATAGTCCACGTAATAACTAAACCTTATAAACTCTGAAATTACTAATTCAATAACACAGTGCAGTTGAGCCTCACCCAAAGTCGGGTTGGCAAACTTTATCCGTGCGTACTCTTCATCCTTATCTCTCCGAATGCGTTCTCTTTTTAATTTACCGCAGGTACCGCTTTAGCTTCAAAGCTTCAGCTATGCTTGATAAACTGTACATGTAATTCACGAGTTTTCGCGAAAACGTTAATAAAACGGCAACACCGTATGCGATAGTAAAAACAAAATATCGGCGGATAGCCCAGTACAGGGGAACACCCTGTATACATAAAAATAATTTTTGAAAATGGATCTTAGTGGGTGCTCTGGTGCTCTGAGTATACCAAAGGATAATTTCTTATTATCGCGAGCTATGCTTCGTCCACGCATTATTGGGCTGTGTATAACTGGTCATTTTATAGATAAGTTAAAATACATGTAGTGTAAATACATATGGTTAGATGGGAGTAATTTATATGGGATTCATGATAGCTACTTATTTGCAAAACAAAATCTGAATAACAATTTACCTGCGTATTAGTAGTCAACAATAATTAATAAATAATTATAGTAGCATATGCATGTCTTTATTTAATTTAAAACTTAAAAGAAAATAGTCTAAAGTTCATACACAAATCACTATCATATCAAAAATACACAAAGCATACAATATACTTAGATTATTACAAAATATACGTTATATTTTTTTGTAGGTTATCTATTCCGGAATCTGATGTCCAGACACGGTCAAGCCGGTCAAAAATAAGGAGACGAACAGCTCAGCCTGCAGAACTACTTTTTGGTTTACATACCCTACCAGCGATGACTCAGTCTCAAGACTCTTCCGTGTTACAAAGAGATTACGGCTTGCAGAAAGCTCCCAGTGTTCCAGAAGGTCTTAAGTTAGTAGAATTATATCTTTGCATAACATTATTGATATTTCTTTGGTTATAAAATTTGAAAACTTTTCTAATCATTTAACTCTAAAAATAAAGTTGGTACCTAACGAAAATATAAGGTGATGTGCATAAAATTCAAATTAATAAGTAGGCAAATGCCAGATGTCCTGCATACGACTTTAGGATTAGGAATGGTGACTTTGCTTGAACAGTCTAAGTGGGATGAACTAAATGATTATATCCTCGCCGACGTGTGCCTCGAACGTTTATACGAGTTACTGTTTGCCATATTAGACCAATGCATACGAAAAGTTAAACGTACTCCTTCCGGGGTTCTAAAGATAAGCGAGACTTTTATTTGAAGGCCTAGAGGGTTGTCCCAGGCACCCCCAGAGGCGGAGTTGCCAGATCGTCGACAATTTCCCTAAGGCTGGGGAAAACGTAGATTTGGCAACACCGCACTCGGGCACTGCATCGGATATTTTGTAACACTGCCTCCTCCTTAGAGCTGTTCGCCCCGAATAGCTTCTGGAACCTTCCATGTTGGTGGATTACTTCCTTTGTAGGGACACAGCCTCTCGATATGAACGACCTTGGGCTTCGCTTTCAGAGACATCTGCACTCTGTACACTAAGTTGACTATTAAGTAAGGTCCTGCCCATGATTTTTGAAGTTTGGGACTAAATCCTTTTCTTCTTTGAGGCTGGTACAACCACACCACATCTCCTTCCTTGTAGGGGTCCTTATTGCGCTTCTTATCTAGTCGCATCTTTATTATTCTGTCACTATTCAGAAGTAGAGGGTCTCTAGCAAATTAATGTACTACCCTCAGTATTTCTGCTAGGTTGGCTACATATTCCGGAAGAGTCACTTCATCGACATCGTTGTTGACTGATGGTCTGCCAAAGGCAAGGTCTATGGGAAGCTTCATTTCTCTTCCAGTTAGCAACATCGATGCGGAATAACCAGTAACTTCATGTTGGGAACGTCTGTAGGCTAACAGAAACAGAGGCACTAACTTGTCCCAGTCTCGTTGGTTTTCGCTGACAAACATCCAGAGATATTGGTTAATGGTTCTGTTGTTCCTCTCAACCATTCCAGCGGGCTAGGGATGAAGAGGTGTCGTCCGTGTCTTCCTAATATCCAATAGCTCCATCAGAAATTTCCATACGTCTGATTCGAAATTTCGTCCCAGATCGGTATGGATTTCCAGAGGCACTCTGGAAATCCATACCGTGGGAAGGTGAAAGGTGGAGGCACACCTTCTTCACTGTAGCTACCCAGTCTTTACTCATAAGCGAGTAGAGTCCTTGTGGACCATTCACCACATGAAACCAGTGAATGGTGGCGCTCGAGGCCAAAATAGACCGACCGATTATTTAGGAGTAATAACCCACATTAAAGTAAGGGAGAGTCACAATTTGAAATGTCTGCAGATGACATTCTCCAACAATGCCTCAGCTATCGTCGTCGCCTCTTGATTTGGGATTGGAACAATTTCTGGCCACTTCGAAAAATAGTCTTTTTGATGAATCGATTCACACGATTCAATTTGTAAAAATGAATAGATTCCTACAATTCGTTCATTTGAACGATGAATTTTGAATATACATCCCGCAAGTTCCAACTCTGATAGAATCGTCGACATCGTAGTTTCGTACCGTGCACGTACGTGCGATATGCTATTACCTACACAACACAACCCACTACCCGATACATGCTACCCATCTTATTCAGCAGGTGCAGGGCAAGGAATTTATATTATGAAATTCCTTGGTGCAGAGCTATTGCGTAGACAAAACAAATAAACAGCGACGCGGTGGCATCATAAATCTAAACATTACAAAAAGCATTCATTGTAAGCTACCGCCCCATTCAATTTTATTGGATATGTTATTTTTCGAAACTAATTAGTAAAACATATCATCATCAATTTACTAATGTATATTGTTTATAAAAAAATCTATCTTCATATAAACATAATAAAATATGAATATATGCGGTAGGGTGGGTTTGTACTTAAGTTACTTATTTTAGTTATTTAGTTTATCCCTGGCAGTGTTCTTGATCAGTTTAGTTAAGTTTAGGCAAATCTAAATAAGTAATTAAAAAAATGTCATCAACAAACAAGCGTTTAAAAAGTGATGTTTGGACATATTTTAAGATAGGTAATGTCAGAGGGTCGTGCAAAATGTGAAATATGTTTGAATATTTATTCGTATAAAGCACCACATCGAACTTAACTCGACATTTAAATAATAAACATTCAACGGTGGTTATGCGATCTACTAAATCTTTGCCAAAAGAACCCGAAAGTGAACCTTCCACTTCCAGAATTGAACAACAATCTCAAGTTCAAGTTGATGCAGAAAAATTACCAACTACATCAACAGCTTCTACTTCTGAAAACCGCAAGCGCTCACAAGCTTCTTTAAATCAATATTTTTGCCGTCCGATATCGCAAAACAAAAGCAAACAATTAGACGAACTTTTGGTGAAATTGGTAGTGAAACAGTTCCATTCCTTTAGGATTGTAGAACAACCAGAATTTCAAGAATGTATTGCTTGTCGTAATCCTAGTTATCAATTGCCGTCACGAAAAACACTTTCTTATGCTTTGTTGGATAAAATGTATAACAAAATCTCTGAAAAATTAAAATAAGAATTATCTGAAATAACTGCTTGTTCGGTAACATCTGATGGCTGGACATCTGTAAATAACCAAGGTTTTATTGCAGTAACGGTGCATTACTTAGATGAGGAATGCAATTTTCTATCAGTTCTTCTTGACTGTTTCAGAATCACATACTGCTGCACATATTTCTGAGCAAATTAAACTCGTATGTGAAGAATGGGTGTTTGCAATAAGGTTGTTGCTTTGGTTTCTGATAATGCCGCCAACATGGTTGCGGCGGCGAGGAATTTAAAGTGGACACATATAGGATGTTTCGCTCTCACGCTAAACCTTATCGTTCAAAATTCGCTTAAAGAAATTTATGAATTACATAGAAAAGTCAAGTCAATTGTCGAATATTTTAAAAGAAGCTCAAGAAGTGCCCTAACTAAAGTCGTTTCAAAATAGAATGGACTATGAGCGACTGAGTTTGAAACAAGATGTAAGCACTCGTTGGAATTCAACACTTTTAATGTTTCAAGCTATAGTAATATATAAAGAACCTGTTTTATCCGCATTAGCTGTGTTGCGACCTGAATATACTCTTTCACAACATGAAATAACTATTTTGGAAAATGTATGCGAATTGTTGAAACCTTTTAAGGAAATTACGGAGGAAGTCAGTTCAGAAAAACAAGTTACTCTTTCTAAATTAATTTTGTTTAGTCGTGGTTTGGCGATACATGTTCAAAAATTTGAAGAAAATAATAATATAATTAAGAATGTTGTTGATAAAATGAAATTGGAATTATCAAAAAGATTTGTAAATATAGAAAACCACGAATTATTAGCAGCAGCTAGGGTCTTGGACCCGAGATTTAAAAACAAAGGATTTCAACATATAGAGTCTTATAACAAAATCAAAAATTTCATTCAACAAGAAGTACCTTCAGTAAAATTGGTAAAACAATCAACGAACGTCGTTCCCTTAGAAGCAACAACCGATGCAAGCCTAACTGTAGAAATAGAAACTATTCAACCCGAACCCGACTCTTCTGGTACATGGAAATATTTAGATTTAGACGTCAGCCAACACGCAGCAAGTCCCTTAGCAGAAGTAAACATTGAATTTGATAGGTACATACAAGAACCTTTACTTCCAAAAAAAAGAAGATCCCTTTATCTGGAGACGCCATAGACAAATTTATTAACGTAGATTGTTTAATATTATGAAAAAGATACTTTGTATAGTAGGTAGCTCCGTACCTTGTGAGAGGGTTTTTTCAAAAGGCAGCAATATTCTTACTGAAAAAAGGCAGCAATTAACATCTAAAAAATGATCTAAAATTCTATTTTTAAATTACAACATGAATTAATAATTTATTTAATTATTAGAGGTGTTTTTTATATTTTATTGTTATTTATTTACGTTTTTTTATTTTAGTATTTATTCATTTCCAAAGTTGATTTTAATCAATATATTTTATAAGTATTAAACATCTCATTTTGTTGTTTTCTTGTGCAAAAATATCTACATACGACCTAACTCTAACACTTCTATATTATTCAAAGATAATATTCTATCATGATTTCAATCAATAATACATATTGAAACTTTATCTTGGAACATAAAAAACAAAGATGCAAGCCACCCTCCTGTTTTGTCCAGTATACTGGCTTAAATAGTTTACTTAAAAGATAAAAATTTTTATTTTAAATTTTATTCCTGGTATGAATCATAGGTATAAAATCGATGAGTTCACGTATTTTCTCTTTACTTCTGATAAATCAACAGTGTATAATTCCTCATTAGTAAATTCCTGTACTTTAAATATTTTTAGGTGTGTTGAATTGATAGGATAATTAAAAATGGTTCTACAATATTATACATTTTTGCATGTAGTATTGTTTTAGCGTCTTCATTCGAAATGTCTTGTAATTCATAAATATGTTCATCAAGATCTTCAAAACAGTCTTTGTTTCAAAGTGAAAAACACTCAAAAACAACTTTTTTTATCTTATCTGACTAGTACTATATTTCAAAATTGGATAGACTTTAATATTTGAAGGCAAAGGTACTTTATTTCTTTCACAAATTCTATTATGAAGCTGCTGTAGAGGTCTACTAGAAGACTTATCTTTTTTTTTTCAAAAACTGCATAAAATTTTTAAATTGAAATGCACTGAATTCTTCAAGAGAGCCAAACTTCTGTACAACCTTTGGTAAATGAAGTAAATTATGAACATTATAGCTAATATATTGTTCTCCATATAAAACGGAATAACTTTTCACAAACCAGTGAAGTAATGAGGTTGCATAATCATTAAGACTTATACAGTGCGTTTTATTAAATAAAATACGAATTGCGATACTAAGTGACAAAAAATTATCATATTTATCCTGATCTAAAATTTTATAGAGTACGACAGGTCCAGTGTACAAGAGAAACTGTCTCAGTTCTGTTGCTTTCCAACGATTTATTTCCGTGATAGGCCTCGGTTTTCTGGCAAATTCTGATGAAATACTTGGTTTAATTGAATTTAAACGTGAAGATACAATATTAATCTGATCTAATCGAAGACGAACATCCTTTTTTCCATTTACCTAAAATTTTGTTCCGGAAAAGTCTTTCGGTTATCTACAAAATATTTTTCCTGATTGCACTTTGAACAGCCAAAATAAGCATTGTGACTTTTCACACCAGTCACAAACGCCCTTGCAGGTGCATCACAGATGAGTGCATTAAAAGATATGTAAAGTATGCTAATATTTAAAACTTTTCAAATTTTCAACAAAAGGACTTAAAAATTCATTAGCAGACAGTGGTTTATGATAACCATGATAAACACTTATTACAAATGGCTCATCAAAATTAACTATAGACCCTAATATCGGCCAAAACTGACTACCAGAACTTTTTCCAATGGCAGTCCGTCAACGTTTATATTTAGCTTAATTTCGTTTGCACATTCACTAAAATTTTTGTTTAATAATCTTGTTAAACTTTCCGCTATATCGGAAATGAATAAAACTTCCGTCATACAAGTTTATAATACTACTATTATTTCTTGGTGTGCTCCTTAAAGTTCTAGCATCTGTTGGCAAGTTTTTAAAAGATAAAAGTGATTTAGGTTTTTTTACAATTTTAAGTAAATCGCTCATCGCTGAAAGTGATATGTGATAGTGTTCTAGCCACCCTGCTAAATTATCCCCCAGTTCACAATTTTCAGCAGATTCTTTTTTTAAAGGTTTATCAAAAACATATCCGTTATTTTCTTAACTAGTCTGAGTTTCAGAGGGAGAGTGAACATGCAATAATGGAAATAGGTTAGATTGGTTTGTAGTGGTAGTACACATTTCTGATACTGAATTATGTTCTCCATTACGACAGTCGCTAATAGAATTACTTTTATTGGTTTTATCATCGTTACTAAAATTTGATACATTTGGTTTCGCTTGACAATCATATGAATTATTGTCATATATATACATATGACAATCATATGTACAGACTGTCTAAAATTCGAGTCTCTACATAGGGATCTCAGTTATTATAAAAGATAGGAAAACGCTCAAATGGGGAAAGTTTTAGAGAATTTTATGCTGATTTCAAATCTGCATTGAAAGTTATCGTGAGTCAATTGTTTTTCGAGATATTTGAAAAAAACGAAAAACCGAAAAATTTGTTTTTGGCCAATAACTCGCTAATGGTTAATCTGACACTTCTAAAAATTTTACATTATTAGTACACTGTTTAAAGACGAACATTTTGGCATAAACAAAAATTACAAGGCACTCTTTGTTTTTCTGTTATGAACCACAACTTTGTTATTTCTAATGGTCGCCATATTGGATTTTTATATCATATTTTAAAGCCAAAAATTCTCTTTCCAACGATGTATCATAAGCCTATAAAAGAATTTTTAAAATTTGTGAAATAAAATTGAAAAATAATTTTTTTACAAGTTTACTTTAGAAGTTGGCTGTGCCATGAAATGTTTTCTGTCACAAGTGTCAAATAAAACTGCTTAGAAAGAGTTAACGTGTCAGTGTTTTTATAAAGTGAAAATATGGAAAGTGTTCACAAATTGTCAAATGAAGAAAAGTTTGATATGCTTACGCTTTATTTACAAGCTCACCGTAATGCGGAAATTGCATCTACCAGATATTTGGAATTATATCCAGAAAGACAGCAGCCCATAAAACATATTACAGGAGAATTGTTACCAATTTATTGAATTATGGTGCATTTGAGAATAAGAGGAACCACTATGAAAAAGATAACCATTATCGTCACCTAAACGTTCTTAATATAATAACTGAAAGTCCGTCAACATCTGTAAGATCTGTTCAGCATCAAAGTAACATCCCGAAGTCATCAAATTCGTCAAATTTTGAAAAAACATGGATATCATCCTTACAAGCCTACCACTGTCCAAGGTCTTCGCGAAGGTGATCATGATAGGAGATTGCAATTTTTGTGGTACATAGAAAAATGCAGAGAAGTTCCTGAGTTCCCTAATTTGGTAATATGGTCCGACGAGACCCGTTTTACGAATTGTGGGGTATTTAACAAACATAACAGACATCATTGGAGTATCCCCATGTGATGGAACAGCGACGATTGCAGTCTAGATTTGGGTTTAACGTTTGGTGTGGTCTTTTAGGTATTTTTATCTTCATTAATGATATTGTGAATAAATAAGCTAGTCATTAATGTATCATGTTAATGTATAATTATTTTAGGAAATCGTTTGGTTGGTCCGTTTCTTTTCGATTACAACCTTAATGGGGAACGATATCTAAACCTATTAAGAGAAGAAATAATTCCAGCAATTAGAAGGCTTGTACCCAATGCAGCTGAATTTCAAAGATTGTGGTTTCAGCAGGATTGTTGTCCGGCATATAATACTGTAGAAGTTAGAACATATTTAACCCATTGTTTTGGGCAAAATGTTATTGCGAACAATGGACCAGTTATGTGGCCGGCAAGATCCCCAGATCTTACGCCACTCGATTTTTATTTGTGGGGACAAATTAAAAATGAAATTTACGAATTTGAACCACCCGTTAATAGAAATGAATTAGAAGCTAGAATTAGAAAAGCGTTTAACTTGTTAAACGGAAACACATTAGGAAGAGTTATGAGAAAGATTTTAAAGAACTGTGAAATATGTTGTAATGCAAATGGACGTCACTTTGAGCATTTGCCTAATAATGCTTAATTATGGATGCTTCATTTTTTAGTTCTGGTTGTTTTTAATACTTACTACTATTAGACTAAAGATATTCATATCAATATCATGGTTATCTTTTTCATAGTTGTTCCTCTTATTCTCAAACGCACCATAATTCAATAAAGTAGTAATAATTCTCCTGTAATTATGTTTTGTAAGGTTGCTGCCTCTGGATACAATTCCAAATATCTAGTAGATGCAACTTTCGCAATACTGTGAGTTTGTAAATAAAGTGTAAGCATATCAAACTTTTCTTCATTTGAGAAATTGTGAGCCCCATATTTTCATTTAACGCAATTCATAAGTCATTTTGTATGACACTTGTGACAGAACGGGAAATATTTACATTTCATGGCACAGCCAACTTCTAAAGTAAACTTGTAAAAAAATGATTTTTTCAATATTTCACAAATTTTAAAAATTCTTTTATAGGCTTATGATACATCGTTGGAAAGAGAATTTTTGGCTTTAAAATATGATATGAAAATCTAATATGGCGACCATAAGAAATAGCAAGTTGTGGTTCATACCAGAAAAACAAAGAGTGCCTTGTAATTTTTGTTTATGCCAAAATGTTCGTCTTTAAAAAGTGTACTAATAATGTAAAATTTTTAGAAGTGTCAGATTAACCATTAGCGAGTTATTGGCCAAAAACAAATTCTTCGGTTTTTCGTTTTTTTCAAATATCTCGAAAAACAATTGACTCACGATAACTTTTAATGCAGATTTGAAATCAGCATAAAATTCTCTAAAACTTTCCCCATTAGAGCGTTTTCCTATCTTTTATATAACTGAGATCCCTATGTATAGACTCGAATTTTGTACAGTCTGTATATATATGAGAAAATATTTTTATACCCAAGCATTTTAAACCTGGCACTAATAAATCCTACGAAACGTATGTATACTTAAAAATATGTAACTAGACATATACTTAATTTTTAGTTTTTTATGTAAAATATATCAATAATCTTACGTTACTTATTTCACACAATATAAATTTTACCTAAACGGATAAATTTTTTTAAAATTGAACCTCTTGAAAATAATGAAATTCGTTGGAAACCTAGTTCATGTATCATCATCATCAAATACAAGACACAAAATGGCGACGTGACGAGTCAATTTCCTCGTTCCTCGTTTGTCGTAGAGGACTTTACTCTGGTCGAGGTGCGTGGTCTCGGATCGTGCGCATGTGTAAAAACTGTGAAACTAGTTACTTCATGAAATTCAGCAATTATACATTTGACTTACATGCTCGAACTTCAAATAGTTGAAGTGGGCCTCTTTCTATTTTAATTGCTAACGAGATTGTAAACATAGATTAATAACGCATTGTATACCTACATAGTTAAACCACAGCTTAATCTGTGGTTAAACTGTGTAGAGCTGTTTTTACATGGTTTTTACTTTATTTCTTTATGTGGTTGAGAACTAACAGCTCACCGCGGTAACTGTCTTAATTATTGCTATTATTTAAACAGTTTAAATCCATATGAATAATTAAATGTCTCGTTTTCAATTTAATTCCAACGCAATTTACCTGCGTTTTTTTAGTGGCTCAATTTTCGTTTGAGATCTCGGATACACTTTGCATTTACCTCTGTTTAAGGTAATATATATACCTACAAGTCCTTACACATACATACATACATACATATATATATATTATATATATATATATATATATATATATATATATATATATATATATATATATATACAAATATACTTATATATTATTATCCCATTAATAACAGCATGTAAATATATCTGACATTTAAACATTTTATATACATTATACGTGATTAATACTAATTTTAAATCGGCTACATCCAAAGAACAACTATTGTTTATCATAACATACATGTTATATCGTAAATTGATTGATTGATTTTTTAAAAATATTTATTTTTACTAACAGAGGCTCTTCGGAGAGCCTTGTATAATAATGATTATAATATAATGAGTGAGTTACTACAACTACCGTGAGTTAACTACAACTAATTTGTTGAAAGGTACCTTACTGCCTTTTATAAGTTCGGAATGCTTTGTCAGGCGACGCTAATGTCGTCGTAGTTTTTGATTCTAGGAATAAAGTAAGGTGACTTCCAAATCTGCCTAAATGCAGCTGCAGTATTAAGTTACACGCTGAGAATATTAACGATAAGCGCTAGCTGAATAGATTAAGTTTCCCAGTTGCGTAACATTGTGCAATTAATGATTAATATCTTATGAGACAATTCTAAGTCCCTACGGTAAATACGTAATATTTTATATAACAACTCCCCCCTTATGATAAAAGTTGGTGTTATGCAGCAACTTTTATAAAATTGAAAAATTTTAAAAATTGAAAAATTTAAAATTTGTAAAATGGTATGTGAAATATGAGTGTAAAGTCTGACTTAATGCTAAAATAGTAAAATGATGTAAAATATCAAAATAATGTAAAATATAAAAAGATAAAGCAATAAAAGTGAATGTTAAATGCTTTCACTGAAAGTTCACTTGTTCACTGTCACTGATCGAGTTCGATTTCTTCTTCAAGTCGATCTTCGGGTCTGATTGATGGTCCTCTTCTGGGAAGTATGCTGGTGAACCTACTAATTCCTTGTCTGTCCCCAGGTGGATGTGGTGGTGAGTTGGAAGAGACTGAGATTGCGAGTCTTCTCCTTTTATTCTTGCACTTGCAGAAGATATATAGTATAACAAGAGCAATTATTGTTGTAATGGTAAGATAAGTGAACCAGGAGATGTGTTTGGTCACGAAAGGTTCATTGATTAAGTCATCTAGAGTTTTTGAATATTCGTCCAATTTGTGTTTTGCGACTTCTAGGTCTTCCATGTTCAGGTCGTTTAACTTAAGTGGCTTTAATTTTGGTAGTTCGAAATTGTCTGGGATTCTTTCACAGCAATTGTAAGGGATTAATATAGGATGGGTATTGACTTTTGATTCGGAAGTGTCTCTTGAATTGGCTTGTACTTTCGTAGCGCCTATGAATGCGTTACATTCAGGTTGCAGTTTAAGGATCGAATTTTTTAAGATAATTTCTGTTTTTGAGGGTCTTTCTCGACAATTGATTGTAATTTGGAGTGGTTCGGAATTTATTATTAGCCATATGTTTTCTATGAGTTGTTGGATGTTATATCCTTTGGCAAATACCAGGGCTGTTTGGCAATTTTTCGGGAGATTTCGGAGGCTTTTCATTATTCGGGCTTCACATATTGCGTTGTCAACAATGGGGTATGCAAATAGATTTGAACAAATTCTTGTATTCAGGTAAAGTGGTTTACATCCATTGAGATCTGGCATTGGGATGTACATCAAAGAATCGTCATCACGCGCAATATATTTTAGATTTGATGATAAAATGTAATATAAACCAGTCCTATTGTCTAGGATGGGTATTGGGAATAATTGGAAGAGGGTGTATCTTTGTTGATCAATTAAAGGAATTTTTAAAACAAATACTAAGTCTGAGTTTGTTTGAAATGCTTCTAGTTCTATTATATCTAAATATCTACCAACATTAGATAATCGAATTGGATGTGGTAAATTGTTTTGATGCAAATTTTGTGATATTTCCTGCAATGAGGTAATCAGATTTTCAGGGTTTAATTGTGGTATGAATAATCTTTCAACGCGCGAAAGTGATTGAATTTAGAATATCATCTAACTGATTCTCGATATACAAATAACTTTCCATGAGAAGTTCACATTTTTCTAAAAATTTTAATTTAGCTTCAATAATTTTTATTTTATCAGCTGTTCTGTAAATTGAATCTGAAATCATTTTTATATCTCGGTTGAAGGTTTCTTCATCGATTTGCAATTTCCGAATGGTTGTGTTAAAATTCTGAATTACTGATGTTGTAACAGAGATTTGGTTTTTTCACGAGCAATTTTATAGTAATATGATATTCTATTATTTAAATCTCGGACGTATTTTGAGATAAGCTCCTTTTGATTATATAGCGTCTCAGGAGGGCGACTAGAGGTATGTCCAAATATGAGTTCATATGGTGTGAAACCATGTGTTTTATTTTTTGAATTATTGTAACATATAACAGCATATGGAAGCACTGTTAACGGATGTTCGTTTGGATTCTCTGTTTTATTGGCTCGTATCATTTCTAATAATGTACCGTGGAATCTTTCTATAGATCCATTGGACTGAGGGTGGTTAACGCTAGAAAATGAAAGTTTGATATCGTACAATGTACATAGGTCCTTGAGTAGTGTATTATCAAATTCCTTACCGCAATCGCAATGTATGCGTAGGGGTGTACCGTAGTGTTGAAAATATAAAAGTAAGGTGTTTATTACTGATTTGGCTGATTTATTTGACAGAGGGTATATTTGTGTAAATTTGGGTTAGGTTGTATTGTAGATGGTCTATTCTGAAAACCATTTTGTTGTGGATTAGTCTGAGGTCTTGGGCCATTTTGATTGAAAGGTGGTCTTTGGTAGTTTTGGTATGGTTGATTTGTTTGAAAATTTGGTCTTTGAACATAATTTTGGTTTGAAAAATTTTGAAAATTCGAAGAATATTGCTGTTGTTGTTGTCTAGTACGACATTCGCTTATTACATGACCATTTCGTTTGCAAAATGTACAAAATTTTTTTGTAATAGGAGTAGTGTTGTTATGCGGTTTTTTCAGTAGAGTGTTAACAATATTACCTGGCTTTGATAATTTCTGTGATTCGAAGTACGATAACTGTAGTTCTCGTTTGATTCGCGATATTGCTTGTAGCATATTTTCGGGATTACTAGCACGAATAATTAATCCTAATGTTGGATCTAAACCAATTAATAGTGTATTCAATGTCATAGTTTCTATTAAATTAGATTGTGCTGTTCGTTTTCCAGCACTGAGCTGTTGCTTTTTTACAGCGGCATGCATTTTTGCATTATGTGTCTGCAATCGAGATACAAAATTTAACCCATTAGCGCCCGGAACTTTTTGTTGTATTTGTTTTGATTTTTACTGGCTTATATTAGTTGAGATTAGTGTATTAACAATAAAAAAAGTTGTATATATAAAAAAAAAATCTCGAAAGTAGAAATATTAGCTGATACCATATGGTATCACTGGGCGATTAAGGTACAATGAATTAGCACAAGAAACACATTTTCATTCGTATGCAACAAAAAAGTTTTATTATGTAATATCTTTTTAAAAAATGTAGACTTGCATTATATCTTCAGAAGTATACCTAGGGTGTGTAACTGTTCACTCACTTGTATGATATTTAGCAAAACAAGGAACACATAACCCAACGTCACACTTTGTACACATGGTTCTTCCGAAAGATTTACAGTCCATACCAGCACAACGGCGTCTGTTGCATGGAGCCACGTAGTGGTGCATACCATCAAAACGTATGGATGGAAGAAGAGTCCGGGAAGTTGATGTTTTTGCAGGTCCTGGCATTTTAGGAGCAACACCGTAACGCGCCAAGTATACCTGTACTAGTTCCCTTCTAAACTGTAAATTTGTAGTTTTACTATGGTGTTTTCTAAATAGTAACCAAGCGTTATTTATTGAGGCATCTAATATCCATGTAAATATATTCCAATACCACTTTTTGCTTCTGATGCCAATCCGATAACTGGAAATACACTCATCCATGAGATCGGTTCCGCCCATATTTTGATTATATTTGGCGACGCAATATGGGCGTTCTACTAATATAGTTTTTTTCTCGGTCTGCGAGAATCGTTTGACGGATCCCAACGGGGATACTCCTGCATCGGTGGAAGCCATAGTAACTACAGAGTTATCTAGCCATCTCACTAGAAGTATCCCAGAATTTTTTTCTAACACTTGCTGATATTCGCCCCTTTTCTTTTTTGAAAAAGACTTTTTATTGAGTAATGGGCATGATTTTGGTATACGGTTTTCTCTTATGGTACCTATAGCACCATAGCGTAAAAATCGTAGATAACTAAATAGGTTAAACCCTGTGAACAGATTGTCAACATGAATATTGTAGCGTAAATTTGGATGAGGCAATTCTTCAAGCATCAGCACTAATGGAGATGCTGATTTCCCAAAGTGTGTTTCGTATTTTTCATTTCCACGAGGATTTTTGCCCTGGTACAGGTCAAAATTGACCAGATAACCCTCTGTTGAGTTCAACGACCACATTTTGTAGCCAAATCTAATCGGCTTGCCACGGATGAATTGCTTACATCCGTGGCGGCCGTAATATCGTATCATGGACTCATCAAAATCAAGGTTCTGAACAGGCACAAAATTATCCAAACATCGTTTTTTTATTTTATCCATCAGAGGACGGATCTTCCACGCCTTATCTGAAACATCCATTTTAGTATTGTCGGCGAAATGGAGAAATCTTTGTATTTGCAAAAAGCGATTTCGCCTCATAGAGTTACTGACGAATAAGTTTTTTGCATCGTCTTTAGAATCCCAATACATACGCTTTGATGGAAGAGTATTATACCCGCTCAAAATTAGGATAGCCAGGAAACATTTAATTTCGTCTGCTGAGATTTTTGGATCTGGCTGGTTTAAAAAAAATGCATATTTTTTAGTCTCTTCTGCTAGATATTCGATAATCTCATTGTCGAAAAACATCTCGAATATATCCGTACATGACAAGTTCTCATACTGGAAATAATTCGCCTCTGGAAAACTTCGATCCAACAGCAGTCCAATTTTTTACCAAGACGATCATTGATCCAAATATAGTTTGGTTGTGAGTGCTGCTCTGTCTGATTGGTCTGACTCTGAGATTCTTCTTGAATCACATCGGCGGTGGAAGGTAGAGGTTCCTCTGGTACCATCGAAGATTCGACACTATTGTTACCCATACGAGTGTTGTCTATCAGTTTGATTTCCACAGGTGCCCGTAGCTGCCTACCCGTTAGATTATGGACCATACCTCCCTCGTCCTCATCTGCAGAGTCTTCATCAGTCTCAATATTAGTTTCAGGGGGCTCAATAAATATTTCATCTACTTGATTAGCAACATTTTCATCATTCCAAACCATATCCAAAGCTTCGGATAGAGTTAGTCCTCCTCTAGAATAAAACTGCATTTTATAGTAGTTAAAACGCCCAGTGATACCATTTGGTATCACCGACTTTTGGACACCCTACAATTTTTTATTTTTAAAAATTGAGCAAAACACGTAACATCCTACTAAAGTATACATCAAACCTCATATATTCCAACACTTATAGTTTTTAAAAAAGTTAAGTCTATGAAATAAATTTACTTACGTAAAACGAATGTCCATGATTTTTCGAGGTTAAAAAATTTGCTAACTAAAAACACGTGTTCACAATTACTACGTCAGCGCAAATTCACCCGCGATTGTTGTCGTGCAACGAATGGTCTTTGATTAAACCATACTGAGAATTAAATTTGCCCCCCACCTAGTTTTCTTGGAATTACAACCCCAATAGGAACAGCTGATTTGTTGATACCGTACGGCATCACTGGGCGTTAATGGGTTAATGCAGATTCATTTGATTTTTGGGAAATTCTTTGGAGGTCCTGAATTAAAGAGGTTAAATCTCTAGAATCTCCAAAATGTGTTTCAAGTAAAATTTTTATCTCATCCCAAGTGGATGGGTTCCTAGAATTGACTATTTCGGCAGCTTTGCCACGAAGCTTATTTTTTACATGGAGAGTTAAAAGAATCTTTTGATTGGCTATGGCCATATCGAAAGCACATCTTACGGCATTTAAAAATGTTTGCAAGAAGATCTGATTTCCATCAAATTCTGGTATAATTGAAAATATCTCAGATAATTTATAAGGTTCGACGACTGCTTCGTCAACCTGGTTAACTTCGATTTCATTAGGCATTTTGTAATTTAATTTTAATAAAATATTTTAAATAAAAAATATTATTTAAATAAAATAATAATGTGGTAATTAAAAATTTAAAATTGGGTACAAGTTGGAAAATAGGTTGGTTTATATTCCGTAGTAGAATAAAATAAAATTAAAATTACGTAAACGTTGAAAATGTTTTACACAGTGAGTAAGGCAAAGCGTGACAATTCTTTGAGCACTTACCAAATTGTTGTTTTCATTCCTTCCTTGTCTCAGGGTTCTCGTTCAGTTAGGCAGGTCCGTGTTCTGAAGCAGGATACTCTGGACTTGGTGTAGAATTCGGGCACAAGAGAACGGCAACTAGTGAGGGTGACTTCCGTGTTCTAGTAGGCACTGGACTCCTGAATTGTTTGTTTCTTGTTTCTTCGATGATTTGTTTGATTTTTCTTGATTTTTCTTGTTTTCTTGCGTTGGTTCGATATTTCACTTAGGAATTGGAATTCCACGTTACCAGTGAGACAAATCCGTGTTCTAATAACGCGTGAAATCCGCACGACTGCACCAATTTGTTATATCGTAAATTGATTGATTGATTTTTTAAAAATATTTATTTTTACTAACAGAGGCTCTTCGAAGAGCCTTGTATAATAATGATTATAATATAATGAGTGAGTTACTACAACTACCGTGAGTTAACTACAACTAACTTGTTGAAAGGTACCTTACTGCCTTTTATAAGTTCGGAATGCTTTGTCAGGCGACGCTAATGTCGTCGTAGTTTTTGATTCTAGGAATAAAGTAAGGTGACTTCCAAATCTGCCTAAATGCAGCTGCAGTATTAAGTTACACGCTGAGAATATTAACGATAAGCGCTAGCTGAATAGATTAAGTTTCCCAGTTGCGTAACATTGTGCAATTAATGATTAATATCTTATGAAACAATTCTAAGTCCCTACGGTAAATACGTAATATTTTATATAACATGCATATAGGTATAGTTACATTCATATCTCGTATGTAATTAGTCGTACCGGGTGGCCAAATAAGAATGGACGCCGGCTGTATCTCAGAAACTACTTATCGTATAACTTTGGGAAAAACATTCTAATAAGTAAATCGGACAAGAGAAATCGCTGGAAATTATTTTCAAGTTCGTAGGATGACCGCCAGGGGTCGCAATTGCTATGACCAATCAGAAAATGGGATTTTTCTCAAAAATATGCCAAGTTAAGAGGTATTTTAAATAGTGGAATTGTAATCTTTGTAAAATTTACAATCTTTTTCTTGTAATGCACTTTACTCTATCTTTAAAAATAAAGTGGTGGGGGAAGGTTAAACTTTATTTTATTCAAATAAGGATAACTTCGGTTTGGGTTAACAGAATTAAACGAACTATAGCTCATTTAAAAGAGCTTTTCTTACTGAATAATCTGCAGTATATACTGTTCCTGAACTTATTTTACCGTGGTGCTAGAGAGCGCTGTTTGACATCGTAACAGTTATTGCGCGTTTTCATGAAAATTTTAAATGGCAGGCTATGTCTCTTTTTACATAGTTAAATAGAGCACAAAATTTCCAAAAAATCAGCTCAAACCGCAACATTATATCTTCTCTCTAACGGAAGCTATTACGAGAACAAGTAAAATTAGGCTGCCGCCTACATAGGCCTATAATAGTCTAATTAAAAATTATATTAGTAGGCTATGAAACAAAAACTATGTTCCTTGAGTATGTTTTAAACCGTAGTTTGAGTTACTCCAAGGTCTTTCGCAATAGTTCTAGTACTTAGTTGAGGATTAAACTCTATATAAGCTAACACATTAATAATCTTATATTCTGTGTTAATAATGTTCCCTTCGGTGCGACCTCTGCGTTGTCTAAGTAAGGTATACAGTTAGATGAACATTTCCAGTTGTTCGCAGAAGGTGAATTACTCGTAGAAAAACCTTTTTTATTGGGGTGCCGGCTATCAGGATATTGTTGTGCATATACTCTCGCAGCAACTATAGCATTTCTCATTGATTCAAAATAAACTCTTACCATGTCAAATAACTCTTCGTTTGTATAAATCATTTTGTAAGAAAAAACGAACCATAAACTTCAGAATAAACAAGAAAACAACACGAACAACAACAAGAAAAACCCGGACAATACAAACTTAATAAGACATGAAACGACATTAACTAAATGACATTAACATGTAACTAAAACGTTTTAATATTTTGACGTACCTATTTACCTCTTTTTGTTTTATAGCCTACTAGTATAATTTTTTATTAGACTATTATAGGTCTAGGCGGCAGCCTAACTTTATTTGTTCTCTTAATATCTCCCGTTAGAGCGACGATAGAAAGTTGCGGTTTGAGCTGATTTTTTGGAAATTTTGTGGTCTATTTAACTATGTTAAAAGAGACATAGCCTGCCATTTAAAATTTTTATGAAAACGCTCAATAACTGTTACGATGTCAAATAGCGCCCTCTAGCTATCACAGTAAAATAAGTTCAGGAACAGTATACATTGCAGATGATTCAGTAAGAAAAGCTCTTTCAAACGAGCCCTAGTTTGTTTAATTCCGTTAACCCAAACCGGAGTTATACTTATTTGAATAAAATAAAGTTTTACCTTCCCCCCACCAGTTTATTTTTAAAGATAGAGCAAAGTGCATTACAAGAAAGAATGCAAATTTTACAAAGATTACAATGCCACTATTTAAAATACCTCTTAACTTGGCATATTTTTGAGAAAAATCCCATTTTCTGATTGATCATAGCAATTGCGACCCCTAGCGGTCATCCTACGAACTTGAAAATAATTTCCAGCGATTTCTCTTGTCTGATTTACTTATTAGAATTTTTTCCCAAAGTTATACGATAAGTAGTTTCTGAGATACAGCCGGCGTCCATTCTTATTTGGCCACCCGGTACAGGCAATATGTCCCAATTTTATGTACCTGGTATATTGCGCATGTTATGCTAAAAAAAGTAGAGATCTAGGCTGTCTCTGATACATAACGGAAGTATGTAATTATGTGCTTTATAAGGTACATTCAAGAGATAAAAATCACATGATTGTTTACTGGGTACCTAAACTCAAAATAAAGCTATCATCGACCTTGTGCTGTTTCGGCTTCAGCAACTGGTAAAGGAACGATAACAATCCTAAAATATAAATGTGAGTAACAATGAAGAGTTTCGACACAAATTCCTTCACAATTTTATCAGTCAGCAGTACCATTGTACCATTTTTTTACCTCTCAAATAAAATAATTTTCTATTGTAGTTATATAAAATATATGTCTACACCCCACAACTATACAAACAAAAACATATTATTTGTAAATAATTTAATTATATCTAAAAAAAATATAAAATTAAGTGCAGAGCAAAATTTTCAGAATTTTTATGTTTGTCCTTCTTAGTACTGAACTATACCAATATTTATATTTCTTATTACTAGAAGTGTAGTAATAAAGGCGTTACTGATATAACGCTTTTCACAAAAAAGCTTATGAAAACAATTAAATTTAAGTTAGTTCATTATAATAATAATAATAATAATAATAATAATAATAATAAAACACTTTATTGCCCAACAGATACAAAATCCAATTATAGGACAAACAAATAAACACAATTCAATAGGTACACAATAGTAAATACAATTCAATGTATGAAAAAGGACAATGTAAATAGTGCATATAAGGCACACCTAATAATATGACATAATAATACATTCATTAGACTACACTACATCACCACCATACCTCACATCAATAGCCTCAGCAATCAGCAAGTTACTGAAATTAATATCACATAAATCAGATATCTTATTGAAATTATTACACATAACGAATACTGGAGACTTGAATATTACATTAGTTCTAGCCATAGACTTAATAAGAGGAGACCTCACGGTTCATTCATAAATAACCTTTTGTTTTGTATCAATCATTGGCAATGTGTATGACAAAGAATACCGAGAGAAAGAACGGCAAAATTCCGACTCCGTGCAACGTTGCAAAAGTTTTGGGAGAACTTGCTTCCGACGCCAAAGGCGTACTGTTTTTGGAAGGGTTGGGTATGATAATAAAACATCAAAAAAGGAATTTTAAGAAAATCAGTACTATACATTGCAACAGCAAAAGCTTGTGAGATTAGAAATTAAATTAGTATCGGAGTTTAATGTAGGGAATATGAATTGAAACTTGAACACTTAAAATTCTGAATTAAGTAAAGGTGGTACACCTACTACATTACAAAAACTTATATATACAGGGTGTCCACCTAGTGCGCGTAAGTCCAATATCTGGGTTAATAAAAGAGATAACTTAATTTTTTTTTCTACATGGTTGTCTAATATCCCGAGCTGCACAAAATGAAAATATATTTACATATTCAGGGTGTTTAGTTTTTCCTGGACAGGTACCAACTTCGTTTTTCTAAATGGAAATATATATTTTTTATTGCTTTTTCGAACTAAACCCTTGATTTTAGTAGGACTTTCATCAGCCTTCCCTATACCTAACTTAAACTGTTTTTGAAATATTGACGGGTGAATATTGACATTTTTGCAACTTTGACACCCTGTAAAATCTAAACGGTTTGAGATCAAGCAAAACGGTTTGCACATTCCTATCTTAACTTTTTATAAGCTATCGTTTGATACTAATTTCAAATTTATCCAAGAATTAAAAATTTTCCGAAAATTTTGAAAATTTTTAATTCCTGTATACATTTGAAATTAGTATCAAACGATAGCTTATAAAAAGTTAAGATAGGAATGTGCCAACCGTTTTGCTTGATCTCAAACCGTTTAGATTTTACAGGGTGTCAAAGTTGCAAAAATGTCAATATTCACCCGTCAATATTTCAAAAACAGTTTAAGTTAGGTATAGGGAAGGCTGATGAAAGTCCTACTAAAATCAAGGGTTTAGTTCGAAAAAGCAATAAAAAATATATATTTCCATTTAGAAAAACGAAGTTGGTACCTGTCCAGGAAAAACTGAACACCCTGAATATGTAAATATATTTTCATTTTGTGCAGCTCGGGATATTAGACAACCCTGTAGAAAAAAAAATTAAGTTATCTCTTTTATTAACCCAGATATTGGACTTACGCGCACTAGGTGGACACCCTGTATAGTAGTTTAAAAAAGTATTTTTCAGTTTTTCAAAGATACCCAAACTCTATATACAGGGTTCAATTACATTTAAAAGTGAAATATAATTTAAAATAAGAAAGATGTACATGGTGTTAGTTTTTAATTCAACTTTTTGTTTCAAGTTATTTGACTTACTGTTTTCAAAATAACTCTTTAAAAGCCTGATAATGGTGATTTTCTCTTAGATTAGTATAAAGGATACCTTTAAAAATTACCTTGGTTACGCAACTGATTTTAATTTTTGCGTGCAAACGTTGCATGTTGGCTTCACACTTACCAAACATTAGGTATAGGTTTTTTAATTTGTTATGCAGCAAAGTGCTGAATGATGCCTTAGCTTCTTGCTTGGATTCTTGTTTTGATCGTATTTAAGCATGTGTGTAGGTAACTCCAAAAACTAACACATCAGCCATATTTTAAAAAATAACAAAAGCAATTCCATAATATAATATAGTATATATATATACTATATTCCGTAAAATGATAAGGAAGCCAGCCAGCACGCCCCTGAAAATCCGTAAATATGGCGTGACAAATATAGCGACCGAATAACCAAACAAAACTTGGCAAAATTTTTCTGTGGAAAGACAGTTTTGAATATAAAGAATTCATTTTTCCATACACTTGACACTGACGCACCATTTTCTGAAGAATAGTAATAAAATCCTTATGAAAAACACCGAAAAATTCACAAAAGCAAAATTCCGACTGCCAGCAACACCGCACAAAAGAAATACTATAAAATACTACGATTCTCGGGCTTGTTAGCGGCATCAATGGACATGCGGATTGGAGTAGGGAGCAATGATGCCTGTTCATTCCATTTTTGCGTTATGAAGTTAGTTTTTATCGCAACGTTTTTAACAAAATATGATTTATCTACTTAACTAGGAAACGGAGAAATATTTTTATGTAATATTTTAACCTTAACCCATAATCATGGTAGTTTAAATGTGAAAATATAAATTACACAATTGACAGTTTGGCAACAGTTTTTCGTACAATCATAAAGTAGACCTTGCAGTTGACCAGATAAAGAGTAAACAAGGGGATCACTGATTGCTTTAAAATGTAAACAATTATATCTCCCTTGTCTTATAAATCTATGGTTCTAGCCCTTTCGCAGGTAAATACACATTTGTAGCGAGAGTTTATACGAGGAACTTGAAATGAAAACTGGCATAATAAAGATGGGCAATCTAACTTATTATGAAATAAATTAAATAGTATTTTTAAACTTGCTGTTATTCGACGATACTCAAAAGAGGTGAAATTAAATCTATGAAGCAGGATATTATGGTTGTATCTCTCTGGATAAAAACCATCCACTTTAAGTAACAGAAACTTTAAGAATTTACGTTGTACGCTCTCTTTAGAGAATACTTTTGATAGGCATATTGTGGATAGGCATATTGTGGATACCAAATAACTGAGCAATATTCGAGCTTTGACCTTACTTAAGAGTTATACAGAGCTTTCAGAGCAACCTCATTTGAAAATGACTGACAATTTCGAACAATACAGCCGGGAATTTTTAATGCGGATGTAGTAATTAGCAGTGACATGATTGGAGAATGTGAGTTTTGACTCAAATATGACCCCTAACTCTTTTTTGCAGTTACAGCGATCGAGTACGACAGAATTTAGCGTATAGCGTATAATTAATTTAGCGTTATTAGATTAAGGTATCATTAATATATTTAGTTAACATCAACATCATCTAAAAATTGTATTTGTAGTAGACTACAATAAAATGTCGGAGTATTCTGATGTCGACTGTTAATATACCATCTTTTTAGCATAGACCATAAATTTAAAAATGGCTTACCAAATATCAGGGGTCGGAAGTATTACTTCGACATTTCGCTTAATATATGATACAAATATAAATGTGACAACACATCTGATGCCATTTCTGCTACCTGCATTTAAAGTTGTTTCAGAATTGTTCCATCTTGAGTCAACGGAAATACAAATGGGCAAAATGCCAAATATAAAATTTTAGCAATGACCCAGAACGAGTTCAGGCCGGTTTTTTGTGAGTGGTCGAATTGGGGTTTTTAACTATTTATATTATTTTGATAATTTATTTTATGTTCAAATAATTCTTATATAGGCGTAGTAATTTTATACAATAAGTAACATAGCAATTAATTGCTGAATAATCGATATACTTTATACTTATATTTTTTTATGAAATTATGCCTTGTTCCTACCATAGAAGTGTGAATATTATAGATAATTTATTTGAAGGAGATGCCGAAAACAACTACTCCACGGGCAATGGACCTCGACTGATACTGGTATTGCATTGCAGACCAACCATCAGACACTAACCGGTTTCGCGCTTGTTGTGCGCTCGTCAGAGTGCCATAGGTAGTGAAATCGGTGAACGATGTTGCGACATGATTGCCTAATAGGTATCGTGAATGTTAGTAGTGGCACAACGGTGTTGTTTCTCACCACTACTAATATTATAGATAATTGACTAACTATACTTTTTAAAATATTGATCTCAAAAACTACTTTTGCTCACAATGCTGAAATAGTGGATTAGCTTTGGACCTTTACCTAATATCTCATTTTTATTACAGGTTGAATTCCCGATGATACATATTGCGAAAAGGACCAAGGAAGATGAAAACAACATTGAAGAAGAATTTAAATGCTCCGAGATATTTGTAAATCGGTTATCATGTTAACGCTATTGTTAATAATTTTAAAGTTATTATTGTTATTTTTACTAAGTTTATTATTGTTTAATTTATCTGTGGCTATTTCACATAATTTATTAATATTTTAAATAAAACCAAACAAACTAGTTAATATCCTCTAAATATGTTTATATGGCCATCTTGATAAATCTTCAAGAATTGTTTATTAATTTTAAACATTTTGAATATTTTCTAATTGTTTTTTTATTTAATATAAAGCAGTGATCATGTTTAAGCAGTGATTTGTATTTTTTGTAATTATTTATTTAACAGTTAATAATATTATATAGTTACTGATGTGCACTAATATAAAAAAAATAATATTTGTTCTTTCCACCATCTTTATATAAAATGTTTTACCATTTTTGTAGTTGATGTATTTAGTTGTAACATCCACCAAAACCTCTTTCTTAAATATTTATGAGTGTGCGTCCGTCTAGCTGCTTCTCGAAACAAATAGGGCATAGTGTTGCTCTTGAATGATGTAACGATGCTGCAACTAACGTAAAACTGCTGTAGGCAACTAAAGTAAAATGTACATTCTCATTATTACCAGTTACATATTTTTTATTTTACCCATCACAATAAGAAAAAACACCGAACAATTGGTGTACTCAAACTTCGTCTAAGTTTACATAACTTCTGTGAATTCACCGACGTACAGGCCACTAGAAGATGCGAGCAGTCACCGCCGGTCTTTCCTGCATGGTCACCCATGCAAGTACTAACTGCGGCCGACCTTGCTTGGCGTTCATATCGATAATATGAATGCCAAGTTGCTACCACGGCTTACCCTCGTATTTTGATCAATCTTTAAATATTATTATAAAGAGATACTTGTTATACGCTATACAAGAGCTATTACACGAGACAGCATAGCAACATGGACATTCAACCATATCAACCAGTAGTTATCTAGGGCCGATTTCATATCAAAATGATGCTCGTTGGCATGTGTTCATCAGGAAGTGACCAAAGATGAAGGTAGAGAAGGTGAGGATGAAGAAAAAGGTCTTGATATTGATCTAAAAAAGTGTTGGTCAATGACCGGAGGGTGTAAAAGAATTTAGAGGGTTGTTGATGATGTAATGTATATTAATTAATAATTATTGCTCATTAAAAATAGTAATTAATAATTAAACAAATAGTAAATGGCTGCGTGCTTAAGATGAAAAAAGCTAAACTATGATTGGTATAATTTTAATTGAGAAAAAAAAATGGTGGCATTCTGAGTGCGTACATGGGAGGGGTATGTCTAAATTAATATTATTGATGTAAATTATTAGAAAAAGAAATATGACTGTGTGCTTAAGTTGTGAAGAAATAAAGCTGAACTCTAATTGGCTGAATTTTAATTGAGAAAAATAAATGGATGCCTTCCGAGTGCTGTAGGGTTATGGTGTATTCTGATTTATGATAAAAAAATTCCAAGATAGTCACTTGATATTTTTTTATTTTTTATGCAAGAGGAACTATATATATATAACAAATTGTAAATTAATAGGGCTTCGGTCAGGTTGGACTGGTAATTAAAGTAAACTCAGGTTTACTATGCCGAGCTTTCGACAATGTTTATTGTCTTTTTCAAGGCTACAAATAAAATACAATTTGCAATAAGACATATAACTAATTAAATTTGAAATACTTACTAGTAAGTTGAGATTATTAATGAAATTCACTGCCTTCAGGTATGATGATAAAATACATTGTTTTATACTAAATTCTTACATTATTAGAACAATTGTTGTTAGTTTATATTTAAATTATTTCATGTAAAACAAGAAACAAGTAAATGCAAAAGACAGGAACTGGTATCTCCACTACTCTTTTTATATAAAATATATTTTTTACCTTTAAATTCCTAGTATTTTGTAGTGGGGATAACAATGAACAAATCATAGCTTCCTAGTATTATTACTATTACCAATCTAAGTGCCAACCTAAATTTTCCACGTAATTTGAATTTAAAAATTTTTTTTAATTTTAATATTCAGAACATTATTAGTGATCAATAAAACATCAGAACAAAAAACAACAAAACAAGACTCATTAACTCAATTAAATTTATTACATATGAATAGATAGAGCTAAGGCCATCAATGTCTGTTCTTTTATTCATCGGATTCAAGGTTATGTTAATCTCTACCATTTCTAAAAAGAGACGCTTAGTTAAGTTATTTTCAGATAAAGCAATTTTAGTTTTATTGTAATTAATATTATGGCCAGAAGCCAGAATCAATAGCATGTTCAGATAAAGCACAGGAACGCTTTTCAATTCTAACATCACTCTTATGTGAGACAATAAGATTTTTTAAGTTTCTGGATGTTTGTCCTATATATTTCATGTCACAATTATGACAAGGTATATTATAAACTACATTATTTTTTCTAAACAGATCATCCTTATCTTTGAGTTTAGTACACAACTGTCCAATAGGTTTAACATTTTTCTGAGCTATCTTAATATTATTTTCTGCCTTGAATAAATTGATGACTTTTGTAGACAATTCTTTAATAAAAGGTAATGAGCCATAAGTAATATTAACTACATTCGTAGTTTCTAATGTGTCTCCCTCATTGCGTAATTGTCTCAGGGTGATCGTATTATATAGATATTTTTTCAAAATTCTAGGTGGGTATGAATTGTTAAGAAGTATCCCATACAATTTTTTTATACTGTCGTCCCTCATGGATGGATGACAAATCTTATAAATTCTACTCTTCAGTGCCAAAATTAAATTAATTTTCACTTTTTCCTGTATGATATGAATTGTAATTAATATATCTTCCTGAGCTAGTAGGCTTAATATACCAATCTAGTTTAATTACATTATCTGATGTTCTCAGTAGCTTAGTATCCAAGAAGGGCACACTATTATTTGTTTTATCTTCTATCGTAAACTGAATGAAATTGTTGTAGTTGTTGAACACATTCAAGGTTTCGTCTTTACCCCAATGAGGGATCGAACATATAATATCATCTACATATTTTTTGATAAAGGGTAAGTTAAAATTCAATTTAGGTGTACAATCATCTAACAGATCATCCATTACAATTTGTGCTATAATAGGAGACAAACTAGCTCCCATTGGGGTACCTAAAATTTGCTTATAATACTCATTATTAAAACTAAAGTACGTTGTATCAAAAATAAACTCAACCATATTAAGAAAAAACTCCAGAGTCATGCCACGATATATCTGTATGTCATCAAATCTTTTTTCTATACTTTTTCTTACTAAATTAAATGGAATATTACTAAACAATGAGACGACATCCAAACTAACTATCACATAATCTACAGGAAGTTGCTTATTGTTAATAAAATCAGAGAAATCAAAAGAATCCTTGATATAATATTCATTATCCCGACTGTAGGATTGTGTAAAAATGTTAGTGACAAACTGAGCCAAGTTACTATTAGGTGTATTAATACTAGAAATAATTGGTCTAACACTCAAAACTCGTTTGTGGATTTTAGGTAACCCATAAAATTTAGCAGGAACAGGATTATAGTTCTTTAATCTTTTTGCTTCTAAATCAGTTAACACATCATTTTCCTCTAACTCACACAACAGTAAGACAGCCTTCTGAGTGAAGGTGGAAGTTGGAAACTATTTAATTTCTTATAATATAATTCATCAGTCAATATATTCAACGATTTATCCATGTACTGCTGTTTTGTCATCAACACCGGAACATTACCCTTATCTGATCTCGTAACAATCAAATCATCATGACTATTTAAGAATTGCTTAGTTTTATAAAAAAGTTTATTGAAAAAACTATTATTACAATTAGGTTTATGAAGAAAATTAGTTAAAACATTGGTGACTCTAGCCCTAAATAAGTCTCATCTTACTAGTAAGTATTTCAAATTTAATTAGTTATATGTCTTATTGCAAATTGTATTTTCTTTGTAGCCTTGAAAAAGACAATAAACATTGTCAAAAGCTCGGCATAGTAAACCTGAGTTTACTTTAATTACCAGTCCAACCTGACCGAAGCCCTATTAATTTAAAATTTGTTTTTTAACTAGTCGGTCGTGACTACCCTGGGTTTTTATTTTTTAATAGGAATGGGGTTTTACCAAGATAAAAGTAGACAATTTGGATACGATGTTGCAAACAATCTAAAAACATGGACGAAAACTAATATCAAGTTAGCTGCTGTAAGGAATAGAAAATTTTTTTTGTTGAATTGCCGAAGATTAGGTGTCATACCGTTACATATTACAAACAACACACAGAACATAGGAAACTTAATTGACGTACATGCTGGTAGAACAGGACAGAAAATTAATAATTTTAACAACAGGTTAAAAAGCAAAATTTTGAATTTAGAAATTAAGATAACTCATAGTCCCACACAGCACACTATTTCCACAGGATATCCTAATCAAGTCCTGATATCCCTGCCTGGGATTATTATCCTGAGGATGTTTTCAGGACAAATTTATAAGGCAACTTCATCCTCAAAATGTCCCAGTAAAGGATATCCTAGGCAAGTCCTGAATGAATATCCTGTAAATATCTCTTGAGGCTATTATGATTCCAGTAACATCCGCAACGGAAAGTCCTATATTCATTAAGTCTGGATATCCCATAAATATTTGCTGAGGCCATTTTTGGGCATATTTTGAAAAATAGTTATAATTTATTGGGAGATAAATCTAAACAAATGCTAAAATAAGGTACCTATACCTACCTACATCAGTAGGAAATTAAGGTGGCATGTAACTAAAACAAATTATTATATTTCTCTCATAATAGCTAAGTGCTAAGTTACGAAAAGGGTAATAAAAATAATTAAGCCATAGCTTTTTTGAAATTAATATTGAAATAAACAATGCCTAGGTAATAAAATAATATCAATGAGCACAAATTAATTACTGAAACAAGTTAGTAATCAATAAGCTTAGTTTATGTTATAATATGATGATAAAGTCGAGCGAGCTTTTCCATGATGTGGAAAGGAACAGCTTCTTCCTGTTTTGATTGGTTAAAGAGGCACGTAATTTATTTTCATCTAATCATACCGTGAGGAAGCTGTTCATCCGTCTCGGTTTAATTCTGTTCACGTGATCGCGTCTTAACGGAACACGGAAGTATGGAAGTCACGGAACGAAAGTGAAAGTAGCCATCTTGCGGCGCAGTGTCATGTTGATGGGATACGTGTGCACAAATTCTTTGCAAATTACTGAGTTTCAGTAATTTGTCTATGTGTGATATGATGATTGTGATGGAAGTGATAGTCATAGATAAAATATAATAGTTTCTGTTATATTCATCACTATGATTAGTTTAATTAATTTATCTGCGATTTGATTACTGATTTATGGTGTGTGGCTCTGTGGCACTGGTATGTATAATATGGTTCTTGTGGGATTGATGTATTATTTTGTTAATAAAAATAAAATATCTTTTAGGATAGCAATCATGTCCTTTGTAATTGTAGAGTGGTCAAGTGGTGGCGTATCTATAGTACACGAAAAGTGGCTAACCCCTGTAAAAAAGGAAGTATTTTGGCCACCTTTTAAAGATCAGAATAGATTTGATAGAGCACTTAAAAAGGGTGAATCCTTTGAAGAAACATGGAATCTTCATAATGTCACAAGATGCATGTATGCAACAGGTGGGTGTAACCTCTTTATGTAATATGTTCAAACTTGTGTGCTGTATTTGGAAATATATCTTGATAGTTTAGTTTTAAAATTGACTTCCGTGAAATTTTGCAGAAATGTAGGTTATTAATTACTTTCTTAAATTATGTACCTTTTTACCTATTACAGATAATTTTGAAAAAGCACGGACAAAATGGAAAGAAGCAGAAAATACTTCTAACTTAGATACGGACTCTGAAAATTTTGATAATAATAATAGGATAAGAAAAGGGTTAGACCTTTGAGATTATTAGACAGTGATGATGAAAGTGATTGTGGACGTCCCACTAAATACTAAAATACTCTGTAGACCACCACAACCGAGAGCAAAGCTGCCTTTTGGAGAGGATTACACAGGAATAAATGAGTTACCCGCAATATTTTAGAATATATTATTTTCACTAATAAATTGTTTTATTTTCCAGTTCCTTCTTGCAAAAACTGAATGCATAGATAGAAGTGCATTTTCAAAGTGATTCTAAGTATTTAAAAAATTGTCTCATGTTTATATAGAGTTGGCCATGTCACAATTACAAAGCTTGTTGTAATGGAAAAAAAGAAATGGATAATGCAAATCGTTGAAGATAAACAAAAACAATTAGACAGCACATTGATATAGAAATTTACTTAAGCAGCAGGCAGCTGACCCTTACCAGTGGCATTTGCGGATATGTTACTTCTCTATCTAACATTACTAAAAATAGCTCTATTCTTGTCTTGTGCAGTGCACTGTACTTTGTAATCGTAGAATGGCCAACGGTGTATGTATAAATCAGAAAATAAATGATTTAAATTCTCAGGGCGCGACAAGTTCAAAAGTAATCAAGCTAAAAGGTGCATTAAAATCCCAATAGACAGCCTGAAGAGTGATACGCCAACGTGCCCTTATAGAACAGATAGGCGTGAGTTCCTGTGGATTGGTGAATTGTGCGTGTGATGCGTAGTAGTGTGTAAATGAGCTAGCAAATGGATCAGAGCAGTTGTGTTGTGTTGTATGCTATGCTATGCTATACCATGTATAGTAAAGTATGACTCATCGAACACCTGGCGTCTAGAGATCATCCGGTTTCATAGTATGATGCAATATTTAACAATATCTGGCGACGGTATTTTAAAAAAAGCTGACGCCGATAAAAATTAATTTAATACAGCGCGTCAGCAATAAAAAAAAAATATTAAGTGATAATACATATGAATGACATGCTTCTGTTTAAATAATATCTAATTCTCCTATTCTCTATAAGAAGCAATATACATAGTAATAATATACCACTTATTCCCCACACAAGTCATCTAGAATCAAATATATCATAATATAAACAGTAGTAATATACTCGTGAGCATAATGTAATAACTAAAAAACTGACTTGTTGATAAGGGGATAAGAGGGGAGCTACCCGTAGCTCCCAGGAGGTGAAACACGTGTCAAGAGGTTAACGAACGCTACAAACAGACAGGTCTAAAATTGTTTGAATGATCTTGAATGCTTGGTCCATTATTGATTATTAAAGGGTATAGTATAAGGTACAGAGCATGTAAAACACATATTGAACTCAAGACTAATATATTCCACATGTTTTATTTTACTCAACAGTATCAGCAAGATTTATTATTAATACATATGAATGTTATGCTTCTGTTTTCAATATTTAATCCTATAAGAAGTAATATACATAGTAATAATATACCACACCAGTCATCTATCATCAAATGCATCAAAATATGAACAGTACTAATATGCAGCCCTTCCTCACATATCATATCATGATGTAATATCTAAATATAAAATATGAATATCTGGTTTCAATAATTTGTGGAGGCAAGTCGGTATGACTCATCGAACACCTGGCGTTTAGACAGTATCCGGTTTCAGAGTATGATGCAATAGCTAGAAATATGAGTTCGGGTGAAGTCGGCTAACATCGGAAGAAGCAGCCATTTGATTGGTTCAAATCCAGATTAGCCCCGCCCCCTCTCCCATACTAAAAAGTGAATACTCAGATGCTTTGTACGTAGTGTTGTCAGTTACAATGAAGTGCGAACATTGCGGAAAAGATTTCTCCTACAAACGCAGCCTAGTGCTACATATTCGTGACTACTGTTCCGTTCTTCATAAAAAGAGGAAAAGTGATAATGTGCCTTCTACATCTGCAATAAAGAAACAAAATAATAATGCACCATCTTCACGCAATATTAATTAAACTATTCCAGCGGTCTGTGAAAACTGTGGAAAACATTTTTCTTACAAACACAGTCTAGTGCGACATATTCGCAACTACTGTCCTATCCTACACAGCAATAGAAAAAGGAAAAGCGATAATGTGCCTTCTACATCTGCTCCAAAGAAACAAAAGTATGATGTACCATCTTCCAGCGATGTTAATACAGCGAACTCGATACTCTGTGAACGTTGTGGAAAAATATTTTCAAACCCGTCCAACCTCCGAAAACATAATCAAAACTCCTACTGTGCGGGCAATAATGTAGCAGATAGAAAGAAAATTGATCGACCAATTGAGAAAAGTGTCGGAAACGGAGTTGAAAAACTTTCTAGCGGGTTCAAAAACAGGATAGCCAGTTACCGTTTCAGTAGCCCTAGAACACATATCGATTACAATGATTTCTTTGAAGTAAAACAGAAGGTGTTTGATAGAATCAATGAATATTTGCAAAAGTATCATGCTCTCAAAGTTAATTTTGAAGTGTATGGTTTTTATGTTATACCCGAAAAGGAAATGTCTGATATCAAGTCATTTAATACCAAAAACAAGGTGATAACCCCGTCATCAGATCTTCAGCAGATTTTCGAAGATTTTATGAAAGAGATGACTTCACAGGCCTCCTCATTTGAGGAACGAGACTCTGGATGGGCTTTAAAACATATAATGTTTCTGGATGTGAACATCAATAAATTTACACCACTATCAGCCTCTTCATATATTAAGCTTCCCAAATCCATTGAATGGAAACAAGCCGTGTTAAATATTAAAAATAATGATAGAGCATGTTTTGCTTGGTCCATTATTGCAGCCATATATCGTGCACAAGGGAATCCTCAGAGTACCAGTTCATATCCCCACTACAACACACTGCTAAACTTTAATGGTTTGAAATTCCCCATGAGCTTGAAGGATATATCTAAATTTGAGAAAATAAATAACATCTCAGTAAACGTGTTTGGAATAGAATCCGAGTTCAAAGATGGAAAAATGGTGACAGAGGTGGTAGGACCCTTACATTTCACTTCAAACAGACAAGATACACATGTTAATTTGTTGCTGGTATCAGACAACGCGGGTAACAACCACTACTGCCTCATAACAGATATGTCTAGATTAGTTTCTAGGAAAAAATCAAATCATCATAGTGCAAAGATACATATTTGTGATGGATGTCTACAGACCTTTAAGAAGGTTGAACAACTAAAACAACATGAGAAAAATGACTGCAATCATATATGTACAAAAATACCAACCACCCAGTTGAAGATCAATAAGTATGGTGAAAATATACCTGAAAATATCCTTAAGTTTGTTAATTTTGAAAGACAATTATCGGTTCCATTCGTAATCTATGCAGATTTCGAGAGTTTACTAAAACCAATTCATCATAATGAACCTAGTGACAATAAATCCTTTACTGTGAAAACCTGCGAACACGAACCATACTCTTTCGCTTTCTACGTAAAGTGTAATTTTGATGACAAGTTATCGAGATTCGTATCATATCGAGGCCCAAATGCTGCACAAATATTTATTGAAAAATTGGACAAAATATCTTTGGACTTGTATAACAACCACCTCAAAAATGTTAGGGATATGCTACCGCTTTCTGATCAAGAAAAAACCTCTTACAGAAATGCTAATCACTGTCATATCTGCACAAAGCCTTTCAAGACTGAAGACGTAAAGGTTCGTGATCACTGCCACTTAACAGGACATTTTCGTGGTGCTGCCCACTCTGTATGCAATTTAAACTACAAAGTGCCAAAGTTCATACCAGTTTTCTTCCACTGCCTCAGTAATTATGATGGACACCTCTTTCTGTCGAAGCTAACATCTAAAAAGGAAAGTGTTTCTGTGATAGCGCAAACCAAGGAGAAATACATCTCATTCTCCAAATCAATTCTGGTTGAAAAATCTTCAGATCCAAAAGTACCAGACACATATTTGAAGCTAAAGTTTGTTGACTCGTTTCGCTTTTTAGCCAAGTCCCTCGATAAGCTGAGTAAAAACTTAGAACATCACCAGTGTATCGAAACAAGAAAGTGCTTTCCAGATGATGACGAGTTTAAGTTAATCAGACGAAAAGGTGTTTTTCCATATAGCTATGTGGGCTCATTTGATAAGCTGGAAGAGAAACAATTACCACCAAGAGAAAAATTTTACAATGATTTAACCCTGGAATCCATTTCTGATGAAGACTATGAACGGGCAAATAAAGTGTAGGATACCTTCAACTGTAAAACTTTAGGAGAGTATGCAGATGTATATTTAAAATCAGATGTGTTGCTATTAGCTGATGTGTTTGAAAACTTTAGAAAAGTGTGTTTGGAGCAATACAAATTAGACCCCGCCCATTATTTAACAGCTCCGTCACTAAGCTGGGACGCGATGCTACGTTACACAAACATCGAGCTCGAACTTTTAACAGATGTCGATTCTCTGCATTTCTTTCGCAAAGGAATTAGAGGAGGTGTGGCTCAATGTAGTAAAAGGAAGTCCATTGCCAATAATAAATTTTTACCAAATTATGATCCTACTAAGCCAACTTCACATATCATGTACCTGGATGCAACAAACTTGTATGGTGCAGCAATGAAAGAATGTCGTCCCACTGGAGGCTTCAGGTGGCTCGAAAAAGAGGAAATTGATGCTTTTGACTGCTCTAACATCGACAACAACTCACCTAAAGGATATATCTTGCAGGTAGATTTGGAATATGTAACAAGCCTGCATAATGACCACAACGATTTGCCATTCTGCCCCGAAAGTATGATACCACCAGATTCTAAATACCCTAAATTAATTCCGAATTTACATAATAAGAACCGCTATATTATTCATTATAGAAATTTAAAACAGTGTTTGAAATATGGACTGAAACTGACAAAAATCCATAGAATTTTAGAATTTTCACAATCAACGTGGCTGGGGTCATATATCGACTTAAACACAAATCTCCGAAACTGCTAGGAACGAATTTGAGAAGGATTTGTTCAAACTAATGGTAAATTCAATTTTTGGTAAAACAATGGAAAATGTCGACAAAAGACAAAATATTAAATTGTGTTCGTGTTGGGAGAATAGAAAAGGTAAATTAGGAGCAAGAGCCTTAATAAGCCAGCCCCATTTTAAATCCTGTTCCATATTTGATGAGAATTTAGTAGCAATTCATTTAGATAAAACAAAAGTGGTGTATGACAAACCGCTATATGTTGGTTTTTCAATTTTGGATATTTCCAAGACCATCATCTACGAATTCCTTTATGGCTACATAAAACCTATGTACGGTGATAAAGCAACTGTTTTATATACGGACACAGATTCCCTTGTCTTGGAACTCTTTACCGAAAACCCGTATGAGGACATTAAGAAGAATCTTCAGTATTTCGATACATCAAATTATAAACCAGATAACATCCACAATATGCCTAAAACAAAATCAGTCGTAGGAAAGATGAAAGATGAGTACGCTGGACGATCCATCGAAAGTTTTTATGGAATAGGTGCCAAGGCGTATTGTGTAAAAGCAGGTGATGTCATGAAAAAGGCAAAAGGAGTATCCACAAGTGTTGTTAAACATCAAATAGACTTTTCCGATTATGTTAAAATCGTAGAAAATGGTGGCATAATCTTCCGAAAAATGCATATATTTACATCAACTTTGCACACCATCCACACTGAACTGAAGAATAAAGTAGCCTTGTCATCAGCTGACGATAAGAGGTATGTCATACCGAGCGATGTAAATACGTTAGCCTGGGGACATCATCGCCTTTCTCCACCAGATCAGGAGCGTAACATAAATTTGGAAAGGTTGCTACAAGTAGCTGAAGAGATGATTGGGGGAGAGGAGGAACCACAACTAGATGTTAATTTATCAGATATTGATATATCAGATTTTAATTCATCAGATTTTGATGTATCAGACTTTGATTTAAACTTATTTAATATGTAATTATATAAATAATTCGATATGAGTCTGCTTGTTATCCAATTACGTAAATAAACTATTAGTATGTACATGTAGGTTTTATTATTTCATTTATATTGTAATTTATTAGATTTTGATATGTAATTGTGTTAATAAATTGATATGACTTTGCTTATTTTCTAATTATGTAAATAAACTATTAGTATGTACATATATTTTATTATTTTGTCATATTTGGGAATATTTATTCCCATATGTGTTCACAAGTTTAATAGTTAATAAAACTACCATTATATATAAATATTTGTTTTATTATTCCATTATAAAATACAATACTTAATATGAAACATATCGGCTACATTTTTGTAGCCCCCGTGCACATACATGGCAAGTTGCTTGTGAACTCGGAGGACCATCTATATGTGATTGCCATTCTGGTAGGATGTAATGCACGAGACAGGGTAGTTGAATTTGAAGCTCAAATTTTTGGGTATATTCTCGTGGAAGCTTAGACTATGTATGAAGTAGTTCCATAGCAGTTACATTTGAAATTAGATATTCCAGAGGAAAGTGTGACAGCTCTTCTTTAGTGAAGTTGTACAAGCTTTCATTGTTTTTGTGTCTATTTATCAGCTCAGTCGATAAACATTTTGAACAACACATTTGTTGGGACATGATGATTGAAGAGTCGTAATAATCACTTTAAGCACTAACAGGGAGGAGCACACTGTTATATACCAAATCATGAAATACTCTGCAGAATATTCCACTCTACAGTCAATATTTGTAGGAGGTGTATAGGTGGGGGGTCTACTGTAGATGTCCAGCCAATCAGAGTCTTCCATTATATTATCTTTTTTCCTTAGGCGTAGTTTGTACTCGGTGCTGTTGGTGGGTATTGAATAACTCAAAGTGGTAACGTGTTTACTTACATATAGCTCCATCCTTCTCCATTTAGAGGGCCAGCTTTCATTTCTCGTCCCATTACTGTCAAAGCATACAAAAACCTCCTTTGTATTACAAGGATACTGCACAAAAAGTACGTTCTGAGAAATGGCTTGTAGTACTATAAGCTGTGAAGCGTTCATTGTCGTATCTACCTAGCAACTAAGATTATCATAGATTATATCTGGGTTTTATATGTGTAGGTACCGGTCACACCGGTACCGCTCACAGACCGATACCGGTTATACCGGTACCGGTCACACAGGTACTTATAACTTTCTATATCCCTTCTCCCAATAACCTCATTGTTTTGATCAAAAACTTTAACCTTATGTAACAAGAAAACACATTACTGTTTTGCTTTTAGTAGTAGTTTTAGCTACAATTTCAATATGTCGACGTCATTACATGTAAAGTATTCAATAGTCATTTGAGTTCGTTCAAGCGTTTATCTTCTTTAATAATTTTACCACCCTAGAAATGATTTGATTTTAATAAATAAAACAGAATATATTTAATTTGGTTTTTATTTCATCATAAAGCTAGGACATTATAAAATGTTCATACAGATAATACACATTAGATAAGGCACATATACATATATTCTTTGAATGATATAAACATTTAGGTGCAGAATGCTTCAAGCGGGGTTGTTCTTCAAATTCTATAATTGGTTTCGATGAAAACGTCGAAGATATTCAGCTTTCTCTCTTCCTTTAATATAAATCTGTTCTGTCTTTGAAGTCAAATCCTCGATAATATTGTTAAATTTATGTAGTTGTGTAAAACCCTCTTCCCATTGAATGCAGTGATGATGTTTAGTTACCCAATTAGCTTCTTTTTGAAATTCTGATGGAAGCGCATCAAATGAAAAAGGTGGTTTGAAAATATAATGACATATGCGTTCACCATCAAATCCTGCCAACTCTTTAACTATGAATTTATTTTTTTCCACCTTGAAGCCTTGTACATCTAAGATTAATGGCATATTTTCAAATTTGTTAGTTTCTTCAGTACAACACTTTTCAAACTATACAATTCTATTGCTTTTCTTAATTGTTTCAATTTTTTCCTGTGTTCTTGCAGGGTCTTTCTATACTCAGATATCATTATCAACTGAATTTATTATTTATGTTACTGTGTTTATGTATGCTAGACCTGTCTAACAATTTTTGTCATTGGATTATATCGAAATACACGATCATGCAAAATTAGACAATAAGCTGTTGTTTCATTCGGGACATTCTCAATCATATCCATCTCGATTCTAAGTACGACGGAACCCGACTGCATACTTTCCTTTTGTCGAGAACAGTCGATGTGAGCAATGGGTGATATGGATTTAAATTCTTTGGGTGTAAATACTGGTTCATTACCTGCCTCATAGTAGGAGGAGCGAAAATTAGAAAACATTTCATATAGTGTAGCGTATTTATCATCTTTGAAGTCGAGGAATAGATCATTGTAAGGATATCTTTCAGAATTTAAAAATACTCTTATATTTGTCAGATTGCAATTATCAAATTTGCTCATATTAGAAGTGATTTTACTTTTCTTATCAGTTTGAAGAGCGACAATCACATGTCTTGGTGTTTCCAGCTTAGTGGTAGTCTTTACAGGCCAAGTCTGTCTTGTAGTTTGAGGAAGAGAAGAGTATTCTACAAGTTCCCAACTTCTAAACGGGAGTGCTATTTCAATATTTTTATCTAAAATGTTGGTTAAAGCTAATTGCTGTGGTATTGCAACAGAAACATGAGGTACCCTCCAATAAAGTTTATTGATATTAATTTTCGGTTTTTCCGAATCATCAACAGCAGTTATAGCTTCAAGGTCATTACTGCTTCGAATTAGAACGAGTTCTTAGCGCATTCCCAAAATGATACGTTTGTAGTCTTCGAAGAAGCCCATTAGAAATTTTAGTGGGATGCATACATTAAATTTACTACTATCAGGTAGTGTACTATCTTTAGGAAACCACCCAGCATTTTGAAGTTTAACGCTTTCACTTTCATTGAAAGACAAATACCCTTTAAGAGTAGATGTTAATCCTACATTTCTAACGGAATCAATGATAATACCATTCATCTCATAACGAATCTCTCTAAATAGAAAAGCAAATGCATTATTAATTAGTTTCAATTTAGTAGCTGGTGTTCCATCGTCCTTAGTTAAAGTCCCCTCTAGGTATAGCATACTGTTACATGGTAGAGTGTATGTGTCCAACTCTTGGATGGGAATCCTAATTTCATCATTATAATCAAATTTAGAAGTCGCGAAGGGTTGATAATTATGATATTCCAAGTCGACAATAGAGTTGTCTACAATAGGTTCCTGCAGAACATTTAAAATATCCATTATATGAGTACTTCTAAACCAAGAGATTGAAGAAAGACTTTATTTTGACGTGTTACTCTAGTAACGTTCTTCTTGGAACTAACTATAAGCTTGTTTTTAGGCTGCCTTTTATAATTGTTTTTAGCCACAACACATGGGACTTGACACATTATATTGTAACGAATCACCATTTTTTAAAGCTTCTTCAGATGGAGTCTCACTGTGACGACTTCCTTACGAAAATTGACGATATTTCCGTCCTGGTCAAGTATTTTAATGGTCAAGTTGTTGATTGTCTTGACAGTCACAGGGAAATATAGTATATTCAAAGGCGACTCCACTATTTTATATCCTGGCGCAACAGCTGGGAAGAACTGATGGATTATATGCACTGGTTGTCCATTCGAATATGACCCCGCCGCTATGTTGCAATCTATGCATAAAGCATTAATCTTAATTATCTGTACAGGAAAATCCGACTCGTTTAATTGATGAGCCCTAATAATTCGTTTTTTAAATCCTAAGAGATGTCCTATTGAGTTATCTGATGTAAAATCTATGTCTACATTTGTTTCGATATTAACAGTAGAAGTGTTGCGATTAGGTTTAATATCGATGAGAACGTCTGGAAATTCAACATTCTTCTGTAGATAACTATTAAGATCATCAATTTCATATGCTCCTACAGGAATAGTTATTGTCATATTACCATAAGTAAAAGTATTGTTGCTCTCATCTATGTTCGGTATAACATTAAAACTTTCAAAGTTAACCAAACCAATAACATATTCGGAGTTATCATCTAAATTTATGGGTGGATTGAATTGTGCACTTAAAACAGAACTATTTCCGGAAAGTGAAAAAGTAAAAGACATGTTGCTCAATTAACATCTATATTTGTAATAACAATATTTCCTTTAATCAAATACATTATATAAAAACTTTAAACAGAGATGACAATTATTTGAATTATCTCGTTGAAATTTATCATGATTATATTTAATTCTATTCAAGCTGTCATCACTCTGAAAATATTTTATTAATACACTTGGAGGTCTTAAGTTTCCATAACTATCAAAGTATATTATAACATTATTTTCTTTTGCGTATGCCGTCCAATGAGTACCTGGTCCAGTTGAAATGTCCAAATTGATGACTCCACACTCATTTCTGTTTATTTTTAGTGGGAGCTTGTCTTTCATAAATACTCCTCGAAAATATGGTATACGCAACTTTTTAGCAAATCTTGTCAAGTCTAGATTAGTTAATGCGCGGCGAGGCAGGTTTATTGGTAGTTTTTTTTTATAAGGTTGTAAATATAACCCCATTCCGTTTTTGTAAGGTTGTAGATATAACCCTTTTCCAACAGCAGCTTGCTCCATTGCCAAGTTATGTCTTTTATCTTCTTCAAGTTTTTCTTTGGCAGCTTTCGCATCATTGACAGCTTTTGCAATCCCAGCCGCTCCCCCTCCAATACTTCCCAGAGCACCTAATGCAGCAAACAGGGGTATGAGTGGAAGAAAACCGCCAGTCTTAGGGATTGGAATAATTCTTTGTCTTGGTGCAGATAGTTTCTTGGTTCCTATTGAAGACAGAGCTTGCTTTGCCATTGTAATCAAGCTATTGGATGGTGTGCTTCGTATACCACGTCGGGCCCTCTGAACAGCTTCATTAAAAGTTATAGTGCTCTTGCGCAGAGTACCTCCACTTTTACGTTTAGTACCTCCACTTTTACGTTTGGACGCTGTTTTTTTCTTGTGTATTCCCATTCCTAGTTTGGTTTTCGCTTTCATCGCGCCGGCCACACCTAAGGCAGCAATTTTTTCTCCTATAGAAGAGTCAGATGCTTTAAAACGTTGATAAGCTTTTTCAGCTAGTTCCTTATCTGCTTCATGCCTATGTTCTCTATCATTATATTGACTGTACTTAAGATCGTGATTTAAACATAAGGTATCTAATGGATTAATACCACGATCACCTCTAGCAAGCCTCTTAGTAAGTTTGGTACCTGGACCACAGTAGTTGTACCCAGGAATATGTAGTTCAAAAGGTAGTTTGTTTATAAGCGTATTAACAAACCCAGAACCTTTCTTTGCTCGTTTTCGACGCTGATTAATCAAAGTTGGGCTGTGTACCAGCATTATATATATTACTGAACTGAAGTAATTTCCGGTGTACACCCTTATATATAGTTTACAGACTGTGTGTTGTATCCAGTACTTCAGACGTACCCTAACAATGAAGATCGAGCAACAGAAAATTTTACTGCCAGTAGTAAATCATGATGAAATTTCCCCTGATATTACTTATAAAAAACATGGACCTCTCTTTGGAGGTTCTTCCAAGCGAGGATTACTGGTTGGTCCTTCGGGGTGTGGTAAAACTAATGTCATGATGAGTTTAATAGAACATAGAAACGGACTGAGATTTGAGAATATTTATCTGTACTCGAAAACATTGAATCAGCCTAAATATGAGCATTTGAGATTGTTACTAGGATCAATAAAAGAAATCGGTTACCACGAATATGAGGATAGTTCCGAAATAGTTCCTCCTAATAATATAAAACCAAACTCTGTTATAATTTTTGACGATGTTGTATGCTGTAATCAGAGTGTAATGAGAGACTATTTTTGCTTTGGTCGTCACGGTGATACGGATTGTTTTTATTTAACACAAACCTATTCTAAAGTACCCAAGCAGCTTTTGCGAGACAACGTTAATTTGCTAGTTCTTTTTAAACAAGATGCTAGAAATTTAAAGCATATCTATGATGAACATGTTAATGTTGATATGCCACTTCCACAGTTCAAAGATATCTGTGGCGAATGTTGGAAAGATAAATATGGCTTCCTTGTTATTGATAAGGACTGTCCACTGAAATCTGGACGGTATAGAAAAGGGTTTGATACATATATTTTACCATAAAACATGAAAAATGCTGACCGCTAGACTGCTCGGTCGACCTGACTTATAAATAAAAATGCACTCATCAATATTCATCATTACCTAACATAACAGCGATGGATAAGGAGCTGGCTAAACAGTTGGTTAAAACTCGAAAATCTGTTAGAGAAAAATATAGGAGTTTGAAGTCGGATATAGCTCAATCACAGTCACAATTAGAAAAAGACTATAAACCTATTACAGGACCGCTAAAAAAACTGCTTTCCTCGATAAAAACAGATGTTTCCATTAAGCAAGAGCCGATGCAAGTTAAATTTGAAACTCCAACATGGACACCAAATAGATCAAAGTCGATGTATATAATAAATATCTTCCTTCATTACCCATGACCATGCCGAGTTTTCTTGAAGATACCTATCAGAATACGCCCACAGTGGATGATTCAGACGACCAAAATAGTAGCGACTTAATTGATCAACAAGTTGAGAAAAGCCGTCAATATCTCCAAGACCTCTCTGATACACCGGCTTATCAGGAATATTTAGATGGATATGATTCTCTGCCACGACAATATATAGATATATCGGTACGAGGTGATGAGAAAGATAACGATCGTCAATATGGTCTTCAACATGATACCACAACCGAAAAATTTTTAATTGGAAATTCAAACGTAGAAATTGTTGGAAAGGATATACAAATGAATGGTGTAAAGTATTCTGGAACACCGGGTCTATACGAATTGTTGTTTAAAAAGCAGCCAATAGGGTACAAGCAAACCGATCTAGAAAATTATATGGATATTTTGAAGAGATCTAATGCCTACCGTAGAAACTTTAATTCCAATGAGCAAATTCGAGGCTCATCGAGTGACAAATATAGATTAATTATTAGACCATATCTGATTGAAAAGAAAATATTGAAGAAATCTACTATCACCTCACTTCCACAATCATTCTCCAAACCTCCGCCACCAAATAGACCGTTGCGTAGAACACAATCTTTAAAACATTCTAAGATGGGTGGCTTACTAAATTTAACCAATAAAAAGATTGATTATGTTTATTATAACGACCCTAATGAATTAATAGATAGATTGCGACTATTAATGGCATCACAGTCTGCCGGAAACAATGGTCACCAGAATGAAATTGTTTCTATTATCGAAGAACTAAGAGAGGCGAAAATTATTAAATAAGCAGTAATATACATCTAATACACAGTTTGTTTCTATACTTTGTACAGTAACCATGCCTATAGACAAGTTTGGTAGGCACATGTCTCGAACAAGACATATTTCATCTTTAAGTATTTCACATGCTCCAACGTTAGCAAGTTCTTCAGCATCGGCACCTTTTTACATTTGTGAACCATCCTCTCATCACTCTAAATGTATAATAACTATACGCGGGATTGTAGATACGACTGTAAGTTCTCTACGTTATTTATTGGAAGATTCGACCACCCAATATACTTTTCCAGTAAGTGGAAAAATAGAAAGTATAAATATCATACCAAAAGATGTGCCTATATCTGTGAATTCAGCTCCCATCTTAATTGATGCATATGAGTTAATTGGGCTATATGTAAATAGTGGAGATACCTTTACTTTCATTGTAAGCACTACATCCGCCAGTCGTCCATTATATGTACAATTCGTTCTACAGTGTCCTATAGCTAAAAATTAGAACACCCATTCAATAGATTATAAATGTTTGTAGTTATAAGTAGTATATTAATGTTCATATATTAGTAGTGTTAGAGATGAGTAAAGTTAAAGAAGAAATAGTTAATGAGCTACATAAACCGGCTAGGAAAAAATTTAGAAGACGGCATGTAATCATTAAAGGTCTAAATGACACAATTCAGGCTGATTTGGTCGAAATGATTCCTTATGCCAAGCTTAACAGGGGGTATCGATATATTCTGATTGTAATAAATGTATTTAGTAAATACGTATGGGCTGAACCTGTTAAAAGAAAGACCGCTAAAGATGTGGCCACTAATATGACTAAAATTTTGTCACAGATGAAAATTAAACCTCGTAACTGCCACACTGATTTTGGTAAAGAATTTTACAATAAAGAGTTTAAACAGTTGATGACCGAGTTCAACATTAATCATTATAGTACTTATTCCAATTTAAAAGCTAGTATTGTAGAAAGATCAAACCGTACACTGAAAAATATGATGTGGAAGCACTTTAGTCTTCAAGGAACTTACAAATGGATAAATATATTGCAAGATATTGTGAATCGATATAACAATACTAAGCACAGAACTATTGGATTGAAGCCTAACCAAGTAAATAGCAAAAATGCTCGAAAATTATTGCAGACAGCTTATAGTCATATAAAAACTGTTGATCCAAAACGCGCAAAGTTTAAAGTCGGTGATTATATAAGGATTAGTAAATACAGGGAAGCATTCAAGAAGGGTTATACTCCAAATTGGTCGAATGAGGTATTTAGAATAAAAAAAGTTAAAATGACTAATCCGACGACTTACCTGTTAAAAGATCAAAATGATGATGAAATTAAAGGAGCATTTTATACCGAAGAACTTCAGAAAGCTAAGTACAAAGATATATATTTGGTGGAAAAGGTATTGAGAAGGAAAGGGGATAAGGTTCAAGTTAAATGGCTCGGTCTCGATAAATCTCATAATTCATGGATTAGTAAAAATAATATAATGTAACGTAATAATGTAATGTACATGTTTTTTTCCAATAAAACACTTAATTATTATTATGCATTTTTATTTCAGTAAATTATATATGAACCTCATATGGTATATTACACATCTATGTTCTTTTTCTAATATTAATAATAATAATAAATAAATAAAACTAGAGTGGAAATTTAATATTGTATTTATTAATGAGCTTCTATAAGATTGAATTTATTGATATATTCTACAGGCAGAAAAATTTTAATAGTTTTATTTGAAATCATTTCTTTTTAAAATAAGAGCCTTGGGATATGCTTAGATTTATCCATCTCTACAAAAAATTCTTCACTTTCACATGGAATACATTTGGTGTTGGGGAGTTCGGTTTCTCCACCGCATTTGATGCATTTATATTTCACTGGAACAGGCATATTCTGCAGAATCTTTAGTGCTGCAAAACATTGACTGCAATAGTTGATCTTTGACCTTCTACAGTTCAGTAACCTTTGTTCGAATCGCAACCAAGCTTTAAACTCAACAAGAAATATTTCTGTACTAAAACTAAAAGAAAAAATTGTAAAACTAAATTGAAAATAAAGGCAAATTGAAGAACATACTTTAATTCTGTGATAGCATAAATCTCAGAAATTATGATGAAATAAAAACTATACGTTAGGCATACCTAAGTATAGTAGGTTGAAGTTGGAACTACTAAACTAATTCTTCAATACACTTGATGTATTTATACAAAATTAGTTTCCACATTTTTAATACTTGGTGGTCTTTCAAATAAGAAAAGCATAATATGTTGAAACCAGGAATCGAACCTGAGACCTATAGATTTTCAGTCCACCGCTCTCCCATCTGAGCTATTTCAACCGTAGATAATAATAATAATAATAATAATAATAATAATAATAATAATAATAATAATAATAACAATAAATAAAACTAGAGTGTAAATTTAATATTGTATTTATTAATCTGCTTCTACAAGATTGAATTTATTGATATATTCTACAGGTAGAAACATTTTAATATCAAATAAAAAGTTTTTCATATCTGCCACCATCATTTCTCGACAAAACTTCAGCAAGCTGATATTTCCTCTAAAAATTTGTCGCATAAATCTATACAATGTTGATAATTCTGCACAGTTCTTCGGCACTCTGCATGTCTACTCTCAGCATCTTGGGTGGATTGCATGTCGTACACGCTATCATGACGTTCACTGAAAATTAGATCCCTCAGCTCACCACGTATCCTTTGGATGGCAGATTGCAAGTCTTCGGCTTTGGTCCAATGCTGGGCGGAATAAAAAGCCCACATTATTATATTTGCTAAATTTTTCTATGAGCTGTAACGATGCACTTTATTACGAGTAGTAGTAGAGATGAACAAACAGTGAAGTCCCTTCAACTGACAACACTACGTACAAAGCATCTGAGTATTCACTTTTTAGTATGGGAGAGGGGGCGGGGCTAATCTGGATTTGAACCAATCAAATGGCTGCTTCTTCCGATGTTAGCCGACTTCACCCGAACTCATATTTCTAGCTATTGCATCATACTCTGAAACCGGATACTGTCTAAACGCCAGGTGTTCGATGAGTCATACCGACTTGCCTCCACAAATTATTGAAACCAGATATTCATATTTTATATTTAGATATTACATCATGATATGATATGTGAGGAAGGGCTGCATATTAGTACTGTTCATATTTTGATGCATTTGATGATAGATGACTGGTGTGGTATATTATTACTATGTATATTACTTCTTATAGGATTAAATATTGAAAACAGAAGCATAACATTCATATGTATTAATAATAAATGTTGCTGATACTGTTGAGTAAAATAAAACATGTGGAATATATTAGTCTTGAGGTCAATATGTGTTTTACATGCTCTGTACCTTATACTATACCCTTTAATAATCAATAATGGACCAAGCATTCAAGATCATTCAAACAATTTTAGACCTGTCTGTTTGTAGCGTTCGTTAACCTCTTGACACGTGTTTCACCTCCTGGGAGCTACGGGTAGCTCCCCTCTTATCCCCTTATCAACAAGTCAGTTTTTTAGTTATTACATTATGCTCACGAGTATATTACTACTGTTTATATTATGATATATTTGATTCTAGATGACTTGTGTGGGGAATAAGTGGTATATTATTACTATGTATATTGCTTCTTATAGAGAATAGGAGGATTAGATATTATTTAAACAGAAGCATGTCATTCATATGTATTATCACTTAATATTTTTTTTTTATTGCTGACGCGGAGTATTAAATTAATTTTTATCGGCGTCAGCTTTTTTTAAAATACCGTCGCCAGATATTGTTAAATATTGCATCATACTATGAAACCGGATGATCTCTAGACGCCAGGTGTTCGATGAGTCATACTTTACTATACATGGTATAGCATAGCATAGCATACAACACAACACAACTGCTCTGATCCATTTGCTAGCTCATTTACACACTACTATGCGTCGCTCCACATGCCGTCTATTTGGACTTTTAGATTGAGTAACCTAAAAAGACAGTAACCATTCCTCCTCAGGACATCTCCACATTTGTTCTTATCTAATACTCCAGATGTCCTGAGGATATTAATTAGGATGCCATTAGGACATTATCAGTAAGATCTGGGCTGTCCCATTTGGGTGTCCTAAGGATATCCTGGAGTTTTTGGAGGATTTCCTTAGGATATCCCATATGTCTGAAGAGAAGTTACAGGTACATCCTGAGGACGAACCTGTGCTGACTGGGGTAGTGTCACCAGGTATGAAAATATTTTGGACCAACTGAACATAGCTTTGAATGTTTCATTACCGGATTATATTTTTCAAGAGTTCATTAGGCGTCAGACAATTACGTATAATAAAGAATTTTTTAAAATTATTATTATACAAACTAATGTTAACAAATTACGTAATTTGGAAGAAGCCTCTTTGAATAATATTAAATTTATGGACAGTTGGTTGAAAAACTTAACGAATATCGATATTCCAAATGATATTAAAGTGTTCCTATCATTAGGAGCGAAATTTTGTCTTCCTCCTACAGTTAATGATATATCAGTACCTAGATTTTTGGCAGATGTAGAAGTTTTAATTAAACAATTTGACAGTAATAAGAAGGACTTATTTAGGGCTAGAGTCACCAATGTTTTAACTAATTTTCTTCATAAACCTAATCGTAATAATAGTTTTTTCAATAAACTTTTTTATAAAACGAAGCAATTCTTAAATAATCATGATAATTTGATTGTTACGAGATCAGATAAGGGTAATGTTACGGTGTTGATGACAAAACAGCAGTACATGGATAAATCGTTGAATATATTGAATGATGAATTATATTATAAGAAATTAAATAGGGATCCAACTTCCACCTTCACTCAGAAGGCTGTCTTACTGTTGTGTGAGTTAGAGGAAAATGATATGTTAACAAACTTAGAAGCAAAAAGATTAAAGAACTATAATCCTGTTCCTGCTAAATTTTATGGGTTACCTAAAATCCACAAATCAGTTTTGAGTGTTAGACCAATTATTTCTAGTATTAATATACCTAATAGTAACTTGGCTCAGTTGGTCACTAACATTTTAACACAATCCTACAGTCGGGATAATGAACATTATATCAAGGATTCTTTTGATTTCTCTGATTTTATTAACAATAAGCAACTACCTGTAGATTATGTGATAGTTAGTTTGGATGTTGTCTCATTGTTTAGTAATATTCCATTTACTTTAGTAAGAAAAAGTATAGAAAAAAGATGGGATGACATACAGATTTATTGTGGCATGGCTCTGGAGTTTTTTCTCAATATGGTTGAGTTTATTTTTGCTACAACGTACTTTAGTTTTAATAATGAGTATTATAAGCAAATTTTGGGTACCCAATGGGAGCTAGTTTGTCTCCTATTATAGCACAAATTGTAATGGATGATCTGTTAGATGATTGTATACCTAAATTGAATTTTAACTTACCCTTTATCAAAAAATATGTAGATGATATTATATGTTCGATCCCTCATTGGGGTAAAGACGAAATCTTGAATGTGTTCAACAACTACAACAATTTCATACAGTTTACCATAGAAGATGAAACAAATAATAGTGTGCCCTTCTTGGATACTAAGCTACTGAGAACATCAGATAATGTAATTAAACTAGATTGGTATATTAAGCCTACTAGCTCAGGAAGATATATTAATTACAATTCATATCATACAGAAAAAATGAAAATTAATTTAATTTTGGCACTGAAGAATAGAATTTATAAGATTTGTCATCCATCCATGAGGGACGATAGTATAAAAAAATTGTATGGGATACGTACTTCTTAACAATTCATATCCACCTAGAATTTTGAAAAAAATATCTATATAATACGATCACCCTGAGACAATTACGCAATGAGAGAGACACATTAGAAACTACGAATGTAGTTAATATTACTTATGGCTCATTACCTTTTGTTAAAGAATTATCTACAAAAGTCATCAATTTATTCAAGTCAGAAAATAATATTAAGATAGCTCAGAAAAATGTTAAACCTATTGGACAGTTGTATACTAAACTCAAAGATAAGGATGATCTGTTTAGAAAAAATAATGTAGTTTATAATATACCTTGTCATAATTGTGACATGAAATATATAGGACAAACATCCAGAAACTTAAAAAATCGTATTGTCTCACATAAGAGTGATGTTAGAATTGAAAAGCGTTCCTGTGCTTTATCTGAACATGCTATTGATTCTGGCCAAATATTAATTACAATGAAACTAAAATTGCTTTCTCTAAAAATAACTTAACTAAGCGTCTCTTTTTAGAAATGGTAGAGATTAACAGAACCTTGAATCCGATGAATAAAAGAACAGACATTGTTGGCCTTAGCTCTATCTATTCATATGTAATAAATTATAATCAAACAATTAATGCTGATAATGATGGTGACAGTACAATGAGTTAACGAGTCTTGTTTTGTTGTTTTTTGTTCTGATGTTTTATTAATCACTAATAATGTTCTGAATATTAAAATTAAAAAAAAAATTTAAATTCAAATTACGTGGGAAATTTAGGTTGGCACTTAGATTGGCAATAGTAATAATACTAGGAAGCTATGATTTGTTCATTGTTATCCCCACTACAAAATAGTAGGAATTTAAAGGTAAAAAATATATTTTATATAAAAAGAGTAGTGGAGATACCAGTTCCTGTCTTTTGCATTTACTTGTTTCTTGTTTTACATGAAATAATTTAAATATAAACTAACAACAATTGTTCTAATAATGTAAGAATTTAGTGTAAAACAATGTATTTTATCATACCTGCAGCAGTCAATTTCATTAATAATCTAAACTTACTAGTAAGTATTTAAAATTTAATTAGTTATATGTCTTATTGCAAATTTTATTTTCTTTGTAGCCTTGAAAAAGACAATAAACATTGTCGAAAGCTCGGCATAGTAAACCTGAGTTTACTTTAATTACCAGTCCAACCTGACCGAAGCCCTATTAATTTAAAATTTGTTATATATATATATAATACATACCGACTTGTCGGAACTACTTTGTATCACAATGATACAGTTACTCCCATTTTAAATTTGAAATCAAAAAACCATTGCACAACATTACTCTTTAAACAGATAAACTTGGGTTAACATATATAATATCCCTTTGCATTGAATATTGAATTCTGAAGTTAATACAATGACATATATATATTGGTATATTAACTCGTATTGTCCTGGGTCTGAAAAGATAATATACTATATGTTTGTTTTGCAGAGTTGCAATATATTTTCATAGTGTAATTTAAAAATAAGTTTTTATATACAGAACGCTTTAATTTGCATGAACAGTTTTTTTTATAAGAACTAGGTATTGTAAATTGTGTTTCGTTTTGTATGGTTCTATATGGGAAAACGTCACCACCCAGCAAAGGAACATAGAATATACGCGCACATATTATATTCTACATCAAGAGGCCTTTTCGGTTATCATAATTTTTAGCTAGTTCTTTTTCCAGGAATTTTATGAGGGTGGCATGAAAAAAGTAAATATTGTTTATATTATAAAATTATAGATAGATAGATAAATAGATTTTATTGGCCACAAATAATACAGTTGTACATATGGCAAGTTAGTATAGGTAACATGAATTTCAGATTGTGTTATAAAATAAGTACTAAAAATTACATATTCAATAATAAAACACATATATACACACACACACACAATATATACACATATACACATTTTAAAAAAAGTCCATTAAACATTAAAACATAATTTTCATAAAATTTTAAAGAAGAAACATAATTTATACAGTAAGTTACCGAAATTAAAAACGAAAACTATCTGAAAATAAATTCCTCAACACTGTAGTAGGCTTTTTGAAGAAGAAAATGTCCTATTGCTTTCTTAAAAGTGTTACAACTACTTATAACTCTATATTCTTGCGGTAAAGAATTGTATAATGTAGCAAAGCTATATTGAGGGGATTTTTCAAAGATTGATGTTTTGTGCTTTGGTATTAAAAGTTCATGCCCATATCTTGTATGATGTTCATGTCTGTCGCCAACTTGACCAAAATTTTGTATATGTCTTTTAGTAAAAGTAGGACACTTTAATATAAAGATGCAGGTAAGTGTAAAAAATTTTTGTTGTACAAAAATACCTTTACAAGATTCCGACCATTGCAAGTTAAAAATCAACCTTCAAATTCTCTTTTGAGCAAGAAAAACACTATGGGTATCAGTGGCCCATCCCCATGTGACCATATTAAAGGAAATATGATTATACACTAGTGCATAGTACACAATTAAGATACCGTTTAGATCTAGACTCAATTTAATTTGAAGCAGTGCAAAGTACGCTTTGTTCAGTTTGCTACAAACATAATCTATATGTGACTGGAAAGAGAGATTGGAGGCAAGTTGTGTCCCAAGAAGTTTAGTAGATCGTGACGGTGTAATCTTAAAAACATTTGGTTTCATTTAATATTGTTCTGTCCTTAGACTAGAATTTGTAATCAAAAGCGTTTTACTTTCTTAGGGTTTATTTCTCTCTTTACACGACATCATGTACATACGTCTACATCGTCCAATACCCGGAACTAAACAGTACTTCAAACAGGACTTCTCCATCGTTCTCCCCCACTCTCTCTGGCAATGTTGCCAACATAACATCCCCACACTTAAATCGTGAAGATCTCTACTCATTTTATCACAGCGTGTGCTACATCTATAATATTTTTTTCTACAAATTGTATTGACTAGACTACATTTTTTTCTTATTTATTACCCTACATTTAACATAATTTAAACAATAAAATTCTACAAGACACTACACTATTAACTAACCTATACATATGTATGCCTACTTCTCTAATCTTTTTTTTCTATTTTCTTACTCACTATCTATTTCGCATAGTTTTTCAAATTCCGACCCTATCAGAAAATCTCCTAAATTCCTAGGTTGCTTTACTATTCGCTCAGACTTCCTTCTTGCCACCTTTGTAGGTTTTAACCCAGACTTTATCACATCCTTTTTATGGCATTGATCTACCTCATTCCTAAACCTAGATAATTTAGCAGATCCTCCTGAATCAGGTGTCCTTGTTAACCTATCTCTATTTCCCGTCATACTTATGGTTGGAGCATCCAAACCATCTCGGTCACAACTAACATTTGAAACAACCACAGAACTACCATTTCCGTCAACTATGTGCAAACTTGTATCACTTACCACACCCTGGTTACTTTTTCATCCTCATCGTCAACAACCCACCCTGCCGATAATTCGATGGCATATTTACATAATATTCAGAGTCAATATTTCTAGAATGAAGTCACTTTCGAGTCACTCATTTCTGTTGCCTGAAACTGTGTCTCGTCCCGCTGACCCGTTGTCATCTACCTTTAAACCTACGCGTCCTCTGATCTGATTTGCGTGACGCTTCCAAATCCCCCCAGATTCCAGTCGGCACAAATACGTGGTGCGACCGATTATTTCTTGAATTGCGGCCTCACTCCAGCATTTTTCATTTCTTTTACGATAATCTCGGACCATTACTGTATCCCCCCTCTCAAAACTTCTTCGTCGACCTCCATACCTTTTTTGTTGTCTCTTCCTTGACTCCATTACTTGTGGGGATACTTCCTTTTCTCTGGAAAGTGTTTCTGGTGCCACGGTTTCTCGTAACATTAACCACCTAGTTCGAATTTGTCTGCCGAACATCAACTCTGCCGAGGTTAAACCTGTTGTGCTATGTCTTGTTGTTCTATAGACTAGTAGACATCTGGAAATCAGTGTTGTAATAGATACCTCTGCATTTCTAGGATCGTCAATTGCTGCTTTTATTTTTTCTTTGAAAATTTTTACTGCTGCTTCGGCACCACCATTACTTTGCGGGTTAAATGGTGGTGTCAAAATGTGTCTTATACCATTCTGCTTGGAAAATTTCTGCATTGGCTTTGCGACCATTTGGGGCCCGTTGTCGCTCACCACTTGCCTTGCCAAACCAAAACGAGCAAAAATTTTTCTCAATTTCTTTTCTACTTTATATGCAGTCGTATTTTTCATCTTGCATACCTCTATCCACTTCGAGTATGAGTCGATCATAACTAGGTACATTTTTCCCCTGAAAGGTCCCAACATATCGATATTTATTCTTTCAAAAACTTCCGTGGTATCTGGCCAGGACGTTAGGTCTGTCTTCGGTGGGTCAGGCTTGTTTTTGCTGCATGCGTGACAGGATCTCAGTAACACTTCAATATCCTGGTCTATTCTGGGCCAATAAATAACTGATCGGGCTAAAGCCTTCGTTCTTACCATTCCGAAATGTCCTGCATGCAACTCTTGAAGAAGTTGTTTTCTCAGCACTCTTGGAATGACCACTCTATGCCCCCAGACCAAAATACCTTTTTCTATGGATAATTCGAGTTTTCTATTAACATATATTGGATCGGGCCGGTGGCGCAGGGCTTAGCGTCTCGATCGCTCAACCCAGAGGTCATGGGTTCTAATTCCCACTCCACCAACAATTTTTAATTAAATTGTTTGCCCGTAGATCAAGGCTTATTCGCAGGGATGGCTTGGCAACTATCCTGGCGATGGCCTAGGATGGGAAGAATGTCAACTTGGTGTTAATGCGCGAGATTAAAATCAGTTGATGTTTGACTTGTCCCCCTAACTAATGAGGTTTTCCAGGTTTGCCTCATTCCAGCACTGAATGGTGGTTAGGGCCTACCAACGTAAGTCGTTCCTGAGGCGCAAATGCGGCCCGCGAAATAATAATATGCCGCCCCCTCTCCCACACAAGTCTCAGACTTTCGGGCTAATCCTTGTGAATAGAATGAGGGGTAGAGATATTATTATTATTATATTATTATAGGGTTTCAAGTTTTCTTCACTCCGACTTGGCCATCGTCCTGTTCTCACATATTTCATTACTTCCTGAAGTTCTTCATCTTTTTCAGTTTGTCTAACAATTTCTTTATTATCAATTGGCCAGTCATTTGCAGCTTCCGTGAAATTTATAAATAGTCCTTTTTCAGTGTCTTCGTCGGTCACATGTCTCTTTTCTAATGGATTTCGACTGAAATAGTCTGAAACTACATTTTTGTCGCCCCTTATATACTGTATCTGATAATCGAACATGGAAAGGAAATCAGCCCAACGCTGCAGTCTGCTCGATGACATCTGTGGTATGGCCTTGTGTTCGCCGAATAACATCACCAATACTCTGTGATCCGTTTTAAGAATAAACTTGTTTCCACATAGGTAATGAAAGAATTTCTGACATCCCCAGTATATGCTGGCCGCTTCTCGCTGATATATTGGGTATTTCTTTTCTGCATCCGGCAATTTCCGTGATACACAACCTATTAATTTTTCAGATGATCAACCGCATATGTTTTGGCCTTTTTTCACTTCGAATCAAATATACGTTTCATTTTCTGCGCTTGTTTATCCATATTGTTTTCAGCAATGTTTTTATCGAATGTTTTTCCTGCCACAACGCCACCACTTAGATCTAACTCTGCATGTTTGGCCTAGTCAAACCCAAACATTTTGGGAGTGAATCCCGTACTTTCATTCAGTGTTATTTATTCCCCACACTGCGTCTGAAAGCACAGAATACCAATCAATTTCGCCTTAAAACTAACGTTGATAGCTGATTCCAGTGTTCGATTCTACCTTTCGACCTGACCATTGGATCGGGGAGATGACACGCTATTCAGGATATGCTTAAATTGATATGCTAAGGAAAAAGCTTTAAAATTTTTGCTTGTAAAGGCCTTGCCGCGATCGGATATAATATTTTTTGGCACTGCAAACATACTGAAAAGGTCTTTTAAAATATGCACTACTTCTTTTGAGTTAGTAGTTTCCGTAGGTCGTGCAAATAAAAATTTAGAAAATGCATCAACGATCGTTAGTATAGTATAAGAAAATCCACCCACACTTTTAACATACGGACCTAAATGATCGATATGCCATGTATGTAACTGCTTTGTAGGGTTATTAATGGGGTGTAGAAAGCCTTCCTTTTTCTCATATTGATCTCTCTTATAAGCGCAATCAAGACAAGCTTTAACGTTTCTTTATAAATCGCGTCATACCTTGGAACCAGAATTTACTTTTAATTATGGAATCACACTACCGCAATCGAATGTGGCCAATTTCATCATGGTACTTTCTTAAGATATTAAATCTAGCTGATTTGGGTATAACTAATTTATCGTTACCGTCAGCTGTTTTTCTGCAAAGTCTATTGTTTTTAATTAGATAGGTATTTTGTCACTCTCTGTCGCAATCTTTTTGTTTTAATTTTTTATAAATTGTTTGTCCAATCATCAATACCAACTGTTAGTAAATTGGGATTAATTAATAATATTACGGCTAAGAGCATCTACGTGTTTCATTTTTTGTCCAGGTCTATGTTTAATTTCAAAATCAAAATCCTGAATCGCACGCCACCATCGTGCTATTCGTGGTAATACATCACGTTTACTAAAAGTTGATCTTACAGCTGCACAGTCTGTCATGATACAAAATTGAATTCCTGTTAAATAAACTTAACCCCAAGAACTGCCTCAATTTGTGCAAATTTTTAGGTGGGGCAAAGTCTGCTACTGCTGTTATTTTATGACGTCCCGGGCGAATTCCCTGTTCGTTTATTTCGTAACCCCAAATAATCTATGGTGGTCCCAAAGAAAAAACGTTTTTCCACATTTAATTTTAAACCGGCTGAACGCAACTTATTTAGAACCAATTTTAAAAATTGTAATCCGTTCTCGATCGTCTCGGAGAAAATTAAGATGTCATCTAAATAAATACTAAGACTATTATTATTACTCATATTAGCAAACAAACTGTTTAATAATTTTTTAAACGTAGCAGGAGCGTTATTGAGTCCAAAAGGCATTCGGAGAAATTCATATTGTCCGTCCTGGGTTACAAAGGCAGTTTTATCAACTGAATTAACAGAAACTGGTATTTGATAATACCCTTGAGTCATATCCAAGCTACAAAAATATTTCTTCCCCCTGAGATGACCAATTTGATCTATATGCGGCAAAGGCCACCATTGTTTGCGACTTATAGAATTTAGCTATCTATAGTCTATGGCCAACATATGGTCACCATTTTTCTTTTTTACTAGAATCGCGGGGCTAGAATAGTTAGAATAAGATTCTCTTATAATCCCGTTTTCAAGTAGCTCCTTTACTTTTTTTCGGATTATGTTTTTTTCTTTCTCCGAATATCTATATGGCTTATAAAAAACGAGTTTATTTGTCTCTAAACTAATTTCTAATTCTGTCAAATTCGTAGAGCCGAGTTCAGGAGTATTTTTTGCAAAACAGTCTTGAAAGTCATCTAGCATGTTATAAAATTTAGATAATAAAGGTTCCTTTAAAACTTCAGTGTTAACTTTTACATCTGCTAAATTGAGAGACCAAACACGAATTATCACCTCAGGCTCCGAAACATGGGATATTTGCAAAAATTTTACTTCAACACCCCTAGCAACAACTCTACCCTTACTCCAATAAAGTCTATTTAAGCTGGTATTAGTAACACAGATAAAATCTTTAGATCTTGTTAATACAGAGCTAGGAAGTGAATAATGTTCAGAAAAATCATATGTCTCGGTGAAACGAATAAATATTTTTGAGTATTCGTACTAACCGGTACTGTAGATGTAGATTGTGGTTCTAAAATGAAATTTTCCTCCAAAATGAGGGAAAACTCTGTTTATTTTGTATTTTATGTAAAATTACGCTATCGCCTTGAATTTGCACAATTACATTTTTATGATTAATAATTGGTTGACCAATTATAACATCAATATTACCTATGTTAGTTGCGACAAAACGAAGTTTTGACCTGAACGACAAATTTTTAATTTAAAATCAACAGTTCCTACTCCTTTAGGAAAGATGACCTGATTTCCAAAACCGTTGACTACAATATTAAAGGATGCCAACGTAATATTTAATTTATTCATTAAGGAGTAGTTAGCCACATTTATCTGACTACCTGTATCTAAATATCCTTTGCATGATATATCATTTAAAAAAATTCACAGATCTTGCATCTTACGCAAATATCGTAGACGTATTGAAAATACCAGACACAACTACTATTTTTGTTACGCACTGTATACATTTCATAGTCCATTATATTTATAATTTATACAGAGTGTGATACTGTAAGGAATTAATTAAACTCACACAATTCCAGAAACTAAGAACTTTATGTAAAAGAAAAGGGAAAACGGTTACATGCGATTGAACAGTATCTAATGCGAATTCGTGAATGAATCCCAATCATATCCACTTGTCAGCAGCTTTCACCCGAGCTCCGAGTATGTTAATACAAGGGCCACCTTCTTTGGTCGTGGCCGCACTCAAGGTGAAGTCTTGAATGTTTTCTTACATTCGACCATCCTGACTAGACGACTGTATCAATTCCAATTTCGGAATCCAACAGTTGCCCAGTTTGGAATTTTATCATTTTTTCTAAGTTCTAGCCAAGCACCTGTTAGAGATGCCCTGTATGGTGCCTCTGGATGGTTTATACTATTGGGACGTTTAGGACAAACACGGAGAGACGAGCCGGCGACTGGAGCGGGCATTTGATTTTTGATTATTCATTAATTATTAAGCTTAACATAGAGACGCACGTCTTTGCAATGTACAGTATGTTAGTCTTGAATATACCGAATTTATGTTAACTGAAGTTTTTGCTTTAATTGTGGAATAATTTGTAACATCAGAAGTGGGATATAAGCGCAACCCTTATGTCAAAAGGACTTAGCGCGAACCCAGTGGAAAAAAGAAATTAAACTAAAGCATGGGTTTGAACAAAAAAATGAAGTGTGCACCAGTGTGATGAGGTGATGCGATGGCATACCTGATATTGGTGTGATGTGATGGCAATATCCGGAGAAAAATCTATATAGGATGGACACATATGTCGACGAGGATATTAAAATTCCCAGAGAAGTTATGCCTGAAAGATGTCAGTTCCAGGATGACTTTGGAAATTTGTCATTTGGGGTATTAGAGAGTTTTTGAACCCCTTAAATTCTAGCACGTCGTTATCGTTATCGTTATTCTGCGCATGCGCAGTGCCCAAAATAGTATCATTTTCGGCACTGCGCATGCTCAGAATAACCATAACCATAACGATAACGTAAATTTTAAGGGGTTCAAAAACTCTCTATTATAGATGTTTCAAGGTGAAAGATATATGGAGGGAAGTTGAAAACTGTGTGTAGCGTCATAGTCTCGCAAGATGTTTGACGTATTATTTCATATGTTGAAGTAGTCAAACGTGACAGAGCTAGAAAGTCAGATAAGTACAATTTTCAGAGATAATGTCACGTGTCTCTTCTATGGTACCTATTGGTATTTTATCACTAGTAGAGGTAGCAATCAGTGGTTGACTAGAACGTTAAGGGTTCCAGCCAATTTATCACGTGGACAATTATTTATATTTAAAAGTAAGTATTTGGGACCTGAAGACACGGATCTATTCTTGTAGCGACACCTTATGTTCGGTTTCGAATAATGAGTATAAGGGGTGAGCACAATAGATACCTAGACTCAAGTAGGCACTGAGTACTAATGATAAAATGCGTTGTTTAGTATGAAAGTAGAGTTAAAGTACTTGTTATATGGTTTGATTTGATCCAACACCCCGTATACACACTTGGATAGAGGCTGGATAACACCCTGTGTATGGGCAGTGATTAGTTTAAAATAGAATTGTAAAAGAAGTTTGAGTATGCTAGTAATTGAATGGTAATTGTGTAAATGATTGCTTATTAGAGAACGCCCTGTACAAAAGGTGCTATTCACTAATGCAGGTAGATAGGAAAGGTAAATGAAACTCGAACTTACAATTGTATAAAAAGAACTGGCGAAAATATCCGTACGTAGCCTGTGTTCTGGATATCTTCTTCGTAGGCAGCTTGCTTGGTGATGGATGCGAGTGAGGCACAGCGACACTAAGTAGATATCGAGGCCTTTGAAGATGTCTCACGTCACTCTTAACGCGGACAGACGGGTATTACACGACGCGATTCACTAGGAGACGGTTGACCACTGAGGCACTTGTCACTAAACGCCACTTCGCTCTTAAAGCAGCCGACTAATGCTTATGGAATGGCCTCTGGAGGCTGTTTTAAAGTTTGCGGAATTACTGTGATTTGGGTAATGATATTGGTATCGAAAGATTGGGCATCGTCTCCTGAGTACGCTGAACTTTGTCCCGTTGCGCCAGCTGCAGCGGTTACAGAGTAATTAGCGTAATTAGTTTGTGGGCGTGGCGTGTGCATTTTAGGAATGAGAGCTTGTAACTCGGAGATGAGAAAAGCTATGAAGATGGGACTTTCACTGTTGGATAGAGAATAAGTTGAGGTATAATCTGTGCAAGTTTGAAGTAAATCGGATTAAGGGTTTGAAAGTTATGAATTAAATTAGAAAAGTGGGTGGAGCTTTGTTGTTTACATTCAAGATCCGGGCTCCTAGAAAAGATCCGGGAAAATTGAAAGTACCAACGTGTTCAGTATTTAAAGTTATGAATGTATGCAAAGTTTTAAGTTGAGCGATTGAAATTTGAAAAAGTTATTTTATTATTTTTTATTTGATTTTAGGAAATAGACTCGCAGCTCATACCTAATTTCTGAGATTCTTACTTCGGTGTTTGTTAACCGATTTGCAAGCTGTAAAATTTAATTTTGGGGTTTTCTGACCTCTAGTTTTCGAATCTTTTATTCCTTTCGCGAAATTTTGATTTCTAAGGAGAATTTCGTGACACGCCCCCCCTGGAAAAAGGCGTAGGCTCGGATATTTTCGCCGCGTTTGTTTGATTTATTGAACTTTTCTGAATAAAAATTAACAATCGATTTTTTAACAATGTAGGAAAGTTTGGTTTTAAACAATGCTAGAACAATAATTATAAATGCTTCTTAAGTACTAGAGATTACATATATGCTTAATCTAGGTTAATACATACATAGAAAGTCGTCTCTTAGAGCGTTCTTAAGGGGAACACAACACTTCACTGATTTAGAAGTCCTTTCTTCTTCAGCAGGTTGATGGATGATGGGTCCTGGTGATGGGTCTCTGATTGCAAATCTTACCCGTCGACCCCGACTCATCATAGGTGGCCCTATGATTTCCCCCGATGGTCTTGCACGTGGCTCGTCCACTGGAGGGTTCGCCTCAGTGTTGGATGGTGGTTTACCGTCTCCTGGTCCTCTCGGCTCTTCGAGAGGAATGTTATTGCCTTCCGGTGCAGGTCTAATATCGTCTACGTGGATTCTGGTGTTTCTCCCATTCTTGTCCACCTCGTACACCTCGGGCGAGAGCTGGGTCATGATGGTGTGTGGACCTGACCAGGTGTTCTCGAACTCGCTCTTGAGTGGAGCACCCTCACGGGTCATTACTCTTTGTCCCGCGTGAAAGGTGACCTGGGTCGGCCTGTTTTCGTCGTAGTTTTGTCTTGTGAATTGAAGTTGTCTTCGTTGAATGTTTTGCATTCGAGTCGGTCTTGGGATTCGTCGTCTTCGTTCGTCTATGTATTCTGGGATTTCCCATTCTCCCTCTCTTGGGAGCGGGTATCCTAGGAGTGCTTCTGCAGGAGATAATCCAGTGGCGGAGTTCTTCCTGCCTCGGAGGATGTGTAGTGCTCTGTGTATTTGAAGATCCCAGTTGTGGCGACGTCGCTGGTTATGCAGGAGTGCCCTGAGAACTTTTGTCAATTCTTGGACTCGTCTTTCGACGGGATTTGCCCTTTGATGATAGATCGGAGCGTAGTAAACGTGAATTTGATGTTGTCGGCACAAGTCCAGGTATCTTTGTCCTTGGAAGATCCTGGCGTTGTCGGATATGATGACTCGAGGGTATCCATATCTGGCGAATACCTCGGTCTCTAAGAATTGGATGATCTGTTGGGCTTCGACGAATGGATAGGCTTTGGCTTCTACCCATTTGGTAAATGTATCAGTTGCAACGATGATGTATTTGTTTTTTCTGGGTGTCTCATGATAGGGTCCAAGTATGTCTATACTTATGACCTCGAATGGTTCGGTTGATGTTCTTGGCCGTAGAGGAGCTCTAGGCTGTAGTCTGTGTGGTTTGATAGTTGCACAGATTAGACACTTACGGACATAATCCTGCACCTTCTGTGACATGTTTGGGAAGTGATACCGTCGGCTTATCTGGTTGACAGTTTCCAGATAACCTGGATGTGCATATTCAGGCGTGTCGTGATGGTGGTAGATCGTTCGTTCGATTAATGCAGATGGTAGTACTAGTCTGTCTCCCTCTGGAGTGACTTTGTACAGATGGTCGTCTTTGACCCTGTATTTGAGTAGCTCTCGACGTTTCCTATCTGGTAGGTCGAGTTGGTCTATGGCTTGTCTTCGAATTTTGAGGGCTTGTATGTCTCGATCTTGTGCTTGACCTTGTTTGATTTCATCGTGAAAGTCGAGTAATGTTAGGTTATTGATGGGATAATATATGCGATCCTCTGATAGAGCGTCAGTAGGATTCGGTGAAGGATGTCTGCTCAAATAGTCTGCGAACTGATTCTGTGATCCAGGACAATGTTCAACTGTGTAACTGTACTCTTGTAGTAACAGCGACCAGCGTGTTAGTTTGGCTTCTGTATCTTGGCATTTGTTGAGCCATTCTAGGGTTTTACTGTCTGTGCGTAGTATGAAATGTTGGTCTTGTAGAATATTCTTGTACTTCTTGATAGCTGAGAGTACGGCGAGTACTTCGAGTTCATTGATGTGCAGCTTCTTTTCAGAAGGATTCAAAGCACTGCTGTGATATGATATGATTTTCTTAGCGCCGTCTACTTCTTTATATAGCACGGCGGCTAGGCCAGTTGTGGAAGCGTCTGTTTGGAGTATAAACTGTTTGGTATAGTCCGGCCGACTTAGCTGTAGAGGTTCTGTCACTGCTTGCTTGATGGCGTCGAATGCCTCTTGATGTTGACGGGTCCATTTGTATCTCTGATCTTTCCTTAGCAAGTCAGTTAAAGGATTGATCATGCGTTTGGAATGTATTCACGTACCCAGTTCCATAGTCCTAGGAAGGCTTGTAGTTGCTTCCTGGTATTGGGTACTGGATACTCTTGTAGAGATTGCACATGTTTTTCTTGAGGCCGGGTAGTCTGGTCCGTTATGTGGTACCCCAGGTAATCCAAGTCTCTCTGAGCGATGATACACTTCTCTGGAGATACCTTCAAATTGTATAATCGTAGTCTTTCGAACACCATGGCCAGATGTGCCTTGTGTTGGTCCAGAGTGTCACTGTATATGATTATGTCATCTAGATATACATGTACGAAGTTGTTTATATATCCAGCAAGTACTTCCCGAACCATCAAGTTTTGAAAGGTCGAGGGCGCATTTTTCAAACCGAAGGGCATTACCGTGAATTGGTAAGAGGCTCCATCAGGAATTGAGAAAGCTGTGTATGGCTTGGATGTTTCTTCAAGAGGGATCTGCCAATATCCGCTCTTAAGATCGAGGGTTGTAAAGACTGTAGCATTTCCAAATTCTTTTAGTGTGTCATGTATCTTGGGGAGTACTGCTGCCTCATCTATAGTGATGGCATTTAGCTTTCGGTAATCGACGCAAAATCTTGGTTTTTTGTCTGGCCTTTCCACAATTACTGGTGGTGAGCTGAATGGAGAGTTGGATGGCTCAATTACTCCTAACTCCAACATCTCTTGAACTTGTTCGTCCAGGATCCTTTTCTTGTGAGGTGACAATGGATATTGGATGGTCGCTGATAGACTCGTTTATCTGAGGTCAGTCGTATGCAATGTTGAACGGTTTGAGTCGTCGCTTTGCCAGGCTTGTAATTGAACAAGTCTGCAAAGGACTCAAAGGTTTCAGTCAACTCAGTTGGTACAGATAGTGTCTCTGGTAGTTGAGGATTCTCTTCCTGTTCCTTTTGCTGTGTCAGCCAAAAAACAGTTTGTCTCTTTTCTCTGCCTATGTAGATGCACTTTCTGACGAAATCGATTATGGCATTTTCCTGAAGTAGGAAGGGCATGCCTAGGATCATGTCTTCATTTAAGTCGGTGAGTATTTGGTAGTTAACATTGTAGTTTGCGTCACCAATGGCACATGAGGTGGTGATTGATCCACCCGATTCTATTACTCCTTCACCTGAGGCTAGTCGAAATTGTCTCGGTGGAGTATCGTCCTCAAGGGTAGAGTCTTGTGGTAATATTCTCTGACTGATTAAATTGCAAGAGGTACCTGTGTCAATCAGTGCTTCGCAGCATTGGTCGCCGATCTGAAGTCTAATTCTGGGTATTGTGGTAGTGACCATGCAGTTGAAGGTCGGTAGGTCAGTCTGAATTTCGACTTCCTGCATGGGTGGTTTCTTGGTTGGCTCTACTGACGCTGGCGCCGCTCGGCCGATAGGGCTCGGGACGTCGTGACAGGAGTAGGTGGTCGTGTTTCGTTTCTCCTATTTCGCGCGGCTCTTGTGCTGGGGCCGAGAACTCCGGAGGCACTCTCTGATTGCCGCGGCTCTCCGGGGCCCTGTTGGAGTTTAAATATTGCTGATTGTAAGGGTTTCGCGGACAATCTCTGTGGAAGTGCCACTCTCCACAGAACTTGCAGGGCGTATAGGGACGCGCTGCTTCTGTGGCTGGCTGTCTGTTGTACTTGCGTCGAGGTGGTTGTGGACTCTTCGCGGTGGTTCCCGCTCCGGGGTTACCACCTGGCGTCCAGCTTCCTGACGACCCCCTGTTGTTGGCCTCCTCCCCCCGTGGGACTCGGCTCGGAGGTGTCGGTGGCGTCGCTCTCCTGTTGGTGACCTCCTCCCCCCTTGGGACTCGGCTCGGAGAAGCGAACGTTTGGTTCCTCGGCGAGTATAGTTGTTTCCAGTAAGCCGCTTCCTCGGCTATGTCCGCTTCCGCTCTGGTTGCCAAGTCCAGCAGTTCTGGTATGTCTTGTATTGCGTGCCCTCTAAGTCTTGACCTCAAAGGTGGCACTAATTGATCTACAAGGATTTGTGTCATTATTCCTTCTCCTATTCCAGGATTTATTCTGGCGAAGAGGCTTCGTTTTCTGTTAATGAAGATCTCGACGCTTTCTCTCTCCTTTTGCTTATCCCCATATAGCTGGGTCATAGCTGTTGATCTGGTTGCCATGGAGTCATACTTGCGTAGAAAGCTCTCCTCCAGGGAACGGTATGAAACGGGCAGTCCTTCAAAGGCTTGGACCCATTGTTTCGCTGAGTCTCGTAGTTGTCCTTTAAAAGTGTCTATTTTGTGTGTGTCTTCTGTGATTCTGTTTTCTCTGAAAAATCTGTGCATGTAATTCACAAACGTCGCAGGGTCCTCATGTACATTCCCCGAAAACGTTTGTGTAGGACGTTCTCGTCTAGTGTTCATTTTCTTGGTCACTTGTGTAGTAAATTGCTGTATTAAATTGGACAAATTCTGTGCTAATAGGGTCATTGGGTCTACTGGTGGGTTCTCCTGCTCAGTAGCCGACTCATCTATTAGTAATTGAGGTGGTCTTGTACGAGGTGGGTTTCTCTCCTCCGTGGAGCTATGAACCACGTGGAGCGGAGTGCTCGCCGCTCTTGGGGGTATTGAAGGTGCCGCTCGAGGGTCCTCGACTCGCACTTGGTCGATGGAGACGTCGTGGGATGTGTATCTTGATGTCATGATCGGATATTTCGCAAAAAACTTTATAGGTGTCTTTGCGTACCTTCAGGTGTACCTATCGCACACGAAGGGACCTGGAGATAGCTATCCTATATGTACAATAACAACCTAACCAATTACCTTCGCGTCCGCTAGGGTATAGGCCGAGATCAGGGGTTGAAGTCAAATTCAAAGTTGAAGTTAAAAGTTGAAGTTAAAATTGAAGTTAAACAAGTAACTAGTAATCATGTAGTTTAATGAAAAGTAGTATTGATCATATAATCCCTTAAACGCCTTCAAGTCCCTGCTCGGGCGCCATGTCACGTGTCTCTTCTATGGTACCTATTGGTATTTTATCACTAGTAGAGGTAGCAATCAGTGGTTGACTGGAACGTTAAGGGTTCCAGCCAATTTATCACGTGGACAATTATTTATATTTAAAAGTAAGTATTTGGGACCTGATCTATTCTTGTAGCGACACCTTATGTTCGGTTTAGAATAATGAGTATAAGGGGTGAGCACAATAGATACCTAGACTCAAGTACGCACTGAGTACTAATGATAAAATGCGTTGTAGAGTTAAAGTATTTATTATATGGTTTGATTTGATCCAACACCCCGTATACACACTTGGATGGAGGCTGGATAACACCCTGTGTATGGGCAGTGATTAGTTTAAAATAGAATTGTAAAAGAAGTTTGAGTATGCTAGTAATTGAATGGTAATTGTGTAAATGATTGCTTATTAGAGAACGCCCTGTACAAAAGGTGCTATTCACTAATGCAGGAAGAAAGGAAAGGTAAATGAAATTCGAACTTACAATTGTATAAAAAGAACTGGCGAAAATATCCGTACGTAGCCTGTGTTCTGGATATCTTCTTCGTAGGCAGCTTGCTTGGTGATGGAGGCGAGTGAGGCACAGCGACACTAAGCAGATATCGAGGCCTTTGAAGATGTCTCACGTCACTCTTAACGCGGACAGACGCGTATTACACGACGCGATTCACTAGGAGACGGTTGACCACTGAGGCACTTGTCACTAAACGCCACTTCGCTCTTAAAGCAGCCGACTAATGCTTATCAGACGCAGCCCGCACTCACTAGGACACTTTGGAACACTTCGGAGAAGCTTTGGAAGCACGAAGATATCGTATCTCTAACTCTACTCTCGGGGCCGCTGTGTGTCGGCTTATATACTTTTTGGAGTTTCGCGAAATTCGATTTCTAGATTTTCGCGATTTTTCGAAGATAGAAATTGTTAATTTGCGGGGTTTTGTGATAAGATTAGAAATTGAAACTTGGTGGTGTGATAGGGGATGAAATGACCTATCGATGAGTACAAGTACGATTTTGATCGGATAATTAGAAGTGAAGATAATTAATGTTTTTCGATGGCATTTCCAGAACAATTCGCGAAGCGACGGTGATCGTTCTGGAGGCTGTTTTAAAGTTTGCGGAATTACTGTGATTTGGGTAATGATATTGGTATTGAAAGATTGGGCATCGTCTCCTGAGTACGCTGAACTTTGTCCTGTTGCGCCAGCTGCAGCGGTTACAGAGTAATTAGCGTAATTAGTTTGTGGGCGTGGCGTGTGCATTTTAGGAATGAGAGCTTGTAACTCGGAGATGAGAAAAGCTATGAGGATGGGACTTTCACTGTTGGATAGAGAATAAGTTGAAGTATAATCTGTGCAAGTTTAAATCGGATTAAGGGTTTGAAAGTTATGAATTAAATTAGAAAAGTGGGTGGAGCTTTGTTGTTTACATTCAAGATCCGGGCTCCTAGAAAAGATCCAGGAAAATTGAAAGTACCAACGTGTTCAGTATTTAAAGTTATGAATGTATGCAAAGTTTTAAGCTGAGCGATTGAAATTTGAAAAAGTTATTTTATATTTTTTATTTGATTTTAGGAAATAGACTCGCAGCTCATACCTAATTTCTGAGATTCTTACTTCGGAGTTTGTTAACCGATTTGCAAGCTGTAAAATTTAATTTTGGAGTTTTCTGACCTCTAGTTTTCGAATCTTTTGTTCCTTTCGCGAAATTTTGATTTCTAAGGAGAATTTCGTGACAATAAGTTTGTTCTGATTTGTTTGAGCAAATGTTTGTTTCAGTAAATGTGTAGAACAAATAAGTAATCGTAATAGGTAAATGAGAGTTTGTCGAATAAAACTGCAGAGTATTTTTGCTTAGGACATAAACAAATTATTTAAGTTTCTAACGTATTAAGGTCGCAGGATAAAATATTGCGAAGTTAAATTTGTAGCTATAGAGGATACTATTAAGAGCGAATTTCATATGCTGAATATGCTACTACTGATTGAACACGTAACTAGAAAACTATTATAGATAACTATTAGGTTAGATTGATGATTTGAGGAGTCTAAAAGGTTCTAGAAAAGAACGGGATGCGATGATTGCAATAGTTTGCTATTGTCCAGGTTCAAAAGAAAAACTTCTGCAGGGTGCTAATCGTACAATATATGTTTATGCGCCTTGAGGTTCCATAATATTATTATTTAGATTAGTATTTTAGCCTTAAGTATTTTTCCATAATTTAGTCCGTAAAACTGAAGATTACCTGTTTGTTTCGGTTGTGCTTTGGAACAGTAAGTATTAAGGTATTCAAGTTTATCACATTTTAGTTTTCTAGTTAAAAATTGTGTGTCAATTACCTCACGTTGTATTCTAATATTATTCCCAAACATATCAGCTATGTAGACGATCGACTAAACGGATTTGACCAGCAGTATATTGGTTTTGCCCAAGTGTCTCTAAATATCAAGTTGCCCAGAATATATTAGGTACTCTTTGAATAAAATATTTATCAATGTAATTAACAGTATCTATCAGAAGATAGTCTTTCAATAGCTGAATCGATATTTTCTGCTTTTGGCCACCATTCAGCCGAATATTGCATCCACATATTTGTTGCTTATCTGGAAATTGAATATTCATACAAGTCCATGGATATAAAACATTTTAATTAGCTACTTACATGTGCGTGTGCGTATGTGAGGCAGGTATATCTTAATTTTGAAGACTATATCATGAAATAGATATATTATTATGGCGGCAAAATGAGCAAATGTGTGTAATTCAAATAATGTATTAAGTCGTAGGATTTTAAGATTGTTTCAATATATTCTATTTATTAACTACTTAATGCTACCAATATACCTATGTATGGCCAACAATCACTCAATATGCTCAATATGACGAAATTTTATTAGGGATCTAGATTTTGATCCGGCAAAGATTGGCTGACTCTGACCTAGATAGGTTAGAGTATATCCCCCCTTTGACGAATTTATTGCATCAATGATATCTGAAGGTATGAGTTCTACCACCCGTTTCGGTAAAAACGATTTAAATGTACTCATTGCACTGTCATCAAACAAAAGCGCAATAATCGATTTTCCAAACCGTGTAGAAACTTCAAATAATTCTTTTATAATATATGGCTTATCTACAGTAAGTGATTTAATTGTTTTTGTTCTATAAATGGAGTATCTTTACTGATAAGCTCGTTAAGTTCTAATAAGCTAATATTGGGCGTTGCCATTTTAAAAAGTTGTAGAATATAGCAAAAACTTTCAATAAATAAAATATAAAAAATCCTCACTTAAAACAATCGAGATTGCACAACGCTCTGCTCACTTAGCTGCATATAAGATATTTGAACTGACTATGGATCTGTGTTAAACCTAAAAAAAAAAAAATTTTAGAGGCAGAAACAAATTTAGAAAACACGTGTTACTTCAAAAGATGTTGAAAATGACCTCCAAGAACATCCTGACAAATAAATGTTCCATGGGTAAGTTCTATTATAAAGATTATGTGGTAAAAAGATTATGTTATAAACTGATTTATTTGGAAGTTACTGAACCAAATGTTCTCAAATTTGGGAGATGTTTTGAGCATAAAAAAGCTTCAAAATGAGTCCCCACTCGACCCCCATTTCCATTTAAAAAAATTGTCCTATTGCACGCCCAGTTGTCACTTTGACATTCAGAGCTGTCATTGGTATTTCAAAAAATGCAGAATTTAGTCATATATTATCGTTCCAAATTTTATCACAATCTACCCAGTGGTTCAAAAGTTATAGGGGGGGGACGGACTTTATGTCCTCACTGTATATATATACAGAGTGAGTTTTATGTATGGAACGCCTCAATTATCTCGGAAACGGCTTGCCCGATTTTTATGAATTTTGGTTTATAAGGGTTTTGTAATATGGCCGATATTATTGTGGCATTTACATTGTTGTCAGATCTTTCGTTTTTCCGGAAATATACTGAAATTTGTTATTTCAAATGGATCACCCTATATATTTTTTTGTTTTTGAAATCTCTAAGAAATTTAGAATATTTTTCATGTAATGTTCCCTATACCTAATTGCCATAATTTCGGAGTTACAGCTACATTTGCAATATCTCCGCCGAAGTTAAAATATTACATCAGGGCGGCTATGTCTGCGACAAAAACCATTTTGACGTTTTAATAAACTATTATTGTTGGTGTTTATTGAAAGTTACAATGGACCGTTTATCTGAGAAAGAACCAATTGAGATTTTAATGATATTAGGATATGGTGAAGTGCGTAGAAGTCAACAGGAAACGTATAATATCTTTAATAATTTATATCCTAATAGAAATCCCATAACAAGATCTACTGTGAGTAAGTTGTTAAAAAAGTTTAACCAAACTGGAGCCATAAAAGTTTTACCGAAATCAGGGCGTATAAAAACTGCAACAACTGAAGACAAATCTTTAGATGTTTGTGTTATGTTAGAAGAAGATCCACACTTGAGTAGGTACTAGACAAATATCCAGGGAAGTTGATATTTCTCAAACATCCATAATGAAAATTTTACATGCCAATAAATTCCATCCTTACAAAGTAAGATTGGTTCAAGAGTTGTCAGATGATGATTTCGATAGACGTGAAGAGTTTGCCGACACAATGATGGAAAAATGTTACGATCAAAATAATCCAAATTTTTTAAATAATGTTATGTTTTCCGATGAGGCCACTTTTTGTATTGATGGAAACGTAAATCGGCATAATTGCAGAAATCCTCGTTGGATGAGAGAATCCCACACCCAATTTCCACAAAAGATTAATGTATGGGCTGGAATAATAGGCGACAAAATAATTGGTCCTTTTTTCATTGAAGGAAACTTAAATGGTCCGGCGTATTTAAATTTATTACAGAATAATATTATACCTGAGTTGGCTCGGTTATTTCCAAATCTAAGTAAGTATTCTCAATTGCCTGTTAATTTAGAAATTTTATTATTTGAAACTTTCAGACAATAACAATGTCCCAAATAACAATATTTGGGTGCAACAAGATGGAGCTCCACCTCACTATGCACGTGACGTGAGGCAATAAAAAAATAAATCCTAAACGATGTGTTTCCCAGAAGATGGATTGGAAGGCGTGGTTTTATCGAAAGGCCCCCGCGATCACCCGACATGAATCCTTTAGACTATTTCCTGTGGGGTCACTTAAAAAATATTGTTTATAAAACCAAACCTGCCAATATTCAGGAATTAAAAGATAGGATTACCACAGAGATAGGAAGAATTGAGCAGTCAGGAATGTTACAAAATGTACTGCAAAGTTTTAAACATCGCATGGCTTCTTGTATGGAAGTAAACGGACAACATTTTGAGCATCAGCTGTAACCGCCTTTACTTTATGTTTTCAAAAGATCCTATGGGATTTCTATTAGGATATAAATTATTAAAGATATTACACGTTTCCTGTTGACTTCTACGCACATCACCATATCCTAATATCATTAAAATCTCAATTCGTTCTTTCTCAGACAAACGGTCCATTGTAACTTTCAATAAACACCAACAATAATAGTTTATTAAAACGTCAAAATTGTTTTTGTCGCAGACATAGCCGCCCTGATGTAATATTTTAACTTCGGCGGAGATATTGCAAATGTAGCTGTAACTCCGAAATTATGGCAATTAGGTATAGGGAACATTACATGAAAAATATTCTAAATTTCTTAGAGATTTCAAAAACAAAAAAATATATAGGGTGATCCATTTGAAATAACAAATTTCAGTATATTTCCGGAAAAACGAAAGATCAGACAACAATGTAAATTCCACAATAATATCGGCCATATTACAAAACCCTTATAAACCAAAATTCATAAAAATCGGGCAAGCCGTTTCCGAGATAATTGAGGCGTTCCATACATAAAACTCACTCTGTATATATATACAGGGTCCTGCACCACAGCTCCCTTCTTTTGTAGCTCATAAACCGGTGCCTTTATAAATTTCGTTCAAATTTGATTGCAAACTATTCGTAGAGAGGCACATTTTGAAAATATTTTCAAATATACAGGGTGCTCTAAAAACATGTACCATACTAAAGTTATGTTTTTTTTAATGGAACACCCTGTATATTTTTTCATTTTTGGATTCTACAGAAAATTCTAAACACATTTCATGTAGGATGTCCTATACCTATCTTCAACATTTTTTTGAAATATTGACAGGTGAATATTGACATTTTTGCAACTTTGATACCCTGTAAAATCTAAGCGGTTTGAGATCAAGCAAAACGGTTTCCACATTCCTATCTTAACTTTTCATAAGCTATCTTTTGGTACTAATTTCAAATTTATACAGGAATAAAAAATTTTAAAAATTTTCAGAAAATTTTAATTTTTGGATAATTCTGAAATTAGTACCAAACGATAGCTTATGAAAAGTTAAGATAGGAATGTGCAAACCGTTCTGCTTGATCTCAAACCGCTTAGATTTTACAGGATGTCAAAGTTGCAAAAATGTCAATATTCACCTGTCAATATTTCAAAAACAGTTGAAGATAGGTATAGGACATCCTAAATGAAATGTGTTTAGAATTTCAGGTAGAATCCAAAAATGCAAAAATATATAGTGTGTTCCATTTAAAAAAACATAACTTTAGTATAGTACATGTTTTTAGAGCACCCTGTATATTTGAAAATATTTTCAAAATGTGCCTCTCTACGAATAGTTTGCAGTCAAATTTGAACGAAATTTATAAAGGCACCCGTTCATGAACTACAAAAGAAGGGAGCTGTGGTGCAGGACCCTGTATATATACAGTGAGGACGTGTGAGGGTGTGTGGTGTGCTTTAGAGAAGTGATGGCCTATGACAAGGTACCCGTACAATTATTTTAATTTTTCATGGAAAATAGTAGAATAAATTGAAAAATTTTGCACCAATACATCCTATATACCTGTTACCTAGTAGTGTACTATGAATAAAACAAATCTAGAGCCACTGATACTGGATTTTTAACCTATAGGAGTTAAACTACATTCTAAAGGTACTGTTTTTCTTTACCCATCATCGACATTTTATTCGTATTTACTTATCTCTCAGGATAATAAAAACAGTTAACAAACTAAAGTTGTCCACACACTAGTAATTTCACATATTCTGTTCCAATAAAGTTAAACACAAATTATGACAGAATTTAGTACACAACAGAAACGTTATATGGATGAACTATTTACCAAACTGACAGCTACATTTAATGAGAAAGTATCAGAAATAAGAAGTGAATTTCGAGACCAAATAAGTGTAATAAAAAAAGAATTACGAGTGACCGTAGCGTCACATAAAAATAAAATTATAAACCTGGAGGATCAAAATAAGCAATTACAAGAGACTGTTATCCAACTACAAAGAAATGTGAGAAAAAACAATCTAGTAATATATGGTATCAGTAGTAAAGAAGCAAGTCTATTAGAATTTGCAATAAAGTTATTCACGGAAGTACTTGAAGTGGAAATTACAATATCAGATATAAAAGATATATATAGAATAGGGCAAAGAAATACCGATAAGCAACCTATCATTGTCGAGTTTAATTTATATTATAAGAAGCTACTGGTACAGAAAAATGCAAAGAAGTTAAAGGGTCACAAGATATCTATTAGTCAAGATCTATGTCCTGAAGATATAATTACTAACAAGATTCTAGTTAAACACCTTAAAAAGGCAAGATCCAATGGTATTCAAGCATATATAAAAGGGGATAAAATTTATATAGGCAACGAGTCTTATACAGCAGACAGTTTAGAGAAGAATGGAATAGAAAATAGAAAACCAGATAGTGCTCCCTCCACACCAGATCCGTACTCTAGGCAAGCGCACTTAATTCAGGAATTTAATTTGGGCGAAAGAGAAATCCAGCAAGAGCAGAAAAAAGTGCTAATTAGTGACAAACCTATGAGTCCAAAAAAGGACAAGAATATTAAGAAACAAATACTTACTCGCGCAACCGCTGCATCTAACTCTAATAAATAACTCTCTTTGTAAGCATGTTATCTTTAATAATTTTTATTTACATTGTTTTGTTTTTTAAACTGAACTGTTTATTATTGATTGCATTTTAGTGCTTTAAATTGTAAGTTTCTTATTTATTTTCTTGTCCCATTTTATTAATCTTAGCAAGTAATTGAACTATAATACTTCTAGAAATGAATCAATATATACGTGACTTTAATTATAATCAACATCAAACATACATATTACAGAATGCAGCAGAATGCAAGGAAGTCTTACAAGTAAATTCTAATACGGTCAATTTTATAATGGTACACTCAAATATTAGAAGTATAGCAAAGAACTTTGATGAACTTTTAATATTTATTCACCAAATTAATCTAGAAATCAATTGCTTAGTACTTTCCGAAACCTGGCAAATTAGAGATTTATCCCTTTATAACATACCAGGATACAATGTAATTTATAATGAAGGAGTATATAATCAAAATGATGGCGTGTTAGTTTACATTAAAAATAATCACAACTACTTTCATAATATTATAGATTTTAATCATACAAAAATAACAGAGTTACAAATTATCTCGGCAAGAAATAAAATTAAAATAACAACAATTTATAGATCTCCCAATACAGACGTTATACACTTTAATAACGAGTTACAAACTTATCTGGAACAAAATTCAAGCCATTATGATGATTTTCATATTATAGTTGGGGATATGAACATTGATATTTTAAACAATTGCCAAGGGACATCAACCTATCTTGACACAATGTCTGAATTCAATTTTACATCCACTATAAATAGGCCTACGAGGCGAGTAGCTTGTTTAGACCATATTTTTTTGAAGACTAAGGAACTTGGTGAAAATTTACTACCTCTAGTTGTAAAATCAGATATAACAGACCATGATACGACTGTATTGCAGTTAATAATGAGTGATCGTATACTTCATCCAGGTCCTGAAAATTACAAAAAATATATTAATGATAGTAAACTAAAGGACAAGCTTAGTAATATAGTATGGGATGATATATTCAAGAACTGTAATAACACTGAGTCAATAGCAAATGATTTCATAAATACAATATTAGACACAATAAAATTGTGTACCATAAATATTAAGACTAATCATACCAAAAGGAAAAGAAAGAACTGGATTACGAATGCGATACTGGTTTCAATAAATAATAAAAATAATTTATATAAACGAGTGAAACAAAATCCGCAGGATCCGCAATTAAAAATTACATATACTAATTATAAAAATAATTTAACACTGTTAATTAAAGAAACAAAAAATAATTTTTATAAGAAACAGATATACGAAAACGCCGGTAATGCCAGTAAGTTATGGAAAACAATAAATAATATAACTAGTACCAATGCCAAAAGAGAGTCATATCATCTAAAAGATAAGAACGGCAAAATAATCTGTGACATACAACAAATAACGAATATATTTAATAAAAATTTTGTCACTGTAGGTAAAAATCTGGCATCAAAGATAAGCACTGACAGTAATTATAATCCTGTAAGTAAGCAATGTTCAAATTTTTTTAATATAACAGCTACGAATGAAAACGAAGTTCTTTGTGTTATAAAAGAATTAAAAAATAAAAAGGCTCCAGGTATAGATGGCTTGAAGGCGGAGACAGTTAAAATTATAGCCAAAGATATTGTAAAGCCTCTCACATTTGTACTAAATAAAATAATTGAGACTGGCCACTGTCCCACCGCTTTTAAGACATCTATTATTACACCAATATACAAAGCCGGAGATCAAACAGAAGCATTAAATTATCGACCAATTTCACTAACAACAACGTTTTCAAAAATTTTTGAAAAAATTATCAAAAACAGACTGGACACGTATATTAAGGAGAATGAACTAATTTCCAGCAGGCAATTTGGATTTCAATCGGGGAAATCTACTCAAGATGCTATTGAGCATCTTACATCTAAAATATATACAGCTCTGGACGAGAGCTACCCATCCTTGTGCATATTCGTGGACTTAACTAAGGCCTTTGATACTGTTAGCCATACTCTCCTCCTTAAAATACTAAGTGACATCGGCATAAAAAATTCAGCTCTCGATTTGTTTAAAACTTATTTATCTTAAAGGAAACAATATGTTAAAATTAAAGATGTAATCAGTAATCCGGAATATATTGAATACGGAGTACCACAAGGAACTGTGTTAGGTCCAGTTTTGTTCACGCTCTATTTGAATGGGGTATTCTCTGTACCATCAAGTGCTGAAATAGTTAGTTTCGCAGACGACACAGCCTTATTTTATAAATCTAATACTTGGAGTAATTTGAAGAATATTGTAGAAAGAGATCTTATTCTTTTTAAAAAATGGTTTGATAATATGCTTCTTACGATTAATTTAGAAAAAACTTGGTTCTTACCGTTTGCTTGCGAGAAAAAATCATTGCCCTCGTTTTCTACTATTCTCTTAGGTACTGATAAGCAAACCCATGAAATAAAATCTACTAATAAAATTAAATATTTAGGCATAATTATAGATACATTTTTGAAATGGGATGAACATATAAAGCACGTAACAAACAAATTAAGGTCCATAATGTATAGGATAAAACACTTAAAAAATATACTTACTTATAGCGACTTAAAAGTTGTTTATCACGCCTTGGTTGAAAGTCATATAACTTATGGCATCATCGGATGGGGAGGAGCATGTGACGTACATATTCAGAACTTAGAAATAACACAAAAAAAGATTCTAAAAATTCTGTTAGGCAAGCCAATATTATACTCATCTGACTTAACCTTCCAGGAAGCTAAAGTATTTGATGTAAGGCAATTGTACTATAAAATATCAAACATGCGACACTACAATAAAAGGCATTTATTAGCAACACTTAATCATGGATATAATACTAGACTTGCTACTTACTATTTACCGCCTAAAATGAATAAAGCTATTGGTCACAGATCAAATCTTTATCTTGGACCGAAATTACTAAATAGTCTACCAAACAATATATTAAATGCCAATACAGTTAATTCATTCAAAATACAACTCAAAAATTACTTGCTGAACACACCCCGAAATATAATAAGTAACCTAATTAACAATCGTTCCTATTAAATTAAAAATTAAAAATTAAATATAGATTATATAACATGGGTTGGAAACGGACTATGTACTTCACATAATATGTATGTTTCAATGTTTACCTATATTAAGTTTGTATTTATCAACTCGTATAATAATAATTGTATGCTATGATGTAAATGTTTAATGATTGTTAAATTGTCTCTTACAATTCTTATATTAATTTTGTATATTATTTGTTTTCTTTTTTATATATATCCACCCCAGACAAGTTTACTTAAGGGGATTATGTATGTTTATTTACTGTTCTTAATTAAGCTATTTTTGTACTTTACTATTTTTTACTTTTAATTTGAACGTAAATAAATTATTATTATTATTATTATATGTATGTCCATCTCAAGGTCACCCGGCTCAAGGTCGTTCAAGGTCATTCAAGGTCACCATTTATAGACCATCTGCACCAGATGGTCTATAAATAGTAATAACAGCTATGTTTAATTCATCTAAAGTTATGCTTACTGCACTTGCCTCTATGACACATTCTACTGATAAAATTTTTATATAAGGTATATTTGCAGCTGTTAAATTTGTTTTTATCAAGATGAGAGAACATCTATGCTATGATGATGAGAACCAGCTATGTTTAATTCATCTAAAGTTATGCTTACTGCACTTGCCTCTATAACACATTCTACTGATAAAATTTTTGATAAGGTATATTTGCAGCTGTTAAATTGGTTTTATCAAGATGAGAGAACCTCCATGTATTGTCTGAGGTTTCGAGAACTATGAAATCAGTTTAAGTCTATATTTTCTATATCAGAATTTTAAAAACAATGTTGAGTTACACATAACACGTCAATATTGTATTGATCTAAAGGGAAATAAATCCCGTCAAGTTTATTGCTTAAACCTTGAACATTTATATGACAGATTTTCGTGATGTGTTCTATATTTACGTTTCTCAAACTAAAAAAGGCATACAATCAGAAGTTTGATATTAAATTTTTTTCATTGATTTCCAATTTTTTTTTGGTATATCGGACAAGAGATATCATATATCTCAGTTTTCTATCAGTTTTCCTGATGTTTGGAAAGTAGCAAGTGTCTGTCCCATTCTTAAGAATGGTGATCCAGTTGATATAACTAACTATAGACCCATCACTTTATTGTGCAATTTTGCGAAGGTTTTTGAGATGTCCCTATACAGTCGAATTTATCCTCTTTTTAAAAATATTATATCACCTGTACAGCATGGTTTCATGGAAAAAAGATCAACTAACACAAATCTTGTTTGCTTTAACCAGTTTATTTCTAATGTCATTGATCATCACGGTCAGGTGGATGTATTGTATACCGATTTCTCGAAGGCCTTCGATAGGATTGATCATAACATACTTTTGCATAAACTTAAGAATTACGGATTTTGCGATAACTTACTAAAGCTCTTTTCGTCTTATTTATCATGTCGTTTCCATTATGTCACATATAGTGGATACAACTCGAGTCACTACCTTATTACTTCTGGAGTACCTCAGGGCTCTAATTTGGGTCCTCTACTATTCTCTATTTTTATTAACGACATTACTACTCTTCTCAATTGCAATCAGTTAATCTATGCGGACGACTTAAAACTGTATTTTTCTATATCGAGTATAGATGATTGTGCTTTTCTTCAAAATGATTTGAATGCGGTTGCGAGATGGTGTGATCTGAACAACTTACATTTAAATATGTCGAAGTGTAAAGTAATTTCTTTTACACGTAAATTGAATCCTATACTTTTCAACTATGAAATTAACTCAGACTTCTTGATACGTGCAAAGTCCATCAAGGATTTGGGTGTTTACTTTGACGATAGGTTAACAATTTCGGAGCACATACAACGTATAGTTTCTTCTTCTCTTAGGATGTTAGGTTTTGTGATAAGGCAAGGTCGTGATTTCCTCGGTAATGATGTACTGTTCAGGTTATTTTATGCATATGTCCGCTCCAAGTTAGAGTATTGTTCACTTGTTTGGAATCCTATGTATAATGTTCATATCAATCTCATCGAGTCGGTTCAAAAAAGGTTTTTAAAATTCCTCACGTTTCGTTCAGACAGAAGATATCCTGCAAGAGGCTGCGACTATAAACTTTTGTTAACTCGTTTTAATTTTGACTCACTACAATTTAGAAGATACTTCCACAGTCTGAAATTTTTACACGCACTCTTGCATAACCATATCGACTGTCCTGATATATTAAGCCAGTTAAATTTTCTAGCAGTTAGATCAGCCAGTCGTGCTCCACTAACATTTTATTGTTCTGCTGTCGACACTAATCTTGGATTAAAGTCTCCCATTAGCGTTATGACACGTAGCTATAATGGCATTTGTAACTCCTGTGATGTCTTTAACTGTAATGTAAAAAGTTTACATAATGTTTTTAGAAGCGTTAGTCAACTTTAAATTTTGATACTTTAATTAAATCGAATTTGAGCACTTACTTATATATACATGTTTTTTTTTTGTTGTGGTTTAAGTCACACTGTAGGTTTGCATACACGTATTTTTTTTCACTTTTGATCTTTTCATGTTTCTTTCATATTATACTTTGTTCTGTAATTGGTGTTTACACTGTTGGACAAATAAAATTATTATTATTATTATTATTATTATTATATATTGAATGATTGCAATCCAGTTCTATTTTCATTTTCTCCCTTGCCTCGACACAATTCGCTCACTTTGTACAACCGTTTGTATCATAGCTGGATCCGCATTTTAAGCACCTCTCTACACACTTACACTCCTCCTTACAATGATCAAAGCCTCCGCATTTAAAGCATCGAAATACGCTCACATACTCTACTCTAACTTTCATTCTAAAAACTCTACACTTTCATTCAATGTAAACGTGTTTTTCTTCCATCATCTTCAAAAAGGTCAAAGGGTCACACTCTATTATCGGCATATATTTAGTCCTCATCCTTTTAAACGTTTTTACTTTAATTTCGGACTTTTCATGTACAGTACAAGTATTTTGCTTCAATATGCTATTAATCAGATCATCCGTACTCAATTCTTCTTCTATATCTACCACTTTCGCACAGGGATTCTTTAAATTTGGTGTATTTATTTGATAACATTTTGAAAGTTTTTTCTGCGGCTTTCTTTATTGTTTCCTGCTGTTCATTATTCTTACATTTAATTACAACCCCACCTTCTTATATGTCCTTTAAGAAATTTATACCAACTTCCAAAGTAGCAGGTTTTAAATTTTTCAGAATTACTTATTTTGTTTTCTTTGATTCCTGTTTATTTTTGGGTTTAATAAGTACTACTTTATTTGCTACTGCATTAGCATAACTTTTAGGTTCACTGATAATATTTTCCTGCTTTTGTTCAATATATGCTCTTAAAATCTTTTTAAAGTAATTTAGTTCTCCATTTATATGATTTTTAAAATTTTCCATGTGTTTATTTATAACATCAGTAATATTTAAGTATCCTGCTACACAGTTCTTACAGAATCATTTGACTCCACCGATCTTCTCAATGACTTGAAAATCCCTATAGGACATGTCGAGACATTTTGTAAGAGAATAATTACAACAATCCTGAACATGCAACATTATTTTCGGCGTCCTTTATTGTTAAGTTACATTTGGGACATTGATTGTCAGAGTTCATTATATTGAATATTGAATCTTTTCACAGATTTCGGACAGACGGATTTCGTACTGGTGCACGGCCAAACACTCTTATCTGCAACGGTCCTCCCACCGTTGTTTGTTTACATACATGTAAATATGGATTGAAAGTGTACTTACAATTCTGTAATAACCTATGCTTATAGATAATTGCTACACATCTGCACTGTCCACAACTTATAAAATTTAAAGCGTCTTTTTCACTTAAAATTAATGACTTTTATGAGCATAAAATTTTTTAAATATCACTAACGGTCTGTGTGCTAGTATAGTTTATGTATTAATATAAAAAGTATCAGTCACTTGGTTTCTTACAGATGCCCACAGACAAAAGTTAAGATAATGTATGGAAGTATTTTTTTGTGGCATTGTGTAATTACTCTTATTTATTTGGGTATTATGCCACTACTGAAAAAAATACAAAAAATTAATACTCAACCTCTGCGCCGATTAGGCAAAAATATTTTTACAATAACCAACCTTTGACTAATCCGTTGGCGCAGAGGTTGATTATTAATTTTTTGTATTTTTCCAATAGTGGCATAGTACCCAAACAAATAAGAGTAAGTTAAGACTTGTTTAGAAGCTATATTTTGCAGATGCTCTCACGTGCTTATTCAAGTCTGGTCACGTACTCAGTAACTCTGGCTCCTAGGAATCCGAGGCTAGAAAAGCAAGAAGCTGACGTCAAAATCTCATTAGCTGTCTTAGCTCTCGTAGTAAACGCATCGGCTTCTCGTGCATTTCGTGATTCTATTATTATTATTATTGAATTCGAAAGTGAATTTGTTTTAATAATTAATTTGAAATAATGTTACTCTCCGAGATTGTATCTAAAATTATTTCATATATCATTGCTATAATCAAAAAATCTTTAACATTATGAAAAACCGATAGTGAATTTGATAAACATATAAAAATAGTTAATAAAAATATTGAATTACTAAACCGGACAATGAAAAATAAAATACATACATACTAATAATAAAAGTGAAAATATATTCCGTCTGGAAAATAACTTGGCAATATTAAAATATTATCATGAGTAATTAAAACAATTAAAATTGTTAAATAAAATATCGGGTGGTTCCTTAAAGACAGTCAAATGAAAACATCTGATTTGGCAAGACTTGGAATCCTGTTTTTCAAAACGGGTACGTTCCGGGATGGTATTGAATATTCATTTTAAAGACCCGAAAATTTGTTTAGAAGCTCTCCATTGAAGTTAAGAAAATTTTACAAAAAACATTAATTAAAGTAAATGTTATTTTCGAGGGTAATTTCATGAAACCTCAAGATAGGCATGTTGAAATAAAATCATTTCCAACAAAAAATAAAGAGATTGATTTAAATAGAAATTTTAAAAAATAGTGTAAAGAGGTGTAAGTAGAGTACTTCATGGTGTAGAGCAGGTACTTCAAAATCTTGAAGATTTTGAACAAAAAGACTTGGTTGGATTTTGTTCGAAATTATCGGTATACGAGTAAACATAAATAGTTATTCGCCTATAACTGTAGATCTGCCAACTTATACTGATATGCCAAAATTTATTGAATACAAAAAGTGTGTAGTTAACTTTAAAAATAATGATGAATATTGTTTCTTGTGGGCAATAGTGAGTTGTTTATATTCTTCAAAGAAAAATTGTGACAGAGTTAGTTCATTTCCTCGTTTAAGGGCCGGTTCTACAATCCCGGTATAAAGTGTGGAATAGTAATTCTCAGTATATCTTATCCCTCGAATTATTCGGAGTATAAAAATGCGGGCGTTCTACATCACCTGTACAACGGCGGGATAACTATACGGAGTATAAACGCCGAAAAAGCAGGCAGTAGACCCAACGCACAGATTTAGTCCAAAAGTAACTGAGAATTTAACAGCCATTTAAATTTTTTTTCATTAACTTCCTTTCAATTTATAAAAAACGTGCTGAAATTCACAAATTTCAATACAACACATATAATATTCGCAACAATTTTATTAATAAAAGACTATTGTATCATCGGAAGTGTTGGTCTGAATATACTCACAAAAAGAGTCTTGCACTAATTGATGCGAAATCCGGCGATCCCTAATGAACAAAAATCAAGTCGTAGTAACAGTCAGCCACTTGAATTTAAAAAAGTATGCTTTCTATGCCTTAAAGATAGAGATAAAACAGGAAAACGTGAGGTATTCTTTATTTCCACCCAAGAAAAGCAGAATGCCATTTATGCTAAAGCCAAAGTCAAGATTTTCAGTTACTGAAGAAAATTCAGGGTTTTGAAGATCGTCCCATTGATACGATAGCTGCGGATTTCAGGTACCACACATTACAATTAATTTTTTTACGTCAAAACATACTGGAGGTGGATGCTTAACATTTATTTTCAATTACTTGGGGTGACTTACGTCCTCTACCTCTTACTGGAGATACTTTATTACTCCGTGTAAAACGCACGTTGTATAGCAAATGTTAGTCTACAGTCTACTGATCCGATTGTCAATTTACCCAAAAACTTTGGATATGTGGTGGATATTAATCATCAAATAATCCCAAAAATAATGTCAAAAAACCTATGGCCAGATCTTAAAAAAATAAAAAAGTACAATTGCAAAGTAAAATGTGATAAAAAATGTGCCTATAGTTAGTGTTCTGTTGCTTGCACATGTATACAGCTTTTCCTAACTATTGTTTTAAAGGCTAAAATACGGCAGTAATGCGATATCCGACAAGGGACACATTGTAATTCCTGTCAAAGGTGAGTTTCAATTAAAATAAATAACAATACACTAATAGATAAAACACTGATAAACTAATATAATAACAATAGTCACAAACTATGAGAATGTAATTATTTCGCAATTTTATAGTCTGGCCTAATATTCCGATATATTGGATTAGATGGTAGCGCGCACCACAGTAAATGGAATGGCACGGGTCAGGCGCGAGTGTAAACAACGCTCTGCTTTAAAAATTATTAACTGGAAAACTAGATAAGGTAGGGAACTGATTTTTTTTCTAAAAACTTTTTTAAGCCTTGGACCACATTTCGTTCACATATAGTATGTGCAAATTTTGAAAATTTAATATAGTTGCCCGCATGTTGAAATTTTCGATACATAAATTTCGTAACTACGACTTTAGCCATTGTTAAAAAAAAACAGAGAAATATTTTCAAATTCTATTAGCACAGGCAGAAGCGCTCATGTCTCAAGTATTCACATATAAAAAATCATATGAATATCTCAAATAGTTATTTTTTTAGAAAGGTGTAAACGTTCAAAATCACTTATTTTTTAAACACGGCACCGCCCTCTTTTTTTGCTATTTAAGAAGTTGTGCAAGAGCCAACAAAAGTCCAACAAGTCATTTCTTATGCCCCTAGAGGCCCTCTATCAATGGGTGAAGTCAAAAATCATTTACCTTGCCGTCATCGGTTACTTGCCGATTTTAAGGGATTTTGAACGCCTGGACCCCGACTAATCCTTCAGTCGTTTATATTCTTCAGTGGATATAATATGGTTATACGAAACCATATATCCACTGCTATTTTTATGTATGGTGGATTAAAGAAAAACATTTTTGCGACAAGCGAAATCATCAAAACTGAATAAAATTATTATTACTGCAAAAATTTTAATAAACCCTTATGTATTTTAATAGGTACCAAAGAAAAAAAAAATGTAATCATGACAATTAGGAATAAGGGAAATCTCAAAATTAAGAAAATAAGTGGAACAATTATTCCTAAAAGACGTGTGCAACCGCTGTTTTTGGAAAGCGTTAATGATTGTAATTATATTATTTGTGCAAAATGTAAAGGATTTTATAGAAGCACTTACATAGTTCGACACAGCCGTCACTGTTTCGTATATAATAGCAGTGACCATACCGCACATCCTAAAGTAGAATCTTTTATTCTAAGTTTAGAGACAGAGTATCAGGAATATCTAAAAACAGATCGTACGAGAAAAGAGCTGATAAAAAAGTTGAGGTAAACAACTTATTTTTTTTTAGTTTTTATCAATTTGCATTTTATTAATATGAGGGAAACAAATTTTTTAATATTTTAATTATGAAGAAACTTACCTTCTTTAAGCTCCTATTTTACTTAAATTAAATAATACAATACATCTTTCTTCACATATACACATTAACTAGAAAATCTTTAGCCCAAATCTAAAGAAAGACGAAGCGATGTAAACAAGCACAGCGACGGTGCTGGGCAAAGTACGGTCGGCCCAGGCCACGCCTTTGTCTCCTGTCCCCTCCGGCGTGCGCGGTGGCCAGCCGGCAGCTAGTATAACCACAATAAACAAACAGCTCCGGCACTCTGCGGCGGCACCTTTGATGTGGCCGTTTGCGACCGACATTCGCTATCGCTCTCGCACTGAGAAGAAAAGTCAGAGTTGGACGTATAATATTTGTAGTTATCGTAAATGCGCGGTAACGGTGCCGTATTAAAAACTCTTTTTATAAACATTTTAAAAACATTTTAAAAACATTTTATAAATAACTTTTGAAATAGACATGAATAAAACGGTGATGCCTAATTTAGAAATAAGTATTAATGGGATTCAGATCTACCTATTTGGCAAAGTTTTAAAAAAGAAATTTGAGATACCTAGTAATTATGTACATATGTTTATTACACATTCATTATTTACAAAAATAAAATACCAATACTTACAATGAGGTACCTACATATAATAAATAATAATAATAAAATCTTTATTGTGTTCTTAACGAAAAAAGAAAGAAAGAAACACAAACGGTAAGAATTCGGCATTGCCGTTCTTGCCCTTAAAAAAAATTAATATTTTTTAAAACTAGTTACAATTATTTTTAAACACACCGCAAAACATTAGCAAAAAAAAATTACACTCGACTACTTGCGCAGACTGTTCCATAATTTTGTTTTTGCCTAAAAATAAAATATAACAGCTGGCCAACTTTTAAACGAAATTCATTAAATCTTAAATTGAGTGATTGTATAAACCATATTATTGGCTATCCATGAATGAATTTCCTAAATTAAGTTAACTTAGATACTAAATTACATTTATGTATAACACATTTTTATCTACTTACCGATCGGGTTGCTTAGGAAAGGTAAAAAAGCTCTTATTACAATTATAGCTTTTATTATTACAGCTTTTAGTTGCACATACGTTTCCTGTTTTTCTATTACTCATTATTACTAATGAAAAAAAGAACACTATAGAAAACAAAACAATAAATAAACACAAAACACTACACTCAAAATAAATCCGCAAGAATAACTAGGTACGTCGCTGGCTTAATCGATAATCAACACGAAGTGATTTCCCTACTTCGGTTCGAAACTCTCGCCACTGTGCTGTTCTCTTCTTAAAGGCGGGGTTAAGAAGCGGCGCGCGTGGATCGGCGCAAACCGTTCCTGTCAAGAGAGTGCTCGAGCTGTTTGTTGTACCCATATATATAATACTACTATATGGAGCCTATGTAATCTTTACCATGTTTCTCAAGTGAAGCCAAATTAGAGTAGTCCAGAATCATATCTATTGTCTCTTTCACGGAGAAAATACCATATACTCATGCGCAGCAAACCGCGGGAATTTTGCTCCATATACTGTAGAATACAATAAATTAACTTTATTTTATATTGTATTTTATCTACATATAACGGTTTTTCAATCTTGTTATTGGGATGTTCCCGTATTTATCAAGTTTACCAAAAGAGTGGATGCAGTTTGTATTTGAAAAGAAAATTTTAAAAATACATACTTCAGGTACCTATGCGACTTCATATGGAATATTTCCTTCGCACAAAAGACAAAACCTCGACTGAGTTTTTCGTTTCGGCATTTTGCGATATCTGTGGAATTAAATTAATGAAAATGAGGTACAGTATAATTCCTATACCTAATTCACTACATATTTAAATTTACAAAATGTTCTTATATACCTAAACTTGCAGTTGCGACTGTAAAAATACCGTCGAAATAATTTGATGAGCAAATGTCTCTAATCACTAATAAGTCATAGGTATATGAACAAAACTAAAACTACAAGTTACACATAAATAAAACACTTCTAAAACTGCCGGCTCTACGAGAAACACAAATTTATTTTCTGTGAAACACAAACATACCTGAAATACAAAAGATAAACTGTGACATAACCACACCACAAAACACATATATGACAAAATACATACAGGGTGTTCCAGTGTGAGCGAACAAAAATTTACCAGTGTGTAGGCCAGACCAAAATAAGAATAAAATTCTTATAAAAAAATTCTTCGCTGCACGCCTAACGAGTTCCAGGGTGTTACTTTGTAAAAAAAAACAATTTTTCGAGATAACTTAAAAACTCGTTTCGTAGATTTAGGTAATATTTGAATGACGTGTACATCTATTAAAGGTCATTAACACTATATGGTGTTTGTTTAACTCTAAACTTTAAAATCATTGCATACATTTTTCTGCATAAAGGAATACAGTCGGTACTTTACACTCAATTTACTCGAAAATGGTTGATTTTAGAGCTGTGTAACAAGAGCACCTTTTTTGTTCAGAATTGATAGCCGATTAAGGAAAACTTATTCGGCTATCAATCGGCTAAAGTTATTTAAATTAAGTTATTACGGAAAATTGTTGTTTTTTTTACAAAATAACACCCTGTAACTCGTTAGGCGTGCCTCAGAGAAATTTTTTTATAAGAATTTTATTCTTATTTTGGTCTGGCCTACCCACTGGTAAATTTTTGTACGCTCATACTGGGACACCCTGTATATGACAAAACAAAAGCCCGGTCTTTCTTTACTTTCGCGGCACATTGAAATTCTTGGATTGGATTGGACAACACTTGGGCATGTGCACAGGAACATTTGTCCGTGAAAGAGAACGAAATATATAACTCCATCTCATAAACCGGCTTCAAGAAAAGCTCGAATAGCTCAATATAGTAGTATTATATATATGGTTGTACCCTTCCACCTAGCTGGGCGGTGACTCTACGTCTACCACAACATGCATGCCTTTCACCCATTCGCTGAAGACTCTCTGTTACCTACATCGCTTCGTCCCACTTTAGATTTCGGCTAAATATTTTTTAGTTAATCTGTATATCTATTAGCAATGCTAAATGTATACATTTCGAGTACTATGCTATACCGACTCATCATCGGTAGCTTAAACACTAGCATGTTTATAAATAAAGGCATCCAATTAAACAGAGGATAAGGCTGTAAAATAAATTTATTTAGGTAAACTGCAGATGTCTACTTGCCTGCTCTTTTTCTAAATTGTGGTTGGATATTTACTATTATTACTTATTTACTATTGTTGACTATTTTTAATTTTATTTTTCTTATATACAGGGTATTAAATTGAAAAGGTCATTAGATAATGGGCTTAAATCTAAATTCAATAAATGATTTTTATATTTCTTCATATACAGGGTGTCCACCTAGTGCGCGTAAGTCCAATATCTGAGTTAATAAAAGAGATAACTTAATTTTTTTTTCTACAGGGTTGTCTAATATCCCGAGCTGCACAAAATGAAAATATATTTACATATTCAGGGTGTTCAATTTTTCCTGGACAGGTACCAACTTCATTTTTTTAAATGGAAACCTATATTTTTTATGGCATTATCGAATTCTACGTAAAAAATTAGTGGGACTTTGTGCTTAACACTGCTATTGAAATATTGATAGTTTTCGAGATATTTGACTTTTATTTTTTTTTTCTTATGTTTCGTCACTTCTAATAGTTGACATAATTATGGTTGTATGACAGCTAGAAATTATTTTTTTTTCAGAAACTGTAGAGTGAAGATGGCTCTTTCGAAAAACGTATCAAAAGTTGACCTGCGATATACAGGGGGCAACAGAAATCGTGCCAAACCTGATGGTTTAAAATTTAAAAAATCTCGACTTTTTCAAATGGAACACCCTGTGTTTTATGATTTCATTAGATGCCTTTCTGTAGACTCTACAATTTTATAATAGCTTTCCCTATACCTAAGTTGCGTAGTTTTTGCAAAAAACCTACTTTTATGAAAAATACCCGATTTGCGCACGTTCCTTTCTCGGGAAAAACGCAGTGAGCGTCTGTCACGCAATAAAATTTGTGACAATCAGTTTACATGTCATTTCTTCTTTTACTGAATATTCACGTACGAGTTTAGAGTAAGTACTAAGCGTGCATACAATGAACTATTCAAAAGAAGAATTAGTGAAAATGGTTTATGCCTTAGGAGAAGCTCATGGAAATTGTTTGCTAGCAGCACGTATTTACAAAGCAAATAATCCAGATTTACAGAGATTTCCACGTGCTGACTGTTTTGAAAATGTGAAAGAAAGATTTGAAAGAACAGCAAATGCGAATTATGAGAAAACTACCAGGAGACATGACGGTAACAATGACGATATTCAGTTTAATGTTGTGGCCTCTGCTGTTGAAAATCCTAATATTAGTGTCAGGAAAATCAGTAATAATCTTGGAGTTTCCAAAAGCTTGACAAACAAGATACTGAAGAAGAATAATTTTCATCCGTATCATATTGAAAACCATCAAGCACTGTTACCTCAAGATCACCTAAACCGCCTGCAATTTTGCCACTGGGCATTGGATAAAATTCAGGAAAGTCCAAACTTTTTTATGAATGTCTTGTTTACTGACGAATCAACATTTTCAAACACATGCTTACCCAATCGTCGCAACTTTCATCACTACGCTGACAATAATCCAAGATTATTGAGGGTACTAGATAATCAGCATCGTTTCAAAGTGAACGTGTGGGCTGGAATTTGTGGAGAACAGATTGTTGGACCGTACTTTTTTGAAGGCAATTTAAATGCCAATGTGTATTTGCATTTTTTGCAAAACGAACTTCCCCTTCTACAGCTACAGAATATGCCCGCTGATTATTTGGTTCAACAATGGTTTCAGCATGATGGTGCCCCTCCACATTCCACTTTGGCGGTACTGTGATTATTTTATTGTTGTAGTACTTTTCCTATTATCTATTCATATTTCAGATTAGAGAACACCTAAACCACGTATATCCAAATAAGTGGTTAGGTCGTGGTGGACCAGTTCCTTGGCCTGCACGTTCGCCTGATTTAAATATTCTGGACGTTTTCTTGTGGGGTTATATCAAGGAGCGAGTATACGAAGTACCACCAACGGATATGCAAGACTTGAAAGAAAAGATCCAAAATGAGTTTCTAACCATAACGCCCGAAATGTTAAGAAATGTTCACATTCATTTTCGTCGTAGATTAATGCTTTGTGTTGAAAACAACGGTGGACATTTTGAGCATTTACTTTAGGTTAGCTTGCTTGTATGAGTATTGCGTATTCTTTTTTCAATACTCTATGTATATTCATCCATTTCACTAATAATTTTTCTAACTACGGTAACACCGTTTGGTTTTCAATATGATACGTATGAAACTTCTTCTTCAATATCTTATTTGTCGAGCTTTTGAAAACTCCAAGATTTCTACTGATTTTCTGATACTAATATTTTTGGATTTTCAACAGCAGAAACCACAACATTAAACTAAATATTATCGTTGTTACTCCCATGTCTCCTGGTAGTTTTCTCATAATTCCCATTTGCTGTTCTTTCAAATCTTTCTTTCACATTTTCAAAACAGTCAGCACGTGGGAATCTCTATAAATACGTGCTGCTAGCAAATAATTCCCATGAACTTCTTCTAAAGCATACGCCAGTTTTGCTAATTCTTAATTACATGTAGAGCTTTTATGATTTTTTACTTTTATTTACAAATAAATGGTAACTTTCCATAAAGACTTGTTTATTAAACTGAAATTATCTAAATTTTTCAGTTATTTTTATTTTAAGAAGTGTAAACTAATAAATTTTATAAAAATAAATAGCCTTACAATATTTTTTACGTCAAAGGAGTGCGCAAATCGGGTATTTTTCATAAAAGTGGGTTTTTTGCAAAAACTACGCAACTTAGGTATAGGGAAAGCTATTATAAAATTGTAGAGTCTACAGAAAGGCATCTAATGAAATCATAAAACACAGGGTGTTCCATTTGAAAAAGTCGAGATTTTTTTAAATTTTAAACCATCAGGTTTGGCACGATTTCTGTTGCCCCCTATATATCAGAGGTCAACTTTTGATACGTTTTTCGAAAGAGCCATCTTCACTCTACAGTTTCTGAAAAAAAAATAATTTCTAGCTGTCATACAACCATAATTATGTCAACTATTAGAAGTGACGAAACATAAGAGAAAAAAATTAAAAGTCAAATATCTCGAAAACTATCAATATTTCAATAGCAGTGTTAAGCACAAAGTCCCACTAATTTTTTACGTAGAATTCGATAATGCCATAAAAAATATAGGTTTCCATTTAAAAAAATGAAGTTGGTACCTACCTGTCCAGGAAAAACTGAACACCCTGAATATGTAAATATATTTTCATTTTGTGCAGCTCGGGATATTAGACAACCCTGTAGAAAAAAAAATTAAGTTATCTCTTTTATTAACCCAGATATTGGACTTAAGCGCACTAGGTGGACACCCTGTATATATATATATATACATATATATATATATAATAATTACTACTTATTAACAATTTTTAATAAATTCTATGGAAACTGTTGTAGAAAAATTGTCTTTGTTTATATTTTTCTCACCGCGACTGATGAGGCTGTAGCAACCATTTTCAAATTCCTCCAAATGGTCTTCGATTTGTACAGTGATTCTTTGCGGTAGGAACACCTGGCAGTCATCTAATTCAGCTACCAATCCTCCGCCATATTTTGAGCTGACTTTCTTAATTCTGTGTATTAAGAATGTTGTTCCAACTTCTAGCTCCTTTAGTGGCTTTGTGGGTTTATAGGCTAAAAGGAATTTTTCATTAATTTTCTTTAAATCCATCTTTCTGTTTCTAGAAACAAACAAAAGAGATAAATTGTATACTATCACCGTTATGATGTGAATTAAAATGTTTAACTTGAATTAAGATATCAAAGTGAAGATGACACTTACCAATTTATTGATGAGCAAATAATTTTATTTTCAGGCCAAGCCTTTCTGCAAGCAAGAATTACAGGTGGTACTAATAATGTAAAGATGTGAAGTCAATTAGGTATATTAACACTGTGAGACTAGAAGGAAGTGAATCTGCTTTTATATGGAGAGAACGGGATACATTAACCTTCATAAAATTAATTATACACATGTTTCTACAATGCCTTTGTTAAGATTATGTGGGCATGGTGGAATGTTAACCTTTATATTTTAAAAAATATTTTCCTTGGAAGTATTTACCTTGTTTTATAATAAACACGTACATTCTCCATTCAATGTCTTTGTTGTTTTGTTATGTGAAGGTGTCAACCTTCGCATTTTGATTATTTCCTTATGGGTCGCACGTAATATGCAGGGCATATGAATTATTATTAACTCCATATAAATAAAACAATCTGAGCTGGAATCCGTATGGGCCTTTAATGGGCCATCACCAAATTAAACAAAATATATTTTGGTAGAAATTCGATAATGGCATTTGGGTATATTAATTATTATTAATGTACCCAAACTTTAAGTACCCCGACTTTAAGTAATTGGAACAAATTAGCAACAATATACTTTGGAAGAGATTTGGTAGTGAAATTTGGCTATATTAATTAGTATTAATGACGCATGGGCCATCTCCAAAATTAAGCAAAATATATTTAAATGGGTCATCTCCCATTTAGATAGGTCATCACCCAAATTAGCCGCAATATATTTCAGAAGAAACTTGGTGGTGGGCCATCCCCAAAATTAGCCAAATATATTTTAGATTAAATTGGTTAGTGGAATTTAGGTATGGTATTTATTATTCTTATATTAATATAAAACAATTTGAGCTAGAATCCTTATAGACCTTTACTAATTTTTATTACCTTTTCATATAAATAAAAGAGTTTGAATGGACTTTAAGTAATTGGGACAAATTAGCAACAATATACTTTGGAGGAGATTTGGTAGTGAAATTTGGCTATATTAATTATTATTAATGACGCATGGGCCATCTCCAAAATTAAGCAAAATATATTTAAATAGGGCATCTCCCATTTAAATAGGTCATCACCCAAATTAGCCATAATATATTTCAGAAGAAATTTGGTGGTGGGTCATCCCCAAAATTAGCCAAATATATTTCGGAATAAATTGGATGGGGGAATTTAGGTATGGTATTTATTATTCTTATATTAATATAAAACAATTTGAGCTAGAATCCTTATGGTCCTTTAAATAAGGACCCGTGGGCCCCCCATGGGCCATCCCCAAAATTAGCCAAATATATTTTGGAATAAATTAGGTATGTTATTTATTATTCTTGTATTAATATAAAACAATTTGAGCTAGAATCCTTATGGGCCTTTAAATAAGGACCCATCCCCCAAAATATATTTTGGACACCGAAATAAATTCGACTTCGCACAACCCCCTGCGACCGGGACCCCGAAATTTGGCTATAATTTTAGGATTGACTAATCCAATTAATGGCCATGATCTATTTGAACACTTCCCCACTGAAGGACCCCCAAAAAACCAGCCTGGGCCAAGATATTCGGGCCCTACTTCACCCCTGCGATCGCCGAATCGGAGTAGGACCCCCAAGCTACGGAAATTTGGTTATAATTTTAGGATTGACTAATCCAATTAATGGCCATGATCCATTTGAACCCCACCCCACTAAAGGACCCCCAAAAAATGGCCCAGAGACGAAATATTATGCAAATTGAGCTAGAATCCCTATAGCCTTTCTACTGCCGGATGCTTTGTAATATCTGGCCGGGCCGGGCTGAAATTGAATTGGCCAGGCCCGACTGGCCGGGCCGGTTCGGGCCAGTTCTGGCCTGGGCTGGCCTGGCCGTTTCGGCCCGGATCGGACCAATTTCGACTTAACCTAGGCTAACCGGTTTGCTGTATAACAATTTTAAAATACTATATCTTATTCTTCCTATGAGGAATTTGATTTCATAATAACTTTAGGTGTTTCACCCATTTATCTGACCACTTACGGCCAATGTCACTCATACTACTTAAAATTTAAGGTGTCCCAAAATGGAAAAATTATACTTAGCAAAAGTATTACTCTGATATTTAAGCACATCTAAAAATTCTTACACAGACTTAGAATTCGATGCAGAATTTAAAAATGAAATATTTGAAAAAATAAAGTTGATGGTCATAACTTCTTTTTGGACTACCCTGTAGTGTAGTGTGTAGACTACCCAGGCCTATACAGAATGTTTCTTTAGTCGTGATCGTCTTTGATGAAAATATAAACAAACCTCTACGTGTTGACATATTTAATTTTACATATCTCATACAGAATGCACTGGTTACTGACGCATCATAGGGAGATCTGAGGTAACTGGGAAATAATACGCGGTATTGTACTCAAAACACCTACTTATTTATTTTACAACGGAAATGGACAAAACAGTTACAGTTTCAAAAATTATAGAGATTGCCGTACTCAACCTTGAATTCACGGGGAAAAAGAGCACGGCAGATAAAACCCCGATCTCAATTCAGAACATCGAAATTATACTGGTGAACAAAATAAACAAAAATAAAAACACATTTTCTGCTCTAGTATTTGCAGCATTACATTTGTACTAAATACAAAACTGAAGAGATTGAGTTAGTATGTCGACTTTGTCGGAAGGTACTGAGGTCCCATACGGGAGGCTACCCAGCTATTAGTTGAGGGGTTTGAGCAAAAATCATGGTATTATGCACCAGATGTTTGGTCAGGCACGCGTGAACAATGTTAGTACATTCAACAAGGCCCATTCAAAAATGAAAGCAAAAACAAGCCAAACGATAGCCAGAGCAGAAAATCTAAAACGTTATTCAAATAATAATTACACTCAAGTATAACTTCGACGGAACTAATTATAAAGCCGCTACAAATACAGTAATTTAATATTCAACGACTTAAAATAATAATCAAACAAAGGGATTTAAATGGGTAAATAGTTTGACAAATTGATGAAAACTTTATAAAAATTATATAAAAATAATATTAATTTCCTACCTTGGAAAACTAGATGTTGTAACGTACATTTTAATGTCGTTCCATGAGGTTCACTATTATTATGCACCCCGTAAAACACCCAACCTAATTGTTGGTGGCTTAAGTTCTCCGTTTTTCAATAACGCGTTGGAATGCGCTGATTGGCTAAGTAGCCCCTCCAAAACTCAAGCGAGACGCCGGTGTGATTTAGGTAGGGAGAGAGACAGTCCCCGTCTTCGTGGATAGGCACATGTGAGTTATTTATCTATTTGATATATATAATTTATTCACTTTCATTATTGGTTGCAATTATAATTATTAGTACAGAAATACGATCATAGCGATTTGTTGTTATTATTAAGTAATTATATTTCATATATAATCAGGATTTACCTGGATTTTAGGTAAATTATTTAGGCGTGGTCAGTGAGATTTTTTTGTCACCCTATATGGTGATCAGGAATACGATTCAGAACATTAGAATACTGTTTCAATATTACATTATAAATTTGTGAAGCTGTGCTCTAGTCAGGAGATTATAGAAAACATTGTTTTTTTTTAAACCAATAAATTTGAGTTTTCTTGCCTCCATTTTGTTTGAATCGGATTGCTACTAGTCAAAACCACGTGTTGTGGCCCTTTGGGAATTAAGTTCATTTATCTTATCTTTATCTTATCTTCTCTTATCTTAGCATTATCATATATTGTATGTAAGCTATAGAAAATTGCTAATATTGTACTTTCTGCACTACATTAATTAATTTGTTTCTTTGTAATTATCTACATTTGTTTAGAGGTAGTGTGGTATTGCTTTGCCTACCTGAGTAGATATTTGATTTTAATAACTCACATGCACGCCGATTAGAAGACTGGAACAGTTCCTAATATTTGTAAATTCATTGATTATTGTTCTTTGGTAACAAATTTGTACAATCAATCAATACGAATTTTTACAACTTGTCACTCAGTATTTGAAATATTAATGAAATAATTTTTCTCTTTTACCTAATTAGAGTGGTAATATTTCCTTGTTTAACCGGTTACGAAACCGTTGTTTTTGGAATTTTGGGTCAGATAATAGAGGGTTTTTTATTTAATTTATTTTTGTTCCTTCTTAACTATAGTAAGTTTAAATAATATTAACGATTAGAGTTTTTATTAAGAAATTGTCGAGTGCTGAACTGTAATCAGTTCTTTTGAATGCAATTTTTTGGGTAATTTTATTTGCTTCATTCTGGGTCGGGTCACTAAAGGTTGACACCTTCCAGGTTTTGTTTTCATTTGTTTATAATTTTCCCTGTGATAATTCACAGAGTATTTGACAACAACCATATTTTATGGTACATTCCCTTCAGGAATTTATTTATAATTTTTAATCTTGGCTACACTAGCCGTCAACGTTCATCTATATATTTGTAAATTTTGGGGCACTCTTAACACAAACAATTCTTTGTATGTACTCTTCTGAGATGAGGCTGCTGTAACCTGACTGCAAGATCCATAACCTGCTAAAGAACCCTGGACGCTAATCATCTACAAATCCATAGATAAGAGGATTGGACTTAGCCAGTACGTGACCGTCATCTGGACTAGAGCTCTAGATTCCCCACTTTGCCACGGCAAGTCCACCTGGATCCAATCATCAGCACAGGTTAAGGGTGAGAGTACTGACATCATAGAAGGAACGAGATTGTAAGAGTATCACCGAACCTCATAAACTTTGTAAAGTTAGCCAATTTTAAAATTTCATTTGTCGCTTCTTTTTTTTTCCATTTTTTAGTCAATATTACATCATTTTTGAATTATTGTTAAATAGTAACTTTAATATTCCATTGTAATTTCAAGTCAATTTGCTTATTTGATTATAGTGTATTCAACTAACTTTTATATAGTTTTCTTTTATCTTATATTTAAAAATTATCCTGGTGCCCAAATAAATAATTGTCAACATTCAAAGCAGCCCTACGAATACTACGCCCTAGTGTCATAAATCTCCCTGAGCTACCGGAGCTAATGTCAATAAACTTAAGCTAGTGGAATTGCACATCCCTAGTTTATCTGAGTTTATTGTGACAATGTCACACACTAAAAACGCAAACTCTCCAGGTTCCTATTGCTCACTCGACTCGACTGTTCCTTTATATCGCGAGATCGTGCTCTCAAATTAAACTGCGTGGTTTGCTATTTCGTACTAAAATTTATACAGGGCGGTTCCCTTCAGACGCCCCTTTGAAAAATCATCGAATGATAGAGAGAACAAAAAAAAAATGAGATAAATTTTCAATATCCAGTAAGCAACAGGTGTCCTGAGTACATAACAAAACCTATATGCTAAACAAAATATATAAGCTAGATAAAATACATAAACATAATAAAATGTATCAAAACACACTAAAAAGATATTATAATAAAAGAATAGTTACATATAATTTTATATCAAAACGTATCAAAAATATCAAAAACACATAAAAAAAACCTATAACATAACTATGTTTCATCTTCATTACGATAATAGAACTTCAAGTTTGTTATATTGTAATTTCCTTTTTTCACATTTGAGACCGGATCGCACAAAGTATAAACGTTTGGGTAAGGATTATCGGTAATTTTGTAAGGCCCAGAGAACAGAGGACAAAATTTGTAAATAATTTTGTTGGTAGCATCTGAGATTGTATTTTCACGCAATAAGACAAAGTCATTGATCAGGAGATTATCGTTAGGTAAGTATGTCCTCTTTTGTTGAATTCGTGCATTCATACGATGTCGTACGTCATCGCGAATTTCTTCTGCAGTCTTATTAGCTCTTTGGGGCAATAATGGTAAAATCAGACGACTCAATGTGTTGGGAGGATGGGTACCATGTAAAATTTCAAAACGAGAATAACCCGTACTTAAGTGAGGGGTTCTGTTAAATAAGTTTTCAATATTTTGACATTGAGAGACCCAGCCACGATGTGATTTATTACAGTAAGTTCTGAATAACCTGCTAAGTTCTTTCATAACCCGTTCTGTGGGATTTGAAGCAGGGTGTCGTATAGATGAGAAGGTTGGTCGGATGTTATTACGTCGCATTATACTCTGCCAGCACCTGGATTGAAATTGGGTTCCGTGGTCACTAAGAATAGTTTTTATTGGAATAATTTTGTTAAAGTCATTAACAATTTTGAGTGCTGATATTTTTGACTGTGCTCGACGTAATGGATATAGTTTAACAAATTTAGTGAAAGCATCTATAACGACAAAAATGTAAGCACATTTAGAACGCCCCTCAGGCAACGGACCATAGTAATCCACCGTTACGAGAACCCCAGGATTGTATGCCACAATTGGGTGGACTGCCCCGACGAGGTTTCGCGACGGAAATTTGGATTTTTGACATATATCACAAGACCGGACAAACCTATGAATAGATCTACGCAGATTTGGGAAAAATAACTCCTGACGTAGTATGTTGTATAATTTTGAAGTACCGAAATGGCCATATAGTTTATGATAACTTTCGATTAGGATCTGTACTATGTTTTCAGGTACTGCTAGCCTAGGTACATTTTGAAAACGATCATGGTAGATCAAAACATTATTGTGGACTTGAAACTGATGAACCAAACGACTCTGATTTTGGCCAAGGTTTTTGACCAAGGTGGTCGAAAACGGTTGTATGCCCCAGCAAAAAATGGAAAATGGGCCCAAGAAGAGGATCATTCAGTTGGTGGATATATAAATCCTTGAATAAAAACTTCAAATCGTTAAGAGTATCTACTTCAAACAAGTTTACTAAATATTCATGTACTACGGATATGGCAAGTGGGCTAGAGTCGGTTACTAAGGTAGTATCCCCTAACACAGGGGGATTACGGGACAGAACATCCGCTACCACATTGTCCCTGCCACGCACATGTTCTACTTGGAAATCGAATTCATTTAAGTACATCATCCAACGTGTCAATCTGTCATTTAACAATTTACATTGTTTAAGAAACTTTAAGGCATAGTGATCCGTTCTAATTACTAGAGGGTGGCCCAAAAGCAGTGTCCGAAACCGTTTTAAACCGAAAATGATCGCCAATAATTCTTCAGTAACGGTATACAACAATTCAGGGCCTCTTAAAATTCTACTAGCGAAACCCAACACAAAATGTTCGCCTGCATCATCCACTTGGTAAAGTTCAACCCCCAAAGTAACACCCGAACTATCGGTTTGTAAATAAAATGCTTTGTGAAAGTTTGGAAAATGCAACATGACAGTATTCAAAAATAATGTCTTGATTTGTTCAAAAGCGTTTTGTTCAATGGTCCCCCATTCCCATTTTTGTCCTTTGCGCAACAACCTGGTTAAAGGAACAGTTTGAGAACTGTATTGTTTACAAAAACGTCGATAATAATTGCATAAGTCCAAAAAAGAACGTAATTGTTTGACTGTTCGAGGTGTAGGGAACTCACGAATTGCACTGGTTTTAGTAGGGTCAGATAATACGCCCCTAGTTGTTAATATATGCCCCAGAAACTTGACCTCTTGTTATAAATATTTCGTTTTATCTAAATTGATGGTCATGTTTGCCTCCGCTAATTTTGCAAACAATTTTTCGAGATGTTTTAAATGACTATCGAAAGATTCGGAAACTACAAGGAGATCATCAATATATTTATAAGTAAATTGCTGGACCTCTGGACCCAATATTACATCCATTGCTCGAGTAAAAGACCCTACTGCAGTCTTGAGTCCAAAAGGGAGAACCTGATAAGAATACGTCTTTCCATTATACAGGAAGGCTGTATATTGGGTACTTTCTGGTGTCAATGGGATTTGCCAGTATGAGGAACGTAAATCTATAACTGACATATATATTTAATTAAATTTAGTGAGCTAAAAATTTCTTCCGGCAGGGCAGGTGCCTCATGGTCTGCAACCATTCTAGAATTTAGCATGCATGCATCTAAACAAACACGAACGGATCCATCCTTTTTCCTAACAACAGTCATGGGGCTGGCGTACGATGATGCTTCTCGTTTAATTACGCCTAGGTCGAGCATATTTTGTATAGTAGCATCAACTTCGGAACGCAAACTAAATGGAATAGGATACGGTATTTTTACAAATGGGGTTTTATCATTCATTTTAATTTCATGTATATATTTATTAGTTCTACCCGGATATTTGTTAAATATGTTCTGATATTTCAAAAGCACCGCTTGCAATTGTTGCCTCTGTCTTTCTGATATTGAAGTTAGATTATCTAATTTTTCAGATAATTCTACAGTTGAATTTATATACAGTGCTAAATTAAATTTAGAAATCGAGGCCGCTAAGTTTGAACGGAGATAATTGTGAGTATCGTGCGTCGACTCCAGAGAAAATAAATCTGTAGGTATAGCATCGATTAAGCATCGGGCTTTTACATTGAAATTTACAGCAAAATATTCGCCCCCAATACCAAATGTGATAGAATTCTGGACAAAATCTATTTTAGCGTTTAATTTAGACAACCAGTCAATACCAAAAATCACAGGTCTAACCAGATTTTTAACAACCAGAAACGTGTTCTCTAAAGTATATGGTATACCCTCTATGGAAAATTTTAACCACAGCTGATACCGGATTCGTGTACTAAGCTGTCCCATAGCGCCGCGTAGATGTGTAGATGATACTGGTAGAGTAGGAACGACTTCTGTATTCTTTAATTTACTAAAATACTCCTCATTTATGCACGTAACTTCACATCCCGAATCAATGAGAGCAAGTAAATCACAGTCGCAACAATTTATTGTGATGTGAGGCAACATTCGAAACATTTCTTTCTCTGAGTTGGGTGCGGGAACTTGTGCTAAAGCAACGATCGACTGGTCAGCGTCGTTGGATACAGATTGGTATGATAGCATGATAAGATCAGTGACATGTTTAACGAACTGAAATGGTTCTGTTAATCCAACACCGGAGTAGCCCAAAAGAGTACCCATGGTCCATCCCATCTTTAGAAGTATAGTAACACCTTTTCCATAGAGAACTTTACATTCAGCGTAACTAATTGGGTCACAAGGGGACAGTCTTAGGACGTAAGCAATGTCAGATTTTACATTTGTGTCTTTATTATAGATATAGCCTTCAGGGACAAACTTAACCAACGGATAAGAAATGGTGGAGGTTTGTAAAGCTTCATTGGAGAGAACGCCCCCTCCTTACTTCTCTCCGTTCAGGTTTCCCGAGGGTTCTGGTCTATTACAATGACATAAACCACATATAGTAGGGGGAGGAGTAGAATAATTTCCCACAGGGGTTGCAGAAGGAGGATGAGTATTGTTACTGGCCTCTGACAATGCATCATCGCGACGATAATGGAAACGATCAATTGTAGCAGCTACATTCGGTTTATTAACTGGGTTCCGCGGCCGTTTTCCGATTATTGAAACCTGTGTTTCAAGAAATTCTAAGGCTGGAACAGTTGTCCGTGTTGAAACAGTGCCCCCCAAAGACTGAACATTAATAGGTAGTTGTCTCATAACTTCCGATAAAATAATGATTTCTGGGATTGGCCACAGTATAATGCTAAAGAAACAGTAAAATCACTTCGTGTCGGTCCCTTTGATGCCCGGTGGCGTAGGGGTATTTTTTGCAAAATGCGCGTGGATGGCGTTTTCCGTAGTGCGCATTACAAATGAAGTTAGCTACTAGTACAGGATAGGCTTTAGCCTAGGAGATGCCAGGGCCAGGGCCGGATTTAGGTAAAATTAATATTTTTGTACAATGTGAAATTTGTATGAGTTTATGACATATTATTTAAGAAAACACAAAAACAGCAGGATTCTGCCTTAAAGAGCAGGAATCATTAACAGTAACTTTTGCTCAAAACATTTTTGAAAAACCAATTCGTAGGGAAAAATGAAAATATCGTCATTTTTTATTCGATTGTGACAAAAAGCTTTTATACAAAACTCACCTTGTTTGTTTATAGATTACTAGATTTAGATTATGTTTAAGATATACATATATAGTTTAGAATAGGAGAGAGATGTCATACCAATGTAACATAATTCGTAATATGTATTTATTAGGTTCAAGCTCAAAGTACTTTTCAGACTTGTCCAGCGACAATTCCACTATGTTCGTAACATCTTTCTGAAAAGTGCCCATCTCTAAAAATTTGACATAATTGGTATTTTTTTATAGGTATATGAAACTTCACTTCTTATGGATTCGAAATATTCTAATATATTGTTCTACATTGAGCTATATTAGAGGGAACAAGTTAATAGTTGATGGGAAATTATATACTTTGGAAGATCTTGAAGTTGAAGAAGATGAATCCTCCGATGACGATACGTTCCAAAGAAAGGGAAAAAGTTTACCGAGTACTCCTACCCAAAAATTAGTAAAGGATACTTCTTTGGAACCACTGACACAACCTGATACAGTAATTTTGGGTGATGCTATAGAAACACATACCCCAGCTAAGGTTTTAACTGACAGAATTTCAACAGCTCAAATCGCTTTAAATACAATGAAACTGCGGTCCCTCTCTGGTACATCTGCAAAAATTAGGGTATCAAAGAAAAAGTGAGTCAAACGGAGTAGTGTGGACATTATGTCGGTGTTTTTTGTGATGTGAGTAACACAACTGATAAGTTATATTTAAGAACTAGTATCTCTTGTGCGTTTTTGACTTTTGTTTGTACTTTGTTTTGTTTGTATTATTGCTTGTATTACTTTGGATTTTCACCAATTTTAATATGGATCCATTTATAAGGGATTATAAAACAGAAAAAATTAATACTGAGGTAGTAAGTAGTGTGAATGAACTAAATCAGGTAATAAGTATAAATTCTGATTTTGAAAATTTTAAGATAATACATTTTAATATTAGAAGCTTACAAAAACATTTCGAGGAATTGGAAATCTTTTTAAGTAAATGCACTGCAGAATTTGATTGTATCGTACTCACAGAAACACGAAAACTTGATAATGTCGAGATATATAAATTAAACGGTTATAATCATGTATATAGTGAGGGGCAATATAATCAAAATGATGGGGTTTTGCTATACGTAAAAGAAAATATTAATTTTGAATATTCTATTGATACAATCGGACCAATGAAAGTTATTAGAGCTAAGATAAATATAAATAAGAACATCATGGATATTTTGGGTTAGTATAAATCACCACCTATAAAAGTGAGCGAATTTTTGGAACATCTAGAGGTCTATTTTAAAAATAAGCCTCTATGTGAACAAATAAGCTTAGTTGTAGGTGATATTGTTACGGGTTAAATTTGAACCCCATAGAACTCCGTATAGTTCGAAGATGTAGGTATCATAGTTTGCGTTTAGCGTAGCTAAGTGTTGGTTTATTTCTCCATTGGGAGAATGGCATAGGTTTATTCCTGTTAGGTAACTCACTCTCTAGTAGCTAAGAGTAATAGTATATCTGAGATATGGTCAAGCTTAGATCTTGGGATTTTGTTCACGAAATGTATACCGAGTACAGAGGTTGGTTTTGTTCGCTAGGGTTATTTGCTAGCTTTTTAATTTCTAGGAAATTAGAAAAATTTCTAGGGGCCGGACTAAGGTCCGACTGACTTAAACAGGTGCAAATTTGTGACTGCATTCTTATCCTGGATGTGTTAGAGAGTATTTAAAGGTACAGGGTACTTGTATAATAGTTATACATGTAAAGGTTCCAAAAACAAGGTGAGAGTAACAAATCCATTCCAAGAAGTTGGATCCTGACCTGGGCCCTCGTATCGTGTAACTTTTCGTCGGACACTCTCTTGATTTAGGTACTTCCGACTTGTGCAGTAGGTAAATAATTATTATTTACCTAAATATCTTTTTTTGATTTCCACTCCTTGCCAGATTCCGAATGAAGAAAATTTAGTATTATTTCATTTTCTATAGAAAGTTCGTACGTGTAATATATTTGCTATTTGACGGTTTTGGAGGACTCGTTACTTGATTAGAGGTGTACCTACCGACGTCACTTTCAAACTCCGTTTAGGATGTGCGGTAAAATTTGACCAGGAAGAAGGAAGCCGATTTTTTTTGGTGTGCTTGGAAGAAAGTTTCTCAGCCATTGTACATGGGTGAATTTATATTGTTACCAAGATAGTTGGGATAATTCATGTGCGTTGGTGGTGATTTATTCTGGGTTGGTTTTGAGTTGTACCGCAGAATATCACATAACCCAAAAGGGGATTTTTGCAGAGAAACATTGCAGTCAAGCAAATAGAGCACGTGGAGACTTAGGGTCTCACTTTCATATAAAGCCGTCCTCCAACAAAGTAAGTTTATTACACGTACATAGAACATTCTGTAATGTAGGTTTCTTTTACAGGGCTTTTTATTTTTATTGTTATTTTTATTTTGTTTCTATACGTCGTGTTACGTATTTTACGTTGTCACGTTTCTGGCTGTTCCTTGGTTTCGACGTTTGGTTACGTCCTACATGGTTCCTGGATTCGCTTCCCTTGGGTGGAATGCTTCACTAGGACCTTGAGATTTTGGAAGGGTCTCCGTTCCTGTTGTCCTACCTACTAGTACACCGTACCAGTCCACCTAGGAATGCCACCTTGAATCTGAACCCTACTACCGCAGGACATAAGGTCGTACACTGATTTATTGTTTATAGAAGCCAAATCCGCTGACCGTTTGTTCTTATAATTTTATTATACTGCACATTTTACACTTTACATTCTACTTTACACTCAATTTACTCGAAAATGGTTGATTTTAGAGCTGTGTAACAAGAGCACCTTTTTTGTTCAGAATTGATAGCCGATTAAGGAAAACTTATTCGGCTATCAATCGGCTAAAGTTATTTAAATTAAGTTATTACGGAAAATTGTTGTTTTTTTTACAAAATAACACCCTGTAACTCGTTAGGCGTGCCTCAGAGAAATTTTTTTATAAGAATTTTATTCTTATTTTGGTCTGGCCTACCCACTGGTAAATTTTTGTACGCTCATACTGGGACACCCTGTATATGACAAAACAAAAGCCCGGTCTTTCTTTACTTTCGCGGCACATTGAAATTCTTGGATTGGATTGGACAACACTTGGGCATGTGCACAGGAACATTTGTCCGTGAAAGAGAACGAAATATATAACTCCATCTCATAAACCGGCTTCAAGAAAAGCTCGAATAGCTCAATATAGTAGTATTATATATATGGTTGTACCCTTCCACCTAGCTGGGCGGTGACTCTACGTCTACCACAACATGCATGCCTTTCACCCATTCGCTGAAGACTCTCTGTTTATCACATTGTTACCTACATCGCTTCGTCCCACTTTAGATTTCGGCTAAATATTTTTTAGTTAATCTGTATATCTATTAGCAATGCTAAATGTATACATTTCGAGTACTATGCTATACCGACTCATCATCGGTAGCTTAAACACTAGCATGTTTATAAATAAAGGCATCCAATTAAACAGAGGATAAGGCTGTAAAATAAATTTATTTAGGTAAACTGCAGATGTCTACTTGCCTGCTCTTTTTCTAAATTGTGGTTGGATATTTACTATTATTACTTATTTACTATTGTTGACTATTTTTAATTTTATTTTTCTTATATACAGGGTATTAAATTGAAAAGGTCATTAGATAATGGGCTTAAATCTAAATTCAATAAATGATTTTTATATTTCTTCATATACAGGGTGTCCACCTAGTGCGCGTAAGTCCAATATCTGAGTTAATAAAAGAGATAACTTAATTTTTTTTTCTACAGGGTTGTCTAATATCCCGAGCTGCACAAAATGAAAATATATTTACATATTCAGGGTGTTCAATTTTTCCTGGACAGGTACCAACTTCATTTTTTTAAATGGAAACCTATATTTTTTATGGCATTATCGAATTCTACGTAAAAAATTAGTGGGACTTTGTGCTTAACACTGCTATTGAAATATTGATAGTTTTCGAGATATTTGACTTTTATTTTTTTTTTCTTATGTTTCGTCACTTCTAATAGTTGACATAATTATGGTTGTATGACAGCTAGAAATTATTTTTTTTTCAGAAACTGTAGAGTGAAGATGGCTCTTTCGAAAAACGTATCAAAAGTTGACCTGCGATATACAGGGGGCAACAGAAATCGTGCCAAACCTGATGGTTTAAAATTTAAAAAATCTCGACTTTTTCAAATGGAACACCCTGTGTTTTATGATTTCATTAGATGCCTTTCTGTAGACTCTACAATTTTATAATAGCTTTCCCTATACCTAAGTTGCGTAGTTTTTGCAAAAAACCTACTTTTATGAAAAATACCCGATTTGCGCACGTTCCTTTCTCGGGAAAAACGCAGTGAGCGTCTGTCACGCAATAAAATTTGTGACAATCAGTTTACATGTCATTTCTTCTTTTACTGAATATTCACGTACGAGTTTAGAGTAAGTACTAAGCGTGCATACAATGAACTATTCAAAAGAAGAATTAGTGAAAATGGTTTATGCCTTAGGAGAAGCTCATGGAAATTGTTTGCTAGCAGCACGTATTTACAAAGCAAATAATCCAGATTTACAGAGATTTCCACGTGCTGACTGTTTTGAAAATGTGAAAGAAAGATTTGAAAGAACAGCAAATGCGAATTATGAGAAAACTACCAGGAGACATGACGGTAACAATGACGATATTCAGTTTAATGTTGTGGCCTCTGCTGTTGAAAATCCTAATATTAGTGTCAGGAAAATCAGTAATAATCTTGGAGTTTCCAAAAGCTTGACAAACAAGATACTGAAGAAGAATAATTTTCATCCGTATCATATTGAAAACCATCAAGCACTGTTACCTCAAGATCACCTAAACCGCCTGCAATTTTGCCACTGGGCATTGGATAAAATTCAGGAAAGTCCAAACTTTTTTATGAATGTCTTGTTTACTGACGAATCAACATTTTCAAACACATGCTTACCCAATCGTCGCAACTTTCATCACTACGCTGACAATAATCCAAGATTATTGAGGGTACTAGATAATCAGCATCGTTTCAAAGTGAACGTGTGGGCTGGAATTTGTGGAGAACAGATTGTTGGACCGTACTTTTTTGAAGGCAATTTAAATGCCAATGTGTATTTGCATTTTTTGCAAAACGAACTTCCCCTTCTACAGCTACAGAATATGCCCGCTGATTATTTGGTTCAACAATGGTTTCAGCATGATGGTGCCCCTCCACATTCCACTTTGGCGGTACTGTGATTATTTTATTGTTGTAGTACTTTTCCTATTATCTATTCATATTTCAGATTAGAGAACACCTAAACCACGTATATCCAAATAAGTGGTTAGGTCGTGGTGGACCAGTTCCTTGGCCTGCACGTTCGCCTGATTTAAATATTCTGGACGTTTTCTTGTGGGGTTATATCAAGGAGCGAGTATACGAAGTACCACCAACGGATATGCAAGACTTGAAAGAAAAGATCCAAAATGAGTTTCTAACCATAACGCCCGAAATGTTAAGAAATGTTCACATTCATTTTCGTCGTAGATTAATGCTTTGTGTTGAAAACAACGGTGGACATTTTGAGCATTTACTTTAGGTTAGCTTGCTTGTATGAGTATTGCGTATTCTTTTTTCAATACTCTATGTATATTCATCCATTTCACTAATAATTTTTCTAACTACGGTAACACCGTTTGGTTTTCAATATGATACGTATGAAACTTCTTCTTCAATATCTTATTTGTCGAGCTTTTGAAAACTCCAAGATTTCTACTGATTTTCTGATACTAATATTTTTGGATTTTCAACAGCAGAAACCACAACATTAAACTAAATATTATCGTTGTTACTCCCATGTCTCCTGGTAGTTTTCTCATAATTCCCATTTGCTGTTCTTTCAAATCTTTCTTTCACATTTTCAAAACAGTCAGCACGTGGGAATCTCTATAAATACGTGCTGCTAGCAAATAATTCCCATGAACTTCTTCTAAAGCATACGCCAGTTTTGCTAATTCTTAATTACATGTAGAGCTTTTATGATTTTTTACTTTTATTTACAAATAAATGGTAACTTTCCATAAAGACTTGTTTATTAAACTGAAATTATCTAAATTTTTCAGTTATTTTTATTTTAAGAAGTGTAAACTAATAAATTTTATAAAAATAAATAGCCTTACAATATTTTTTACGTCAAAGGAGTGCGCAAATCGGGTATTTTTCATAAAAGTGGGTTTTTTGCAAAAACTACGCAACTTAGGTATAGGGAAAGCTATTATAAAATTGTAGAGTCTACAGAAAGGCATCTAATGAAATCATAAAACACAGGGTGTTCCATTTGAAAAAGTCGAGATTTTTTTAAATTTTAAACCATCAGGTTTGGCACGATTTCTGTTGCCCCCTATATATCAGAGGTCAACTTTTGATACGTTTTTCGAAAGAGCCATCTTCACTCTACAGTTTCTGAAAAAAAAATAATTTCTAGCTGTCATACAACCATAATTATGTCAACTATTAGAAGTGACGAAACATAAGAGAAAAAAATTAAAAGTCAAATATCTCGAAAACTATCAATATTTCAATAGCAGTGTTAAGCACAAAGTCCCACTAATTTTTTACGTAGAATTCGATAATGCCATAAAAAATATAGGTTTCCATTTAAAAAAATGAAGTTGGTACCTGTCCAGGAAAAACTGAACACCCTGAATATGTAAATATATTTTCATTTTGTGCAGCTCGGGATATTAGACAACCCTGTAGAAAAAAAAATTAAGTTATCTCTTTTATTAACCCAGATATTGGACTTAAGCGCACTAGGTGGACACCCTGTATATATATATATATACATATATATATATATAATAATTACTACTTATTAACAATTTTTAATAAATTCTATGGAAACTGTTGTAGAAAAATTGTCTTTGTTTATATTTTTCTCACCGCGACTGATGAGGCTGTAGCAACCATTTTCAAATTCCTCCAAATGGTCTTCGATTTGTACAGTGATTCTTTGCGGTAGGAACACCTGGCAGTCATCTAATTCAGCTACCAATCCTCCGCCATATTTTGAGCTGACTTTCTTAATTCTGTGTATTAAGAATGTTGTTCCAACTTCTAGCTCCTTTAGTGGCTTTGTGGGTTTATAGGCTAAAAGGAATTTTTCATTAATTTTCTTTAAATCCATCTTTCTGTTTCTAGAAACAAACAAAAGAGATAAATTGTATACTATCACCGTTATGATGTGAATTAAAATGTTTAACTTGAATTAAGATATCAAAGTGAAGATGACACTTACCAATTTATTGATGAGCAAATAATTTTATTTTCAGGCCAAGCCTTTCTGCAAGCAAGAATTACAGGTGGTACTAATAATGTAAAGATGTGAAGTCAATTAGGTATATTAACACTGTGAGACTAGAAGGAAGTGAATCTGCTTTTATATGGAGAGAACGGGATACATTAACCTTCATAAAATTAATTATACACATGTTTCTACAATGCCTTTGTTAAGATTATGTGGGCATGGTGGAATGTTAACCTTTATATTTTAAAAAATATTTTCCTTGGAAGTATTTACCTTGTTTTATAATAAACACGTACATTCTCCATTCAATGTCTTTGTTGTTTTGTTATGTGAAGGTGTCAACCTTCGCATTTTGATTATTTCCTTATGGGTCGCACGTAATATGCAGGGCATATGAATTATTATTAACTCCATATAAATAAAACAATCTGAGCTGGAATCCGTATGGGCCTTTAATGGGCCATCACCAAATTAAACAAAATATATTTTGGTAGAAATTCGATAATGGCATTTGGGTATATTAATTATTATTAATGTACCCAAACTTTAAGTACCCCGACTTTAAGTAATTGGAACAAATTAGCAACAATATACTTTGGAAGAGATTTGGTAGTGAAATTTGGCTATATTAATTAGTATTAATGACGCATGGGCCATCTCCAAAATTAAGCAAAATATATTTAAATGGGTCATCTCCCATTTAGATAGGTCATCACCCAAATTAGCCGCAATATATTTCAGAAGAAACTTGGTGGTGGGCCATCCCCAAAATTAGCCAAATATATTTTAGATTAAATTGGTTAGTGGAATTTAGGTATGGTATTTATTATTCTTATATTAATATAAAACAATTTGAGCTAGAATCCTTATAGACCTTTACTAATTTTTATTACCTTTTCATATAAATAAAAGAGTTTGAATGGACTTTAAGTAATTGGGACAAATTAGCAACAATATACTTTGGAGGAGATTTGGTAGTGAAATTTGGCTATATTAATTATTATTAATGACGCATGGGCCATCTCCAAAATTAAGCAAAATATATTTAAATAGGGCATCTCCCATTTAAATAGGTCATCACCCAAATTAGCCATAATATATTTCAGAAGAAATTTGGTGGTGGGTCATCCCCAAAATTAGCCAAATATATTTCGGAATAAATTGGATGGGGGAATTTAGGTATGGTATTTATTATTCTTATATTAATATAAAACAATTTGAGCTAGAATCCTTATGGTCCTTTAAATAAGGACCCGTGGGCCCCCCATGGGCCATCCCCAAAATTAGCCAAATATATTTTGGAATAAATTAGGTATGTTATTTATTATTCTTGTATTAATATAAAACAATTTGAGCTAGAATCCTTATGGGCCTTTAAATAAGGACCCATCCCCCAAAATATATTTTGGACACCGAAATAAATTCGACTTCGCACAACCCCCTGCGACCGGGACCCCGAAATTTGGCTATAATTTTAGGATTGACTAATCCAATTAATGGCCATGATCTATTTGAACACTTCCCCACTGAAGGACCCCCAAAAAACCAGCCTGGGCCAAGATATTCGGGCCCTACTTCACCCCTGCGATCGCCGAATCGGAGTAGGACCCCCAAGCTACGGAAATTTGGTTATAATTTTAGGATTGACTAATCCAATTAATGGCCATGATCCATTTGAACCCCACCCCACTAAAGGACCCCCAAAAAATGGCCCAGAGACGAAATATTATGCAAATTGAGCTAGAATCCCTATAGCCTTTCTACTGCCGGATGCTTTGTAATATCTGGCCGGGCCGGGCTGAAATTGAATTGGCCAGGCCCGACTGGCCGGGCCGGTTCGGGCCAGTTCTGGCCTGGGCTGGCCTGGCCGTTTCGGCCCGGATCGGACCAATTTCGACTTAACCTAGGCTAACCGGTTTGCTGTATAACAATTTTAAAATACTATATCTTATTCTTCCTATGAGGAATTTGATTTCATAATAACTTTAGGTGTTTCACCCATTTATCTGACCACTTACGGCCAATGTCACTCATACTACTTAAAATTTAAGGTGTCCCAAAATGGAAAAATTATACTTAGCAAAAGTATTACTCTGATATTTAAGCACATCTAAAAATTCTTACACAGACTTAGAATTCGATGCAGAATTTAAAAATGAAATATTTGAAAAAATAAAGTTGATGGTCATAACTTCTTTTTGGACTACCCTGTAGTGTAGTGTGTAGACTACCCAGGCCTATACAGAATGTTTCTTTAGTCGTGATCGTCTTTGATGAAAATATAAACAAACCTCTACGTGTTGACATATTTAATTTTACATATCTCATACAGAATGCACTGGTTACTGACGCATCATAGGGAGATCTGAGGTAACTGGGAAATAATACGCGGTATTGTACTCAAAACACCTACTTATTTATTTTACAACGGAAATGGACAAAACAGTTACAGTTTCAAAAATTATAGAGATTGCCGTACTCAACCTTGAATTCACGGGGAAAAAGAGCACGGCAGATAAAACCCCGATCTCAATTCAGAACATCGAAATTATACTGGTGAACAAAATAAACAAAAATAAAAACACATTTTCTGCTCTAGTATTTGCAGCATTACATTTGTACTAAATACAAAACTGAAGAGATTGAGTTAGTATGTCGACTTTGTCGGAAGGTACTGAGGTCCCATACGGGAGGCTACCCAGCTATTAGTTGAGGGGTTTGAGCAAAAATCATGGTATTATGCACCAGATGTTTGGTCAGGCACGCGTGAACAATGTTAGTACATTCAACAAGGCCCATTCAAAAATGAAAGCAAAAACAAGCCAAACGATAGCCAGAGCAGAAAATCTAAAACGTTATTCAAATAATAATTACACTCAAGTATAACTTCGACGGAACTAATTATAAAGCCGCTACAAATACAGTAATTTAATATTCAACGACTTAAAATAATAATCAAACAAAGGGATTTAAATGGGTAAATAGTTTGACAAATTGATGAAAACTTTATAAAAATTATATAAAAATAATATTAATTTCCTACCTTGGAAAACTAGATGTTGTAACGTACATTTTAATGTCGTTCCATGAGGTTCACTATTATTATGCACCCCGTAAAACACCCAACCTAATTGTTGGTGGCTTAAGTTCTCCGTTTTTCAATAACGCGTTGGAATGCGCTGATTGGCTAAGTAGCCCCTCCAAAACTCAAGCGAGACGCCGGTGTGATTTAGGTAGGGAGAGAGACAGTCCCCGTCTTCGTGGATAGGCACATGTGAGTTATTTATCTATTTGATATATATAATTTATTCACTTTCATTATTGGTTGCAATTATAATTATTAGTACAGAAATACGATCATAGCGATTTGTTGTTATTATTAAGTAATTATATTTCATATATAATCAGGATTTACCTGGATTTTAGGTAAATTATTTAGGCGTGGTCAGTGAGATTTTTTTGTCACCCTATATGGTGATCAGGAATACGATTCAGAACATTAGAATACTGTTTCAATATTACATTATAAATTTGTGAAGCTGTGCTCTAGTCAGGAGATTATAGAAAACATTGTTTTTTTTTAAACCAATAAATTTGAGTTTTCTTGCCTCCATTTTGTTTGAATCGGATTGCTACTAGTCAAAACCACGTGTTGTGGCCCTTTGGGAATTAAGTTCATTTATCTTATCTTTATCTTATCTTCTCTTATCTTAGCATTATCATATATTGTATGTAAGCTATAGAAAATTGCTAATATTGTACTTTCTGCACTACATTAATTAATTTGTTTCTTTGTAATTATCTACATTTGTTTAGAGGTAGTGTGGTATTGCTTTGCCTACCTGAGTAGATATTTGATTTTAATAACTCACATGCACGCCGATTAGAAGACTGGAACAGTTCCTAATATTTGTAAATTCATTGATTATTGTTCTTTGGTAACAAATTTGTACAATCAATCAATACGAATTTTTACAACTTGTCACTCAGTATTTGAAATATTAATGAAATAATTTTTCTCTTTTACCTAATTAGAGTGGTAATATTTCCTTGTTTAACCGGTTACGAAACCGTTGTTTTTGGAATTTTGGGTCAGATAATAGAGGGTTTTTTATTTAATTTATTTTTGTTCCTTCTTAACTATAGTAAGTTTAAATAATATTAACGATTAGAGTTTTTATTAAGAAATTGTCGAGTGCTGAACTGTAATCAGTTCTTTTGAATGCAATTTTTTGGGTAATTTTATTTGCTTCATTCTGGGTCGGGTCACTAAAGGTTGACACCTTCCAGGTTTTGTTTTCATTTGTTTATAATTTTCCCTGTGATAATTCACAGAGTATTTGACAACAACCATATTTTATGGTACATTCCCTTCAGGAATTTATTTATAATTTTTAATCTTGGCTACACTAGCCGTCAACGTTCATCTATATATTTGTAAATTTTGGGGCACTCTTAACACAAACAATTCTTTGTATGTACTCTTCTGAGATGAGGCTGCTGTAACCTGACTGCAAGATCCATAACCTGCTAAAGAACCCTGGACGCTAATCATCTACAAATCCATAGATAAGAGGATTGGACTTAGCCAGTACGTGACCGTCATCTGGACTAGAGCTCTAGATTCCCCACTTTGCCACGGCAAGTCCACCTGGATCCAATCATCAGCACAGGTTAAGGGTGAGAGTACTGACATCATAGAAGGAACGAGATTGTAAGAGTATCACCGAACCTCATAAACTTTGTAAAGTTAGCCAATTTTAAAATTTCATTTGTCGCTTCTTTTTTTTTCCATTTTTTAGTCAATATTACATCATTTTTGAATTATTGTTAAATAGTAACTTTAATATTCCATTGTAATTTCAAGTCAATTTGCTTATTTGATTATAGTGTATTCAACTAACTTTTATATAGTTTTCTTTTATCTTATATTTAAAAATTATCCTGGTGCCCAAATAAATAATTGTCAACATTCAAAGCAGCCCTACGAATACTACGCCCTAGTGTCATAAATCTCCCTGAGCTACCGGAGCTAATGTCAATAAACTTAAGCTAGTGGAATTGCACATCCCTAGTTTATCTGAGTTTATTGTGACAATGTCACACACTAAAAACGCAAACTCTCCAGGTTCCTATTGCTCACTCGACTCGACTGTTCCTTTATATCGCGAGATCGTGCTCTCAAATTAAACTGCGTGGTTTGCTATTTCGTACTAAAATTTATACAGGGCGGTTCCCTTCAGACGCCCCTTTGAAAAATCATCGAATGATAGAGAGAACAAAAAAAAAATGAGATAAATTTTCAATATCCAGTAAGCAACAGGTGTCCTGAGTACATAACAAAACCTATATGCTAAACAAAATATATAAGCTAGATAAAATACATAAACATAATAAAATGTATCAAAACACACTAAAAAGATATTATAATAAAAGAATAGTTACATATAATTTTATATCAAAACGTATCAAAAATATCAAAAACACATAAAAAAAACCTATAACATAACTATGTTTCATCTTCATTACGATAATAGAACTTCAAGTTTGTTATATTGTAATTTCCTTTTTTCACATTTGAGACCGGATCGCACAAAGTATAAACGTTTGGGTAAGGATTATCGGTAATTTTGTAAGGCCCAGAGAACAGAGGACAAAATTTGTAAATAATTTTGTTGGTAGCATCTGAGATTGTATTTTCACGCAATAAGACAAAGTCATTGATCAGGAGATTATCGTTAGGTAAGTATGTCCTCTTTTGTTGAATTCGTGCATTCATACGATGTCGTACGTCATCGCGAATTTCTTCTGCAGTCTTATTAGCTCTTTGGGGCAATAATGGTAAAATCAGACGACTCAATGTGTTGGGAGGATGGGTACCATGTAAAATTTCAAAACGAGAATAACCCGTACTTAAGTGAGGGGTTCTGTTAAATAAGTTTTCAATATTTTGACATTGAGAGACCCAGCCACGATGTGATTTATTACAGTAAGTTCTGAATAACCTGCTAAGTTCTTTCATAACCCGTTCTGTGGGATTTGAAGCAGGGTGTCGTATAGATGAGAAGGTTGGTCGGATGTTATTACGTCGCATTATACTCTGCCAGCACCTGGATTGAAATTGGGTTCCGTGGTCACTAAGAATAGTTTTTATTGGAATAATTTTGTTAAAGTCATTAACAATTTTGAGTGCTGATATTTTTGACTGTGCTCGACGTAATGGATATAGTTTAACAAATTTAGTGAAAGCATCTATAACGACAAAAATGTAAGCACATTTAGAACGCCCCTCAGGCAACGGACCATAGTAATCCACCGTTACGAGAACCCCAGGATTGTATGCCACAATTGGGTGGACTGCCCCGACGAGGTTTCGCGACGGAAATTTGGATTTTTGACATATATCACAAGACCGGACAAACCTATGAATAGATCTACGCAGATTTGGGAAAAATAACTCCTGACGTAGTATGTTGTATAATTTTGAAGTACCGAAATGGCCATATAGTTTATGATAACTTTCGATTAGGATCTGTACTATGTTTTCAGGTACTGCTAGCCTAGGTACATTTTGAAAACGATCATGGTAGATCAAAACATTATTGTGGACTTGAAACTGATGAACCAAACGACTCTGATTTTGGCCAAGGTTTTTGACCAAGGTGGTCGAAAACGGTTGTATGCCCCAGCAAAAAATGGAAAATGGGCCCAAGAAGAGGATCATTCAGTTGGTGGATATATAAATCCTTGAATAAAAACTTCAAATCGTTAAGAGTATCTACTTCAAACAAGTTTACTAAATATTCATGTACTACGGATATGGCAAGTGGGCTAGAGTCGGTTACTAAGGTAGTATCCCCTAACACAGGGGGATTACGGGACAGAACATCCGCTACCACATTGTCCCTGCCACGCACATGTTCTACTTGGAAATCGAATTCATTTAAGTACATCATCCAACGTGTCAATCTGTCATTTAACAATTTACATTGTTTAAGAAACTTTAAGGCATAGTGATCCGTTCTAATTACTAGAGGGTGGCCCAAAAGCAGTGTCCGAAACCGTTTTAAACCGAAAATGATCGCCAATAATTCTTCAGTAACGGTATACAACAATTCAGGGCCTCTTAAAATTCTACTAGCGAAACCCAACACAAAATGTTCGCCTGCATCATCCACTTGGTAAAGTTCAACCCCCAAAGTAACACCCGAACTATCGGTTTGTAAATAAAATGCTTTGTGAAAGTTTGGAAAATGCAACATGACAGTATTCAAAAATAATGTCTTGATTTGTTCAAAAGCGTTTTGTTCAATGGTCCCCCATTCCCATTTTTGTCCTTTGCGCAACAACCTGGTTAAAGGAACAGTTTGAGAACTGTATTGTTTACAAAAACGTCGATAATAATTGCATAAGTCCAAAAAAGAACGTAATTGTTTGACTGTTCGAGGTGTAGGGAACTCACGAATTGCACTGGTTTTAGTAGGGTCAGATAATACGCCCCTAGTTGTTAATATATGCCCCAGAAACTTGACCTCTTGTTATAAATATTTCGTTTTATCTAAATTGATGGTCATGTTTGCCTCCGCTAATTTTGCAAACAATTTTTCGAGATGTTTTAAATGACTATCGAAAGATTCGGAAACTACAAGGAGATCATCAATATATTTATAAGTAAATTGCTGGACCTCTGGACCCAATATTACATCCATTGCTCGAGTAAAAGACCCTACTGCAGTCTTGAGTCCAAAAGGGAGAACCTGATAAGAATACGTCTTTCCATTATACAGGAAGGCTGTATATTGGGTACTTTCTGGTGTCAATGGGATTTGCCAGTATGAGGAACGTAAATCTATAACTGACATATATATTTAATTAAATTTAGTGAGCTAAAAATTTCTTCCGGCAGGGCAGGTGCCTCATGGTCTGCAACCATTCTAGAATTTAGCATGCATGCATCTAAACAAACACGAACGGATCCATCCTTTTTCCTAACAACAGTCATGGGGCTGGCGTACGATGATGCTTCTCGTTTAATTACGCCTAGGTCGAGCATATTTTGTATAGTAGCATCAACTTCGGAACGCAAACTAAATGGAATAGGATACGGTATTTTTACAAATGGGGTTTTATCATTCATTTTAATTTCATGTATATATTTATTAGTTCTACCCGGATATTTGTTAAATATGTTCTGATATTTCAAAAGCACCGCTTGCAATTGTTGCCTCTGTCTTTCTGATATTGAAGTTAGATTATCTAATTTTTCAGATAATTCTACAGTTGAATTTATATACAGTGCTAAATTAAATTTAGAAATCGAGGCCGCTAAGTTTGAACGGAGATAATTGTGAGTATCGTGCGTCGACTCCAGAGAAAATAAATCTGTAGGTATAGCATCGATTAAGCATCGGGCTTTTACATTGAAATTTACAGCAAAATATTCGCCCCCAATACCAAATGTGATAGAATTCTGGACAAAATCTATTTTAGCGTTTAATTTAGACAACCAGTCAATACCAAAAATCACAGGTCTAACCAGATTTTTAACAACCAGAAACGTGTTCTCTAAAGTATATGGTATACCCTCTATGGAAAATTTTAACCACAGCTGATACCGGATTCGTGTACTAAGCTGTCCCATAGCGCCGCGTAGATGTGTAGATGATACTGGTAGAGTAGGAACGACTTCTGTATTCTTTAATTTACTAAAATACTCCTCATTTATGCACGTAACTTCACATCCCGAATCAATGAGAGCAAGTAAATCACAGTCGCAACAATTTATTGTGATGTGAGGCAACATTCGAAACATTTCTTTCTCTGAGTTGGGTGCGGGAACTTGTGCTAAAGCAACGATCGACTGGTCAGCGTCGTTGGATACAGATTGGTATGATAGCATGATAAGATCAGTGACATGTTTAACGAACTGAAATGGTTCTGTTAATCCAACACCGGAGTAGCCCAAAAGAGTACCCATGGTCCATCCCATCTTTAGAAGTATAGTAACACCTTTTCCATAGAGAACTTTACATTCAGCGTAACTAATTGGGTCACAAGGGGACAGTCTTAGGACGTAAGCAATGTCAGATTTTACATTTGTGTCTTTATTATAGATATAGCCTTCAGGGACAAACTTAACCAACGGATAAGAAATGGTGGAGGTTTGTAAAGCTTCATTGGAGAGAACGCCCCCTCCTTACTTCTCTCCGTTCAGGTTTCCCGAGGGTTCTGGTCTATTACAATGACATAAACCACATATAGTAGGGGGAGGAGTAGAATAATTTCCCACAGGGGTTGCAGAAGGAGGATGAGTATTGTTACTGGCCTCTGACAATGCATCATCGCGACGATAATGGAAACGATCAATTGTAGCAGCTACATTCGGTTTATTAACTGGGTTCCGCGGCCGTTTTCCGATTATTGAAACCTGTGTTTCAAGAAATTCTAAGGCTGGAACAGTTGTCCGTGTTGAAACAGTGCCCCCCAAAGACTGAACATTAATAGGTAGTTGTCTCATAACTTCCGATAAAATAATGATTTCTGGGATTGGCCACAGTATAATGCTAAAGAAACAGTAAAATCACTTCGTGTCGGTCCCTTTGATGCCCGGTGGCGTAGGGGTATTTTTTGCAAAATGCGCGTGGATGGCGTTTTCCGTAGTGCGCATTACAAATGAAGTTAGCTACTAGTACAGGATAGGCTTTAGCCTAGGAGATGCCAGGGCCAGGGCCGGATTTAGGTAAAATTAATATTTTTGTACAATGTGAAATTTGTATGAGTTTATGACATATTATTTAAGAAAACACAAAAACAGCAGGATTCTGCCTTAAAGAGCAGGAATCATTAACAGTAACTTTTGCTCAAAACATTTTTGAAAAACCAATTCGTAGGGAAAAATGAAAATATCGTCATTTTTTATTCGATTGTGACAAAAAGCTTTTATACAAAACTCACCTTGTTTGTTTATAGATTACTAGATTTAGATTATGTTTAAGATATACATATATAGTTTAGAATAGGAGAGAGATGTCATACCAATGTAACATAATTCGTAATATGTATTTATTAGGTTCAAGCTCAAAGTACTTTTCAGACTTGTCCAGCGACAATTCAACTATGTTCGTAACATCTTTCTGAAAAGTGCCCATCTCTAAAAATTTGACATAATTGGTATTTTTTTATAGGTATATGAAACTTCACTTCTTATGGATTCGAAATATTCTAATATATTGTTCTACATTGAGCTATATTAGAGGGAACAAGTTAATAGTTGATGGGAAATTATATACTTTGGAAGATCTTGAAGTTGAAGAAGATGAATCCTCCGATGACGATACGTTCCAAAGAAAGGGAAAAAGTTTACCGAGTACTCCTACCCAAAAATTAGTAAAGGATACTTCTTTGGAACCACTGACACAACCTGATACAGTAATTTTGGGTGATGCTATAGAAACACATACCCCAGCTAAGGTTTTAACTGACAGAATTTCAACAGCTCAAATCGCTTTAAATACAATGAAACTGCGGTCCCTCTCTGGTACATCTGCAAAAATTAGGGTATCAAAGAAAAAGTGAGTCAAACGGAGTAGTGTGGACATTATGTCGGTGTTTTTTGTGATGTGAGTAACACAACTGATAAGTTATATTTAAGAACTAGTATCTCTTGTGCGTTTTTGACTTTTGTTTGTACTTTGTTTTGTTTGTATTATTGCTTGTATTACTTTGGATTTTCACCAATTTTAATATGGATCCATTTATAAGGGATTATAAAACAGAAAAAATTAATACTGAGGTAGTAAGTAGTGTGAATGAACTAAATCAGGTAATAAGTATAAATTCTGATTTTGAAAATTTTAAGATAATACATTTTAATATTAGAAGCTTACAAAAACATTTCGAGGAATTGGAAATCTTTTTAAGTAAATGCACTGCAGAATTTGATTGTATCGTACTCACAGAAACACGAAAACTTGATAATGTCGAGATATATAAATTAAACGGTTATAATCATGTATATAGTGAGGGGCAATATAATCAAAATGATGGGGTTTTGCTATACGTAAAAGAAAATATTAATTTTGAATATTCTATTGATACAATCGGACCAATGAAAGTTATTAGAGCTAAGATAAATATAAATAAGAACATCATGGATATTTTGGGTATGTATAAATCACCACCTATAAAAGTGAGCGAATTTTTGGAACATCTAGAGGTCTATTTTAAAAATAAGCCTCTATGTGAACAAATAAGCTTAGTTGTAGGTGATATTGTTACGGGTTAAATTTGAACCCCATAGAACTCCGTATAGTTCGAAGATGTAGGTATCATAGTTTGCGTTTAGCGTAGCTAAGTGTTGGTTTATTTCTCCATTGGGAGAATGGCATAGGTTTATTCCTGTTAGGTAACTCACTCTCTAGTAGCTAAGAGTAATAGTATATCTGAGATATGGTCAAGCTTAGATCTTGGGATTTTGTTCACGAAATGTATACCGAGTACAGAGGTTGGGTTTGTTCGCTAGGGTTATTTGCTAGCTTTTTAATTTCTAGGTATAATCAGGTTGGGTAGTAGCACATAAACTAAAAGGAAACAATACGGATTCGTTACTTCCACTCACCTTGTTACAGTTAATAATTTACAATGTATTATGTTTACTTCAAAGTTGTTGTTTACTAGCAGATTTATAGATTTTATTATGTACCTGTAAATACTTTATTGATCTCCCATATTGGTCCAGTGATATTGATACTCAGAACAGTAATATTTGATCCTTTTCAAAATAAATAGTCAAATAATAAATTCCAGTCATTGTTTTGTATTTATTTATCTGTCAAATAGAGGTTAGATGACATATGTGCGACAGTGGCTACGCGCCACGGCCGCATTGGCAACTTTAGGTGAGAGAATCTGAGAATCGCGATAGGCAGGGGCCGGACTAAGGTCCGACTGACTTAAACAGGTGCAAATTTGTGACTGCATTCTTATCCTGGATGTGTTAGAGAGTATTTAAAGGTACAGGGTACTTGTATAATAGTTATACATGTTTACTGTGAGTCTAATTTCATCAGTAAAGGTTCCAAAAACAAGGTGAGAGTAACAAATCCATTCCAAGAAGTTGGATCCTGACCTGGGCCCTCGTATCGTGTAACTTTTCGTCGGACACTCTCTTGATTTAGGTACTTCCGACTTGTGCAGTAGGTAAATAATTATTATTTACCTAAATATCTTTTTTTGATTTCCACTCCTTGCCAGATTCCGAATGAAGAAAATTTAGTATTATTTCATTTTCTATAGAAAGTTCGTACGTGTAATATATTTGCTATTTGACGGTTTTGGAGGACTCGTTACTTGATTAGAGGTGTACCTACCGACGTCACTTTCAAACTCCGTTTAGGATGTGCGGTAAAATTTGACCAGGAAGAAGGAAGCCGATTTTTTTTGGTGTGCTTGGAAGAAAGTTTTTCAGCCATTGTACATGGGTGAATTTATATTGTTACCAAGATAGTTGGGATAATTCATGTGCGTTGGTGGTGATTTATTCTGGGTTGGTTTTGAGTTGTACCGCAGAATATCACATAACCCAAAAGGGGATTTTTGCAGAGAAACATTGCAGTCAAGCAAATAGAGCACGTGGAGACTTAGGGTCTCACTTTCATATAAAGCCGTCCTCCAACAAAGTAAGTTTATTACACGTACATAGAACATTCTGTAATGTAGGTTTCTTTTACAGGGCTTTTTATTTTTATTGTTATTTTTATTTTGTTTCTATACGTCGTGTTACGTATTTTACGTTGTCACGTTTCTGGCTGTTCCTTGGTTTCGACGTTTGGTTACGTCCTACATGGTTCCTGGATTCGCTTCCCTTGGGTGGAATGCTTCACTAGGACCTTGAGATTTTGGAAGGGTCTCCGTTCCTGTTGTCCTACCTACTAGTACACCGTACCAGTCCACCTAGGAATGCCACCTTGAATCTGAACCCTACTACCGCAGGACATAAGGTCGTACACTGATTTATTGTTTATAGAAGCCAAATCCGCTGACCGTTTGTTCTTATAATTTTATTATACTGCACATTTTTATAAAGTACATTATATAAGGTGATTGTAGCAGCCTTCTTTACAATTATTGTCACTATCAACTATACCATCGTATTTATTTTACTTAAAACTATATTTACGTGTGAACGACATGATCATGTTGGGTAGACCTATATGGGCCATATGTTAATAAGTACCTAGTTTGGTAATTTTACTACTCATTTATATTTAGGTAAGCTGTTACAATCCATCGCCTTGAGTGACGATATATATGTATGTGCATATATTCATTCTGAATTTCATTATATGGTATTTGTATGAAACCACCTCAGTTTTTTGTTTATTTACTTAAGAACCACCCCCCCCCCCACTTTGCTAGCTGAGTGTGTGATTCTTACTTAAGACGAATTCGCACACTATAATAAACATTTGCTACCCGAGGAGTAGTTACGAACCTACACCGCTCCTACCCTAATTTTTTTATGCTTATATGTATATGCTTCGGGTGAGGGTAGTAAATTGGCGCCCAACTTAATATCTATTTTCCCTAGCTTTTTGAGATCAAATAATTGAATAACTTAAGGTGGTTACATGCATTTATTTTATAATAGAAAACAATTATTTTACTGATTATTCTAGTTTCGCAGCGGGATTGCTCATGACATTTGGCTCTCGAACATAATTTACACTTATAAATATTTTTTATAGTTACAAATTATTGATTTTAGACAATTAGAAATTTTAAATTGTTATACAGGGTGTTAGCTGTTAGCACTGACTAACTTGATTTCCATACTGGATTTAAAAATATTTTTTTTTTGATAGTCATATAGATTTTTGATTCATAGTTCATGTAATCTTGTTGGTATATACAGGGTGGTCACAACCAGTGATATTTTATTCATTCTAGGTATTTTGGATTTTAAATATGTTGGTATTGATATTTAATTAATCTATTTCTCTTTCGGCATTATTTAATACTGTAAATTGATGGTGAAGTGTATTGCCTTATACAGGGTGGTAGCGTATAAATAGATATCTTAGTTTATAGTAGTTGGTAATTAAACTTTACAGTAACGATTAGATTACTATTTCATTATATAGTTACTCATTTTAAGAGGGTGATTAGTTAAGATATATTGGGATTACTATATAGATAGTATAATTTTATTAGTTCATTATAAGAATACTTGGTGGTTGGTGGCCAACATTACTGATTGGAATATTTTGCGGATAGTAAGTGGACTACTAGGTAGGGACTTTTTTTATTTACCATCTAGTAAGTTTTCCCTTTATTTTTTTGTCTTTGTCTTTGCAATCTACCGTACCCGTTACATTTTATTGGCAAGTTTTAGGTTACACTTTTACCTTAAGTGTTCCTAAGTATAGTAAGGAACATAGCGCTTTCATATTCTTTGCTTCGTTTTGGTAGTTTCTTCTCTGGTTAAGGGGGGGAATTTGGAAAAATTTTTTGTATTTTGATTTTTAATTTGTATCATGGAGGTTAATCGATTACTTAGCGATGAGCTGTCGTATGAGTTACATATACGAGGTGCACCAAGTGAAGGTACTGTTATGGAGAAACGACAACGATTAAGAATATTTTTGAGAGCAGACAACATTGATCCGAATGTTAAATATGTTTGTTCAGATTTGGATCTCAGCTTGGAGATTCAAATTTGTCAAGGCAAGTTGGATGATTTGGAAAGTGCAATGGAGGATTTTGACATTGGCAATTCTGAAAATGAATATAGTAGAATTCGTACAAGGCTTTTGCATGTTGTCGGCAGGTTAAACAGAATTCATGGCTCTGGAATTGATCAAAGGAGGAACTTGTTATTGAATCAAGCTACTAGTTTAATTGACCGTTTAGGAAATATTATGGCAAGGAACCGACCTGTGTCAGTTCGAGAATCTTCTATTTTGGATCAACCAAACTTACTATTGCCGGAAGTTATTTCGAGGACGACTGTCCATGAGACCGAGGTTCCACTTATGAGACTTATAGATGTCCCAACATCTGCTCCAGAAGCAAGATCTACAGTCCAAGATCGGACTTATAATTCTGATGTGGTGACGTCTGGTTCAGTTGGTTTGCCTCTTGTGGGGACAACTAATCAGAGTCAATTAGTTGGATTTCAAGATGAGGAAGTCCATGTTTCTCGACTGTCCAGTGCCGGAATTGTCTGTGAACCCAGTTCAGGCTCACATGTGTCTAACTTCTTGGATCGAGATTCGGTGTCGAATGATCCACCTCGATGTACTTCTTTGACCAGCTCTAGCTACAGTTCAGCTATGGTTACAAATTCAGTTTATGCAAATTCTGATGTTCTGTCTAGTCTTAGGCCGTCTGTTGGTTCGACATGTGCGGTACCTAGTCGCTTATCGTTTTCTAGTAGGGAAAATCGAGGGGTAGCTCAGACGAATACTACTCGTGTATCGTTTGCTCCAGTTCATGATTATTATCAATACCCTCCATACATGTTTGGGGATGATAGGCGTTCATCTTTACCTATTAGTTCAAATTTAAATTCTACTAGGGATGGAAATCCAGTTAGGCATTCTTTTTCATCTCCGGGTCGTAATGTCGAAACAGATGGGGATACTTTTGAGCGTCAAATTCGAGCTCTGAATTTGGATGATAATTCTGCTCCATCACTACAACCATCATATGCTACTACCAATGATGATCAACGACGAAGTTTTTCCATTATTTCCAAGTGGAATATACAGAAATTTTCTGGTTTTAATAATGTGTTGGATTTTTTGGAAGAAGTTGAAGAGCTGCGTTCAGCTTCTGGTATTTCTAAAGACCAATTGTTACGGTGCACTACCGCTTTACTTAGCGATGCTGCTTTGATTTGGTTTAGAGGAGTTAGATTATCAATAACTTCTTGGGATGATTTAGTGAGGTCACTAAAGGAAACTTATCTCCCGACTGACTATGAAAAACACTTGATGGAGGATATTCGCGCTAGAACCCAGCGTGTGAATGAGAAATCTGCACTATATATCGCTTTAATGGAGAACTATTTTAGTAGATTGAAACGTAAACCATCACAATCTGAACGTTTGATGATAGTCAGAGATAATTTGTTACCAGACTTCCAGAAGAAACTTGCTTTGCGTCCAGTAACATCGATACCCGATTTGGTAGAGAAGTGCAAGGAAATTGAGGATGCTTTATGGCGTGCTGATCATTGGAAACCGCCACCGAACAACCCCAGAGTAGTAACAGAACCGATGATGTATCGTCGACCCAGAGTACACGAAGTGGAACATGTTCACTCTGTTGATGAAAACCCTCCACTTAATCAGCCGAACAACTCTACGGTAAGAGTGCAACTGACTTGCTGGAATTGTCGTCAGCAGGGTCACGTCAAAAGGGATTGTCAGGCACCCACTTTACGACACTGCTATCGTTGTGGTAAGCAGGATGTTACTATCCGAACCTGTCCGACTTGTTCGGGAAACATTCGGCCGGTTCACAACAACTAGGTCGAGTAGTGAATCGGGCTACGTCGTTTTCGGCCATTCTTAATACGACTATCTCTGCGAGCCTCGATTATGTTTTAGCGAATGTAATTGGTGATGAAAGACCATATTTACGAGTAACTGTGTTTGATCAAGAGTTACTTGGTCTGTTAGATTCTGGAGCTTCTCGGACAATTATTGGGTCAAAAGGGTATGAATTACTTAAGCATTTGAGTTTGGAGTTGATGCCGAGTATGGTTAAGTCATGTAGTGTTGCTGATGGGGATATTTGCCAAGTTAGTGGAATTTACAAGGTTCCATTCTGCGTGCAGGATAGAGTTCAAGTTATGGACGTCTTGGTTATACCGTCACTTCCGCATACCTTGATCCTAGGAGCTGATTTTTGGCGCAAGTTAGGGATTGTGCCCAATCTACGTCAAGGACTCTGGAAATTTGCAGACACCGATAGTTTTGATGTACCGATATCTGCTATAACCGATAGTAGCCATCTTACTCCGGACCAGCATGGGGAGTTAGATCAACTTATTAACGATGTGTTTAGCCGTTTACCTGAAGGACTTGGTTGCGTTACTTCTGTTAAGCATGTTATAAAAACGTCTGCTGAGCCAATAAAACAGAGATTTTATCCATTATCACCAGCGCTGCAAAAGCACGTCAACAATGAATTGGACGATATGTTACAACATGGTGTTGTTGAACCATCATCTTCTCCGTGGGCTTCACCTATTGTTATGGTTAGGAAGAAGGATGGATCGTATAGATTTTGTATCGATTATCGAAAATTGAATAAAGTTACAGAACGGGATGCTTATCCGTTACCGCAGGTTACTAATACCCTAGATAAGCTTAGGGATGCTAAGTATTTATCCTCCTTAGACATCAAGAGTGCGTACTGGCAAGTACCGATGGATGCACAAAGTAAACCGTTGACTGCATTTACAATCCCAGGACGTGGACTTTATCAATTTTGTCGCATGCCTTTTGGCTTACACAATGCTCCTGCGACATGGCAGAGATTTATAGATACTGTTCTTGGTCTAGACCTCGAGCCATATGTCTTCGTCTATCTAGACGATATTGTTATTGTTACTCCGACTTTCGAGAAACACATGGAAGTGTTAAGGGAGGTTTTCCGTCGTTTGCTAAAAGCAGGTCTTACAGTTGGACGGGACAAATGTTCATTTTGCCGGCCAGAATTAAACTATTTAGGATACACTGTGGATTCGAAGGGTTTACATGTGAATTCGGAAAAGGTGTCAGCGATCTTGAATATTCAACCACCGAAGAATGTTTCTGAGGTCCGTCGCATATTAGGTATGGCAAGCTGGTACCGTAGGTTCATTCCCAATTTTGCCAGTTTAGTTTCACCAATTACTAACTTATTGCGCAAGCATACAAAATTTGTTTGGACTGAAGAGTGTAATTTAGCTTTTGAGAAAGTTAAGGAACACTTGATTTCAGCTCCGATTCTTAGTTGTCCTGATTTTGATAAGCCTTTTTGTATTCAGACAGATGCAAGCGATTTCGGTTTAGGTGCAGTCTTGACTCAGATGCATGAGGATGGCGAACATGTGGTCAGCTTTATTAGTCGTTCGTTGAGTAATACCGAGAGGAAATACAGCACGACAGAGAAGGACTCTTATCACTACTTTGGGCAGTGGAAAAATACAGGCCGTACGTCGAAGCTACGCATTTTTCGGTCGTGACTGACCATTTTGCGTTGAAGTGGCTTAATAGCTTGCAAAATCCTTCAGGACGGTTGGCTCGATGGAGTCTCCGCCTACAACAATATGACTTCGATGTATTGCACAGACGAGGAAAAGACCATGTTGTTCCAGATGCTCTCTCAAGATCAGTTCCAATTGTAGATGAAGTAATAGTTTCGAGCTTTGATGGTTATGTTGATAGGTGGTATGATAAAATGAAACAAAGGATACAAAGTCGTCCGTTACACCACCCATTGTGGCGAGTTCAAGATAATGTTATCCTGAAGAAACTTAAAAATCCTTATCCTGGTTGGGACGATCCACTGTTCGAATGGAAAATAGTCGTCCCAAAGTCACATAGAACTGAGGTTATAAGTAATCATCACGATCCACCAACGTCGGGTCATGCAGGCGTGTACAAAACTTATCACCGAATAGCTCGCAGGTATTATTGGCCCAAGTTAAAATCAGATGTAGGAAGCTACATTCGGTCGTGTCGAGTTTGTCTAGCTAATAAACCCGTACAGAAGGCTCCGGCAGGACTCATGTGCAGTCATAAGAATGTTTCTCGACCGTGGGAACTCGTGTCTGTAGATGTAGTAGGACCATTACCTCGTAGTTCAAATGGATACATGTATATTCTCAGTATACAGGACTATTTTTCTAAGTTTTGCTTATTTCTACCTATGCGTCAGGCCACAGCAAAGACTATAACTAATTAGGGTATCAAAGAAAAAGTGAGTCAAACGGAGTAGTGTGGACATTATGTCGGTGTTTTTTGTGATGTGAGTAACACAACTGATAAGTTATATTTAAGAACTAGTATCTCTTGTGCGTTTTTGACTTTTGTTTGTACTTTGTTTTGTTTGTATTATTGCTTGTATTACTTTGGATTTTCACCAATTTTAATATGGATCCATTTATAAGGGATTATAAAACAGAAAAAATTAATACTGAGGTAGTAAGTAGTGTGAATGAACTAAATCAGGTAATAAGTATAAATTCTGATTTTGAAAATTTTAAGATAATACATTTTAATATTAGAAGCTTACAAAAACATTTCGAGGAATTGGAAATCTTTTTAAGTAAATGCACTGCAGAATTTGATTGTATCGTACTCACAGAAACACGAAAACTTGATAATGTCGAGATATATAAATTAAACGGTTATAATCATGTATATAGTGAGGGGCAATATAATCAAAATGATGGGGTTTTGCTATACGTAAAAGAAAATATTAATTTTGAATATTCTATTGATACAATCGGACCAATGAAAGTTATTAGAGCTAAGATAAATATAAATAAGAACATCATGGATATTTTGGGTATGTATAAATCACCACCTATAAAAGTGAGCGAATTTTTGGAACATCTAGAGGTCTATTTTAAAAATAAGCCTCTATGTGAACAAATAAGCTTAGTTGTAGGTGATATTGTTACGGGTTAAATTTGAACCCCATAGAACTCCGTATAGTTCGAAGATGTAGGTATCATAGTTTGCGTTTAGCGTAGCTAAGTGTTGGTTTATTTCTCCATTGGGAGAATGGCATAGGTTTATTCCTGTTAGGTAACTCACTCTCTAGTAGCTAAGAGTAATAGTATATCTGAGATATGGTCAAGCTTAGATCTTGGGATTTTGTTCACGAAATGTATACCGAGTACAGAGGTTGGTTTTGTTCGCTAGGGTTATTTGCTAGCTTTTTAATTTCTAGGTATAATCAGGTTGGGTAGTAGCACATAAACTAAAAGGAAACAATACGGATTCGTTACTTCCACTCACTTTGTTACAGTTAATAATTTACAATGTATTATGTTTACTTCAAAGTTGTTGTTTACTAGCAGATTTATAGATTTTATTATGTACCTGTAAATACTTTATTGATCTCCCATATTGGTCCAGTGATATTGATACTCAGAACAGTAATATTTGATCCTTTTCAAAATAAATAGTCAAATAATAAATTCCAGTCATTGTTTTGTATTTATTTATCTGTCAAATAGAGGTTAGATGACATATGTGCGACAGTGGCTACGCGCCACGGCCGCATTGGCAACTTTAGGTGAGAGAATCTGAGAATCGCGATAGGCAGGGGCCGGACTAAGGTCCGACTGACTTAAACAGGTGCAAATTTGTGACTGCATTCTTATCCTGGATGTGTTAGAGAGTATTTAAAGGTACAGGGTACTTGTATAATAGTTATACATGTTTACTGTGAGTCTAATTTCATCAGTAAAGGTTCCAAAAACAAGGTGAGAGTAACAAATCCATTCCAAGAAGTTGGATCCTGACCTGGGCCCTCGTATCGTGTAACTTTTCGTCGGACACTCTCTTGATTTAGGTACTTCCGACTTGTGCAGTAGGTAAATAATTATTATTTACCTAAATATCTTTTTTTGATTTCCACTCCTTGCCAGATTCCGAATGAAGAAAATTTAGTATTATTTCATTTTCTATAGAAAGTTCGTACGTGTAATATATTTGCTATTTGACGGTTTTGGAGGACTCGTTACTTGATTAGAGGTGTACCTACCGACGTCACTTTCAAACTCCGTTTAGGATGTGCGGTAAAATTTGACCAGGAAGAAGGAAGCCGTTTTTTTTTGGTGTGCTTGGAAGAAAGTTTCTCAGCCATTGTACATGGGTGAATTTATATTGTTACCAAGATAGTTGGGATAATTCATTGCGTTGGTGGTGATTTATTCTGGGTTGGTTTTGAGTTGTACCGCAGAATATCACATAACCCAAAAGGGGATTTTTGCAGAGAAACATTGCAGTCAAGCAAATAGAGCACGTGGAGACTTAGGGTCTCACTTTCATATAAAGCCGTCCTCCAACAAAGTAAGTTTATTACACGTACATAGAACATTCTGTAATGTAGGTTTCTTTTACAGGGCTTTTTATTTTTATTGTTATTTTTATTTTGTTTCTATACGTCGTGTAACGTATTTTACGTTGTCACGTTTCTGGCTGTTCCTTGGTTTCGACGTTTGGTTACGTCCTACATGGTTCCTGGATTCGCTTCCCTTGGGTGGAATGCTTCACTAGGACCTTGAGATTTTGGAAGGGTCTCCGTTCCTGTTGTCCTACCTACTAGTACACCGTACCAGTCCACCTAGGAATGCCACCTTGAATCTGAACCCTACTACCGCAGGACATAAGGTCGTACACTGATTTATTGTTTATAGAAGCCAAATCCGCTGACCGTTTGTTCTTACAATTTTATTATACTGCACATTTTTATAAAGTACATTATATAAGGTGATTGTAGCAGCCTTCTTTACAATTATTGTCACTATCAACTATACCATCGTATTTATTTTACTTAAAACTATATTTACGTGTGAACGACATGATCATGTTGGGTAGACCTATATGGGCCATATGTTAATAAGTACCTAGTTTGGTAATTTTACTACTCATTTATATTTAGGTAAGCTGTTACAATCCATCGCCTTGAGTGACGATATATATGTATGTGCATATATTCATTCTGAATTTCATTATATGGTATTTGTATGAAACCACCTCAGTTTTTTGTTTATTTACTTAAGAACCACCCCCCCCCCCCACTTTGCTAGCTGAGTGTGTGATTCCTACTTAAGACGAATTCGCACACTATAATAAACATTTGCTACCCGAGGAGTAGTTACGAACCTACACCGCTCCTACCCTAATTTTTTTTATGCTTATATGTATATGCTTCGGGTGAGGGTAGTAATATCAACATAGACATTTTAAAAATAAACAATATAACTCATAAATATTTAAATATAATGTCTGAGTACAATTTATTTCCAAGCATAAATAGAGTTACTAGAGCTCAGGGAGGTACAGGTATTTGTCTAGGTCATATTTTTGTAAAATGTAACAATAACCTTAAGGAAGTGTTATTACCAGTCATAATAAAGGATAATACAACAGACCACTTTCCAATAACTTTGCAAATCGTAACTCAAAAGAAATTAACGAGAAATAAAACAGAACAACAATTTTTTAAATCTATTAACTACAAACAATTAAAAAATGAATTAAACGCCGTCTTATGGAATGATGTATATAATATGAAGGATGTTGAACTGGCAACAAACAAATTCCTAGATATACTAACAAATAAAATTAGTAAATGTACCAAATTAATAAAAAAAACGAGAAAAAGGAATTGTCAAAAACCGTGGATAACTAAAGCTCTATTAAGATCTGTAAACTACAAAAATAAATTATATTTAAATGCAAAACGATCGCCCCATAACTTGAAGATAAACGAGGAATATAAATTGTATAAAAACAACTTAATTAAATTAATAAAGAAATCTAAAATAAATTATTATAAACACAAAATTGAAAGTGAAAAAAATGATAGTAAGGAACTTTGGAATACTGTTAATGAAATACGCAATAAGATAGATAAAAAAAGTAATAATTGTATAAATAAAATTGCTGTCAGTGTAAATAACGTCGTTACTGAAAATATAGAAGATATATGCGAAATATTTAATGATACTTTTTCCAACATGGGAAATAAAATGGCTAATTTGATAGAACGGGATATAAATTATGCAGAAAAGGTTACAATATGTAATTCCTCCATGTACTTATTTCCCACTGATCAAGAAGAGGTGAGAAATGTAATTATGAATTTAAAAACTAAGAAAGCGGTTGGAGTTGACGGAATTAAGGCAGAAACTCTTAAGCAGATAGTAAATTATATAGTAGACCCACTGACATTTTTAATAAATAAGTGCTTAGAGGTTGGAATATGTCCATCTGCATTCAAGGTATCAGTTGTGAAACCTATATTTAAGAAGGGTAATAGAACGGACCCTACCAATTATCGACCAATTTCCCTAATAACCAGTACGAGTAAGATCTTTGAAAAAATATTGACAGTAAGATTAAACAATTTTGTATCTAAATATAACATCATTTCTGACTCTCAGTTTGGCTTTCAAAGAGAAAAATCGACATCGGATGCTATTGCCTGTCTGACAAAGAAAATTTTTATGTCTCTTGATAAACGGAAACCATCGCTTGGTTTATTTATAGACTTAGCAAAAGCATTTGATACAGTAAGCCATCCGATGTTGATTAATTGTTTAGAAAATATGGGGCTTAGACACATACCTTTGCAGTTAATTAAAAGCTATTTGTCCAACAGAAGGCAGTGTGTAAATATTGGAAGTGTTAAGAGCACATATAGAACTGTTAAGTACGGAGTTCCACAAGGTACTATTCTGGGACCTTTACTTTTTATCTTGTATATAAATAATTTGTTCACCCTAGAGTCAGAGGGATATAGAATAAGTTTTGCAGATGATACTGTAATATATTATGAGACTGATAACTGGAGCGACTTGAAAAAAAAGCAGAAAATGACTTTATTAATATTAAGAAATGGCTCGATTATAAATTGCTGTCTATAAATTTCGACAAAACATTATTCGTACCGTTTTCCTCGTATCATCCACAACTGCCAACATATAGAAATCTTAATATAAAATCGAATACAAAACAATTTAACATATCATATGAGAGTTGTACAAAATATCTTGGAATTCACGTGGATCAGCATCTACGATGGGATGTACATGTAAACGAGCTATTAAATAAATTACGTGGAATAGTTCCATTATTTAGAAAATTGAGGGACATGCTAAATGAAACGCAACTTAAAATAATGTACAAGGCGTTTGTAGAGTCTCACTTGAGGTATGGAATTATAGGGTGGGGTGGTCTGTTGGATATCCATTCACAAAAACTACATACCTTGCAAAAAAGGATATTAAAAGTTATATATCGTAAAGAGAATACTTACCCTTCTGATTTGTTATATCAAACCGGGAATGTGATGGATCTTAGACAAATATATAGTCATATTGTAGTACTATATCAATTTTCTGAAAATAAAAAACTAATAAATAAAGTTTCTCGGTATTCAACAAGAAATTCTATTCAACAAGAAATGTATTAGACATTCCCAAGATGCGGAAAACTGTAGGTCAACATTGCTTTATATACATTGGTCCAAAACTATTTAACACTTTTCCGAATGAAATTAGACACATAACTAATAAGGATAAATTCAAATACAAAACTTCCAAATATATATTACAGGTCGAAAGAAAATTTTTTCATGATATAATTGACACGAAAGCTTATTAGATGTAGGTATATAAAATATAATGTCATTTGCACTATTTGCTTACCTATTTTATATTGTTTGTTAATTTAAGCTTTGCATAATTTTACAGTTAATTCATAAGAATGAGAGAAACAAGTTATTGTGTATGTGTGTGTGTATATATGTGTAGATAAATAAAACAGTAAAAAAAAGAGAGAGTGAGACGATGACTAATATACCTATATGTGTTTGTGTGTATGTATGTGTGTGTCTATATATGTTCATTGTTGTTTACTTTTAAGGATGTTGCTAATCTTGTTAATTATACTTAGGTAGGTAATTTTTAATTTTTAAATTTTTTGTCATTGATCTTTTTTTTTGTACACTAACAAGCATCATTATGATGCTTCTGTGATTTTTTACTTTATTTGAAATGTACCGATAATTGTATGATTGTCTTAATATGGATAATAAAGTCTATTATTATTATTATTATTATTATTATTACATATTTGTGCGCTTAATTTACATAAAATTATTTTTTTTTCTCCCTATATAGAAAATACGACTTTGCTTACTTTACTTCCTTATTTCAGGGAGTAAACAGTACTTTTCCTCCCTAGGGAGACAATATAGTATATTGTGTTACTAGGAGTAGAAAGCGAACATTATTTGTTGAGTCCAGAAGCTTACACATCAGAGGCATTAGCCACAGTTGTGTAACTGTGCGAAACACATAAAGAGCTTTATACTCCGAGTGACATACTGTTTTTTCTTCAAGCGTCAAAATTAAAATTATTTCATCAGGCATTTATGCTTGTATGAAAAGCGATTTGATCTGATGTTTAAATTCAAACTGACAGTTCTGAAAAATCATGGTTACATGACTTATCTTTTTTAATCCATAATGTTACACTTTTCCATTTTTGGACTATATAAAAAATAAATGGGAATATTTCTTTACAAGTAAAACAATGAGCCTTTTCTATAATACGTCTTACATAATATAATGTAAGTATACACTTGAAGGAAAAATACTTTTCCTCCCTAGAGAGGTTGTAACCTTGGCAACGCTCCATGTACTTTGATTTTACTTGTCTAAGTATTATATTTTGACGTATTTGATTTTGTAATTGTCATGCATAAGAAAACATAATAAGTTATTAAAACACTGAAAAGTCATAGAACAAATCATATGCTCAGATTGCTCAGAGGCAATCCAGTAATAAAGTATCCTTTCCTCCCTAGTAAAACAAATACCTATTATTTAATACTTAATGTAATACATACCTTACACTATTCTGCATGTAGCCATAAAAAAGACATCAAAAGTAAACAATTTATTTTAATAAATACAATAATCTTTATTTTAAAATAGTGTGTGTACAATAATTGGGTATATTAAGACAAGTTACAAAAAAGTACAAGTAGTAGATATAGCATGACAGTAATGTCATCGTTGTTATGATCTCACTTTAATGTTTCCGTCAAATGAGTAACTAATTTCCTGAAATCAACCAACATTTATAAGTGTTTTAAAACTTTAATTTTTGGATGTGAAGAATATTTATGATTTGTCAATTCACGATTGGCAAATTTTAGAGTGTAATATAATCTCACACGTATATATAAATTAAAAAAAAAATCTGCTGGAAACTGTGAGCATGGGTGTGGAAATGAAATTTTTATTATTTTATCTTTTAAATAGCTGCCAATATTTGGTTTATATGCAGCCATTTTAAAGTTTCTTACAAATTCCTTCTCTATTTCCATTAGATAAGATATAAAACTTACTTCAGGGTTCATTAAATTACCAAAAGTATCATTATTTTTGTTTCTGTAAGCTCTATAATGAGTATATATATTAAGTTGTGTCAGTTCCTTAGACCCTCAAGCATACTCAATACATATTAGACAGCTGTGTTTCTTAAGGCACTTTTTCAAAAAGTAACCGGCGACATATGCTATTACTGTCTTTTCCGAGTCTTTAAAATTTGTAAAGTCACCATCTATATCCCTTATATACGGTGAGCAAGGTGTTTCTTTTAAAGCTTCTGCCTTAAACTTTTCTACAATTTCTGTAGTGAAACTTTGGAGAATAGTATCAAAATCTGCTGCACTATTAGCTCCTTGAGAATGTTGAAAACAATTTAGGGCAAATAATTTTTTGAACGTTCTTGCAAATTGTAATGGCGTAGGGTTTCTGCAGTTACCATTCAATGATCTAATTTGACCAAAATAGTTTTCAAGACAATCTTGATTCAATCGTCTTGTAAATAATTTTGGAATACCCTTTTCCTTTATAATTTTGTGAATTTCCAAAACGGAGGCAATTGTAATCTGCCACCCTTTAAGAAATTTCATCCGTTTTTCAATGTTTCTCCCATTTTTATCTCTAACGGATAGATTTCCAAACATATCATTCATTTCTTTTAAAAAATCTACTTGCAATTTTGTGCCCATAAATGGCCTATTAAAATGTTTGGTTCCTCCAAATTTTGACGAATTCAGTAAATCAAATAATTTGTCAATTTTTTCTATGAAAATAGCTGTGTGTGCTGCACAGCTTGGCAAGAGCCCAAATGATATATATGTGTTCAGCCCTACAGTTACATGTTCACTGAACACCTGTGCAGCATATTTTACTTTCATTTTTTGAAATGAATTTGGAAATATGTGTTCGTTTGTTAGTTTTGGAGCTTGTCTGTAATTTTTTGTTTTGTCATTTGAATAAAACATTTCTAAATATTTTTTTGACACAACACCTTGTTCAATTTCAATTTCATATGAAAAAAAATTATTTCTTGTTGATTTGAGAAGGTGTGGTGTATCGAACATATACATAGTTTTCTTATTGCCAACTTGGAAATAGGGTTTGTTTACTGTAACACCCAGAATGTTCACTAAATTATAAAAATTTGATCCTTGATCAGATATAATGGATAGTACATTAAGGCCAGTATCGCAAGTTCTTGTGACTGCTTCAAAAATAATATTTTTTAAATCACTACCTGAAAGGCACTGCTGCCTTTGAACTTTTTTCTTTATTGATTTTATGGAAGCCGATGATTTCATCTTTTCTGATATCATAAAACAATTTTTTTTTTATTGACATTTCATCGACAGCTATTATACAGTCCCTGGCCTCCATATTTAATGCGCTTACTTTATATTTAATGATCGCAAATGTAAAGTCACTAAACCCAGGACAAATATTCCAGTCCCTCGTCATTCTGACTAGCGTGCTTTTTGAGGGAAGTCTGAAAGTTTTTTGTAAAAACTTATAGGCTTTTGGCCCTAAAAAGTATAAATTTATTGCAAACTGCTTAAACTATTTAGAATATCTCATGCCTTTCTGCTTTTTCTTCAAGCAAGCTATTTGCATATTTATAAAATTTACAAAACTTCTATCAAAATGTTTTTCAAAAAACTGAAGTATATCATTTTCTGTAATACTGCGGGGGGTTGGGTTTGATGCAACTATAAGGCGCTTCTTTAAAGATTTAATTGTCCTTCTCATGGCAGACTTCCTTGGTGTGTTACAAGACACTGTTGGTGGGGTTTGAGTTGAAGCATCTGAAATATAATACGTACATATTATTATATTGCAAGCTGCAGATTTGCAAGACTTAAAATTATGGAAAAAAATTAAAATTAAAAATATCATTAAAAAACTACTGTATTAAGGTGGATTTATAAACTCCACCAGTTCAGTGGAGTTGAGTTGAAATGCGCTTCATCCAGTTGCAGTTCTATGATTGTCCTGTTTCTAATTTATAAAGTTCGTTGCCATTATGCTGGACCTTGCGCAGTTCTTAGCAACCTAATCACTAGGCCTACTTTTTGTTTGTATGTCAGTGTGAATGATTAGTTTCTGTAAAATGGATAGCAATGTACTTGAATTACACAAATTATCTTTACTAGGTTTTGGAGTTATTTTATGTGGTTTCGCTTTCAAAAAAATAAAATATACGCAAGTAAGAAAGTTAAAAAAAACAGAAAACGTTAAAATACTACCACGTGATTGTAATAATCATATATTATTGATTGTGGCGTCAAACACCAGTGAACGTCAGCAACAAAAGATAAAATATAGTCATCTTTATAAATGTTTATAAATGTAACAATGTATGTACTTGTGGTTCATATCGAATGGCAGTCTGTGGAACTGAACGGGACTCAACTGAACTGCAACGACAGAGTTTATAAATCTCACTTTACACAATGTAAAATTTGTTATAAAATTTAATTGAAACAACGAGATTGATACTTCTGCAGGAATGAATACATTTAAGTTGTCAATCTGTATTCTGTGTTAAATTATATCAAATGCTACATTACGTCGAACAGCTTTAGCGAATAAAAATATTAAATACCTGGTGACATGAATGTTGGGGAAACAAGTTCTGAGATGTCATCATCTACATTTTGTGATATAGGAGTAGTACATTCCACATTAGCTTCATTTTCATCCGAAACAGCTCAACATATATCTGAAAAAAAAGAAATACTTTTAAAACAGTGTTTATTTAACAGTAAAAAAGACTAGTCAAATGACGGAAATCAAATATCCGTATTACTTTACATCTGAGATATAACTGCTGTCAGTTTGTACACATTTGACTTTGACAAGTAGATCAGCTGTCTCTGGCCACCCGCTGCTAGCAGGTGTTTCGGGGTGTCCTGACATGCCATGTGAATGGCATTCAGGGAAACACAGCGCTTAAGCGCTGTACCGCTTCACGTTCGCTGAATCGACATTTTAAACGGAAGTTTAAAGTGACGTCATTTTCAGTAATTAATATTAATAATAATAAATATTATCCATAGATATTTTGTGCGTGAACCCATAGACGTAAACCTAACCTATATTAATTTTATCGCTTGATGGAACTATTCAGCGGTCCAGCGGAAAAAATATATGCTTTACCGCTTTAATGAAGCGCTGCAGCGTTTTAATAAAGCGCTGCAGCTATTTTAATAAAGCGCTGAAGCGCTGCGGTTCCCTGGATGCGCCCAATGCTTCATAATAATAAAGAATACTTAATTAGGTACTAGGTACTAGGAACAAAGTTCAAGGTACTTTAATATCTATCATGAAAAATCTCTCATGCCGCCTCATGAGTGCAATGGAACTATTCACATCTCTTTCTAAATACCTAGGTAAGATTGTTTGCTTCTTACTTGGTAGTTTCGTTTCATTTTATATTATATTACCAAGAATATTACAAAAATTACAAACCTGGTGATAGAAAACTTGTAAAAACTACCTCATTGCCATGTGAAGTAGAAGGCACAGGTTCTACATTTTCTTTATTCTCGGCTGAGTCCAACATAGGTGGGCATACATCTAAAAAATTGAGAAACAAAGAAATGCTTAATAATGAAATCAAGACTTATAATAGGTCATATTCTTTAAAACAACACTATAAAGCAAGTACCCTTTGAAGTATTTACATGCACCTTAGTTTATCCATCAAAAATTAACTAATGATCTTAAAGTACTAATACAATAAAGTGCTGTGTCATAATAAAGGTGTTATGAATTATGATGGAGCCGAACGTAAAAGTATAATGTACCTAAACCTTAACAATTTAATAACACTTACCTAAGTTTAACATTGGAACTGCTGTTTTCTTCAATCGGTTTCTAAGCATATTGGAAAACATATTCTCCTCAAAGTGCAAGCTGCATATTCTTAATTTATTGTAACATTCGGATGCTGAATATTCCATATACTCAGCAATACCTAGGTTACTTTTCCACAGAATGCATCTATACAAAAACAAAAATATATTATAAAAAAACAGACCAATTTTTGTTATTTACTACACAAACACACACACTCGCACAGAACAGATACATAATCTGTTCAGATTACTACGGGAATAAATCTGTATGTTTTATATTTAGTTTTAATTTATTTAGTCTTATACTGGTGTTACTACATTAATTTGCAGAATAGTTTTATAGGTTCACGTTTTAACAATATGTCCTAGCTCGCGCTGTAGGTTAGGTTCAAGATTTGTTTGAATTAATTATTCGTATAGAAGATAATTGCTAGAGAAACTATAATATTGATAAATACTGTTGTCCTGTTACATTAAACTTTATATACATATCTTTTGTAACATAATTTTATATAGTTAATATACATACCTTTTTTCATCTTTTGGGAATCTAAAGAACGTTAACTGAGTATCAATGCTCGAAGTACTCAAACAACTTTCAACTGCACAATAATATTCAGCCATTGCGTAAAACACAAAACAGAAAAATTATTAAGTATAAGGTATTAATATATTAAGTATAAGGAATTGATAAGAATAAAATAAAAATGCTGCTCATAAACAAGAAAATCAAAAGTTGGGTTAAGCACTATAATAGATCACACACGAAAGACGACTGGTCGTTCACTGCTAACTTCTCCCGATACACTTCAGGGGATATGCGCAAAACAGTCATTCTTTTCCACGCGCATAAATATTTGGGTGGGGGTTGATTATTCACTTTTGTAGGGGAGTGAACCTACTGTTTCTTTAGCATTATACTGTGGATTGGCGGTGAAAAAAGCCGAAACGCGTTAATTTGCCTCAAACAATATTCCGTCATGGATACATATTTGTCCGGTGAATACCTCATTTCACTTAAACGTACCCGTTCAGAATACTGGCGCTCCTCTGACCAGTAGAAATCGAGAAAACAACGACGGAAATTTTCATACGTGGTCCACGATTCCATTAGTCTTTCCAGTCTAATGCTGGACCCACTAAACAGTCCTGAACAATTTCCAAAGTTTCAGAGGGTGAAGCCCTAACAGACCGGGCATATCTCTCTAATCTATTTAAAAATAGTACCGGGTTTTGGGACTCTGGAGAGCGAAAACTAGGTTTTTCTACTGCCATTAATTGGGGTGTTCGAGTTGTTAGAGCTAAAGCTACACGCTTCCAGTCGTTCCCCAAACCTTCGGTACTCGAAAATTCATGTACAGTTTCTATATTATGGTTACTTGGGTTTGGATCAGTCCTTTCTGCCTCTGAACCAGGTGTAAATACCACAGCAGGCAAGGTTTGAATATTTCTTTCACCATCGCTGAAGGGTTGTAGGGGTGGAGCAACGGTACGGATACTGTTGTCCATCAAGGGTTGTCCGGTGGCTCTCAACAAACTTTCATTTGTCAGAGTCTGTTGCTGGATCGCCAACAATGTGGATTGTTGTTGTACCAAGTCGCGCAGCTCTCGTACTTCTCTGTCTCGTGAAGGGTCTGACTCATTTGTCTCATTACCATTTGGATGGTCCAACAACAAAGCGTCTGTGGGGTGAGACGTCGATGCCCCTAAGTTGACCTCAGCATCATTCATCTTGTCAATATACGTATCTGTGAAGTGAAATACATTTGGCAGAATCACACTTATAATATATTTTTTTAAAGATCCAATATAAATATACATATATACACACATATATGTTTTTATTTTAACGTGAAAAAAAAACAAGCAAAACTATCTTGTGAAAATGCAATTCAATTCTGAATTGAATTTAAATCCCTTTCTCTTTCATTTGTCCACCCTGTCTATTCGGTAAATATTCTTAACATTGGACGTGACAATAATCGAGTCGACAAAAAAGTGTAGCCTTATTATTTTGTTTAGGTACGCGTAATGACTGAAATAGCGTGCCCTAATTCAGACCGGAGTTAATATGTTTTCTTTAGTTTCATAAAACGCAATACAGAATACAGTGATATCTTTGGCTTTATTCAAACAAACTCTACGTTGCCTGACTCCATAACAATAAACAAACTGGCACGTTAATACTATTTCTCAGAATGTTACTCTTCACTACTGAAGTCTATTACTCTTCACTACAGAATGTTTCTTTAGTCGTGATCGTCTTTGATGAAAATATAAACAAACCTCTACGTGTTGACATATTTAATTTTACATATCTCATACAGAATGCACTGGTTACTGACGCATCATAGGGAGATCTGAGGTAACTGGGAAATAATACGCGGCATTGTACTCAAAACACCTACTTATTTATTTTACAACGGAAATGGACAAAACAGTTACAGTTTCAAAAATTATAGAGAGTGTCGTACTCAACCTTGAATTCACGGGGAAAAAGAGCACGGCAGAGAAAACCCCGATCTCAATTCAGAACATCGAAATTATACTGGTGAACAAAATAAACAAAAATAAAAACACATTTTCTGCTCTAGTATTTGCAGCATTACATTTGTACTAAATACAAAACTGAAGAGATTGAGTTAGTTAGCCGACTTTGTCGGAAGGTACTGAGGTCCCATACGGGAGGCTACCCAGCTATTAGTTGAGGGGTTTGAGCAAAAATCATGGTATTATGCACCAGATGTTTGGTCAGGCACGGGTGAAGAATGTTAGTACATTCAACAAGGCCCATTCAAAAATGAAAGCAAAAACAAGCCAAACGATAGCCAGAGCAGAAAATCTAAAACGTTATTCAAATAATAATTACACTCAAGTATAACATCGACGGAACTAATTATAAAGCCGCTACAGTAATTTAATATTCAACGACATAAAATAATAATCAAACAAAGGGATTTAAATGGGTAAATAGTTTGACAAATTGATGAAACCTTTATCAAAATTATATAAAAATAATATTAATTTCCTACCTTGGAAAACTAGATGTCACACACTAAGAACGCAAACTCTCCAGGTTCCTATTGCTCACTCGACTCGACTGTTCCTTTATATCGCGAGATCGTGCTCTCAAATTAAACTGCGTGGTTTGCTATTTCGTACTAAAATTTATACAGGGCGGTTCCCTTCAACTCTGTAGACATGAATTGAGCATAAAAAAATCGCATTAAAAAATAAAAGTCCACAAGTCCGAGTGTTTTTCCAAAAAACACACCGCTGAATTTTAAATGAATTTAGACATCACTTCTGGGACTCACTGTACCTACATACATATAATATCTTATACTACTATATATATATTACAAGTGTTAATAAATTACATTATGTTTGTGTTTAAGTTGTTGAACAAATTTGTTTTCGGAGTTTGTATTTTATTTGATAATGAAATAAAAAATTATTCTATTAAGGTTGTTTTGTTCTATTTTGTGAGACATTTGAACGTTTCATTGAGACATAAAAGAGTTAATAAATTTATGAATTGTCATACCCATTGTCAATGTCAAGTAGGCAGGATTTCTGGTATGGCCGAATGTGGCTTAAGCAGACTGGGTTGAATTTGGGCGGACCGATTCTGGCTAAACTTGCCTTGATAGAGCCAGGCTGGATCAGATTCGATTTGGTCGGGTCTAGCCTGGTCTGGCCTGGGCCTGGTCTGGCCGGGCCGGGCCGAATTCAATCTGGCTTGGTCGGGCCTGGCTCAAATCTGGATTTAATTGGGCCAAAAGTTCGGTGGGTTTATCTGGCCTGTCCTGGCCTGACCTATACTCTGTCGGGCCGGGCCTGGCCTGGCCTGAATTTTTTTAAAAAGTCGCAACTCTAGAAGACAGTACGTTAAGGAGCGCTGTAGACGTAAAAAATTGGAAAACCTATCCCAGTCTATTACTCTTTCTTTTTTGTAATGTACACTAACGGCTGATTTGTTTCTTTCCTCCTCGCTAACATCTGGTATTTGTAAGATTTGATTCACTTCACTAGAAATATTTGACAAAAAAGTAGGCCCATGCCACCACAACTTATTTTGTATAATTTCTTCTGAGGTCGCACCTCTTGATATTATATCCGCCGGATTCTCATTACCTTTTACGTAATTCCATTTAAACTTTTCAGTAAGTTCTTGTATCTCATAGACATAGAAACAACTTTATGCGCAAGTTTTGCTAGCAGAAGTGTCGCACAAAGTTCCAGTCTTGCTATAGAAATTACTCGAATTGGAGCAACTCTAGATTTGGAAGTCATAAGATGACATGAAACCGAATTGTTCGCATAAATTCTTCTTACATAAATACAGGCCTCGTAGGCTTTTATGGATGCATCCGAATAACCATGAATTTGAATTTCCGCGATATTATTTGAATTTTGAACCCACCTTGGAATTGATAATTGAGAAATTTTTGGAATGTCGTTAATGTATTTTAACCATTGATTTAATACCTTTGGAGGTAGTCCTTCGTCCCAATCACATTTGCTGCACCATATCTCCTGCATTATTATTTTTGCTACAACAATAATTGGCCCAACAAGTCCCAATGGATCAAATAATTGTGCTATGATCGAAGATACCTTTCGTTTAGTAAATTCATTAGGTAACGGAAATTGAAGGTGGAGAAATTTTAAAAATATCTAACTGAGAATTCCAGGACAGACCCAATACCTTATTAACGCAATTTTCTTGATTAATATTTACCTCAAGCGTTAGCCTTTTTTCTGCCGGAATATTTTCTATCAAGGCTGCATTGTTCGTACACCATTTGTGCAAATTAATATTAGCCGAACTCAACATTTCCTTTAACTGTTGAACTAAAATTGTGCCGTCCTTTTCCGTATTAACACCACCTAAAATATCATCAATATAACATTGCTGTAGAATTGTACTTGAAGCTATCGGAAACTTCTCTGTATTTTCATTTGCTAACTGCACTAATGCCCTAGTCGCAAGATACGGGGCACTACTCGTTCCGTAGGTAACCGTCAATAGCTCTAAACATTTTAATTTGTCTTGTGGTTGATTGCGCCATAGAATATTTTGCAGAAATGTTTGCTCTGGATTTATTTTTATTTGGCGGTACATTTTCTCAATGTCTGCTACAACTACAAACTTAAATGTACGAAATCGACATAGAATGTCAAACAGTTCTGGTTGAACCATAGCTCCTTTTAATAGAATATCAGTGATTCAAATAAGTGACTTACCCGAATCGATTTTCCCCGAAGCGTCAAACACAACGCGCAACTTTGTAGAACTACTAGATTCTTTTGGTACACAAAAATGCGGTAAAAAACATCTTTTTTCGATTTCACCCTTGGAAAGTACTATTTCCCTCGCATGACCCAAAGAAATGTATTCCTTAATAAATTTTTTATATGACTCATGAACGTTTTCCCTAATAATTCTTTTTTCTAATCCGAAAAATCTCCGCGCAGCTATTGTGTAGGAGTTTCCGAGTTGAGTGTAATCGTTACTATCCCACATCGGTAGATTAACTTGAAATGCACCGTCCTCTAATCGCACCGTAGTTGAATTAAAAATATTTTCCGCACATACCTCTTCAGGGGTTAAAATTGTTTTTTCCGGAAGTTCTTCCAACTGCCAAAACTTAGGTAACATTTGCTCGATCTCGTCGATTTGAGCAAATAGCGCAATACATAGGTTTGAAACCACATTTTCCATGGGCACTTGTCCGGCGATTAAGTATCCTAAACATTTATGTGAAGTTAGCCACGCTTTTCATCCACGCTTTTGCATCCACGGTTTCTTTATCCACACTTTAACGCATAAATATATTTTGACATAATTTCTACTAAATAACAAGATACGCTTATCAGATTCATATTAAGTTTTACGAAAAAAATTTTCGACAAAAAACCAGTGGCGTGCTATACTAGTTGCAAGGTGATTAACAATATCAATTTTTATATTACAAACGATGAGTTTCCTCAACAAAATTGTCACTGATTGATTGAAAAGTAACTGCATTGCAAAAATATATCAACGTGTTTTTATTACATGCCGTGGGAGGCGTGCCAGAGACAAAAAATACGGGGCGATGTTTAATAATATCAATTTTTATATTACAAACGAGGAGTTTCCTCAACAAAATAGTCACTGATTAATTGAAAAGGAACTGCATTGCAAAAATATATCAACGTGTTTTTATTACATGCCGTCAGAGGCGTGCCAGAGACAAAAAATAGGAGGCGATGTTTAATAATATCAATTTTTATATTAGAAACGAGGAGTTTCCTCAACAAAATTGTCACTGATTGATTGAAAAGTAACTGCATTGCAAAAATATATCAACGTGTTTCTATTACATGCCGTCAGAGGCGTGCCAGAGACAAAAAATAGGAGGCGATGTTTAACAATATCAATTTTTATATTAGAAACGAGGAGTTTCCTCAACAAAATAGTCACTCATTGATTGAAAAGTAACTGCATTGCAAAAATATATCAACGGGTTTTTATTACATGCCGTCAGAGGCGTGCCAGAGACAAAAAATAGGAGGCGATGTTTAAGAATATCAATTTTTATATTACAAACGAGGAGTTTCCTCAACAAAATTGTTACTGATTCATTGAAAAGGAACTGCATTGCAAAAATATATCAACGTGTTTTTATTACATGCCGTCAGAGGCGTGCCAGAGACAAAAAATAGGAGGCGATGTTTAATAATATCAATTTTTATATTATAAACAATGAGTTTCCTCAACAAAATAGTCACTGATTGATTGAAAAGTAACTGCATTTCAAAAATATATCAACGGGTTTTTATTACATGCCGTCAGAGGCGTGCCAGAGACAAAAAATAGGAGGCGATGTTTAATAATATCAATTTTTATATTAGAAACGAGGAGTTTCCTCAACAAAATTGTCACTGATTGATTAAAAAGTAACTGCATTGCAAAAATATATCAACGGGTTTTTATTACATGCCGTCAGAGGCGTACCAGAGATAAAAAATAGGAGGCGATGTTTAATAATATCAATTTTTATATTAGAAACGAGGAGTTTCCTCAACAAAATTGTCACTGATTGATTGAAAAGTAACTGCATTGCAAAAATATATCAATGGGGTTTTATTACATGCCGTCAGAGGCGTGCCACAGACAAAAAATTGGGGGCGATGTTTAACAATATCAATTTTTATATTACAATCGAGGAGTCTCCTCAACAAAATACATTTCTTAGTACCCAATGAATCGTGATAGATCTTGCTATAGTTGCTATAATAAAATTGTTTTATCTCAAACAGTCAGAGGCGTGCTAGATGGAAAAGTAGCAGCGGAAATAAATAATGTCAATATTATGTCACAAACGAAAAGATTCTTGCACTTGATACTGTCACTGGATAGGTTAGAAATAAGTGCATCGCGGTATAATATTAAACTTTTTTGTTAGGTATATGCCGTGAAAGGCGTGCTAGATACAAAGATAAAAATAGTTACTTGAGAATTCATAAAAAATTGCACTACAATATTATTTAATATTTGTTATTATTACAAGACTTCAGAGACGTGCTAGATGAACAAAACCGATCCCCAGTTTGTGATCAAATATGTCAGGGTTCCTTAATAAAATATTTACTACACGTTTCAAAAATATGTGCACCGCAAAAATATTTTCAGTTTTTTTTTATTATAAGCCATCATGTGCACACTAGATTGCAAAAGAAGAGTTTCCTCGATAAAATAGTCACTGGACTAGAATCTGGACATTTGAGAAAAAAGTGTAAACTTTTCAGATAAAAAAAAATAGAGAAGCGGCCTTAAGAATTTAATAATGAACGTGATGGTTCCTACAATATGCCTATGTAATTTGCGTTTTTACAAAGGGAATAATTATCTAATGGTAGTAGGAGAAGACTGACAGTGCCCTATTTTATTGGTTCCCTAAAAGGGCACCAATAAAAATAATATAAAGGAAGGAAATGTGAGGATTAAGTAGTTTTTAAAAACCTTACTTGTAGTAAGAATGGAATAAAATATATTAATTTATTTAGACTGAAATGCTGGAGGAATTCTCACATAAATATTTACTACACAATTCACACATATCGTTTTTGAAAATGAATGTATCTGGCAGTTTGTTGTCGATGCATTCTATATGAAATATTCTTTTGCAAAATTTGCAATTGACTACAATATTTCTTCTGCGATTATCAGAACTTCCACATATTAGACATTTATTGTTAACATTTTCAGAATATTTGAGTAGACGTATCTTCATTTCTTTTCTATAATTATTGAATTCAGTTTCCTTCAGAAGCGATTGTTCTTTAATCTGTTCGATAAAGTATATCACGTAGACACCACAATCGTACGAATTTCTCTGTACGATATGTGGGGTTTGTACCGTGTTCCAGTCCAGTTCCAAGTTATTAACTGTTAGGAACGTTTTAAACTTATTAAAATATTTATTAATTTCATCCACGTCATGGTTGTAACTGTTTATATATTTGAATATTTTTTTGTTTGGATCTGCAACAGCCACCACCCAATGATTGTTTCTAATTATAAATGGAAATATCCAATTTTTTTTTCTCCAAATGTACATACATTGGCTGATTAAAACATAAACCAGCTTTTTCACAAGAGAATACTTGATATAAGTTATTTTTATCAAATTGTTTCACAATAACTGACAAGCAGGCATCAATAACAAAATTTGAGAGCCATTGGTGATTATCAAGTGAGCTATAATCACTGAAATAAAGTTGTTCTATGTCAGTGTTAAAGATGCCAATGGTGTAGTCAATTTTTGGACGTTCAAGCGGTACATAATAGCGAATATCTCCTATGAGACCGTTTTCTAGAATAGGTATGTCTGCGTACTTTGGAGAACACCCATCAACATTCAAATCTGGAGTTTCTAGAATCTCTAGTTCTAGGTATTCTACTGACGAAGAAGGCGAACATGTTTTATGCCATTCACGTTTATAGACCATTTTGGAACTATTGTTACTGTTTAGTGGATCGACAATTTCCGGCAATAAATAATAGTAGTAAAATATTTGTAGCTTAGGGAATATGTTCTTCCAGAAAGTGGGGTCTCTGATAATTTTTTCTACGTGAATCCCTTTTGGAGTGTATATAATTAATTCACAATACCTCCTGTTAGTAATTTCTAGTTGGCCCTGAATTTGGTAATAGTAGTCATGGTTAATTTTTAACTTACCGCTCTTGGTACAGTACGGTACTTTTCCTTGCTTAATTGCTAAAATTGGTTCTATATCTCTGGACGAATACAAACATTTTACTTCAATTAAACCATCCGAACCATTTAATCCGTCTGGTGAGCAACCTAAATATGGATGTTCAACATGCACCACCAATCCTGAGGGATAACATTTTTGTGTTGTTTGTTTTTCGAATTCAGCTATCGCTAGTGGTTCATACGTTTCTCCATATTGTGTCGCTGCATTATGGAAAGGCTTTCCGTATAGCAAATTGTGTGCTATTTTTGACAAAGTAGCGTCAGATTTAGCTTTTGCTACTTTGCCGAAATTTGAGGCAGTTAGTCTTACGTACCTTTCACTAAACCACCGTGAACAATTACGTTGCAGTTTGGTTTCATTTTCAATTCTGTCTAGTTCTCTGTTAGATTCATTCAAGCTTCTTAAGAAATTCTGGCATTTTAATGGCAAACTTTCAGTGAGATTTGGACATGAGCATTTGGTTTTCCCTGTATTTCCATAACAATGTAAACATTTGTTTATATTAAAGTCTGTACCAAAATCCGTCATATTGTCAATATTGCTCTGTTTCAAGAGGTTATTTTTTGAGACAGCTTTTAATCTCATCTTACTAAAGTGAGAGATAGGATCTTTTCTCTCTGTTTTTTTCCATGTTTCTTGACTTAACAGGCCGGTACGGGATTCTTCAACATTTACCTTAGAAGCTAATCTTCTTTTTGGAATTTTCAAAGCACATTCCTTATAAATCATGAGAACGTACTTCCTCATAGCCCTGATAACTCGGCTGCATTTTTGTCTCATCACTCTTTCACTCAAACATTCTTTCCACTGGTGCATTACTCAGCCTTGAAGAATTTGTGAGGCAGTGTACCCATAACGGTAACAAAGGAATGTATTTCTTTAAAAGAATTGAGTACATGGCTGGATTATAATATGGGTTATATTTTCCGCCTACCTTACTCTCAGAGTTCATAGTACTTAAAAGCTCAAGACTCTTTTGTTTGAAAAAATTATAAAAGGGAGACTGTGTATATAAAGGTGCATTTACATCAGTAATTGTTACTGAATAGCAAAATTCAAATGTATCATTGTCTAGCATAGATTGAGTGGCAGAACATATTTTAATGAGTTGATTCAAAGAACGCGTCGATTCTTGATTTTCAAATTTTGTATTCAATAAAATTGTGACAAATTTAAACCAACACATAAAATGTTCTATTTTCTCAAAATTGAAAGTGGCCGCCATCATCTCTTTGAATAACTCTATATCCTGATGAGAAGTTTTGCTAAAATTAGCTTTTATATCATTACACATTGTTTTGAATAAATGGGTGCTACATATAAAGATTTTTGTTATTTGGAGATTCCAAGCATTGGCATTATATTCAAGAAGAAAATTAAAAGTCAAATGCAAATATTGGACAAGAGACATATTATTCCAATAATTTGAAATGGCATTTAAAAAGGCATAACTAAAGTCTACGACAACACACTTAAACATTGGCCATGTCTTTCCAGATTTTAAAGAAAACATTTTAAAGTGAACCAACCATAATCCTATTGCACCAGCATCATGTTGACACGATATGAATTCAAGTACCGGACAGACACGGTTATTATGTCGAAGTTGAATTACACCAGCATAATAAAAAATCCTTTTTGTTACAAACTTAGGATTTCTTATTATGGATCCAGTTGCATCCATGTGTAATATAGGAAGCTCTTTCTGAGATTCGCATTGTATTATTTCTAGCTGCTCTAAACTAGAGATATACGAAAAAAAAGGACTTCCACACATCAATATATATTCTGGGTGATCCACTTGCATTTTTGTTAAATCCTCCAGATCATTTATGCTCCTATCGTTAACAGCCAAATGTTCACTTCTTATTTTCCGAATAACATCTTCGGATTTGATGTCACCCCAGTTACCCCTGCGAATTTTACTTTCAGCCGTCTTCGCAATAGCCTCACCTCTTATATCGATTGGCTTTTTAAAAGCCATTGCATTTAGAGCTACTTTACGGGTAATTCCTTGCTACGCACATTCCTATATAAAAAAAAAGAAATCGTCTCTAGTACTCTAGTGGGTTGTCACAAGTGCGCAACCATAAAATTCCGGGATGCTCAGTCGGTTTTATGGGCGGGGTACAAATCTATATCGGCTTTTATGCTAGCCAAAAAAAACAAAATAGAGAGGGCGCCACGAGTTTCGTAAAATTACCAGTCGAAGCCCGAAAACTGCCTAGCTCTTACAGGAACCCACTAGCGAACTAAAGAAAAAAAACAAGAAAAGAGTAGGGTAGAAAGTAAACCCCAGTATGTTTGTAAATTTCAATTTAATTTGATTTAAATTGTTAAGTGACTTTAAGAAGCGAACTGAGGGTTCGTTCTTGATATAACAAGGCAATTACAATATCTGGTATTATAAATACAAAATACAAAAATATCAATACAAAAAGAATGAATTCTCGTACTACAGTGTTAGTAAATTCAACTTAGGCTAACTAAGTGGTAACCAATCAATAGAGTGGTAATAAGCGGGATGATATGTATACTCTAAAACTACTAACCCAATTCAGTGGACTAATTTAAAAACCACAATATTGGTAACCTGCACTCGCCTTAACTTACATCAGCTAAATACGCTGTACCTTAAACCAAGCGTGACGTCACGTAGGCCTAACAATAAGGACCCTGAAAAAAAAAATGGGTTACCTTCTTTAAGAGTGGGCTACCACCAATGTCCACTGAAATTACTAGGTAAATAAATCCCTACAATAATCTAAAATAGATAATAATCTATATAACCTTACTTGCTAAACATGGACAGCACTATGTTGTAAATAATATACTCTGAACATTTATTACATATAAATAACTAACAAAACCGACACTTAACCGGCAGACTAACAATTCCATATGCTAAACTGGACCTGGACCTCGTTACCTGTTTGGTAAGACTATAACTATCGGTATTCCCCCAACTATACTTTACTGTACTCGGTATATGAACACTTAGCTCAACGGTAAGTACTATTAAAAATGGACTTAAACTCTACATATGTATACTCTGTGTGATAGTAAAATATTCCCCAATTAAGAATCTACTGGTGGTGCCAAGGTTACAAGAAAAATGGATGGTACATGTACAAAAAAAGTAAATAGGTGTAGCTTATCTGATCTGCGGAGGGAGCTGATGAAGATCTTCCCTAGCCACTAGATGGACGTCAACCTACTCGCTGGGGAACTCGAGACTAATGGGATCCGTCGATCCTCCAACTTCTCGGGAGTCCACCCAGGTAACCCACTGAGTTCTTCACTAGTTCTGTCGGAATCCTAGTGTCTAGTACCGGTGGTGCCAAGGTTATAAAAAAAAAGATGGTACATGAACAAAAAAACAATGTAAATAAGCGTAGCTTATCTGGTCTGCTGAGGGAGCTGATGAAGATCTTCCCTAGCCACTAGATGGACGTCAACCTACTCGCTAGTGGACCTCGAGACTAATGGGATCCTTCAATCCTCCAACTTCTCGGGAGTCCACCCAGGTAACCCACCGAGTTCTTCACCAGTCCTGTCGAAATCCTACTCAATATCCGGGGTATGCGGTCGTCACCATAAATCAGATCAAGGGGGCAGGCCAGATAGGCTTGCTACCAAATGGATGAGCGGCAGGAAACAGTTGACTAATGAAAAAAACAAGCGGACACCAAAATTCTTCAACCAGAGATAACTCAGGGTACAATTTCCTTAGGCCTATGTATTCAAATCTCCACACAGAGATACCGAGACAAGGAGGGACTGGATTCAAGTCCACCAAACGCTATCCATAATTAACTACACTCGGGCCAAGTCCAAACCAACAATCAAAAATTCGCCCATCGACCAAAACTAGGCCATAAAATAAAAACCCTGCAAAGATAACTTTTTTAGAACACATAATGTTACAAAAGGGAATGCTTACCTCCTGGGAATCAACAGAGGGTTTTCCCAAACAACAATATACCGGCCACGCTGCCAACTTATCTCTATTTAAAATTCGTCTTGCCAAAAAATATACTGTGGACCACACCTTACCCAAACAGAACATCCATTTCTTTGGGTTTATCTTACAAATCCATAAAGGATGGGTCCAATTTAACGTGAATATTCACCAAGTAGCTAGACAGCGTGGCGGCTTCGGTAGATCAAAATTCGAAAAGGAACAACAGAATACAGAACTACAAAAGGAGTGTCTACAATGTACCCAGAACTTATTCCATGGAACATATTCTATGGTAGGTAGATCATGGGCGGTTCTATGATTGACAATGGAAGGAGAATACCCCGCTAAGGGTTTCACGTTCCCAGGCTTCCTCTCCGGATGGTTATGAACGAGTATAAGACACAAGTGATGTTATTAGTTAGTTTAAAATTTTATAATATTGTCGACCATCGAACGCAGACTTGCTAATTCGAAGTCTGTCCCGTGAATTAAGATCTATAGTTGGCAACCCTACCTGTCAGTTCCATATATAACCTGTAGCTTACCGAATGAATTGGGAAAAATACTGCTTATTGAAAAAAAGGTGAAATAGCAACAAAATTAAACTCAGAGATGATTTACTAAGCTTGAGATACAAGGTTGTTTACTAATGCCCTTCGCTACCCTCTATTTCAGATATCAGATTACTGAGGTAGATAAAACTTTGTCGAATTACTAATTAGTCTTCAGGTTAAAACCTACATTTATCCTCGACCCGAAAGTGGTTGTCAAGACAACAATTCTACCTAACTTCTCCAACTTATAAGGTGACTTTATGACGATAAACAACTCGTACCTCAAAACTGTGTACTGTATAATACCCAGGACATACCTTGCAAGAAAGTGAGCCAGTTTCAACCTTTTCCCCAGTCTTATAACAAAAGGTGAACTATAAGCAGATTCTAGTCCCGGAGCCCTTGTGTAACCTGTGTCAATTAAGCCAGCCTTACTGAATAATGATAAATCCTAGCCTAAAAGAATTACTGACTAATTAACTTCATTTAAGAGCCAACCCCAACAAAACAAAAAATACAAAACTAAATCTTGGGTACCTATATGTGTAGCGCAACAGAAACAAATCTCACATTTGCTGTGACTCGATGGAGTTTGTATGATAATAATGTGTTACAGGTCCACTAAAATTCGACCTGTAACATCCTCTTACATGTCCTGTTAATTTCCCAATGTGATTGTAATGCAAGGATGAACTCAACAATTACTGCATGGTACGGTCGATTCTCTTCAGAGATATGAGTTAGAAACAAAATGAAATATTTGCATTTAACATGGGCTCAGTAACAGTATAATTTGTAAACATCTTTTTTTTTTAATATATCGTTTGTGTTTTATATTTAGTAAGCATGAGTTATTCACCGATTTAAATTTAATTTCAAGTACATGCTTATAGTAACTGTTCAGTAAAGCTCCTTGTTTGTATATAGCCTTGAACTCTCTTTCACTGATGGTAAAGGAACCTTCATGAAAGTGAGTCTTTATAAGAAGGTTTTTTCCAGCTATTGGTTTCTAAATTCCGTGATTCTATAGGTAATGTCTGGTTAATGGATAAATCGTCATCATCGCATAATAAACTTCTTGGAACATATTCGAGTTCATCTGAAACTTTCTTTCTTTTCTGTTGTTTCTCCTCATTCAAATTAGATTTAGTTGAACTAAATGATTCAGACTCTGAATAATTGGAACATCTGCTAAAAGAATTGGAGCTAGAGTAATGTAACTTTTCGGAAGGTGTTCCCTGCATAGAATAAGTTTTTTGCGGCATAAAGATGATTTTGTTGGAATCGGTTTCAGAATCAGAACATACGGTATTTTTATTCATATTTACAGAAGGCATTTCAAAAGCACAGCTTCCATTATCAGATAAAGAAGAATGGTGTTCACTATCAGGAATCCAGTCTGGATCTTCTTTCACAGAAGATATGTCGGAAGCTTTCGATACGATACCATCATCATCTTCGTAAGACTTATTTTCATTTTGATCGCAGAAACAAACGGTTTCCTTATTATGTTTTATCAGTAATAACTGAGTATTTTCGCAATCGCTTTTAATTTGTGTATTCCTATCATGATCCAAACTTTTAACATTGACTGTATTATGAGTTGAAAGCGGTGTTGAAGTTTTCACAGACTTTCTAACAAGCTTAGAAGCAATCACACCTTGGTATTTCTTAAAATATGCATATAATTTTCTTCTATTTTTTAAAGAATTTTTCATATTCAGTTTTCTGCACATTTGAGAATACAGTGAATTTGTAGAATTATAGTTTTTGTAATTCTCAAGGGGTTGTCCCATGTCTTCCAAAACGTAGAGAATTTTTTGAAGAACACTGGGGCACTTATCGAAATTTTTTACTTTAATTTCAGTGGACAATAATTCACTTATATTATGCGAATTACGTCGCAGTGCTCGCAAAATTAAATTCTGTTTAGACAGCAACAACTTTTTATAGATATAAATGCAATCTGATTTAATTATTCCGTCGTTAACCTTAAGCTTTTGAAAATCTTCAAATTTTAGCATTGGATATTCAGAGCGCAGAAAGTACGATAAAGCTAATACATCTAAAGTTGACTTCATTTTTATTAACAAATTTTTTACATATCACTTTCAAATAAACAACTAAGTGAAAACAAACTACTGCCAGCTAGCAAAAACGGTGCAATGGGTAATAATTAGGATATTCGTAGAAGTATATAAATACCAACAAATGATAGGCTTGAGATATATATATATATAAAGATATTAAGTAAACTAGTTTAAAGAAAAAAATAAAAACAAATATCAACCACCAACAATCGCTTGAGGTCAGAAATAAAACAAAAAATTATATTCGATAATTGTAAATTTCGAAAAATACTAAAATAAAAAACTTGGTTTAAAAAAAAATAAAAATATCAACCAACAAAGGCAGGGAAATCCGTGGAACTGAAAACGACAATATCCAACTGTCAATGTAAATGCTTTACAGTTAAACCAATGGAACAAGTTGAAAACCGAGATTAAATAAATTCAACCACCAACAATCGCTTGAGGTCAGAAATAAAACAAAGGGAAATTCGTGGAACTGAAAACGACAATATCCAACTGTCAATGTAAATGCTTTATAGTTAAACCAATGGAAGAGGTTGAAAACCGAGATTAAATAAATTCAACCCTCAACAATCGCTTGAGGTCAAAAATAAAACTAAAAATTGTATTCAATAATTGGACTTTCAAAATTGAAAACTTAAAAATGGTAAGCAGATATGTTTTACATACATATATCGTTAAAACGACAATTTCGAGAAAGATTTGTTACGCACGGAATATTACTAGCTTCGAGATCTATCAAATAAAAGGCATATCTAAATAAAAGCGATTTGTAAAATAACACGCGCGCATCGAGGGAGCAGGACGAGGACCTTCTTTCTCACACTCCCCATAGATCAATTCAACTGTTATCTTATCATTCTTCTCGAGGTTCGCCCTAATAGACCACACAAAATAAGTGTTGATATGTCAAAGTTTTTCTTTTCGTATATATCTAAGGCAAAGCATTGCACATGGATGCAACTGAATTGATAATAAAAAATCTTTCTGTCTAGTTCTCGAATTCATATCACCTCAAAAACCTTGCGTCCAATATTTGCATGACTTTCAACTTCGTTCAAGAAAATAATGCCATCGCTTCAAATATTTCGATAACAAAAATTTTTATTTGCGTCGCCCATTTTTTCAGACGATTATCGTTGAATAGATGACATATCTATTGTACGTAGAAAAAGGCATTATTTCGAATTTTCATTATTTTGTACCTTTGGAAGGTTCGAAAATTGATTATTCTTTGGCATCATTAATAGGGAGAACGTTATACCAGGTACTATACCTCATAACTAATGCCCACACATTTTATTTTTGACATTCGTCAGTGCTGAAGAAATAAAATTTTGGAGAAAACAGTGGTTTGAGCTTCCATTAACAACTGCATCTTCATTTCGAGGACAAATTTCTATATTTCCTTTTCGAATTAGAAACAGATAGATATGGAGCGGTGACTGTCCAAAGACGAAGATACTTACGTACTTAAATAATTAAAACCATGGTGTGGACGAAGCGAATAAGTAAGTACTTTAATTAGTTTCTAATATTTTCGACAATTAATCATTTGTCATGTAGAGGCTGGAAGATGGTAAAACCCCATATATCATGCAGATAAATTCTCAGTATAATTTTATGATGATTGGACAATTTGTGTTATTTGACAAAAAATAACGAAATTTAAATGGCCGCTAGAAATGTCAAAAAATGTTCACAATAATCGTAATGTATGTGTTCATCGAACACATGAATAAAATGTAGCCTTGCATGAAGACACTTATGAGGATTCATATAATAGCAGCCCATTTTACAATATTTGTTTTGAACTCTCACAAATTCTGCTGACTGAAATTAAATTTAATTTTATTTTTTTAAATTTAATTTTTTAATAACGACCATTCAAAGTGATATTTTTAATGGTTCTCAAAGATGTTAAAAGATGATGTTTAGAAAGCGAATGCGAATTGTTACAAACTTACCACTATTTCCTTTGACCGGATTAATATTTTTGCAGTGCACTTATTTTTGAATTATTCAGTGACAATTTTGTTGAGGAAACTCCTCGTTTGTAATATAAAAATTGATATTATTAAACTTCGCCCCTAATTTTTTTTCTGTGGCACGCCTCTGACGGCATGTAATAAAAACCCGTTGATATATTTTTGCAATGCAGTTACTTTTCAATCAATGAGTGACTATTTTGTTGAAGAAACTCCTCGTTTCTAATATAAAAATTGATATTGTTAAACATCGCCCCCTATTTTTTGTCTCTGGCACGCCTCTGACGGCATGTAATAAAAACCCGTTGATATATTTTTGAAATGCAGTTACTTTTCAATCAATCAGTGACTATTTTGTTGAGGAAACTCCTCGTTTGTAATATAAAAATTGATATTCTTAAACATCGCCTCCTATTTTTTGTCTCTGGCACGTCTCTGACGGCATGTAACAAAAACCCTTTGATATATTTTTGCAATGCAGTTACTTTTCAATCAATGAGTGACTATTTTGTTGAGGAAACTCCTCGTTTCTAATATAAAAATTGATATTGTTAAACATCGCCCCCTATTTTTTGTTTCTGGCACGCCTCTGACGGCATGTAATAAAAACACGTTGATATATTTTTGCAATGCAGCTACTTTTCAATCGATCAGTGACTATTTTGTTGAGGAAACTTCTCGTTTTAATATAAAAATTGATATTATTAAACATCGCCCCGTATTTTTTGTCTCTGGTACGCCTCTGACGGCATGTAATAAAAACCCGTTGATATATTTTTGCAATGCAGTTACTTTTCAATCAATCAGTGACAATTTTGTTGAGGAAACTCCTCGTTTGTAATATAAAAATTGATAATATTAAACATCGCCTCCTATTTTTTGTCTCTGGCACGCCTCTGCCGCCATGTAATAAAAACACGTTGATATATTTTTGCAATGCTGTTCCTTTTCAATCAATCAGTAACAATTTTGTTGAGGAAACTCCTCGTTTGTAATATAAAAATTGATATTCTTAAACATCGCCTCCTATTTTTTGTCTCTGGCACGCCTCTGACGGCATGTAACAAAAACCCTTTGATATATTTTTGCAATGCAGTTACTTTTCAATCAATGAGTGACTATTTTGTTGAGGAAACTCCTCGTTTCTAATATAAAAATTGATATTGTTAAACATCGCCCCCTATTTTTTGTTTCTGGCACGCCTCTGACGGCATGTAATAAAAACACGTTGATATATTTTTGCAATGCAGCTACTTTTCAATCGATCAGTGACTATTTTGTTGAGGAAACTTCTCGTTTTAATATAAAAATTGATATTATTAAACATCGCCCCGTATTTTTTGTCTCTGGCACGCCTCTGACGGCATGTAATAAAAACCCGTTGATATATTTTTGCAATGCAGTTACTTTTCAATCAATCAGTGACAATTTTGTTGAGGAAACTCCTCGTTTGTAATATAAAAATTGATAATATTAAACATCGCCTCCTATTTTTTGTCTCTGGCACGCCTCTGCCGCCATGTAATAAAAACACGTTGATATATTTTTGCAATGCAGTTCCTTTTCAATCAATCAGTAACAATTTTGTTGAGGAAACTCCTCGTTTGTAATATAAAAATTGATATTCTTAAACATCGCCTCCTATTTTTTGTCTCTGGCACGCCTCTGACGGCATGTAATAAAAACCCGTTGATATATTTTTGCAATGCAGTTACTTTTCAATCAATGAGTGACTATTTTGTTGAGGAAACTCCTCGTTTCTAATATAAAAATTGATATTGTTAAACATCGCCCCCTATTTTTTGTCTCTGGCACGCCTCTGACGGCATGTAATAAAAACCCGTTGATATATTTTTGAAATGCAGTTACTTTTCAATCAATCAGTGACTATTTTGTTGAGGAAACTCATTGTTTGTAATATAAAAATTGATATTATTAAACATCGCCCCCTATTTTTTGTCTCTGGCACGCCTCTGACGGCATGTAATAAAAACCCGTTGATATATTTTTGCAATGCAGTTACTTTTCAATCAATCAGTGACAATTTTGTTGAGGAAACTCATCGTTTGTAATATAAAAATTGATATTGTTAATCACCTTGCAACTAGTATAGCACGCCACTGGTTTTTTGTCGAAAATTTTTTTCGTAAAACTTAATATGAATCTGATAAGCGTATCTTGTTATTTAGTAGAAATTATGTCAAAATATATTTATGCGTTAAAGTATGGATAAAGAAACCGTGGATGCAAAAGCGTGGATGAAAAGCGTGGCTAACTTCACATAAATATCCTAAACTACTATTTTGGAGAACTGGACACCCTTTCCCTAATGTTATTAACCCTGGCAATAACAAATCGAAATATAAATCCGCTCCTATGAGCATGTCTATTTCAGATGGAAGATAATAATTTGGATCTGCTAATTTAATACCTGCTGGAATTTCAAAATGTTTTGTGTCGATCACCGTTTGCGGCAAATGGCATGTTATTTTTTCTAAAATCACGCAAGACGCCTTAAACTGAATTCCTTGTTTAATTCTCGATTTTATGAACAGATCTACGCCTCGATCTCTCGATCTGCTTCGGTACACCCATTTGCAATACTACCTATTTGTATTCTTTGTTTATAACCTGGATGATTCAATTGTTTAAAAATTTTTGACGTAATAAAAGTTGTTTGGCTTGCCGAGTCCAACAAAGCCCGAACTACTATTTTCTTCCCCTTGGGGATGAAAACTTCTATGATAGCTGTAGCCAAAAGAATTTGAGTTTTTATTGTGTTAGTGTGAGTAATTCTCGAAATGAATGTCGGAGTGAAATTTTGACCTGAATTTTTACCATTCCTTCCCTCTTTTTCCCTGTGAACATTTGTTTCAACATTTTGACCTTCATGTACTTGATTTTTAGAAAGATGCCATACAATTAACAAAGAACCTTAATTTGAACTCAAACCCTGCGTATTTTTATTTTGTATAGTACAATTTATTTCCATGTCACCTTGACCTTTATTTGAACTTGTCGCATTACTTTGCGAATGCGACACCCTATTAGAAGTCCCTTGTCCCTCATTGACGTGAATTAAAGTATGATGTTTACCCTTACAGATTTTACATCCCTCTGATGCGCATTTCAGTACAGCATGACCGACTGCTAGACAGTTATAACACAAATTATTTGTTTTTATAAAATCCCTTTTTTGTGAATTGGTAAAATCCCTAAATTTGAAGGATTTGTAAATATTGTGATTTTCTATTACAAAGCAAGCATTTTTTCATAACCATTGAATTTGAAGTTACTGAATGGTTGTCCTTATAATTTTCTTTATTTCAAAAATGTACCGTTTTAAACTTGGAGTTAATTTCCCGCACAGACAGATTTTCTAACGCCGTGCAACGTTTTTCTAAGAAATTAAAGAAATCATTTAAAGTTGGTAACTCCGTCGAGCTTTTCTCTACTTCAAACGCCTTTTGTGTTTGATAGTCCAATTTTTTTGAAAATAAATACACTAAAATAGTATCCCAGCTTTCAACTGGTTGTTTTAAAGCCTTTAATGAATTGAAATTTTGTTTAATATTGGTTACAAATTGTCTCAATCCTTTAGGTTCACTTTTTTCCAAAGAACGAGTTTCCAACATGTTTTTTAAATGAGTATTGATAACCATTAATTTATTTTCATATCTTTTTTTTAATAGGTCCAACGCTATTGTATAGTTTGCATTAGTTAAAGGTAAATCAGAGCTCAGGCTCAGAGGTTCGCCTTTTAATGAAGATTTTAAATAAATAAATTTTTGTACAGTAGATATTTCAGTTTTGCCATGTATTAACGCCGAAAATAAGTCGAAATAGGCTTGCCATTCCTCATATTTTCCCGTAAAGGTTGGAACATTTAATCTAGGCAAATTTTCCCGAGAATGTATAGAATTTTGATTTTGTTGCCTAGAAATTGTTTGAATTTTACCTTTAAATTTAGCTTGTAACCGACAGACCTTTTCTTCCATTTCAATTCTATGTTGCTCTTGACTTTCGTCTTCATCCTCTATTAAATTTTGAAGTTCTAAATATGTTTCAAAAGCTTTCACTAATCGTGTTTCGCGAATTGAGTACTCATGTCTATAGTGTCATCTCCCACAGCATTAATAAAAAAAAATTCTACGCGTGTAATTTCCCCTTTAGTGCGCGCTCTGCGCCTCATTAGTTTATCTAATTCCATTTCTGCAGAACCGATTATAGAACTACTCGTTTTATCCGGGTTTTTGTCTTTATCTTTTCCCATTCCTTTTCATAAATGAGCTCTCATTTCGTCCTTTTTCTAATCCTTAATCCTTAACTTAGAAATTCTACAATTTCTTAACCTAATTCTATCCTTAAACTAATGATTTTTTTTACAACAAATGTGTTGCTTTGTAATTCTACAATTTTAATTTTTATTTCACTGTTAACAGCACTGCTCGACACATGCACTAAATGTTAAGATCTGACATTATGTGCTGCCTTCAAATCCCTTTGTACTCCTCTGCTTCGCTGCTGCTACAATGAGATTATTCCATTTGCTGAAATTCCTGTACTTGTACTTCCGTCCAGTAGTAACTTGTGTTTTACCTATTTTGATGTTTCCTTATCTACATATACGTCGCTGTCTTCCAATCCAGCTCGAATTGTGACCAAAAAATGTATCGAATTGTACATTGCTGCTAATTGTCTTGTAAATCGAAGGACCAGCCTTAAAGTGATTTTGGCCAATAAACAAAGCAAAATACTTCAAGGCAATTTTTATTACTTGTATACACCAAGACTGGGTTGTATCCCACCAATCTTTAACAAACTCAAATACAAAAACCACTAGAGTCGCACACTGAAAGCTTGTGCAATTCCTCACGCTGTCAGCTACACAAACTACACTAGTGAAAGCTGTTGAATTACTTAAATTACTTTTTATGTAATAAAAATTACTCGTTTTTGTAAAAGTCTTTTTGACACCCCAAAAAAAATTGTTTATTTCGACTAAGTAACCGTTGTCTTGCAACGCAACGTAATATACATTCCATAGCGTGGGTCCTAGAATAGATCCCTGCGGAACTCCTATCGTCATATCCACTTCCGCTCCTTCTTCTAGTATTACCTTCCTCTTCCACAGATAGCTTTTCATGAGTTCTACCATGTAGGGCTGTACCTCTCTCGCCGTTAATTCGTCTATGATACCCGGCCAGCTAGCAGAATTGAAGGCATTCTTTACATCCAGCGTGATCAGTACGCAATATTCCCTCAGCCTATATGCCCCTTGGTTCACGAACTTGGCTATGTCTCTTACCCTTTCTAGAGCGTCCACCGTGCTTTTTCCCTTTCTGAAACCAAATTGCCAATCCGCCAAGTTCCCCGTTCTCTAGATCTCCTTGTTTCAACCTGCGTTGATAATCTTTTCGTATAGTTTAGCAATACTGTTTACCAGGCATATAGGTCTGTAGGTCGTTTTTTCTTCCTGAGCCTTCTTTCCCTTCTCTAGCAGGACCAGTCTGGCTCTCTTCCATTCCCTAGGAAAGGCTCACCTTTTCAGCTGTCCGTTTAGTATCTTCAAGACATACTTCGGCACTATCGTCGCCCATGCTTTTATTGCCTCGGTGGGTATCATGTCCGGACCCGGAGCCTTTTTCTCTTTCAATGTATGGACTGTCTCCCTTAACTCCCACTCCTCTACTAGGGGTACCTCTTCTCTGCACTCCCTGTTCCATATCTGTAGTTCTCCTATCGGAAACAATTCCCCAACTACCCTCTTTTTCATCTTTAAGTCCATGTTCCGCCTTTCTTGCCGCTCTTACCATCCGTCTCCTAGCTACGCAGCACTCTCTTCTACAGTCGGCAACCTCCTCAGTCCACCAGTATACCTCCTTTCTCCTATCCTGCTGAGTTCTTCTTTTCTCGAGTGCTTCGTTACAGACCCTCACCAGAAGGCTGTAATATTCTTCTACGGTACCGCTTCTCCGGACCGCTTCTCCGGACCGCCTCTCCCATCTCTCTAGACATACTTCTTTGTTCTTTGAATCTTTTCCTTGGAGTTACTCTTCCTTTTCCTGCCCCGATGCTGACGCGACCCTTCTGGCGGGGGGGGGGGGGGCAACGTGATAGGGATTTTCACTTCGAAGGTAAGTTAACCTAACCTAACCTAACCTTTTTTTTTTGAGAGGGGAAATCCATCATGGACACCCGGCCCTTATGATCTATCGCGCCGGGTAGTGTCGGACTCTTACTGACTAAAACCCCTCTATTTCCCCAATATCATTCAGTAGCCTCGCTGGAACCGCTTCGTTAAAAGCATAACTGCGGCGAGGGGGGACGGATATTCCATTATTTCTCTCTTTTTTTCTCCTTTTCTTCTTCTCTTTTTTTTACTCCTCCATCAAATCACATCCTTGCCTGCTGCCTTGCCCTTTCGTCCTGTTCCTTCCGGGTCATGATTTGCACTAATGCTTTTTGCACACTGTCCCAGCACGCTTTATTCCTTACCATGACCTCCACCATGTTTGCCACGGTGACAAAACTGCCGACTTATGCTATTAGCGCCTGTCTCTGCTGGTGCCACCTTTGACATTCAAAGAGCGTGTGCTCTGGCGTATCGGCCTCCTCGCAGTACGCGCATCTTTCGTCTTCAGTTTTCCCGATCTTCCTGACATAGCTTCCGAAGCTACCATGACCCGTCAAAGCTTGAGAAAGGTGGTATCCCACTGTCCCTTGTCGTCTTTGCACCCATGGCCGTATCTCTGGGATAAGGCGCTGCGTCCAAGCTCCCTTTCTGGCGCTTTCCCACTCTGCCTGCCACTGGGCGAGGCTTTCGTCCCTCCCTGCTGTAGCTGCTACCCCTTTAGGCAAGTCGCTTTCCCAGATCCTTCCTCTCTCCCGCACCAACAAGTGAATGGGTACCTGAGCTGCCACCACGACCGCTGCGTCATACGATACAGTCCTATATGCCCTGCAGATCTGCAGGGCAACCCTTATCTGAACACTCTGCAGCCTCGCCCTGTAAGAGGCAATCTCCATAGCCCTGGTCCATACTGGGGCCTCGTACAATATGATGGAATTTGCCACTGCCCCCAGCCTTTTCCGCTTGTGTTCCGATGGGCCTCCGATATTAGGCATAAGCCTACAAAGTGCCGTTATGGCTTTCTCTGCTTTTTCCGCCACGGCCCTGACGTGCGGTCCGAAACTAACAGCTTGGTCTAGTACCACACCTAAGTACTTAACATCAGCACTCATCTCGATTGTTATCCCTTCGACAACTATCCGCCCCTCGTTCTTTTTCCACCTTCCGAACCTTAAAGGTATGGCCTCGGTTTTTTCCGGGGCCATACTTAAGCAATTTTCCCGTAGCCAGTCACTGAACATTCCAGCTGCAGCGCTCAGGTTTTGCGTGAGGCGGGTCCAGTTTATGTCGTGTTCTACCATGGCGATGTCATCGGCATATCCCACGCAATGTACCCCTTTCGGCAGGTCCAGCCTCAGCGCTCCGTCATACATGATATTCCACAGAGATGGCCCAAGCACCGATCCCTGTGGGACCCCAACACGTATCTTTTTCATCGCCCAGTTTCCCGTCCGGATCGCTCTATCGTGAAGGTAGTCCCTCACTACGTTTCTTAAGTATGGCGAGATCTCTCTGGCCTCCATGGCTCCTATTATCCGGCTCCACTGTGACTAACCCAACCTAACCTAACCCAATAACCCAATATTCATATTTTCGAATTTTAATAGCGGCCTTTCAAGCTATTCAAATTTTGAACATGTTTATCGTAAATAAATATGTTAGAAGATGTCCGTAGTTGTAGATGTACCCATAGTTACTCGGTATCATTATTTACCACAAGAGTTACGATGGATGAAATTTTTTTGAAGACCAGAATGAGAACACCAGCACTTTTAGTTTTATTACTATTATATTGGTCACTATCAGTTCTGTGAACACTGTGACGATCATCCAATACTTCACGATCTAGGATCTAACAATTTAGCCATGTTTCAGTTAAACAAGTTATGTGATAATTTTCACCTAACACAGAGGGAAAAATATTTTTAAGTTTAGGTTTTAACCCCCGAACATTTTGATAGTACATAGTAAGATTATTAGGTAAAGATCTAGAGAAATGTATTATGTGACGCTCTTGCAGTGATAGGACTATTTGACGGTTTCTTGGGGATAGTACTTAGATTAATACTGCCGTCATATCGATAAACGCAGTAAAGTCGATTTTGAGATTTCTGTTGAGCCAGATTCTTTAGGTAACTTTTTACATTCCTAGTACACGTTTATCAAAAAAAAAATTTTTGTCCAAGAATAGATAAAAATATATGTAGTATCTCAATGAGGCATTGAAACGTCATCAAATACTTTTAAAAATACAGCAACCAATAATTCATAATGATAAATACAGTATCTCAATGTTAACTGCGAAAACTATTAGTGTACTTCTCATAAGATGTTATGGTTTTCTAATCTAAAACACAGTATCCCTATATTAATAACAAAAAACGCAGTAAAATACCAGTAAGTCGCATTTTACTGCATTTTTAAATCTTACAGTCGTAAGATTACGTCACGCTATGCTAATAGAAAACGGAGTAAGTAGATTCGCGTCAATTTATTAGTTATTCTAATGGTTTTTCTCATTCTGTGGACAAAAGAGTCGTGTCTGACAAACGTGTTATTTTGTGCTATGATAATCTTTAGTGTTTCATAATATTTTTCTTGTAATGGTAATAATAATATCTCTAAATTTTATTTATGTAGGTAAGTAGATGTACCGGGCCGGATCCCGACCGGAAGTGAGCTGCCATCGAGCTAGACCACGGAGCTGCTGGTCATTGGCTTCAGGGGGTAAGGAAGAAGACTTAAGATGCATCCCCGCAGGTGTAAGTTCCCCAGGGGCTGCAGACACCCCAAGGGTGTGTGACGTAGGTTCGTCAAAATGGCGGCCTGACGTCACGAGCCGCACCCAAGTTAGTAGCTCAGGCGGCCACGAGAGGGCGCGGCAGTCTGGCGGAAAATTCAAATCTCTGAGACATTGGCGGGTAAATTCAAACGCAGCAAAAGCAAGAGCTGCCGCCATGGGCGCAAGAGGTCTCTGCTGCTACAGTCTGGCGCCAAATTCAAATATCTGAGAAATTGGCGGGTAAATTCAAACGCAGCAAAACCAAGAGCTGCTGCCATGGACGCAAGAGGTCTCTGCTATCTGGCGGCAAATTCAAATATCTGAGACATTAGCGTGTAAATTCAAACGCAGAAAAAAGCAAGAGCTGCCATGGACGCAAGAGGTCTCTACTATCTCTCTCGTCTCTGCTCTAATTAGGTATGGAGATTGCAGCTGTCTGGCGCCAAATGTGCGAAATTAGGTATGGGGGATGTCAAACGTCCGACATTGGCGGGTAAATTTAAAAGCTTAGGTCTTAGGTCTGTCGCGTGACATTTTAAAATCATGAGTCAAGAGCATGTTGCTAAATTCAACAAAAATTAAATATTCTAAATTTAAAATGTAAATAATAATATAGGTTTGCAATTCCTTATCAGCATGTTACCGGATGTTTTTTATCAGCTCGCTAACGGATGTTGCTTATTTGCAGGAAATGAGATAAGCGAATAGGTACATATAAGTACATACATATAAGGAAATGAGATAAGCGTACGTATAGGTATAGGTTTTCTAAATACGCAAATAGCATATAATGTAGCATTTGGTTTTTCCAAACCACGAAATTATACATTTTATTTAATTTTATATTTAGCAGTTTAGTACACACTAGGGCATCTAGCGGCGAATAGGCAGTGGTATTCATACTTGGCACTTGGATTTCTTTTTTAAAATAATAGCACTTCATATAATACAGGAGTTTCGTACCTATTTCATAGTGTTGTTGTGTGACACTCTTTTGTTACTCCGTGAATTAAGGATTCTGTGATCATGTTCTGTGAAGGGGTTTTTTGAGAAGTTCACAGGGAACTCTGGCTTTTTCTTTTTATAACCGAGATGGGCAAGTAGTCGGTTGTTTGAGAGAGCTATTTTACATCCGCAAGGGTTAGACTTCATGTATACTTTATTGGATTTTTATGCATAGTATTAGTCGACTATGACTACGAAGTATTGTCCCAGTCGGATTTATTTGTCAGTGTAAATTCCTCACAGGACTGTCTATATTAAAAATTTCATATCTCCACGTGGTTCTATATACCTTTTAATTTTTTTTAGCTGCCGCATTGCCGTTCCTGACGTACTTTCAGTATGTTTCTTAAGTTTTTAAAACCCTCTTTATGCAGAGGTGAGTTGAATTTAACTTTTCGTTATATTACATAACTATAATGGTATTTGTATTCCAGGGTTTTAGGTTTTAGGTTATAGTATGAGTTTTAAGATTCAACAGTCTTAGACTACCTGGTTTCCTGGGTATTATTTAAGCAAGAGGATGATATCCTGTTTGCACTTATAAATCTGGTTATTTAATTTTTTTGGTCCTGGTTTACCTTTTTATGGATAACCTGAAGTCTTAGTTGGGGATGAACTATTTATGGTCCTGAGAATTTTAAATACTACCTGCCTTTTTGCCTGCTGGAGATGTTAGGATAAATCTCAGTTGGTTATCACCGCTGTCCGAAGCCCCGTTTTGATGGTTACGTTACCGGATGGTCAGATAAGCCTTACATATTAATTCGTTTCACATTTGTTTGGTAATTTAAGTATATGAGCTTCACTCTTTCAAATTTGATTAGTAATATAAGTACATGAGCTTCACTCTTTCAGAATTGGTTAACCTTGTAAAAGGATCTAGATTCTTGATTTCCCTAGAGATCTCAATTGTAATTCTATACAGGTTAAACTGCCTGCTGTAATACTTGAATATTTTGTAATCTACCAGTGGCTATAACCATTAAATAGATCATATTCGGAACATATACTGTGTAGTTTTATTTGTCGAAAGAGGTACTATATTTTTATTTCAGCTAGCTAGCGTTAATTTCTAATTTGGTACATATCACTCAGAGGTACTCCACTTGCCTACCAATTAAACCAAGGGTGGAGTGGCGCCCAAAATTGAGAGATTTGTTGACTCTTATAAGAAAACACGATTGACCAAGTGAACCTACGACTCATGCTCTAATAGGCGAACAGCTGCCGTCCGCTGTGTAACATAAGTATTATCTTCTCACAAAAGAACAGAGAGAAATACGTTGCAATAATTTGAAATTTTATACAGTGGCGTTACATAAAAGGGAGATGTTTATTTATTTATTAATAAGTAGTAGTAGAGTCTCATAGGCGGGGTATGAATTTTTAAATAAAAACCATATTATGTTGAATCTATGAATCAAACCTAAGACCTACAAATTTTCAGTCTGCCGCTCTCCCAACTGAGCTATTTCAACTGCAGATCATAAATCAAACTAAAGGTAATTTAATATTATATTTATTGGTTATCATCATCATCATCTTCCTCGTCTTCTACAAGATTAAATTTAACAATACTCGTATATTCTGGAGGTAAAAACATCTTCAAAAACAAACTTCTGCATCTTGAAATTTATCACACAAGTCGACGCAGTGTTGGTACTTTTGCATAGTTCTTTGACATTCCTCGTATCTACTCCCTTCATCTTGGATGGATTGCATGTCGTACACACTATCATGAAGTTCGCAGAAAATTAGGTCTCTAAGCTCGTCACGTATCCTTTGTAAGAGGTAGAGACGAGCAAACAGTTGCATAATGCAGTAAACCAGATACTGATTCGGAAATACATTCTTTTGGAATAATGGCTACTTTTTGAAGTGATGTAGGTGTAGTAGAGGGAATATCAGCACTTGTGCACTTCATCTTGTACCAGTCAGTACAGCACCACCCAAAGTAGCATCTTGAAATCGAATTCTGAATTTATATTGACGAGTATAATTTGCCACTGGAGCTGTGAGAGTTGAAATATTATTGGCTGCATATGGAGTCATTCTCACCCAATTAGGTCAGCTATCATTTTTATTATTATCTTTGTCGAAACATGCAAAGACCTCTTGTGAATTATGAGGTTGATGTATGTAAAGGATATTTTGTAAGATAGTTTGTAGAATTATATAGTGAGAAGTTAACATTGTCATCTTCGCTGTAATACTGATACACGGCACACAAACCTTTTCAATTTATTAAACGCGTTGAGGTGTGATTTCCTATCAGCTTGCTGCTGCTGCTTATCGCTGTTAAATCTAGTTAAATTTTGAAAGACATTTCGCGCCCACAGTTGCTCCATATATAATTCGAGGGCCTTAAAACCCAAGTCATTAATACTTCCTTCTGTAGAAAGACACACACGCAAAGATTCGTTCTGTATTACGGACCAAAACTCTTCCAACTAATTTAAAAAATGTCGAAATATATACAACATTTAAGAAAAACTAAATAAACATATTCAATTACACGGTGTACCAAACATATTTTGACTGATTTTTACGAAGGATTGGTTACCAAATCTTCAGCATAGACAAATCAAAATTAGGTAGGTACATTATAGTATTCTTGTTATTTTTGTACAAGGACTTTTCTTTTTGTTTTTTTTATGAGAGTAGGTATGGCCTCAGCCCAGACAGACAGACGCCGCCGCCGCCAGGTCGGTAAGTATTCGATCTGCATTACCGGCCGCAACACACCTCAATGCGCACCCCGCATATACATAGGGCCGCCGCATAACGTCGTAAACGTCGTAAACGTCGAAAATTACCATAACGCCGACTAACATCATTCCGAAATAGACAAAGGAAGTCACTGACCCTATCCATCAGTTCAAGGTGATAACTCTATGGCATGTGCCATCTAATTCCGTGACAAACTCGCTTGAGAATATCTTTTCAGATCCAGACGGTAGGACGCTGGTGATCAAAATGGAGCCAGTATTGGGTCATTATGGTGTAAGTTGATTTATAATGGGCGATTTGAACTAGCCCTTTTTGGCATCGCGTGTCCTCAACCAAGCGTCTTCCGGCAAATAAAAGAATTATTGGGGCGCCTTGCAACCTATGAAAACGTGTAAGGCGGTGTACGCGTCATAAAACGTCGAAAACGCCACGGTGCGTAGGCCCTAGGTCGACCTAGGGTCGCACACCGCCTTACACGTTCTTACACCATCTGGTGTCTTTTTGCAAAGACACCAGATGATAATATATTACTTATTAGATGTTCTATAATTCACCGCAGTACCTTTTGCAAGCAACCTTCTACGACCACCGCAACTGATAACCCAGATCATAAGATTTTGCCCTGGTGGCTTCGTCAAGGATATATCTTTTGTAGAGACACTAGATGTTTGAAATTCGATGTTTCGCCGATGTATTTCGTGGGACGTTGCCTTGAGACTAATTCCCTACACATATCTTTCGTTACTGTTGGCTCGTCACAAGATGGTCGCTCTCTCTCGGGCTGCTCGTTAATTTATGGAGATACGCAATCAATAGATATTATTATATTACATGCGTGCAGTCTACCGCGGTCTGTGCCAGTACCCGGTCGTGCTCGCTCCGGTTTCAAATATTTTGTTGCTGCTCTCATCAGTATGGAGATAATTAGATATTTATTATTATTATATTACGCGCGCGCAGGCGTATATGAGTTCAGTCTAAAAGTGGTCTATGTTGGTGCTCGGTCGTGCTCGCTCCGCAAAAAGTTAAGTTTTAAATTGTCGCTGCTGCTCTCGTCAATATGGAGATATGCAATGATTAGATATTTCCTATATGAGTTCAGTGTTATTGATCGGGGCGTGTTAAATTCTCCACGCAAAAGATAGGTTTCAAATTGTTGTTGCTCTCATCAGTATGGAGATAATTATGTATTATTATTATATTAATAAGTATTATATTATATTAATAAGATAATAAGTATCAAGAGTTGCCTACCTATAGTTCCCTTAAATCGTTAAAGGTTTTTTGGTTCTGATAAGGACTGAATAGGTAGCACACCAAAAAAGAAACATTATTAGTTAGTTAGTCACAAGCACGTGAATAAGTACCATTATTAGAATTAGACACCATATTATAAAAAATAGAAAAGTGGGTGAAGTGCCTATCCAGTATTTCAATATTCTGGAACCCAGATCCTTTTTCCCATCCCTTACTAGGTTCCAGGACTTAAGACAATTAAGCAGGATAGAGGTAAGCATTTTTATATTAATATACCTATTTTTCAACTGTGTCTAATTCAAATAACCACCAGAAAATACAGTCCGCATAATTAGCCAAAACATTTGATCCTTCTAGCCTGGATTACTTTGTTAAGTAATTATAATACATTTAAAAAGCCAGCTATATATAGAATTATATAATAAGCTAAATAATAATAGTAGTTTGGTGTTTCCCTATTCAGTTATTATTATACCTACCAATAAATTTTGTATCATTTTATACCTATAAATATAAATCTCTAATCGAGTAGATTTTAATATTTTATAACTTGCCATTTTCTTATTTGACTTTACCTACACCTATAAAGAGTACCTATTTTTTCGAAAATTAATTATTAAATTTATCCCACATTAAATGTAATATTATTTTCCAATAATGTTACTAACATAGATTTCGTTGAAACTTACGACTAAAAAACCGCCCGTTGGTTTTTGCTGGTAACTTCACTTAATTTTTTTGTTCCTTTGTTCACCTACTTTATATAGTGAAAACATTTACAATTTATTAAATCGCTATCCTTGCTAATTTAGTGAAACAAATATAAATGTGTGATTTATTCCCATAGTAAAATATTCTCCAAACCCAGTATCATACATTTGTAAACGATTTCTTATATTGAGTGAGTTCTATCCTAATTTAAATACCTACCTATAGTACGCCACAAAATAAATATTTTTATAAATTATCAGTGTATAAATCACATTTTTGTAAACGTAGTCGTAAATTATATATATATATCTGATAAAATACCAAAATGAACAAATCTCCTGACGAACTGAAGTTAGATCGGTTGCGTTCTAAACGAGAAAAGCTGTTCAGGCGGGTCCAGCTGTGTTATGATGCTGGCGATGCATTGAAACCTGATCCAGAGAATATAACCAAATTAAAAAGTTTTAAAATTCGTTACAACACTTTTTCTAGCACCGTTTTGGAATACTGCAATGAACCTAGTGGAAATTAATTGACTTTAATCCACCAGGAACTACTGACATTAGCTCCGGCTTAGCTTGTCGGTTAGGTGTCGGTTCGTAGGAAGAAAAAATGTTATTTTAAGTTATCCTGTTGGAGCGCCAGGATAATTTTAAATAGACGATAATAAATAATATGAGTTAATATAAAATAATGAATGTTTGATGAAATTAAACAAGTCGATTAAAATAATTGTATATTACAGTTAAAAAAATAATGATGCAGGATATGTACAATTAATGTGATGAATGTTTAAAGAATAATGATAATGTATTAAATATTGATTAAACTACTATATTTGTGGTTGTTACCACGCAATTATTTGATAGTAATTAAATGACTTTACAAAAACTTGCTGGTAGCAGATATTGATTTGGTTTACACAAGAACAAATATATTCCTCTGGCCTCGAAGAAATCAGATTAACTCTCACCAAAATATATCCTTAACAATGGTAGATCAGGACTCTCCAAAGTGCAACAGTTATGCACCTACTGCAGTCTGCAACCAAAATAGATGGGCTAGCTAGCGTTTGGTTGGTAGGTTCTGAGATGTTGGATGTCAGCAACTTTGTCCTTTCCAGTTCCTAGTCGTGGAGTTAAAATTTCTGAAGATTCCTCTCTTCCAGTAAGCCAAGAGGTTCTCATGAAATATAGTAAATGTGTTAAACCAAAATCATAGGATAAATACAAACTCTACTTTAACAAAGTAGAATCTCAGTAGACAATCTTGCTGTGATAACAAACACAACTGTGGTATTAAAATTTAAATTAGGTAATGAAAACAATTAAATGAAATAAAAGACAAACAGGAATCACCCTGTGTAATTTGCAATAAAATTATCCAAAATTTGCAAATGAAATAATAATAGTTTAATAATAGTAAATAACAAATATACTATGTTGTTAATTAAATACAGGAACTGTTAATTAGTTCCTAAAATAATTTATGAGAAATTATTTCTTTTACTTATGAAAAAAATTACAATGTGAACAAAAACCTATTAGTGACCTTGCTGGTTGAAAAGGAAATATATAAACATTCACTAACTGCTGGGTTATAAATTAAATATTGTAAATGATTGAATATTAACAGATTGTTAAATATTAACAAATATAAATATTAAAATTGCCTAAACTTTAAACAAATGTATTTTACATCTATGCAATTTTAAATAATAGAAATCCAAGTCAAATTAATGGCTTTGTGCAACTTGATCAGGAGAGATACTTGTTAATAAAAAAAATATTAAACATGAAATTATTTGGGGTTTATTACCTTAGCCTATACTCAGTACAAAAATAAAATATAACCTATCTCCAATCAGAGATATAACTAAATGACTTTGAATCACTTTAATATCACAGATTGACTAACAATTGCCCCGAGTTGTAGATTTTCCTGCAAAGATGGTTAAATAACCTTAATAAAAAAAGAATCGGACTTAAAGGTCAACTGCCTTGTAGTCTTAAACTTGATTTGAACTCCAAAATTACCACAAAATGGTAGTCATAAAGACATGAATTCAAAACGAAATTACAGCGATATTTAGTTATTCAAAGTACTAATATAATATATATAAAAGGCATCAATCCGACGACCTAAAAAACTGAAGCCAACACGTGGCTGTGAACCTTAATAAAAAAAACCCTACACGTATCCTTGTGTAAAAGTAGAAAATACCAAATATAATTACTGAGTAACACTATGCTCTGAATAAACCACAAATATAATAATAGCAAATAATAAATAAATTAATCAATATATAGAAAATGAAATTCAATAACAGAAGTATCTCACCTGCTAATTTACACCCAAAAAGCCCTGAAATTGGTCTCTCCTGCTAATTTATGGAGTACCCCTTCTCTGTTGCAAGAGTACCATGTGACCCCAATGCTGGTTGTTTACAATCAAATCAAAGACTCTAGGAGTCATGGATTTTTATTTCAAGCTCGAGTATAGATACTTAGTTATGGAGTAAACCAATAAGTTACTTGAAAAGGTGTGAAAACTTCCACTGCAGAGAAAAATATATATGAGACTTAAAATGCGGGAAATGATACGTCTATAAAAAAATCATTTCACTTGCAATATGAAAAATGAAATATATGAGACTTAACATGCTGGAAATGATGCGCCTCTAAATCATTTCACTGGCAAAACCACAAAAATATGAGACTTAAAATGCTGGAAATGATGCGCCTCTAAATCATTTCACTTGCAAAACTACAAAAATATGGGACTAAAAACACATGACAACAGTACATCCCTCTACTGTTATACTCGCGAATAACTTAAAACGGGAGTGCTCCAGGAAACCACTACGACAAGCCAATTTTTAAAAAGCAAACACCTCAAAAGGTTAAATAAAGCACAATAGCAATACACCCTCTGAGAACCTCAACAGCAGGCAACCTCGATCACTCTGACTGAAGGCATACTACCCTCCAATGACTACCCTTCCTAAAGAAGTTATAATGTTGCATTGCTGCAGCAAAATACGTGCTCCCAAAATTTGCCTGTCCCAATACCTTCCTAGTCCCTAAATGCAAGACATATATAGTAACAAGACAGTAAAAAGGCTATCACGGCCCGTGTGAATTATTCAGGAAAATATCCTTGTTTATAACTGCCTCCACTGCGCAGGAACAAATTATGAATTTAGTCACAGAGATTGAATATTATAGGGAAACAAAGTGCACAACTCGAAAAGTCAAGAGAAGTCTCGTCTTTGTTTCAACAGTCAATATAATGTCCTTCACCATAGCAACAGATCAAGAGAACAAAAACAATTTTCCAATAGTAGGAACATATTTTTATGTTAAGTAGGTATAGGTACCTAGGTATATTACTAAATAATTATGAAAATAATTATTTGAGCCACCGTGTAATGGTATTTCAAAACATGTGGTAACTAAAAAAATATAAATCAAGAGATGCTCATCTATCAGTTTACCCAAAAAACACAAGTCATTGACCTACTCAGTGACGTATTTAGATATAAACTGTCGAAGTTATCAATAGAAGAAAGAATAATAAAAACCTTCACATAAACTTAAGTTCTTTATACCACACTAACCTACACAGTGAGTACCAAAAACTTAGCTCATGCAAGATTTAAATATGTAAAAGAAGAAATAGGTACCTAAGTAGAATGTAGGTAGATATCTACATTTAACATAAAAATTAAAATAACAAGATTACAACAATATAACTATGGAATTTAATGTGTGATGGTTTGAACCAACTTGTGTTCTCAACATACGATATAAACCATTAATTGTAAAATTTGCCAACATATGATAATAAGATAGAAAAATGGCAATTGTTTACAAGATACAAAAAGTACAAAATACTAATCAATAATTAGTAATAAATTCCATAGGAGTACAGAAACGAAAGAAAAAATAATAATAAAAATAAAAGATGACGATGTTAGTTTTCGACTATCTATCTGTACATAAGAAATAGAAATTAGGAATGTCCAAATAAAGAACAGATGTAATATTTATCCATGGTCTACACGGATAACACAAGATAAAGATAGGTAGTATTCAGACACCCAAATTTTTTTTTATAAAACCATTAATTGCAACAAAGCTCAGGCATTCTCTAATTTCTTTATTTACTTTAATTCAATGTAAAATAAAATGAGGAGTATGTACAGCTATCTAGAAAAGATTAAAGTTTCACCTTATAATTCCTTCATAGATCGGAAATAAATAGGGATAAAAATAAGCCATAAAAAAAAATATAAACAAAAAATTACGATGTTATTTGTAATATTTCTATTTGTATATGGGAAAACTAGTAAAATACTGAAAGGAACAGATTGCCATACCTCAAATAAATATATATGTCAGAAAGAGAATAAATATAAAATACAATAAAATATTCTGACACCAAAGTTGACCATAGCAATACTTACGATTACCTAAGTTAGACATTTACTAATTCTTGATCTCTACTCAAAATGAGGAGCATATACAAACAGACAAAATAGTTCCCACCCTACAACCCTTGCATCGAAATAACAAAAACAAAAAAATGATGCAAACCAAACAAAAATTTTTTAGAAAAAAAATATAAAATGAAAAAATTATTGATTAGTCTCCTGTTCCGAATCGGAGGAGTGCTCAGATTGGGGTTCATCGTCTGAATCCAAATTAGTGTAGTCTGGTTTAAGGTCTTTTACATGATAATTCCCTAAATTATTTCCATCGGTATCTTTAAGATTATAAACTAAATTTGAAATAACTTTATTAATTAAGCAAGGAATATATTTAGGAGCTAGTTTAGCAGAATAATCATTTGGTTTACTCGACAGTGTGTAATTTTTCTTCCAAACTCTATCTCCAACGTGAAATCGAACATCACGTTTGCGAAGATTAAACTGGTTAGCACTACGAACATAAGCATCATGTAAATTTTTCCGCACATCAACATATAACTCAGGTAAGGCCTGTAGGTCATTAATTAATTGATTTTTATTACTTATGGTAAATATATTGGTGTTATTTTCAGCAATTTTGCCATAATAATCTCCAGATAAAGGAATGTTGCGTGCGAAAGTTAAAAATGCTGGAGAATAACTCGTTACATCATGCTTTGCTAATCTAATAGCCTGTGCAACCTTACGGATTGAAGCATCCCAGTTTTTATGATTACCATGAATGTATGACCTAATTGATGTTAAAATAACTTTATTACAACGCTCGGTATGGTTAATTCTAGCGTGATACTTGGCAGTTAACCACATAGTTATTTTATAACTATCCATAAAAGCTTTCATTTCCTTGCTAACAAAATAACTCGCATTGTCCGATAAAAAGATTTGAGGACAACCATAAATAAGGAAAACTTGATTTTCTAAAAATTTTATAATACCTTTGGAAGTAATTTTGGACATGGGATGTACTAATACGAATTTGGTAAACCAATCCACTACAACTAAAAGATATTGATTACCATGTTTTGACCTAGGGTATGGACCTAGAAAATCCGCAGATATTAACTGAAAAGGAAAATTTATGTTTTTATATGATCCCATTAAACCAGCTACAGGTAAATTTGTACTCTTATTAGCCGCACAAACTGAACATTTCTTTACATAATTATAAACACTTTTACGTAAACCAGGCCAATAATACAATTCCAAAATTCGGGATAAGGTTTTAGATATACCAAAATGACCTGCTGTTTCACTATCGTGATACAACTTAAAAATATCAGTGCGATTAGGTTTAGGTACTACCATTTTCCAGTCTGACAAATTACTCACAATAGGGCTAGGAGAAAAAATATGTTTATACAAGATGTTATTTTCCACACGAAAAGAAGGATACTTCTCAGGGTTATTTTGGACTCGTTTTATCATAGTAAGGTACCATTTGTCTTTGTTAAAAGTGGACACATCTAGAACAGCGGTTTCGGATATAGAGCGAGATAAGGAATCTGCAACAACATTTGAAGAGCCTTTTCGATGTACAATATCGAAATCATATTGCGATAACCTTACTGCCCACCTTGCCAAACGTCCTGAAGGGTTGGAAAGACTATGAAGCCACAGGAGAGAGGAATGATCGGTTTCTACAATAAAATGAGTACCCTCAACATATTTTCTGTAGGCCTCGATTCCGAGGATCACACTGTAGAGTTCTATTTCCGTGGTGGAATAAGAGCGCTGACATTTGTTTAACATCTTACTAAAGTACGCTACAGGATGTTCAATGCCATCGTCCGTTTGATATAAAACAGCACCTACTCCCGTATCAGATGCATCACACTGTATATGAAATTGTTTTGTAAAATCGGGGCTAGCTAAAACAGGGTCTGTAGTTAACCTTTCCTTAATTATTTCGAAAGCTCTATCAGCTTCCGATGTCCAGGAAATTGCCTGACCCTTCTTACGACCATGAAGAAGGTCCGTAATAGGAGAACATAACGAAGAAAAATCTTTAATAAATCTACGGTTCCAACTAACTAAACCAATTAACCTTTTTATCTCTGTCGTATTCTTAGGAACAGGATAATTAATGACCGCATCAACCTTAGATTGATCTGTTCTTAATCCTTGAGAATCAACAACAAATCCTAGATATGATAAAGAAGGTCTACAAAATTCACATTTTTCAAAATTAACAGTTAAATTAGCCGATTTCAATCGATCATATACTCTCTTTAAAACCTCGATATGAGTAGGGAAATCTGGGGTAGCGATGATTATGTCGTCTAAATATGCAAAAACAAAAGGCTCTAAGGAAGGTCCTATTACCTGGTACATCAACCTAACCATAGTTTTAGGACTATTTGATAACCCAAATGGCATAACACGATATTCAAATAACCCGTGGCCATACACAGCAAATGCAGTTTTAGGCCTAGAAGAGGGATCTAATGGAATTTGATTGAAAGCGCTTTTAAGGTCTATTGACGTGATATAACGAGCATCTCTCAATCTACTTAAAATAGTATCAATTAATGGCATAGGATAGGCATCAGGAACAGTAACCTGGTTTAGTTTACGACCATCAAAACAGACTCTAAATTTACCAGGATCTTTTTTTGGAACCAACCAAAGAGGACTGCACCAGCTAGACTGAGAAGGTTGTATAATTTTAAGTTGGAGCATCTCATCGATCTCCTTATTAAGATGTTTAGACATAGCAGGAGACAAAGGATATTGTCGCTGCCGTATAGGTAAAGCATCTCCCGTGTCAATAGTATGAGTCATGAGATGAGTATGACCGATTCTATCGGCAGGTGCAATAGATTTAAAAAGATTAATAACCTTCTGCAGTTGTTCCCTTTGGTTAGTCAAAAGATCAGATGTAGATTGGATAGTGTTAACTGTACACAGAGTAGAAGTCTGAGAGACGTAAGTGATACTACTAAAATCAATATTAATTTTAAAAGTTTGAAGGAAATCAATTCCGAGAATTAGAGAGTGTTTTAATGAAGGAATAACTAATAATTTTAAAGATTTAGAAACACCATTTAGAGTTACCGGAAGCACAACAGAACCAAAAACTTCCTGAGACTGACCATCAGCTGTGGTAACCTTGACCTGTATACTACTATCATGCTGTATAGTAAAATTCATTAATCGCAAAAGGGTCATACCTAAAGATCCTAATATCGAGGAATTACTCCCACTATCTACTAAAGCTAACATGTTATTATTATAAATCTGAACATAAACATAAGGACGCGTGTCATTAGGCTTCCTCACAAAAATGGGATTTGTACTATTAAGAGAAACATTAGAATTAGAACTAAAAAATTGTTTTACGACTGCTAACCATTTGTTCCACTCTGAAACAGATGATTTTATTGTCGTGAATTTTTGCCTTTGCCCTTTCCCTTGTTTTTGTTCAGGTTCATAGTTGCGTGCGAAGTGGAGGGTGTTACGGCTGGACTTGACTCGTTGGTGACGACGTCCAGGTTTACGCCACCACTGACCACGTTTTTTGGTAACTGGTTCTTTGCCTGACACCTACTACAATTGGACATGGTAAAATTACTAAGTCCACATCTATAACAAAAAATAGTTTTGGGTTTCCTACAAATTTGGAAAGTATGCCCAACTAAATTACAATTCCAGCATCTAGGCGAAGAAACAGTAGCAATGTTTGCACGATTAGAACAAAAGTAGCCTTAGAGGTAGATGGTTCACTAGCTGCATACCCTAAAGCTGGTTCTAATAAACCTACAGAATTTCTACTAGGGGGAACATAACGATCCGACCAAGCTCGAGACTCCTCCAATTGTCTACAAAATTTAGTAAGTTCCTCTACAGTTTTCGGTTCAACTAAAGCTAATCTAGATATATAATAAGGATGTAAGTTTTTCTTGATTTTATTTACCCGCTCTAGCTCATTAGGTTTGGTTTTAAGTCTACTGAATAAATTTTCCATACACGCTATGAAGGCGATTATACGTTCGGTAGGACCCATTGTTCTACGGTCTATTTCCCGATTTAACTCATCCTCATAGGTGTAAGGAAGAAAATCATTTTTTAATTTAGTTACTAACGTATCCCAATCATTAATATTTGACCTATTCTGTAAAAACCAGATATAAGCAGTGCCTTCGAAGAAATCTCCAGCAGCGGTAAATAAATCAATTTTTGAAGCACCTCGGGCTTCACTTAATATTTCTATTTTCTCTAAAAACGCGAGAACAGAATCTTTGGTTGACCCAGAAAACTTAAGGTTCCATTTATATGGAGCTACAAACTTGTTCGGTGTCGCAGGCATAATATTGGAGGCTGGTAAAGTACCAGTCCGTATGGGTGGAGAAGTGGAGGATTTAGGCGTGATTTTAGAGGCCAATTCTCCTTCCAAATCTAAAATCTCATTTTACAACTCGACAACCACAGTACCATCCACATCTTCGGTTATGTTTAATCTATCAAAACGCCCTACTAAGTGTGTTAACCGAGCGGATATTTGTCTATATGTCTTATCGCTTCCATCACCTAAAAAATTATCTATTAACACTTTTAGATCATCCTTTGTGTCGGTGATTTCTAGTACATCTTCTGCATAAGGCAGAGGATTACTAATGGATGTCTTTGCAAAACTACGGTTCGCTTTCTCTTGAGCGAGTACACCACGTAAACGTTTCCTTTTAGCATCGACTGAACCAGAATAATCTAAGTGTCTAATACGTAATTCGTAAGATAATTCTTTAGTTTTAAGGTAATGAGGATCCATCATGGAAAAAAATCTAAATAAATTTAAATGAAATCGGTAAGACTATCGCTAAGACTAAGGTATGGAAACAAAATCGATAATTGAATTATACCAGTTGTATGTATATATATATAGGAAATTCTAATTTCAATTTATAAATAAATATCTTGAAACTCATAAAAATTCCATATAATCTTTGTTATCTTTCAAAATATAAAATCGTAAAATATTCAATCACAAATAAAATTCAATCACAAAAAAAATTATCAACAAGGTTTTGTGGCCAGAAGAAATGTTCACTATCTGTAAACTTGTTCTATTCCACCAACATTCACTATAAAAATATCCGATAACTTAAAACAACACTTGATGTTATTTGCCAATTTATTATTTTTTGAACAAAAGCTACACACTTGTGTGTTATTTATGTACAAAAACCCCACGTTTTGTGTGCCATTTATGTGCAATGAACCTAGTGGAAATTAATTGGCTTTAATCCACCAGGAACTACTGACATTAGCTCCGGCTTAGCTTGTCGGTTAGGTGTCGGTTCGTAGGAAGAAAAAATGTTATTTTAAGTTATCCTGTTGGAGCGCCAGGATAATTTTAAATAGACGATAATAAATAATATGAGTTAATATAAAATAATGAATGTTTGATGAAATTAAACAAGTCGATTAAAATAATTGTATATTACAGTTAAAAAAATAATGATGCAGGATATGTACAATTAATGTGATGAATGTTTAAAGAATAATGATCATGTATTAAATATTGATTAAACTACTATATTTGAGGTTGTTACCACGCAACAATGACTTTACAAAAACTTGCTGGTAGCAGATATTGATTTGGTTTACACAAGAACAAATATATTCCTCTGGCCTCGAAGAAATCAGATTAACTCTCACCAAAATATATCCTTAACAATGGTAGATCAGGACTCTCCAAAGTGCAACAGTTATGCACCTACTGCAGTCTGCAACCAAAATAGATGGGCTAGCTAGCGTTTCGTTGGTAGGTTCTGAGATGTTGGATGTCAGCACCTTTGTCCTTTCCAGTTCCTAGTGGTGGAGAGTAGGGTAAAGTAGAGAGTTCTAGACACGACCCCCCACCATTATTACCCCCCCACCACTTTTTCCTCCCCCACCACTTCCCAACCAATTACAGATACGAGAGTTCTAAATCTACCCCCCACTACTTTACCCCCCCACTACTTTACCCCCCCACTACTTCACCCCCCACTACTTTACCCCCACCACAACACAACCGGTCAAGGTCAACAACCGGTCAAGGTGAACAACCGGTCAGGGTCAATAACCGGTCAAGGTGAACAACCGGTCAGGGTCAATAACCGGTCAAGGTGAACAATCGGTCAGGGTCAATAACCGGTCAGGGTCAATAACCGGTCAAGGTGAATAAGAACCGGTTATTAGAACTAGTGTGAAGGAGGGGGGTTCTATATTTAAGGGAATTAAGTTTACTTGAGTTCAGTTATGAGTACTCAGCCACACCATGTGGAATAAATTAATGATGTGTTTTTCAAAAGTGGTTTCCATTTTGATATACATTAAGAAAATATTGTCAAAAGGATCTAACACTGACAAAACACCTCCAAATCACTACTTTTTTACACTCCCTATTCGATCCTTTAGTTCTGAGGCACTGGGTAATTTTTCACTAGAGTATTTGAGAAATCTTAGTATTGAAGAAATTGTTTCTATATATGAGAAACTTCCGGAACCTTATAAATCCGATCCAATAATACAAGCCAAAGCGTTTCGGTGCTACGATCATTGGTCGAGGGTAGGTGACATTCCAGACTGCCCGCCACCTTTTAAGATTAAGTGTTATACATGCATTGTAAACAAACTACCTGAGAAAAATTCAAAAGTGGAAAAAGTTATCGCAAAGCATCTATATGGGCAAACAGACTTTAGCGACTTCACTTCGGAAGACATTAAACGTTTCCCATTGTTTTACTTAATGTATAATGTTAAAGGTGAATATTTATTGCATAGATTGTGTGAACTTCCTAAAATGTATACACTAAATACAAGTCTACTGTCAAGATTACCCTGCTTGGAACACAATATAGTGAAAGACTGGAGTTCAAAAATATCAAAATATATTTATAAATATGAATGTTTTATGTGTTTGAATAATAAATAAAATATATTTAATTGTTTCCAATTATTTTATTTATAAGGGAAAATTAAAAAATTATGAAATATAAACGTGAGTAAATAAAAATACAGTTATTGGAGCTACAAGATTTATTTATGCACAATTGTAACAGTTGTAGTAGTAGGTAATTGGTTGTAGATTAAGTGATATTGATGTCTTCATTCCAGCCTCCCTCTTCACACACTTCACTGGCATATATCTTATACCGCGATTCAGGGGTTAAAAAGTTTTCAAGACAATAAAGAAAATTACGTAGTCCTATATCTATCAATTCATCAACCAGGCGACTCTCACATAATTCACCTTCCAGAAACTTATTACAAATTTCAGCACCTTTCCTATATTTTTCAGCAAGTTGGTTGCATTCAGCTTCAGAATAAAATCTACCCATTCCATATACGGCTTCATGTTCAGCATCGAATTGCAGATTATCAAATTTCTGCAGTAAGTGAAGCACACCACTTTTGATGTCGGTAATTTCAATCTCTTGCACATAACACATCCACATTTTACTATCAGATTGGTTAAGCACCTTTTAAGTGAATGTTGAATACTTGCACTGAAAATGTTCAGGATGGAGTTCCTTCTTATAAGCAACCCCCCCACCAACAAACTTGAGTCAAAACCGGTATTTCTAGATACTATTAACAATCCCCATAACAAGTAATAAAGAAAAAACAAGTACACACAATTAAATAGCATTTATATCAAAGTTTTGTATATAAAAGTTACTCATTTCATCGAGCTCATCAACTGATTCAAGTTGAGAAATTAATTCCTCTAAATTGCTTTTACTCATGTCAGATTTTGAAAGTATTTTTTTATGACCCCACGCTAAGGTATTTGTTTGAACCGGAAGAATACATCTCTTATCATCCTGAGAAGATAAGGCAACTTTATTTTTTAGTTTAGTATACATAGTATGTAAATGAGATCTGAATACATACATTTTTCGATACACTGATCCGCCATTCTCTACTATATGTTTATAGTCCATTACACTCAAATTCTTGGTAATAATATGTTTTGAAATTCCTTTAGCTTTTTTAGTTTCACCTTCACTCAATTCAACACAATATGCTTTTGCTCCAGTGCCATAAAAACTTTTAATAGGAGTACCAGCGTACTCATCTTTCATTTTACCGACAACAGATTGATTTTTAGGTATACCATGAATTTTGTTCGTTTTATAATTCGATGTATCAAACAAATGTATATTTTTCTTTATATCATCGTAAATGTTATCAGCTTGAATTTCAATAATAAGAGAATCAGTATCAGTATAACAAAGAGATGCATTCTCACCATAAGTCTTTTTGATAAAATTATAAAAGAAATCATAAATAACGGTTTTTGATATATCTAGGATGGAAAAACCTACATATAAGGGTTTATCATAACAAATTGATACACGTCCCATTTGAATGGCTACTAAGTTTTCCGAAAAAACTGATAATGACTTAAAATTTGGCATACTTATAAAAGTTTCGGCACCTTTTTTACCGCGAATGTTTTCCCAATGAGACAAAAGTTTAATGTCAACACGTTTATCTACATTCTCCATAGTTTTGCCGTATATGGAGTTTGTGAAAAATTTAAAGAGATTTCCTTCAAAAGCATTTTTTGATGAATTTCGTAATTTTGTGTTCAACTCAATATATGGTTTCAGCCATGCAGACTGTGAAAATTCCATAACTTTATGAATTTTCTTTAGTTTTAATCCATGCATCATGCACTGTTTCAAATTCCTGTAATGAATAATATAGTTTTTCTTGTTATGGAGAGTTAAGAGGAGTTTTGAATATTTGCTGTTGGGTGGTACAAAATTTTCTGGGCAGAAAGGTAGATCATTGTGAACGTCCTGTAGGTATTCAGGGTATTCGATGTCAACTTGTAGTACGTAACCTTTCTCAAAATCATCATCCACAAGTAAAGGATTAAAATTAGAAATTTCGTTATTATCAAGCCATCGAAAGTTACCTGTTGGGAGGCTTTGGGACATAGCCCAACCATAAAGATTAGTAGCATCTAGATAAATTATAAAAGAATTTGGTTTTGAAGGATCGTAATCAGGAACTAATGAATTATTAGCAACGGCTTTTCTGTTGCTGCACTGGCTTACACCTCCACGAATACCCTTTCGGAAAAAATGAAGCATATCGATATCTGTAATCAACTCTAAGGCGACACCAGTCTTACGCAACATGGCATCCCAACTCAGTGACGGAGCCGTCATATATTGAGCGGGATCTAAACTATAATTTTCTAAAGAAACTTTTCGAAAATTCTCAAAAATGTCCGCTAATAATAGTACATCAGAAAGTAGATAGATATCAGAATATTCGCCAAGAGTTTGACATTTAAAGGTGCGCCATACATCCAAAGCACGACTATATTCCTCGTCAGAAATACCATTCCCGCGTAAAATATCAAAAAAATTTTCCCTGGAAGGTAACTCTCTATCATCAAGTTTTGACATATTATCTACGTATGAATATGGAAAAACACCCTTACGACGTATTAATGCAAACTGATTTTGATCGGGAAAATACTTTTTTATTTCTATGCACTGATACTGTTCAAGTGTTTTACTTAAATTATCTAAAGATGATGGTAAAAAACGGAATGAATCTAAAAATTTCAATTTAATATAAACATCATTTTTTTGTTCATTACTTTTCCCAACTAAAATATGTTTGGAAAATGATATATATTTTTCTTTATTTTGTGCAAGGACATCAATTTTTTCCTGGTTTAACGCTAGTTTTTTTATAAAGAGATGACAATCATAATTTGTGAGGTTATGAAAAATCACAGGAATGAATTTCGGTACTTTAAAGTTTAAATTACAATTAGCGTGGGCAGCACCGCGAAAACGTCCTGTCAAATGGCAATGATCCCGAACTTTAACACAACAGCCATCAAAAGGTTTATTACAGATATGACAATCCTGAGTAGAGTTAAAAATTTCTTGCTCATCTTCAGAAAGAGGAAGCATGGGTTTGACATTTTTTAAATGGTTATTGTATAAATTAATTAAAATATCTTCAAGTTTTTGAATAAATGTTTCAGCCACATTTAAACCACGATAATGAACTAATTCCGATAAAGAGTCGTCAAAATTACATTTTAGGTAAAAACAAAACGAATATGGCACATGTTCGTAAGCCTTTAAAGTAAACGAAGATTTATCGCAAGGTTGCGCATTTTGAATTGGTTTTAAAATACTTTCAAAATCAGCATATATTACAAAAGGGACAGCAAGCTGTTTTTCGAAATTAGTGAACTTAAGTAAATTTCCAGGAAGTGTTTCACCAAACTTATTCATTTTAAGGTCAGTTGTCGGTAATTTTGTACAAATATAATTACAGTCATGTTCCTGATGTAATCTTAGATGTTCGGTGGTTCTAAAAAACTGCAGACAGCCATCACATATGTATGTTCGTCCATTGTGACTCGATCTTTGTTTGGAAACTAATCTAGACAAATTTTTAATATAACAATAATGACCATTCCCACTATCGTCAGTGATGAGCAAAAGATTTACATGTATATTTTTACGAGATTCCGTAAAATAATATTTATTATTATTATTATTATTACAATGGATAAGAGCAGAGGGTAAAACCCTTTTAAGCTCAAAGAAATTAAACTTAATGTAGGTACATACATATAACATTAAATACAAATAAATACAAATCAAAATCAATGAAATAACATATAGGTATACTCAGTAACAAAGACTTAACATTCAATTACGCGGTATACAAAAATGTGTCCAGTCTATTCTTAAAACTATTTACTGTGGGTGCGTTAACAACTTCATTAGGAAGAGAATTCCAAATATCAAATATACGATTGCTTAAGAAAAATTCTCGAGATCTCGTGTTGTATAATTCATGAAGCAACTTGTAGTTATGACCTCTCAGACGGGTATCATTATTTAATGGAAAGATGTCAGATAGATCCAACGAGAAAGTATTATTAAGCACTCGGTAGGTTGTAATGAGATCACCGCGAGTCAATCGGTCTATTGCAAAAGTTAAGCCAAATAGACGTAGCCTGTCTTCGTAGGAGGGTCTATGGAAACCATAGGGCAGCCGTGTCGCCTTATGTTGGACATTTTCAATGGCTGTTTTATCGCGCACTAAACATGGTGACCATATTGCTGAACCGAACTCGACGATGGGACGCACATATGTTTTATACAAAGCACAAGCAGTTTTAGGATTCGGATTATTAAAAACTCTACGAAACGTATGCAATAAACTGTTAGCTTTTTTGCAGGAATTAACTATATGATCCGACCAGGTGAGGTTTTCAGTAATCAAGATACCCAAATCGCGCTGAGAACGCACACTTTAGATGGCAGTAGAGTTGATAGCGTAAGGGAACCTCGGATTGGTTTTTCCAATATGGAGCACTACGCACTTGTTTGAGTTTAATGGAATAAGCCAATTTTCGCACCACGCGCCAATTGTATCCAGGTCTGATTGGAGACTATCATGTTCTGTAAGAGGGTTGCAGTAGACTTTTGTGTCATCAGCATATAATGATGATTTACAGCACAGTAATCTTGGAATATCCGACGTATAAATCAAGAAGAGTATGGGTCCTAATACAGATCCCTGAGGAACTCCGCTAACTACTGGATGAGAAGGAGAATATTCTCCGCCGACATTTACTCTAAATGATCTGTTAGAGAGATACTCTGAAATCCAAGTCAATAAGAGGCCACGGATACCAAAATGATGTAGTTTAAACAACAGACGATTTTTCGGAACTCGGTCGAATGCTTTGGCAAAATCTAAGTATATAACATCCACTGATTCTCTCTTATCATATGCTTTGGTCCAATCGTCTAGACATCGTAGAAGATTAGTGGTGGCCCTACAATATGGCCCTACAATTTCACAAACAGTCTTACCGTTTTTGAATTCATTGCTAATACCAAACACATTAACTGAAATTTTATTTAGATTTTCAAACTTGGGAATATCTGTAAGCTTAATAGGAAATTCCAAACCTTCAAAATCCAGTGCAGTAGAATAATGTGGGTAAGACGATATTAAATTTGGGTGTGTAGTCGCAGGAAATAAAGCAGCATTCACAGCCCATGCGAAGCACTTGTTATCTTGATTACGTATATTTACAACAGCTTTCTTGAGTTCAATTTGCTTAGGCAGTTTGATATATGAAGATGCTCGTAGAGGATTATATTTGTTAAGGTTTACTTCAAGAAACAAAATTTGTTGTAAAGACCAACCTGAGTCACGTTCTTGAAATTCAGCTGCTTGCGACATTATCGCTTTAATGAAATCTTCATAAGCTTTAGCTAAATCAGAGGAGACAGTTATGATCTGATTTTCCGTGTTGAATGATTTCAGATCACACATGTCTTTGCCAGGTATCACATACGTGGAGAATAGTTCAAAGTTTATTTTTAATGCACTCCACTTTCTAAGGTATTCTGAAATAACTGCAAGTACTTTTGAGTAAATTTCCGAGAAGAATGCAGAGTGATCAATGTGGTGATTTTTGCTCGAGAAACGATAGCTAGCAATTCTAAATCTCATGGGGCTATATAGTAGGTCAACACCATCCCCCTTTGGTGACATAACAGTTCTGTGTGAGTTACGCCTCATATGACCCACGAAACATTGTTTTGGTACACTCTCGGAACATATAGGACACTCAACTAAAGAGGTGCTTTGTTGAATCTCAGCATTAACACTAGAATTTGAAGGTGTCACTGAACCACGTTGTAGAACTTCATCATTAACAACTGAATTTGAAGTACTTGGTAGATCTCTAATGTCAGCAGCCTGTGAATCGCCAAGTTTAATTCTTTTTATAGGTTGATGCGCATGACGGTTAGGACAACTTTCTCTAAGATGACGCGCCAAGTGATACTTTGAAGAAAACTGTTTATTGCAGTCTTGACAATACATTTCGTATTTTTCACTTTTACAGTCTGTAAGTAACTAACTATAGATACATAAGTGGCTGGTATTTATATCTCACGGAAAAACCCGTTGGAGCTTAATAAATTTAATCGGTTTACGAGTATTACAATAATTTAGAAGGCGGTCTAACCTGTTTGGGTAGATTATTCTCTCATAACTGGTTTAACCGGTCTATCGCATCGCAACCGGTTTATCGCATTTTTGTATATTACCTTATTTACATTACCGACTTAACCAGTTGGACCACATTTTTTTTGTTAGAACCGCTCAACCCACCTCTCTGTTTGGCAAAGTATAAGAATATAAGGATCAAGATATTTGTCAGATAGTTATACTCACATTTCAGTAAGAAATTGACGATGCCGTTCCCAAAAGCTTGGGATAATAAAGTAAAGGTTGCAGGGTTCCCATTTCGAAGGGATAATGCAAGGGTGTGCCACAATTGTTGGAGAGCTTGGTATGCAGAGGAATTCAATTGTTTTACGGGTCTCTGTACTGGATGTAGAAAATTGAATCCCGTAAAAATTAATATACCAACAGAGAAACCTTCTTTCGTCGCTGAAGGTCTAAAGTGTGTCAAGTGTTGTTGTGTGTTAAAAAATACGAATTTAGGCGTCTGCAGAGACGTCTGTGGTACATGCTCCAACGAAAATGATTCCACGAAGCAAAGATGTCTAGCGTGCGATGAAGTAGGGCGACATTATTGGCACAATATTTGTCGTGGATGTTTAGATAAAGTAGAATATTTATGTGAACAGACTGGATATGTATACTGTAATAAGGATCATCATTTTGAAATATGTTGGTGTCTGAAGCATGAAGAGCAAGTGCAGAGAAATAAACAAAATAAAGAGCCCCCTACGATGGTGATTTCAAATAGTGTAGTTAATAGCTGATATGTATTAAGTTATTAAATAAATAAATTTTTAAATGTTTTTATTATATGCTTTTTATATCTTGCATGTAATGAAACATTTTATTTAACTATCTCAGTTAGCTGAGCAAATAAAGTTGTAAAAATATATTGAAATAATTCAGAAAAGTGAAAATAACTGAATTTTTTTATTATGTATCAACGTTACTTTAAAGGAGATGGTAAACTTATAATGGTTAAAATAATAACTAAAGCTTTTCTGAACTTTACCTTTATACTGCAGATAGTTTAATTTGAATAGGATCTCTGTCATCTATATTGCCAATAAAGTAATTGGTGCTAATAATGTGCTGTAAGACATAGCTTAAAATGCATCTTATTTACTACAATGGCATTCAATAAAATAATGAAAACAGTGTGGATGTTGTTTAGTTATACTGTTTTAAAATTCACTTCATCTTTTTGAAACATATTGGCAAGAATATAAAAATAAAAAAAGGAAAGTTGGAATAAAATATTTTTTTATTGCTATAAATGTTTACAAAATCTAAGGTAATGCTTAAAATTAACACTAACTACCTATATCTTAAAGCTAAAAGTACACTACACTATTCAAAGTCAATATAAAATATAAAACTTAACCATATTCAGATGACTAATATAAAGTATATTAGTCATCTGAATATGGGAAATGCTCGGCAAAATATTGAACATTTTTTATTTCTTTTCTCCTCTTTCTCAAATCTTCCTCCGCGGTGATAATAAGGTTATTGATTATTCTTTGCTGCTTGCGAAGCTGCTCCAAATTATGCGAAATGTAATTTTCGCTTTTTCTGAGTTTCGATATATACTTGTTGGACTCCAGCCTCAAAACCCTTTTCAACGCGGAGGAAAAATAAGTCCGATTTCGTTTGTGATGGAGCTTCTCCTCGGCGAGTTTGGTTTCCACCATGCCGAGGAAGGATAGTTCAATATTTTGCAGAGCCTCGTCTTCCTCATCCTCTCGCCGTGGAGTTGATGTGGCCAATGGTGCGAAGGTGGAAATGTCCGCAGATCTGGATGTACTCGGACCTGCCGGACTTTTCAGCTGGGGCTGTCGAAAGCGGTCAGTCGCAACGCAATTTGCTGTAGACGGACTTTCTACATACTTTGATGTAGATGGACCTAGGAAATAAAAATACACAATATAGTATACTTTATAGAATACATGTAATAAAATAAATATTCTAATGGTGCAGTTACATTTACGTAACAAGCAATATCAACTATTCGTATTCATTAGTATATTTTATGAAAAAATGGCTTAAGTTATATAAGCGGTTAACATTATATTGCAAATCTGAACTAGTCCTGCTCAATATGTGCTATTGTATGTTTAAGAAATAACTAAACAAAAAACAATTATATCGAAAATGAACAAAATTAGTTAAACAGTGTGAAATCCTTTCTATTTAGTACCTGAATTAAATTATTTTATAAAAATTGACTGGAAATTAAATTACGATGCTCTTGTTGATATATACAGTAAACACAATTAAACAAGTGTTTATTATATAGTATTAATTGCCTTACCTGCTTCGCTAATCAGGGGTCTATGGTTCCCAAATGATCCGTCGAGGATGACAGATTCTACGGTATCATTCGCCCGTTGAACGTTGTTCGCCGCAGCCACTTTGGCGTCGAAGGAACCATCCTCCTCGTCACTATCTTCCAGCAGCCTCTTTAAGCGACTGGCGACATTAAAAGATTTGTTGGCTTGCATTTTCTTAAACTGCCTTGTTAAACTTTGAACGCTGAGAACTAAGAACTGAAGCTTTGCAGTCGATTTTACGTATTTATATTCGAGACTATGTGGTGGTGGAACCCACGCCGACTACCCGTTTCTTTGTTAGTGACGCTACAACAACTTACATACCACAAGAATGTTTCTTTGTATCGAAACTCAGACCACCTGCATCTCGTGCAGGTTTATTTTCAGCACATTCCTTACTGCATATATCTTTCGTACCAGCTAACAACTTTACTCTTATTTTATTTTCAGAGTGGCTTGGTATCTGATGCGAATATACTGAGACGAGGCAATCCTTGTCCTCGCTAGCATGGCTTTAATTCTTGTTTTATTTTGAATTTCTCATACGCCCATACGACTTTACTCATATTTAATTTTCAGAGGGGCTTGGTATCTTCTGATGCAAATATAATAAATAATATATGCTAGGATGCCGTGTTACCTGCACGGCTATAATTCTTGCTCTATTTTGAATTCTTCATCCGTCCGCTTACAGGCCTTTATTCATATTTTATTTCCACCACCGATCTTTGAAAATCACTATAAAAGAACACAACGCTCTACCAGAATTTAGTTTTACCAGAATTTAGTTTAACAAGAGCGTTAAAATGTATAGTGAAAAAGAAACTTTACAAATTATTAACAACAAACTACAAGTTAAATTAGTAAATATGATGTGCGTCGTCGCTGCCGGCGCCCTGTTCTGGAACAGGGATAGGTTAAATCAAGATATATGCAAAAAGTGTTGGATTGATAAGATGTTAGAGCATGGGGAAGAAGAAATTTTAAGGAAAACGTGTCTTTCCGCGAAATTGTTAAACAAAATATATAATTATAGAACCACGCACTACTTTCTATCGGCGGCTCTCACTAGGTTAAACATTAACCAGCGATGGGTGGAGTTCTACCTAGACGAAAAAATAACAATAGACCATTTATATGAACAAATTGAGAGTGAAGGCGACCGGGAAAAATTACGGACATTATGTGATTTCCTCCCACATCGGCAGCAAGTAAAGCTAACAGGGGCTTTCAGAATACACCCGAGTTTTATAAAGAGTTGCCATTTGTGTAGTTGCACCAATTTATTATACTAGTGTTAAGTTAGAATAAAACCCAATTAAAATATACCATTTTTTATCAGCTTATATATATATATATATATAGTCAGAGGATTTTTATTACACAGAAACGCATAATTCGAAATATATTTGATATTCATCAGTGAGAGACGTGCAGGCCCCTTTTTGTTAGACGCAAACTGTTTACTTTTTCCTGCATATTTATATACAAAATATTACGGTGTAAATCTGTTTTCTGTTTGTAAAACTTATGTTTCTAAATAATAATTTTGTGCAGATATGTATTTGTTTTATTGATCAAACTGTGACTTGTCCTATACGTTTATGTGTCTATAGGATTAATAAAGATTTATTTTATTTTTTCATTATTTTTTATTCAACAACAACCTTATATAAAATTTATGCAATAATTTGTAAGTGCGCAAAAACAAATGTGATAAATATGTAATGTCAGTATCTCCTAAGCATCATTGATACACCATAAAGTACGAATTTTAGTTTTCTTTTTTTTTTTTTTTTGTCGTTTATTTTTTTTATTGCATTTTTGGAAACTTCGCTTCGAGGGCGATTCAGTAACACCCATCCCGACCCCCCGTTCTTATGTAAACTTTCGAGTTACCCCCACCACCGTCAAGTGAAATAAAACTACGCGAGGCGAAACCTCAGGTGCTCCGTAGCCCTTTAACTTACCTATCGAACAAAACAAGAATCGTTCTTCTATCTGCTCAAATAACCGAGAAAAATTAATGAAAAGTTTCTTCATTGTTTCATATTTTGGCTGTTACCAGCTAAACGGTACGTCTTACGCAAAACTTTATATAAACTTTTTTTCTCTACTCGTTGGCTACCATAACCTAAATTATTTTCAGAATTTTCCCACGATTGGTTTCGTTTTTAGTTTTTAAAATTTTTTCTCTGAAACCCTAAATTTTAGATAAGTATCGTAACTTCGCCAGTCACTTAATTTCGCTCAAATCTGGTATGCCTTCATAAATATAAACTAAAACCATATGCCTTTTTCCTTGTTCGACGCCAAAAACTTGTGACCTTGATATTTCGCCTAGAGCTATTTTCATAAAGTAGCATTTCATGATCCCGAGTAAAATAGTAGGAAAGACACTATATTCAACTTACTTTTTTCGGGTATTGATAACAATTCAGAAAACTTCGAGAAAACTATTTTTTTTTAGAAAAAACGAACTTTTTTTCGAGATATATTTTTTTTGGTGGCGGATTTGAAAAGAGCGCCCTCGAAAACGTCCAAAACCATATTTTTTAAATTTCACGTTTTACAGTTCAAATGTGAAAAACTTTAAAATATTTCACAATTTTTCTTATTACGCTTCCGATCGTCTTCCGACCTGAAGAGAAAATATTCCTTAGGTCTAAAGAAAACCAGCGTTGCAAACCGAATTCCTTCAGGATGCTTTTCTTCGGCTTTATGTGGGGAAAACCGATTTTTCTTATATCAATTCTACATTGTTACAAAATTAAAAACGAATTTTGATAAATCTTTTTATTTAAAAGCCACTATACATTAATTTTGGTATAAAGTGTAAATTATACTATTTCATTTTGACTAATCCAAGAATTATAAGTGTTGCCTAGCCCTAACCATTTAACAAATAGTTTTTCTCCTTTTCTTTTAAGAACTTTTTCAACTAAATATACATCAGGGTGTCTGGTCTTTTGAATTTCTTCAGTATAAAAAGAGCCTTGAATATCTTGATTGTTTTGATCTTTCAACAGGTAGGTTGTCGGATTCGTCCTCTGAACCTTTCTTATTACAAACAATTCATTACTCCAGTTTGGTGTGTATCCCTTGCTGAACGCTTCTCTATATTTACTAATTCTTACATAGTCTCCCACTTTAAACTTTGACGCTTTCGGATCGATCGTTTTTATGTAGCTGTAAGCTGTTTGCAAAATCTTTTTGGCATTTCTCTTATTTACTTTGTTAGGAGCCAGTCCATGAGTACTATGTGGTGTGTTGTTATACTTATTCACAATATCCTGCAGTATATTCACCCATTTATAAGTTCCCTGAAGGCTAAATTCTTTCCACATTAAATTTTTAAGTGTTCGGTTCACTCTTTCTACGATACTGGCTTTTAAATTGGAAAAAGTACTATAATGATTAATTCTAAATTTTTCCATCAACTGCTTAAAGTCTTTATTGTAAAATTTTTTACCAAGATCACTTTGACAATTGCGAGGTTTAGTTTTCATCTGTGACAAAATTTTAGCCATGGCAGCAGTCACATCTTGAGCTGTTTTTCTTTTAACAGGTTCAGCCCATACATATTTACTAAATACATTTATTACTACCAGAATATATCGATACCCCCTGTTAACATTCGCATAAGGAATCATTTCAACCAAATCAGCCTGAATCAAATCATTTAGTCCTTTAACGATAACATGTCTTCTTCTAAAATTTTTTCTAGCCGATCTATGTAACTCATTAACTACATCCTCTTTCACTTTACTCATTTCTAGTTCTACTGGTATATATGATTGATGTAAACTGCTTATAACTAAGACATCCAACAATAATAGCCAGTGTTCTAATTTTTAGCTATAGGACACTGTACAACAATTTGGGCGTATAATGGTTCATTCGTTCCTCCCATACTTGCAATAAAAGCAAAGGTATATCCAATATGTATGTCCAACCCAATTAAATCATCTGCTTGAAATAAGGTGGATGTTGAATTCACAGATATAGGTACATCTTTTGGCATAATATGTATACTCTCTATTTTACCACTTACTGGAAAAACATATTGTTTTGTCGAATCCTCCAATATATAACGTAGGGGGCTTTGAGCCGCATCCACAATTCCACGCACAGTTATTATACATTTCGAGTGGTGTGAGGATGGTTCACAAATGTAAAAAGGGGCTGATTGGGGTGAAGACGTTAATATTGCAGACTGTGAAGCGGCTAATGGGGTATTGGATGCATATGGAGCAGATCTACCACTTAACATGTGCCTACCAAATTTATCAATTGTCATGTTTCTCTATCAACTGTTAATGAATAAATGGAGTTTAATATAAGAAATTATTTATTTTATAATTTTCGACTCTCTCAATTCTTCAATTATTGAAATTATTTCATTGTTGTGACCATTATTTCCAGCATTTTCTGATGATATTAATAAACGTAATCTATCAATCAATTCATTAGGGTCATTAAAGTAAATATAATCAATTGGATTATTAGACAAATTTAACAATCCACCTTGTGTGGGATACTTAAGAGATTGCGTCCTTCGCAGAGGTCTAGTTGGTGGAGGTGGTTTAGAAAATGTTTTTGGAAGCGAACTTATAGTAAGTTTCTTCAATATTTTTTTTTCTATCAAATATGGTCTAATAATGAATTTATATTTGTCACTTGATGTACCTTGAATTTGCTCGTCAGGATTGAAGTTTCTGCGATAGGCATTAGACCTCTTCAAAATATCCATATAATTGTCTAGATCGGTTGGATTGTACCCTATTGGCTGCTTTTTGAACAGCAGTTCATATAGACCTGGTGTTCCAGGATACCTTATACCGCCCATTTGAATATCGCTTCCAACAATTTCCACATTTGTATCCCCAATTAAAAATTTTTCAGTTGTGGTATCATGTTGGAGACCGTATTGTCGATCATTATCGTTCTCATTACCTCGCACCGATATATCTATATACTGCCTTGGAAGAGGTTCGTAAGCCTGCAAGTATTCCTCATAAGCTTTGTTAGTGGGTAGATCTTGAAGAAAAATACGACTTCTCTCCACTTCTTTATCGATTAACTCGTCGCTATTCGGCTCATCCACATCAACTGTAGGCTCATGTTGAAAGGTATCTTTCGGAAAGTTACTATCGGTTGTAACCACATCATGATTTATAACTGGCAATATGATTTTCTGTTGTTCGATCTTCATTGTGTAATGTAATGAAGTCAACTAGAGGTATCTAAGAGAGAAATAAACTATTTATATGATTCGTTTCTTAAATCAGTTTAGTGTGACTCGACACTTGGTAAAAGTATATATAATGTTGACGCGCAGCGCATTCGTGATTAATCGTAAACCGGAGAGCTTGAAGAGCGGATCTGGCTTTGTTGACACTCTCATAAACAAGCTTCCCATCGAACTTCATTTACCAGGCTATCAGTACTGCGGCCCTGGCACCAAACTAGAAAAACGATTGGCACGAGGTGATCCGGGAATCAACGATCTCGACCGAAATTGCCGTCAACACGACCTTGAATATCATAAAAGTTCCAATCTGAAAGATCGCCATAAGGCTGATTATCAACTTCAACAGCGGGCTTGGGATAGAGTTAAGTCGAAAGACGCTAAATTAGGAGAAAAAGTTGCTGCGTGGTTTGTCACTAACACCATGAAAGCGAAAAGGAAACTAGGTATGGGGTTAAAGAGAAAAATAAAATTGAAGAGAAAAATAAACTTAAAGAAGGGAAAAGGTGTTCGTACTAGGCGTAACAAGAAACAGAAGAGAATTATTCCAATACCTAGGAAAGGTGGCTTTTTACCACTTTTACTTCCAATCTTGGGCGCCTTAGGTGCTCTTGGAGGTGGGGCTGCGGGTATAGCGAAAGCTGTTAACGATGCTAAAGCAAACAAACAACAGTTGGCTGAACAACAAAGACATAACTTAGCAATGGAACAGTCCGCCACAGGCAAAGGCTTATACTTCCACCCACACAAGAAAGGAAGGCGGTTCTATTTAGCTCCATATAAAAAAAACTCCCAATAGAGCTACCACGCCGTGAATTAACAAATATAGATCTTGAAAAGTTTGCCAAAAAGTTGCATATTCCAAATTTCCGCGGTGTTTTTATGAAAGATAATTTGCCTTCAAAAATAAGACAACATGAATGTGGTATAGTTAATTTAGATATTTCATCTGGACCTGGCACACACTGGACTGCATATGCAAAGAAAAATAACGTTATAATTTATTTTGATAGTTATGGAAAATGTAAAACCTCCTAATTCTTTAAAAAAATATTTTTTCAGTGATGGTAGCTCTAATATTGTTAAATATAATCACGATAAGTATCAGCAGGACAACTCAATCAATTGTGGTCATCTCTGTCTAAATTTTTTATATAATATGTGTAATTGATAAAAATGCTTTATTGTAAATATAGTTTTGAACTAAACAACATGTCTATTACATTTTCTCTTACGGGAAGATCATCAGTATTAAGTGCAGACTTTAATCCACCAATATATTTAGAAGATAATTCTGAATATGTTATTGGACTCTGCAACTTTGAATCATTCAATGTTATCCCAAACATCGATGAAAAAAATAATAAATTGACATATGCTAATATTACAACAACCATTCCAGTGGGAGCATATGAAATTGGTGAGCTTAGTAAGTGCATACAGCAGATTGTTCAACCACCTTATGAGATTAATATAATAGCTAACCCTAGTACATCAACTGTTAGAATTGATGCCAATGTGGATATTGATTTTTCTCAAGAAAACTCTATTGGAAGTGTGCTAGGGTTTAATAAGAGAGTTCTAAAAGCCAACGTATTAAACGAATCTGATTTTCCAGTTCAAATACTTAAGATTAATGCTATATGTATAGACTGCAACATAGCAGCCGGATCTTATTCCAACGGTAAACCAGTCCACGTAATTAATCAATTTTTCCCTACGGTGTCAGCCGGGTATAAAATAGTGGAATCGCCTCTGAATATACTTTATTTCCCTGTAACCGTCAGAACCATTAACAACTTGATTGTTAAAATACTCGATCAGGACGGAAACCTTGTCAATTTTCGAGAGGAAATTATAACGGTGAGACTGCATCTAAAAAAATTATCATAACGAGACGTCATGGTGACTCGATACAATATACTGCCCTACCCTCAAAGAGTGGTAAATAAGCGCAATTATAAAAGAATGAGCAAAAACAAACTTCCTGTTAGTTCCAGAAGGGGTGTTAACAGAGTAACACGTAAGAATAAGCTATTTCTAAAATCTCTCGGTTTCCAAGTACTTGTATAATGGATATCTTAAATGTTATGCAAAAACCTGTCGCAGACGACTCTATTACAAAATTGGAGTATCATAATTATCAGCCGTTCGTGACTTCTAAATTTGAGTATAATGATGAAATTACAATACCAATACAAGAAAATGATGTCTATACTCTACCATGTGAAAGTATGCTGTACTTAGAGGGCAAATTAACTAAACAGGATGACACGCCGGCTACTAAGTTAAAGCTAATTAATAACGCTTTTGCTTTTTTGTTTAGAGAAATTAGATATGAACTGAATAACATTGTTGTCGATTCAAATCGAAATGTTGGTCTAATATCCACTCTTAAGGGGTATTTATCATTTAATGAAAGTGAAAGTGTTAAACTTCAAAATGCTGGATGGTTTCCTAAGGAAGGTGTACTACCTGATACTAACAAATTTAACGTATGCATCCCACTAAAGATGTTGATGGGATTTTTTGAGGACTACAAAAAAATTTTAATAAATGCGAAACAAGAGTTAGTTCTAGTTAGAAGTAGTAGTGATATAGATGCTGTCACCTCTATCGATGACTCTGAAACCCCTAAAATTACTATAGAAAAGCTGTATTGGAGAGTGCCTCATGTTTCCGTGGGAATACCACAGCAAGTGGCGTTAACAAATATTTTAGACAAAAATATGGAAATAACTATTGCATTTAGAAGTTGGGAGCTTATAGAAGATTCCTCTGTTCCTCAAACGGATAGATACAATTGGTCTGTTAAAACTTTAACTAAATTGGAAGCTCCCAGACATGTCATTGTAGCCTTCCAAACAAATAAAAAGAATAAAATAACTTCAAATAGGAGTAAATTTGATGCATGTAATTTAACGAATATTAGAGCATTTTTGAACTCTGAAAGATATCCTTATAATGATTTATTTCTCGACATTAAAAATGACAAATATGCCTCATTGTATGAAATGTTCTCTAATTTTCGTTCTTCATATTATCAATCTGGAAATGAATCTATATTCACACCTTCAGAATTTAAATCCATTTCGCCTATAACCCACATAGACTGTTCGTATCAAAAGCAAGCAGTTCAATCTTCCACAGTTGTATTGAGAGTGGAAGTAGAAACCAGGGAAAATTTTCCGAAAGATACCACAGCTTATTGTCTAATTTTATACGACCGTGAATTCAAATATAATCCAATGACAAAAATTATAAGACAGGTCTAATCTACATAAGCTTGACAAAGTAAGATATAAATTCAGTTGAAGATGATTTCTCAGTATAGAAAGGTGCTGCGAGAACATTGCGAAAAACTGAAAAAATTGAAAAAGTCAATTGAACTGTATAATTTAAAAGTTTCTGTATTCAAAAAATTTGCGAACTTACAAATATGTCGTTAGTATTGGATGTGCAGGGATTTAAAACTGAAAAAAATAAATTCATAGTTAAAGAACTAGCAGTTTTTGATGGGAAGAAGATGTGTCACTATGTGTTTAAACCACCTTTTCCATTGAAAATGCTACCTTTAGAATTGCAAAAGCAAGCTCGGTGGTTAACACAAAACCATCACGGTCTTGATTGGGACGCTGGATTCGTACCTGTACACATGTTTTCAAAAATTCTTCAAGATCTCCACAATTCCGCGGACCATATTTACGTGAAAGGGAAAGAAAAATCAGAATACATCAGGCAATTCACAAAGATTCCTGTGATTGAACTTCCAGATCGGCCCACATTGAAGAAAACTTCTCCAAAATGTTTTTATCACTTTGTAGAAAGTGGTATGTGTGCACTTTCCAATGTATATTTTTTATATGAAAATTTTGTAATGACTTAACTTTTTAATAAAGCAAAAATCCACAAAATGGTTGTTTTATTTCACTGAAATAAAAAACATTTTAATACTGTATGTATTTATTACAAATAGCGATACATATTAACAAAATCTTTGACTATATATTTTATGCCTATGATTAATATCCAATACAGGATTTATAATATTTGATAAATCAGCAATTTTATTCTGAAAACGACATCTATCCATTGCAAAATTTTCCCAGTGCCTCTTCCTACATGAATTATATGCGAACTGCCAGGTTATGAGATTATAAATTTTATTGTTTTTTTCATTAAATCTAACTCTCTTCATCACTTGATTCTACTGCTACACTCGGCTTCAAATATTTCTGGATATATATAAATTAATCAATCGTTGCTGTGATCAATAAAATCGTTGCTGTGCAGATAGTGACTTATACTTCCTTGATATGTTAGAAAATGTTTCCACTCTTCTTTGTTAAAAATTATAACATCACACTTATTTCCAGATAGTTTTACATAGGGTTCGTATTTAAAGTCGTACGCCAGCCCTATGGATACGAATTTTGATTTTGATTTGTTTAAGTGAAATTTTCGTTCTCCTATTACTACACAATTATTTTTATTCTGGAATGCTGGTGGAACGTTATTTGGTATGTCTATTTTCAGGTCAGGTAAATTGAAAATACTGGCGTTGTAAGACATACTGGTGAAAGAACTTTGAACAACTTGACTGTAGACCAGACACTAACTTTATTATATACTTTGGGAATGGAATATAAGTGGGGGTTGATATTAATTAAATACTTATAAAAATAACCGGTTCTTGTTTACCTCGACCGGTTATTGACCCTGACCGGTTATTGACCCTGACCGGTTGTTCACCTTGACCGGTTATTGACCCTGACCGGTTGTTCACCTTGACCGGTTGTTGACCTTGACCGGTTGTGTTGTGGTGGGGGTAAAGTAGTGGGGGGTGAAGCAGTGGGGGGTAAAGTAGTGGGGGGGTAAAGTAGTGGGGGTAGATTTAGAACTCTCGTATCTGTAATTGGTTGGGAAGTGGTGGGGGAGGAAAAAGTGGTGGGGGGGTAATAATGGTGGGTCGTGTCTAGAACTCTCTACTTTACCCTACTGTGGAGTTAAAATTTCTGAAGATTCCTCTCTTCCAGTAAGCCAAGATGTTCTCATGAAATATAGTAAATGTGTTCAACCAAAATCATAGGATAAATACAAACTCTACTTTAACAAAGTAGAATCTCAGTAGACAATCTTGCTGTGATAACAAACACAACTGTGGTATTAAAATTTAAATTAGGTAATGAAAACAATTAAATGAAATAAAAGACAAACGGGAATCACCCTGTATAATTTGCAATAAAATTATCCAAAATTTGCAAATGAAATAATAATAGTTTAATAATAGTAAATAACAAATATACTATGTAGTTAATTAAATACAGGAACTGTTAATTAGTTCCTAAAGTAATTTATGAGAAATTATTTCTTTTACTTATGAAAAAAATTACAATGTGAACAAAAACCTATTAGTGACCTTGCTGGTTGAAAAGGAAATATATAAACATTCACTAACTGCTGGGTTATAAATTAAATATTGTAAATGATTGAATATTAACAGATTGTTAAATATTAACAAAAATAAATATTAAAATTGCCTAAACTTTAAACAAATGTATTCTACATCTATGCAATTTTAATTAATAGAAATCCAAGTCAAATTAATGGCTTTGTGCAACTTGATCAGGAGAGATACATGTTAATAAAAAAAATATTAAACATGAAATTATTTGGGGTTTATTACCTTAGCCTATACTCAGTACAAAAATAAAATATAACCTATCTCCAAACAGAGATATAACTAAATGACTTTGAATCACTTTAATATCACAGATTGACTAACAATTGCCCCGAGTTGTAGATTTTCCTGCAAAGATGGTTAACTAACCTTAATAAAAAAAAATCGAACTTAAAGGTCAACTGCCTTGTAGTCTTAAACTTGATTTGAACTCAAAAATTACCACAAAATGGTAGTCATAAAGACATGAATTCAAAACGAAATTACAGCGATATTTAGTTATTCAAAGTACTAATATAATATATATAAAAGGCATCAATCCGACGACCTAAAAAGCTGAAGCCAACACGTGGCTGTGAACCTTAATAAAAAAAACCCTACACGTATCCTTGTGTAAAAGTAGAAAATACCAAATATAATTACTGAGTAACACTATGCTCTGAATAAACCACAATCTCACCTGCTAATTTACACCCATAAAGCCCTGACATTCGTCCGTCCTTTCAATTTATTGAGTTCCCCTTCTCTTTTGCAAGAGTACAATGTGCACCTATGCTTATTTAAAATATCATCCGCAACTGGTAATACAGAGGTGGAGTCATGGTTGCATATGAGTGACTAGCAAATACACCACTGTGCGTAAATTGTTAAAATTTTCGCTACACACCCCCTGTTGGTAAATAAAAATCAAAGACTCTAGGAGTCATGGATTTTTATTTCAGGCTCGAGTATAGATACTTAGTTATGGAGTAAACCAATAAGTTACCTGAAACGGTGTGAAAACTTACACTGCAGAGGAAAATATATATGACACTTAAAATGCGGGAAATGACACGTCTCTAAAAAAATCATTTCACTTGCAATATGAAAAAGGAAATATATGAGACTTAAAATGCAGGAAATGATGCGTCTCGAAATCATTTCACTTGCAAAACCACAAAAATATGAGACTTAAAATGCTGGAAATGATGCGCCTCTAAATCATTTCACTTGCAAAACCACAAAAATATGAGACTTAAAATGCTGGAAATGATGCGCCTCTAAATCATTTCACTTGCAAAACCACAAAAATATGGGACTAAAAACACATGACAACAGTACGTCCCTCTACTGTTATACTCGCGATTAATTTAAAACGGGAGTGCTCCAGGAAACCACTACGACAAGCCGATTTTTAAAAGCAAACACCTCAAAAGGTTAAATAGAGCACAGTAGCAATACACCCTCTGAGAACCTCAACAGCAGGTGACCTCGATCACTCTGACTGACGGCATACTACCCCCCAATGACTACCCTTCCTAAAGAAGTTATAATGTTGCATTGCTGCAGCAAAATACGTGCTCCCAAAATTTGCCTGTCCCAATACCTTCCTAGTCCCTAAGTACAAAACATATATAGTAACAAGACAGTAAAAAGGCTGTCACGGCCCGTGTGAATTATTCAGGAAAATATCCTTTTTTATCACTGCCTCCACTGCGAAGGAACAAATTATGAATTTGGTCACAGAGATTGAATATGATAGGGAAACAAAGTGCACAACTCGAAAAGTCAAGAGAAGTCTCGTCTTTGTTTCAACAGTCAATATAATGTCCTTCACCATAGCAACAGATCAAACAAAAACAATTTTCCAATAGTAGGAACATATTTTTATGTTAAGTAGGTATAGGTACCCACATTACTAAATATTTATGAAAATAATATTTGAGCCACCGTGTAATGGTATTTCAAAACATGTGGTAACTAAAAAAATATAAATCAAGAGATGCTCATCTATCAGTTTACCCAAAAAACACAAGTCATTGACCTACTCAGTGACGTATTTAGATATAAACTGTCGAAGTTATCAATAGAAGAAAGAATAATAAAAACCTTCACATAAACTTAAGTTCTTTATACCACACTAACCTACACAGTAAGTACCAAAAAACTTAGCTCATGCAAGATTTAAATATGTAAAAGAAGAAATAGGTACCTAAATAGAATGTAGGTAGATATCTACATTTATCATAAAAATTAAAATAACAAGATTACAACAATATAACTATGGAATTTATTGTGAGAAGGTTTGAACCAACTTGTGTTCTCAACATACGATATAAACCATTAATTGTAAAATTTGCCAACATATGATAATAAGATAGAAAAATGGCAATTGTTTACTAGATACTAAAAAGTACAAAATACTAATCAATAATAAGTAACAAATTCCATAGGAGTACAGAAACGGAAAAAAAATAATAATAAAAATAAAAGATGACGATGTTAGTTTTCGACTATCTATCTGTATATAAGAAATAGAAATTAGGAATGTCCAAATAAAGAACAGATGTAATATTTATCCATGGTCTACACGGATAACACAAGATAAAGATAGGTACTATTCAGACACCCAAATTTTTTTTGATAAAACCATTTATTGCAACAAAGCTCAGGCATTCTCAAATTTCTTTATTTAATTTAATTCAATGTAAAATAAAATGAGGAGTATGTACAGCTAGCTAGAAAAGATTAAAGTTTCACCTTATAATTCCTTCATAGATCGGAAATAAATAGGGATAAAAATAAGCCATAAAAAAAAATATAAACAAAAAATTACGATGTTATTTGTAATATTTCTATTTGTATATGGGAAAACTAGTAAAATACTGAAAGGAACAGATTGCCATACCTCAAATAGATATATATGTCAGAAAGAGAATAAATATAAAATACAATAAAATATTCTGACACCAAAGTTGACCATAGCAATACTTACGATTACCTAAGTTAGACATTTACTAATTCTCGATCTCTACTCAAAATGAGGAGCATATACAAACAGACAAAATAGTTCCCACCCTACAACCCTTGCATCGAAATAACAAAACAAAAAAATGATGCAAGCCAAACAATTTTTTTTTTTTTGAAAAATATAAAATGAAAAAGAACTATTGATTAGTCTCCTGTTCCGAATCGGAAGAGTGCTCAGATTGAGTTTCATCGTCTGAATCCAAATTAGTGTAGTCTGGTTTAAGGTCTTTTACATGATAATTCCCTAAATTATTTCCATCGGTATCTTTAAGATTATAAACTAAATTTGAAATAACTTTATTAATTAAGCAAGGAATATATTTAGGAGCTAGTTTAGCAGAATAATCATTTGATTTACTCGACAGTGTGTAATTTTTCTTCCAAACTCTATCTCCAACGTGAAATCGAACATCACGTTTGCGAAGATTAAACTGGTTAGCATTACGAACATAAGCATCATGTAAATTTTTCCGCACATCAACATATAACTCAGGTAAGGCCTGTAGGTCATTAATCAATTGATTTTTATTACTTATGGTAACTATATTGGTGTTATTTTCAGCAATTTTGCCATAATAATCTCCAGATAAAGGAATGTTGCGTGCGAAAGTTAAAAATGCTGGAGAATAACTCGTTACATCATGCTTTGCTAATCTAATAGCCTGTGCAACCTTACGGATTGAAGCATCCCAGTTTTTATGATTACCATGAATGTATGACCTAATTGATGTTAAAATAACTTTATTACAACGCTCGGTATGGTTAATTCTAGCGTGATATTTGGCAGTTAACCACATAGTTATTTTATAACTATCCATAAAAGCTTTCATTTCCTTGCTAACAAAATAACTCGCATTGTCCGATAAAAAGATTTGAGGACAACCATAAATAAGGAAAACTTGATTTTCTAAAAATTTTATAATACCTTTGGAAGTAATTTTGGACATGGGATGTACTAATACGAATTTGGTAAACCAATCCACTACAACTAAAAGATATTGATTACCATGTTTTGACCTAGGGTATGGACCTAGAAAATCCTCAGATATTAACTGAAAAGGAAAATTTATGTTTATAAGATCCCATTAAACCAGCTACAGGTAAATTTGTACTCTTATTAGCCGCACAAACTGAACATTTCTTTACATAATTATAAACACTTTTACGTAAACCAGGCCATACTGCTCACCTTGCCAAACGTCCTGAAGGGTTGGAAAGACTATGAAGCCACAGGAGAGAGGAATGATCGGTTTCTACAATAAAATGAGTACCCTCAACATATTTTCTGTAGGCCTCGATTCCGAGAATCACACTGTAGAGTTCTTTTTCCGTGGTGGAATAAGAGCGCTGACATTTGTTTAACATCTTACTAGAGTACGCTACAGGATGTTCAATGCCATCGTCCGTTTGATATAAAACAGCACCTACTCCCATATCAGATGCATCACACTGTATATGAAATTGTTTTGTAAAATCGGGGCTAGCTAAAACAGGGGCTGTAGTTAACCTTTCCTTAATTATTTCGAAAGCTCTATCAGCTTCCGATGTCCAGGAAATTGCCTGACCCTTCTTACGACCATGAAGAAGGTCCGTAATAGGAGAACATAACGAAGAAAAATCTTTAATGAATCTACGGTACCAACTAACTAAACCAATTAACCTTTTTATCTCTGTCGTATTCTTAGGAACAGGATAATTAATGACCGCATCAACCTTAGATTGATCTGTTCTTAATCCTTGAGAATCAACAACAAATCCTAGATATGATAAAGAAGGTCTACAAAATTCACATTTTTCAAAATTAACAGTTAAATTAGCCGATTTCAATCGATCATATACTCTCTTTAAAACCTCGATATGAGTAGGGAAATCTGGGGTAGCGATGATTATGTCGTCTAAATATGCAAAAACAAAAGGCTCTAAGGAAGGTCCTATTACCTGGTACATCAACCTAACCATAGTTTTAGGACTATTTGATAACCCAAATGGCATAACACGATATTCAAATAACCCGTGGCCATACACAGCAAATGCAGTTTTAGGCCTAGAAGAGGGATCTAATGGAATTTGATTGAAAGCGCTTTTAAGGTCTATTGACGTGATATAACGAGCATCTCTCAATCTACTTAAAATAGTATCAATTAATGGCATAGGATAGGCATCAGGAACAGTAACCTGGTTTAGTTTACGACCATCAAAACAGACTCTAAATTTACCAGGATCTTTTTTTGGAACCAACCAAAGAGGACTGCACCAGCTAGACTGAGAAGGTTGTATAATTTTAAGTTGGAGCATCTCATCGATCTCCTTATTAAGATGTTTAGACATAGCAGGAGACAAAGGATATTGTCGCTGCCGTATAGGTAAAGCATCTCCCGTGTCAATAGTATGAGTCATGAGATGAGTATGACCGATTCTATCGGCAGGTGCAATAGATTTAAAAAGATTAATAACCTTCTGCAGTTGTTCCCTTTGGTTAGTCAAAAGATCAGATGTAGATTGGATAGTGTTAACTGTACACAGAGTAGAATATAAAATAATGAATGTTTGATGAAATTAAACAAGTCCATTAAAATAATTGTATATTACAGTTAAAAAAATAATGATGCAGGATATGTACAATTAATGTGATGAATGTTTAAAGAATAATGATCATGTATTAAATATTGATTAAACTACTATATTTGTGGTTGTTACCACGCAACAATGACTTTACAAAAAACTTGCTGGTAGCAGGTATTGATTTGGTTTACACAAGAACAAATATATTCCTCTGGCCTCGAAGAAATCAGATTAACTCTCACCAAAATATATCCTTAACAATGGTAGATCAGGACTCTCCAAAGTGCAACAGTTATGCACCTACTGCAGTCTGCAACCAAAATAGATGGGCTAGCTAGCGTTTGGTTGGTATGTTCTGAGACGTTGGATGTCAGCAACTTTGTCCTTTCCAGTTCCTAGTGGTGGAGTTAAAATTTCTGAAGATTCCTCTCTTCCAGTAAGCCAAGATGTTCTCATGAAATACAGTAAATGTGTTAAACCAAAATCATAGGATAAATACAAACTCTACTTTAACAAAGTAGAATCTCAGTAGACAATCTTGCTGTGATAACAAACACAACTGTGGTATTAAAATTTAAATTAGGTAATGAAAACAATTAAATGAAATAAAAGACAAACAGGAATCACCCTGTATAATTTGCAATAAAATTATCCAAAATTTGCAAATGAAATAATATTAGTTTAATAATAGTAAATAGTTAATTAAATACAGGAACTGTTAATTAGTTCCTAAAAGAATTTATGAGGAATTATATCTTTTACTTATGAAAAAAATTACAATGCGAACAAAAACCTATTAGTGACCTTGCTGGTTGAAAAGGAAATATATAAACATTCACTAACTGCTGGGTTATAAATTAAATATTGTAAATGATTGAATATTAACAGATTGTTAAATATTAACAAAAATAAATATTAAAATTGCCTAAACTTTAAACAAATGTATTTTACATCTATGCAATTTTAATTAATAGAAATACAAATCAAATTAATGGCTTTATGCAACTCGATCAGGAGAGATACTTGTTAATAAAAAAATATTAAACATGAAATTATTTGGGGTTTATTACCTTAGCCTATACTCAGTAAAAAAATAACCTATCTCCAATCAGAGATATAACTAAATGACTTTGAATCCCTTTAATATCACAGATTGACTAACAATTGCCCCGAGTTATAGATTTTCCTACAAAGCTGGTTAAATAACCTTAATAAAAAAATCAACCCCAAAAGGTCAACTGCCTTGTAGTCTTAAACTTGATTTGAACTCCCAGAATTAACCCAAACTGGTAGTCATAAAGACATGAATTCAAAACGAAATTGCAGTGATATTTAGTTATTCAAAGTACTAATATAATATATATAGAAGGCATCAATCAGACGCCCTAAAAAACTGAAGCCAACACGTGGCTTTGAACCTTAATAAAAAACCCTACACGTATCCTTGTGTAAAAGTAGCAAAATACCAAATATAATTACTGAGTAACACTATGCCCTGAATAAACCACAAATATAATAATAGCAAATAATAAATAAATTAATCAATATATAGAAAATGAAATTCAATAACAGAAGTATCTCACCTGCTAATTTACACCCAAAAAGCCCTGACATTCGTCCGTCTTTCCAATTTATTGAGTTCCCCTTCTCTTTTGCAAGAGTACAATGTGACACCAATGCTTGTTTAAAATATCATCCGCAACTGGTAATACAGAGGTGGAGTCATGGTTGCATATGAGTGACTAGCAAATATACCTAAAATTGTTAAAATTTTCGCTACACAACATTGGATTCGTTAGTGGAAAAGATGTTTGAAATCGAAGATTATGCCCCACCAATTGCAAAAAATGAAGATAACATTTGTGAATAATTATTCCTTGAAACTGTTATATATTTTATAAACACACTGTATATATTTAAATAACTAATATTGTTTGCCACTGTGTATACTTGGTTTAGTTCCAGTAGATATATTTCTTTGTGTCGCTTCTTTATTATACGATTCTTTTCACTAGTTTTTGTCTTACATGTTCTGTACATATTTACTATTTTATAAAATAAAACACTGTTAAAATAACGACGAAGTTAAGTACTTCTTTCTGCCTGCTACAAAAACCAATATTATAAATTAAATAAATTAAAGATACAACACTGGCGCAGTCGAATTTGGAAATAAAATTATTAAAATAAATAAAATATTAAAAATGTTTGTGGGGAAACTGGAGCCATTTTCAAAGGAGAAAAATTGGTCAACCTATATTTCTCGCTTAAATCAGTATTTTAAGGCTAATGCAATTAGTGAAGAGTTGAAAACTGCCAATCTAATAACAGCCGTCGGAGATGAAACATTTGAATTAATGGTAGATCTCTTTGCAGTCCCAAGAAGCCTGAGGATTATAAGTATGAGGAGTTAATAAAGGTGGTAACAAATCATTTACAACCCACACCCTCGGAGATTGCTGAACGATATCTTTTTCGGCAAAGAAAACAAAATTTAGGTGAGTCTATTTCAGCCTATGTTGCAGCTTTAAAAAAACTCGCCAAAAGTTGTAATTATGGTGCAAATTTGGAAGAACAGTTACGTGATCAGCTGGTTTTTGGACTGAGAAACAACAACATTAGACAGCATCTTTTTGCCGAAAAGAAATTAACCTACAATAAAGCATATGACTTGGCAATAAATTTGGAAGCAGCAGAAAAAAATTCTGGACTTATTGAGCCTGCAGTTGTCCAAAAATTATCTACACTGAAGAAACAAGGTAAAATTCGCAGTTGTAACAATTCTAAACAACATTTTAGGGAAAGAAATAAAACAGGTGCTAGTGGTAGTTCATGCACTCACTGTGGAAAAAATAATCATGAAAGCAGTCAATGTTATTTTAGGGATGCACGTTGTCATAAGTGCGGAGCAAAAGGTCATATTAGTGCGATTTGTAAAAAAGAACATACCAAGGTTTTTGTTAAAGATAAAAAAGGGTCTAAGTTTACTAAATATGTAGCTTGTGTACAAGAAAATAACTCTGATTCTGATGACCTTGATTTCTATAAAATTTCACATGTAAATGATCGACCTATTAAAATAAATTTGTCGGTGAATAATAAGTTAGTATTTATGGAATCTGATACAGGTTCTCCTGTATCGGTAATTTCAGAAAAATATTGTTTGAATAATTTTTGCGAAGTTGCTTTAAATCACTCTGAATTAAATTTGAAGTCTTATGTAGAGAACTTACTAGGCACTCTAGGTTTCATTTATGTCACCGTTACTTATAATGGACATACAGAAAAATTAAAGTTATTTGTAGTAAAAAATGGCGGACCTCCATTAATTGGTCGCACATGGATAAAGGACTTAAATATTTCCATAGACAATTTATTAAGGGTAAATAATTTGACAGAAATTGACAATATCGACCGACTTGAAATATCAAATGTTCCTGAAATTTTAAAAAATAAATTTCCTGAGGTTTTCAAGGACGGGTTAGGTAAATTTAATAAAGGTAAGGCTAAATTATATTTGAAAGATAATGCAGTACGTTTTTTGCAGAGCAAGAAATTTAGCTTTTGCATTAAAAGAAAAGGTAGAAAAGGAATTAGATAATTTAATAAAAAATGATATTTTAAATCCTATACAATTTAGCGATTGGGCTACACCTATTGTACCTGTGTTAAAAAAGCACAGTGATGATGTTAGAATTTGTGGCAATTTCAAAGTTACCATAAACCCTGTACTCAATATTGATACATATCCTATTCCAAAAATAGATAATCTTTTTGCAGTTTTAAATGCAGGATTGTACTACAGTAAAATTGATCTCTCTCAGGCCTACGCGCAAGTAGAACTGGAAGGGGAGCCGAAAAAATTAGTTACATTAAATACTCACAAAGGTCTTTTTCAAATGAACAGACTTCCCTATGGCGTGGCTTCGAGTCCAGGCATTTTCAGAGGTTAATTGAGCAAGTTTTTTCAGGTATGGATCATGTGGCAATTTTTTTAGATGACAAAATTTAATTTTAGTTATTAAAAAGTTACAAGAATGTGGGTTACGAGTAAACTTAACTAAATGCAAATTTTTTCAAAACAAAGTAAATTTTCTGGGTTATTGTATAGATAAAGAGGGGTTGCATACCTCAAAAGATAAAGTGATGGCCATTTTAAAAGCACCTATTTCCGAAAATATTACCCAATTAAATCATTTTTGGGATTAGTTAATTTTTATGGTAAATTTATTGAAAACTTGAGCCATAAATTACATAACTTGCATATTTTGCTTAAAAAAGATGTTAAATGGGTTTGGAGTAAAAAACAAAATGAAGCTTTCGAACTTATAAAAAAGAGCTGGCGTCACCTAAAGTTTTGATTCATTATGATCCTAAATTACCAATTGTACTAGCTTGTGACGCCAGTGCGTATGCTGTAGGAGGAGTTATTTCACACATTCTTGCGAATGGGGATACTCGTCCTATAGCGTATGCATCTCGATCACTTACAGATTCTGAAAAACAGTATAGCCAAATTGACAAAGAAGGACTGGCTATCATTTTTTGTGTAAAGAAATTTCACGATTACCTATATGCTCGATTTTTACTTTGTTATGTGATCATAAAGCTTTAATTAGTATTTTCGGAGAAAAAAAAGGTATTCCGGTTTATGCTGCAAGTAGATTGCAAAGATGGAGTATTATATTAAGTACTTACAATTATGAAATTAAATATGTTAAGTCTGAAAATAATCATGCAGATGCTCTGTCGAGATTACCTTTATCTATTAAATCTGAAACCGAACCTGATTTTGCCAATATTTTGTATATAGAAGAAAATTTACCCATTGACCATAAAAGAATTGCTCAGTTTACAAAAAAAGATCCCTTATTAAACCAAGTTTATGGTTTTTGTTTGCACGGTTGGCCCGAAAATAAAATTGATGAACAATACAGAGTATTTTTTAATAAAAAAGAGCAATTTCACCTAGAACAAGGCTGTATTTTGTGGGGATATAGAGTTATTGTACCGAAAAAATTGCAATTAAATGTATTAGAACAAATTCATTTAACACATATGGGAATTAGTAAATGCAAAGCAATGGCTAGGTCGTATATTTGGTGGCCTAACATAGATTCTGATATTGAAGCAATGTGTAAACAATGTAAAATTTGTAATACTATACAGGGTGATCCACCAAAAACAACATTACATCCTTGGCCTTTCGAAAACATGCCATGGAGTAGATTACATATGGATTTTATGGGACCACTATTTGGTAATAAGTATTTTGTTTTAATTGATTCTTTCTCTAAATGGCCTGAAGCTTTTAAAATAAAAAATACAGATGCAAGAAGTGTTATTAGTATACTTAAAGGTTTATTTTCCCGTTACGGTTTGCCTAATAAAATGGTATCCGATAACGGCCCTCCCTTCACCTCTCAGGAAATTGAAAATTTTTTTAAAGTAAATGGGGTTCGACATTTATTTTCTACTCCCTATCATCCAGCTAGTAACGGACAAGCAGAAAATGCGGTTAAAACATTTAAAAATGCTCTAAAAAAAGCTATTTTGGATAATAAAAATATAGATTTTTTTTGGACGATTTTCTCTTAGACTATAGAAATTGCCCCCACTCAACTACAGGAGTGAGTCCAACAATGAAAATGTTTAATAGAAATTTACGTAGTCGTTTGAACTTATTAAGGCCTAATTTTGAGAGTAAAATAAAAGATAAAACCGAGCAGGCTATAGCCCACTATCGGGGTAAACAAAAAAATTTTGAAGTAGGAAACCCAAAACATCCAACTTGGGCAGAGGGTGAGATAATGAATCATGAAGGTTCAGTTATATGGGATATTAAAACAAGAGAGGGTAAAAAATGTAGACGTCATTCGGACCAAATTCGCCCTTTGAGGAAATCAGGAAATTTGGTTCTTACTTCGTCGGAAACTAAAATGTTACCTAAAGGTCCTAATAAAGATGAACGCGATATCGAAAATAACAATGACACTGTACAGGGTGATAATTTTAGAAATCAAGATACTGAGGAAATTCAGGATACGGGTGTAGAGATTCAAAATGAGATTTCAAGTTCAAAGTACAATTTAAGAAATAGAAATGTTAAATAATCTATAAAAAAATTTTGGTTGTTCTATGGAAATTTTACTTTATGGATTAAATAAGGATTTTTTGATGTATAGTTTTTAGTTTCTGAGTTAACTGTGTTAATACATGTAATTTAAGAAATAAATTTCCTTTATAATTTTTAGGTAAATAATTATACTTAAGTAATCTAATGTAATTGGTAAATATTAGATAAATGTTGTGTCTTAAGAAAATAGTACTTTATATTGTTTTTTATAATAATGATGAAATTGCGGTTTTTTCTAGGTTCTAGTAAACAAAATGTTTTCTTGTATTTATATATTAAATTGTATTATTTTTATTTGGGAGAGGAAAAGTGTTATATATTTTATAACACACTGTATATATTTAAATAACTAATATTGTTTGCCACTGTGTATACTTGGTTTACTTCCAGTAGATATATTTCTTTGTGTCGCTTCTTTATTATACGATTCTTTTCACTAGTTTTTGTCTTACATGTTCTGTACATATTTACTATTTTATAAAATAAAACACTGTTAAAATAACGACGAAGTTAAGCACTTCTTTCTGCCTGCTACAAAAGCCAATATTATAAATTAAATAAATTAAAGATACAACAAAAACTATTAGCTGCGATAGCCAGGGAAGATTTACAGTTTCTTTATCTTTTAAAATAGATCCATGTCATTTAGGTGATTCATTCTCGTTGGCAGAAAAAAGACTATTAGCTTTAGAAAATCAATTACAAAAATTTCCTGGCCCTAGAGAAACTTATATTTCCATATTTAGCGATTATTTAGACCAAGGACATATGTCGTTAATACCTAAAGAAAATTTAATTTCCATCTCATACTTTATCCCACACCATTGTGTCTATAAACCAGATAGCACTTCTACCCCATGTCGTATAGTATTCGATGCAAGTATGAAAACCTCTAACGGTTTGTCTTTAAAAGATATACTTTATACCGGTCCAAAATTGCAGAACAATATGTTTACCATTTTATTAAATTTTCGTTTGCACCCTGTAGCTATAAACGCAGATATTAAACGATTTTATAGACAAATTAATGTCATTGAATCTCACCGACCATACCAAACGATATTATGGAGATTTAAGATAGATGATCCGATTTCTGTTTACGAATTGAATACGGTAACATTTGGCGTTCGTTCTAGTCCTTATTTAAGTTTAAGAACAGTGAAGTTTTTATCAGAATCTCAACAAGAGATATACCCAAAGGCTGTCGAATGTATTGAAAGTGATATGTGTATGGATGATGTCATTTCAAGTGCTCCAAACGTTAAAAGCGCCTATGAAACACATATGCAATTAGTCAATCTATTTCAGTCAGGTGGGTTTCAATTACTCAAATGGGTTTCAAATTCCCAAGAACTAATGTCTAAAATTCCAAATGATTTAAAACTAACCAAGATTATTGAATTCGATAAAACTAATTTAAAAATCCTGGGCCTGCAGTGGAATCCTTACCTTGACATATTTATTTTCAAACTTAACTTCCAAATAACCATTTGTACTAAAAGAAATCTATTATCATGTGTTGCTCGAATTTTTGATCCCTTGGGATTTCTATCGCCTCTGACGATTTTTATAAAACTACTTATAAAAAAGTTATGGATTATGAATTGCGACTGGGACCAAACGGCGCCTCTAGAAATAACTCAAGCTTGGTCTAAATTTCAAACTGAATTATATTGCTTGAATGAATTAAAAATCCCACGCCATATATTTGTATTTGAAAATGTATCGGTAAGTCTGATCGGATTTTCCGACGCTAGTATGAATGCCTACGCAGCTGTCGTTTATGTTCGTACAGTAGACGAATTAGCAAATGTAAATGTAAATCTGCTTTGCTCTCAAGCAAAGGTTTGTCCTAATACTAAAATTTCACTTCCTCGTTTAGAATTGTGTGGTGCTACATTATTAGCTCAAGTTTTAGTCCATGTTCAACAAACCTATAATCCTCGTAAACCGTTACATGAAACATTCGCATTTTCTGACTCTATGATAACCCTACATTGGACTATTCCACTACCCGAAAGTGGAAACCATTTATCTCCAATCGAGTATCTAAAATAAAAAATTCTATACCCTCGTCCCACTGGTTTTTTGTACCTACCCAAGAAAATAGTTCCAATTGTGCATCTAGAGGCCTCACACCCCTAGGTCTAATAAAAACCTCAACTTGACTATCCTGCCCTACGTGGTTAAAATTACCCTCCTCCTATTGGCATATTAAATCTTTGAATGATAGCCAAAATATGGATGAAAAAGACATATTAACCAACAAATCAGTGGTATTATCCGTTGTAAACTCAGAGATTTCACCTCTGTATACTCTAATAGAATATTTTTCATCATGGACTACTTCGCTCCACAATGTATGTTTTAATTTTTTTTAAAATTTTACCCCATAGACAACCAAGAAACTCCGACTTTGAAAAGGCACAATTAATTTTAATTCAAACTGTGCAACAGCGACACTTTAGCAGCTATTATAAAAATATATTAGAAAATAAACCTTTACCGCCTCATCTACGTAAACTAAATCCATTTATCCACGAAGGCATTATTAGGGTAGGAGGTAGACTGGATAATAGTACTCTTTGCTTCGATAAAAAACACCCTATATTGTTACCCAAATCTGATCCTTTCGTCCCTCTCCTAATTGACTATAATCATAAGTTATACGCCCATACAGGGGCATACTTATTGCATTCGTTATTAAGACAAAATTACTGGATCATATCTGCAAGAAATGTAATTCGTCAACGCATTTGGAAATGCAATTATTGTTTTCGTATAAATCCCAAACCGATTTACCCAATAATGCCGAATTTGCCCCCCGAAAGAGTAAGTCAAGCCAAAGCCTTTTTATCCACCGGTGTTTATTACACAGGGGCTTTTTCTATCACTTTAAGTCGTCGTAGAGGTGCTAAAATTCAGAAAGCCTATGTTTGCTTATTTATTTGCCTTCCAACCAAAGCAGTGCATTTGGAACTCGCTTCTGACCTTTCCACAGATGCGTTTGTAGCTGCTTTTAAGCGATTATCTCCAGGCGTGGTAATTGCGCTACGTTGTTCTCCGACAATGGCACAAACTTTATCGGGGCTAAAAGAAAATTCGATGAAATATATGCCTTAACTAGTTCTCGTGAATATAAGGATATACTTCAGCGTGAATTAATTAATAATAAAATTGATTGGAAATTCAACCCACCGTCTTCTCCTCATTTCGGTGGTATTTGGGAAGCTAACGTAAAAAGTGTAAAGACTCACTTGAAACGAGTTATCAATACACAAATTTTAACATACGAGGAGTTCAGTACCGTACTCGCTCAAATCGAAGCCCTTATGAATTCACGACCTTTATGTGTTCTCAGTAGAGATCCAAATGATCCATCAGTACTCACCCCTGCACATTTTATTTATGGATCTCCCTTAAACTCATTCCCCTCTGAAATCCATTCTGTAGAACCACATAACTATTTAGATAGATATAAACTTTTAGATACTATTGTGCAGCATTATTGGAAAAGATGGCATGTAGAGTACTTACATACTCTTCAGACACGCTTAAAATGGAAAACTAATTCTAACCCTGTAGAAGTAGGTACTCTTGTAGTTGTAATTCAAGATAATATCCCACCCTTAAAATGGCCAATTGCTATTATTGAAAAATTGCATCCCGGTAATGACGGTATTGCACGTGTTGCCTCAATAAAAACCAAGAATGGTACATTTCCTCGGCCTATGGTAAAACTTTGTCCCTTACCTACTCAATAGTATTTAGCATTTATGTAACCTATTTAGTACAGCATTAATTTAACCATTTTTTAGTTTTAAAATTATTTACGTAGGTATCATTATATTTAGCTTAGGTATATGTAAAATATTGATTTTAAAATTCAATCCCCGCCCCCCAAGATGTTTACGCGCTCTTAATTTAAATTTAAAGGGGTAATAAGTATCAAGACTTGCCTACCTATAGTACCCTTAAATCGTTAAAGGTTTTTTGGTTCTGATAAGGACTGAATAGGTAGCACACCAAAAAAGAAACATTATTAGTTAGTCACAACCACGTGAATAGGTACCATTATTAGAATTATACACCATATTATAAAATATAGAAAAGTGGGTGAAGTGCCTATCCAGTGTTTCAATATTCTGGAACCCAGATCCTTTTTCCCATCCCTTACTAGGTTCCAGGACTTAAGATAATTGAGCAGGATAGAGGTAAGCATTTTTATATTAATATACCCATTTTTCAACTGTGTCTAATTCAAATAACCACCAGAAAATACAGTCCGCATAATTAGCCAAAACAGTTAAAAATACATTTTTTATCCAAGTCATTTATAACCTTATCTTTATTGAATATATGAAAAATAAACATACATTTAAAACTTATTTCTATTGATAAAGTACCATTTATATATAGTATAAACAATTTGCTTAGTGCAACGTAAGTTATTATACATATGTTTCCCACAGTGGAATTCATTATTTGCTAACATTAAATCTTTAACACTGCAACAACCATATGAATGTAAATCTATAATATTATTATTTGGTAAATATGATTGGAGCCATTGATGCTTCTCCACACCCTTGACGAGGACATCTTCATCCTCATATGTCACGTGATCTCGTATAAACTGACCCAGATCCTTGCAAGAGATAGCATCTGCATAGGAGGTGTCCCATAGCAGACCATGCAAATTTTTAGTGGTCCACCTGATTTGTCGCTTAATATTTTTATCAAACAGCTTGTACACGTACGTTGTAGAAGGGCAGACAATCTTGTGTGCACAAGACTTCTCATCAATATTGAAAATAGAACTTTCTTTACATATGAAATTTAGTTCTTTTTTGTACTGGAAACCCTGAATGTCTATTATGTACATACTGATTATTGAAATTAGAATGGCCGAATGAAAAGTCTGAAATTAGTCAGATTACAGTGATCGAATTCGCTCATGCGTTTCGATGCTTTATTTTTACGGTCCACCTGGAATCCAAAAATAATAAATCTCGGTTTTTCCAGTTGTGACGAGGTCTTAATAGTCCACGCATGCGTCTGAGTCATTGACTTGCATCATCATACCGCGACCCTTGTTCCCATGTGAATATCTAACTCGAGGACCTCGAGCAATGTGTTTAATTATATGCTTATATTTCCAGCTCTTATTACCAGAAACTTGATTATATGGATTGTACATTTTCTTATGAGCACTAGTACTTTTTACTATATCAATATAATTCTTTTTGTCGTCTTTGTTATAATTGCGAGAATATTTTTTAAATAATAATTCATAGAGACCCGTTGTACCCTCGTACTCATTATCATTTACTATCAAATTATTTCCGTTAAATTGGATTGATGAATTCCCCACATAGAACTTGTCATCATCAGGGTTATACCTAACCCCATATTTTGTAAGCAGAATATCTGTAATCCAGATATTCTGCTTGGCGCAGATTGTAAACTAATTAAGGTATTTCCTCTTAGAAAGAACAATAATATGTTTCAGTGTAGTCTTCAGCCTGATAAATGTTCTTATGACAAGGTCATAAAGGCTGGTAATTTATTTGTGGGATTTGACAGTTGTTCTGTTTATGATGCGGTGGAAGTTTTTCGCTGTTTTAATTGCAATGAATTTAATCACTCTGCTAATAATTGTAATAAACCCGTGTCTTGTCCTCTTTGCGGTGAAAATCATGAAGTCAAGCTGTGCAAGTCAAAGATCCATCACTGTACGAATTGCGCTAAAATAAAAAATGTGCATAATGTTGATGTGGACACTAATCACTCAGTATGGGATAGAGATAAGTGTACGGTTTATACCCGTGCTCGCGACAAATTACGTAACGATATTTTATCTGCAGCCGTCCAATAGCCATCACAGGCTCAGAAACATGACACCTTTTCATCCATATACTTTGCTACTAATAGTTCTCCCTTGCCAAATGACGTGCGCACCTCAAATCTATCGAATTTTTCAGCATTTTATCAAAATACTCGTGGTCTCAAATCTAAAACACTCTCAGTTTTTAACAATTCTTTGCATTCTAATTATTCATTGTTTGCATTTACTGAAACATGGCTTGATTCTTCTGTGAAGGATTGTGAACTTTTCGACAGTAATTATAATGTTTATAGAGTGGATCGCAACTTCGCATCTACTAATAGATCTAAAGGGGGTGGTGTATTAGCTGCCATTCATACCGACTATACTTCTACATTATTAGATCTTTCATCGTTTGGTTTTAATTATTTGCCGCTTATTGACGCGCTTGCTGTAAAAATCGTTTCTCAGAGTGCTTCAATATATGTAATGGTTTTGTATGTTCCCCCGAAAACCGCAGTGGCGGACTACGAAAGATTATTTGAAATTATTGAATCTATTGATTATCTGCACAATTCTAAAATATTGTTAATGGGTGATTTTAATATTAGTGATTACTCAGTAGACCCTGAAGGGCACCTATTGAACCATCGAATATTGGGTTTAAATAATTTAGCTAGTGTACTTGACTTACAGCAATTTAACTTTATCTTGAATAAATTTGGTGGTATCCTTGATTTGGTTTTGTGCAGTTCAAATTGTTTGGTTGAGCGATCTGACGATCCTGTTGTGGAGGAGGATAGTTACCATCCAGCCTTGGATATTTCGCCCGATTTTAATCTTAGGAACGAATTAAAAAATAATTTTCCCGTTAATTATAATCAGTGTTATAATTTCCGTAAGGCTAATTTTCCGATGTTATATGACCTAATTTACAATATTGATTGGCAACTACTTGAATCATCTCATGATTTAGAGTCGGCTATTACTTATTTTTATGATCAACTTTATACGGTTTTTGACTCGTGTGTTCCCAAATTTTCCAGTGGTAATCAGAAGAAGTATCCCCCATGGTTTAATTCGCAGATAATTAGCAATATCAGGGCCAAAGCAAGGTATTGGCTTGCATATAAGAAAAGAGGAGATTTACTGGCGTTTGAAGAGTTTAAACTTTTTGAGATCCAAAGTTAAAAGTGATGTCAAAAAATCCTATGACGCTATCATTAAAAATGCTGAAGCTTCCATTAAAGTTAATCCCAGTAAATTTTGGGCTTTTATTAGTAGTAAGAAGGGGTCAACTAATATATCACATCATATATGACACCGGGCCGGTGGCTCAGGGCTTAGCGTCTCGATCGCTCAACCCAGAGGTCGTGGGTTCTAATTCCCACTCCGCCAACAATTTTTAATTAAATTGTTTGCCCGTAGATCAAGGCTTATTCGCAGGGATGGTTTGGCAACTATCCTGGCGATGGCCTAGGATGGGAAGAATGTCAACTTGGTGTTAATGTGAGAGATTAAAATCAGTTGATGTTTGACTTGTCCCCCTAACTAATGAGGTTTTCCAGGTTTCCCTCATTCCAGCACTGAATGGTGGTTAGGGCCTACCAACGTAAGTCGTTCCTGAGGCGCAAATGCGGCCCGCGAAATAATAATATGCCGCCCCCTCTCCCACACAAGTCTCAGACTTTCGGGCTAATCCTTGTGATTAGAATGAGGGGTAGAGATATTATTATTATTATTATTATTATTATATTATATGGTTTACGACGAGCATCAGCTCGATAATCCGAATGACATTATTAATGCATTTGCTGATTTCTTTTCAAAATCCTACTTACCAATGCCATCAGCTGGTCATACGAATTTTTTGGGGCAAAATAGCGTCAGTAACTCGATTCACTTACGTGAGTTTAACGAAACCGACATTTTTTCGGTGTTAAAGAGAATTAAACCGAAAATGACTACTGGTCCTGATGGTGTGCCTGCTTTTGTGATAAGAGACTGTGCGCAGGTCTTATCCATTAAAAATATTATTTAACATGTCTTACTGATTGTCGTTTACCTAATATATGGAAGCTTTCAAAGGTGTGGTCTATTTTCAAAAAAGGTGATAAATTTGATGTCAGCAACTTTCGCCTTATTTCTATTATCTGTAATTTCTGCAAAGTATTAGAAATTATGCTCCACGATTTTATCTACAGTAACATCTCCAATATGATATCTCCTTCTCAGCATGGTTTTATGAATGGTCGCTCGACTGTTACTAACCTGGTCTGTGTTACGCAATTTATAGCTGATGCTATTGACAATCGTTTACAAACGGATGTCATTTACACAGATTTCAGTAAAGCATTCGACAGGCTTGATCATTCGTTACTGCTTCAGAAACTTGATAGATTTGGAATTTCGGACTCCTTATTAACTTTTTTCAATTCATACCTTCTCAATAGAACGCAATACGTAGTTTATAATGGTTTCAAATCTGTTGAATACCGGGCTACATTAGGCGCCCCACAGGGCTCTATTCTTGGCCCCTTATTATTTATAATTTTCATCAATGATCTCACGGAAGTTCTAGACAAAAATTTCCTCCTTTACGCGGATGACTTAAAAATCTACGGCACAATTCATAATCAGAGCGACTGCATTCAACTTCAAAATAACCTTAGCCGTGTTAATATATGGTGTGCCGAAAATAAGTTACCATTAAATGTTGGTAAATGTGAGGTTATGTCTTTTTCTAAGAGACGTTCCCTCATAACTTTTGATTATAATCTCGACAGTATCAATTTAACACGATCAAAAACTTTCCGTGATCTCGGTGTTGTATTTGATAAAGAATTATCCTTTAATGTTCACATTGACACCATTATTTCTGAAGCTAGTAGAGCATATGGATTTATTGTTCGTAATTGCCGTGACTTCACAAGTACCGACGTAATAAAACTACTCTTTTTTAGCTTTATCAGATCTACTAGTGGTTTCATTATCAGCGTTCATAGTAAAAACCAGAAATGTATTTGTGTACGTCAATCACAAACGTCTAATTGACAACTGACAGGTAAGTGTTCAATTCACAGGTATATATATTCATCGAACCCTTTTCTATAACGACTGTCTGTAATATCACTGTCTTTGTCTATCACTAAGAACCCATATCTGTCTTTCCAGCACTGAGAGCACATGAACTTGAATGTATTAAAATCCATATTGGTATTGACATGATCTGAATAAACGTGCCTGAGATTCATATCATCTTGCTTGAATAAAATCAATAGGTTAGCGTTATCTCTGATTAAATGCTTTGGAATGTGACTGTAAGTCTGACAGAGATAGAAACTATCAACTTGTTTGTGTCTTCCCATGCTGAAGTATTCACGTATCGGGCTCTGGTTATCGCAAGCCACATCATCGAAGATAAATACTGAATTTGTTTTAGCGTTGGCAGGAGGTATTACTTTATCGCTATCCTTGAACTGATAGTATCCCACGAGTGAGTCAAGCACTTTTCTCAGATACTCATATTTCGGCAGGTACAAAGACTTTAAATATACATAAACATTCTTGAAACGTAAATCATTAGAATGAGGCAGCAGGCCTATCATTATGTTTGTTTTACCACAGTTCGAGGGACCACAAATAATACATCTTATAGTGGTTGGTAATAATGAACCGTGATGGTGTTCCACTTCAGTACTAGCGTCATGGAAATCAATATTTTCAATTTTTAACCTCTGTCCTGCTCTTACAAACCTCATTTTGATACTGTAACGGAGATGGATAGATGTGCTGTATTTATACCTCTCAATCAGTTTAATGGAACTGGTACACACTGAGCGGTTCTCAGATACCGGTTCGAGCGGTTCGAGCGGTTCTCGGATAACGATTCGAGCGGTTCTCAGATACCGATTCGAGCGGTTCGAGCGGTTCGCAGATACCGGTTCGAGCGGTTCTCAGATACCGGTTCGAGCGGTTCGAGCGGTTCTCGGATACCGGTTCGAGTGGTTCGAGCGGTTCTCAGATACCGGTTCGAGCGGTTAGAGCGGTTCTCAGATACCGGTTATATCTGATGTCTCGGGTATCCTGGATAATCACCTATAAATAGACCTCCCGAAGATTACACCCTTCAGTCGTCTTCAGGCCACCGTAGGAGTAACATGGTTCTAAACTCTCTGATTAATAAGTTACCGTTCATAGCTCATATACCAGGTTATGCTGCAGGTATCGCGAAGGCAGTTAACGATGCTTGGTCTGCCACCACTCAACTTAAAGAATCCCAGCGTCATAATCAAACTATGGAATCCATAGCGCTCGATAAAGGACTCTACCTCCGTCCGTACAGAAAGCAACTCGGACTCTATTTACACAACCACAATCAACATAATAAAAGCAAAAAATGACTAACAGTGGATTTACCGAATCGAGCACTCACCGATCAAGATCTACATAAATATGCTGTTGATGTGTTGAAAATACCTAATTTCCGGGGAATTTTTATGCGCGATCGTCTACCTAAACGTGTACATAAAAATGAGTGTGGAATCGTCAACTTGGACAGTAATTCTGGTAATGGGACCCATTGGACAGCTTATTGTAAAAAAGGCTCGAAAACCGTCTATTATGACAGTTTCGGTAATTTAAGACCTCCTACAGAACTGATAAAGTATTTAAATTGTTCTATTAATTACAATCATACGCAATATCAGACTTTTGATACGGTAAATTGTGGTCATCTGTGTTTAAAATTCCTATATAATCAGACTACATGCAGTTAATCACGTTCATTCTGCGAACTGATTGTGTAAAATAAACATGTCGTATACATTCACTTTGTCTGAGCGATCACCTATTCTAAAAGAGTATTTTTGCCCACCAATTGACCTTGAACCCGCGGCTGATTACTCACTCGGTCTGATAAATTTCGATGCTTACAATTCCATACCTAACATTGACTCTTCTAATAATCGATTTTATTATGATGATGATGATAAATTTATAGAAATTCCAGAAGGTTCATATGAAATTGAATATATAAATAAATATATAAAAGACTTTACAGACAAGACAATAACAACACTTTAAAGTGTGAGATTAAATCAAATAAACGAATTAATTTCAGTCCACCCGATAGTATCGGTAGCCTGTTGTGATTTACAAGTCGCGAACTGAAACCTCTAGCGCGTCACATATCCGACTTCCCAGCCAGAATTCAAAAAGTAATTTCCATATGTATCCAGTGCAATCTTGTGACAAATAGCTATATGATCCATAGACAGGTTCACATAATTCATGAATTTTTTTCCGACTGTGCCTCTAGGCTATAAAATAGTGGAATCTCCTGCTAACGTGATTAATTTGCCTGTCAACAAGCGTAGCATAGACAGTCTAACAGTTAAAATAGTGGATCAGGACGGTGATCTGGTCAATCTCCGTGGAGAACTCGTGACGATAAGACTACACCTGAAGAGAAATGGGTCTTAGATTTAACCAAAAATAAAAGAGGGTAGGAGTCCGCTACCCCCTCAGTTCATCTGTAACATTCAAACTGTTAACAGTGGAAAATCGTAAATTTCTCTTGGATCTCGGATATAAATTGCATAGCAGTTAACGTCATGGTAGTAATGAATTCTAATAATATTTTGAACGTGTTGGAGAAGCCGCAGTCAGATATCTCCATAGTCAATTTCGAGAAACATACTGACAACCCGTATGCAGCATCAAATTTAGGAAATAACGATGAAATTAGGATCCCTATTCAACAGCAGAACGCGTATACGGCGCCTTATTTCAGTACGTTATATATTCGAGGTCGATTATGTAAAGCTGATAGTACAGTGTTGGAGGCGGCTGTCTTCGATAAAATGGGTGTTTTGCTTTTCTTCAATGAGATACGATACGAAATGAATGGTATAACAGTGGAGCGATCTAGAAATCCGGGTCTCACTACTCTTATGAAGGGATATGTGCCCTTTACTAAAAATGAGGTCACCCGCTTGGAGAATGCTGGTTGGACTGATGAACATATGGCTAATCAAAACGGTTACTTTTACGTGTGCATACCTTTGAATATATGTTTGGGGTTCGCAGAGGACTTTCAAAAAATAGTACTAAATTTGCGTCAAGAATTGGTTCTTATTCGAAGTAGTACTGATTTAAACGCTATTGTAAATAACGCAGCTGATAATGAAGTGGTTAAAGTAGAACTGGAATCGGTACAATGGAGGGTACCGCATGTGATTGTATCCGATGTCGAGCGTCTGAAATTAATGAAATACTTGGAGCAAAATATCGAATTACCTGTAGCGTTTAGGAGCTGGGAATTACATGAGTTTCTCTTGTTACCTGATACTCAGACGCATGCGTGGACTATTAAGACCTCGTCACAACTGGAGAAACCGAGATTTATTATTTTTGGATTCCAGGTGGACCGTAAAAATAAAGCATCGAAACGCATGAGCGAATTCGATCACTGTAATCTGACTAATTTCAGACTTTTTCTAAATTCCGAAACGTATCTCTACGATAACCTAAATGTTAATTTTGATAAGAATTTTTGTGCCAACTTGTATGATATGTACGGTCAATTTCAAGAATCTTATTATCAGAGATTCGATGAACCCTTGCTTAGATTGTAATTTAGTACTAATAAATCTATTCCAAAAGATACTGCAGCCTATTGTCTTATAATTCACGACCGCATCATTTACTAAATGCTCGAACTAGCATCGTTCGGCCATTCTAATTTCAATAATCAGTATGTACATAATAGACATTCAGGGTTTCCAGTACAAAAAAGAACTAAATTTCATATGTAAAGAAAGTTCTATTTTCAATATTGATGAGAAGTCTTGTGCACACAAGATTGTCTGCCCTCCTACAACGTACGTGTACAGGATGTTTGATAAAAATATTAAGCGACAAATCAGGTGGACCACTAAAAATTTGCATGGTCTGCTATGGGACACCTCCTATGCAGATGTTATCTCTTGCAAGGATCTGGGTCAGTTTATACGAGATCACGTGACATATGAGGATGAAGATGTCCTCGTCAAGGGTGTGGAGAAGCATCAATGGCTCCAATCATATTTACCAAATAATAATATTATAGATTTACATTCATATGGTTGTTGCAGTGTTAAAGATTTAATGTTAGCCAATAATGAATTCCACTGTGGGAAACATATGTATAATAACTTACGTTGCACTAAGCAAATTGTTTATACTATATATAAATGGTACTTTATCAATAGAAATAAGTTTTAAATGTATGTTTATTTTTCATATATTCAATAAAGATAAGATTATAAATAACTTGGATAAAAAATGTATTTGTAACAATTACTTAAATAAAGTATTAATATAATCTAGTTGTTTTATTTCTACCACTGTGGTGATGTAATTTAACATCGAACTGTGATTGTGTAGCCTCGAATCTAGGCTTGTTTGTAAATGTACGTGGGAAGGAAGCGGTGTCTCACCGTTTTAAATTCAGATATAAACAAAAATTCTTTATATAATAAAATATTTCCTTTATACCATGCCGCTATTCCTGGAATCGAACTATATAAAGATTACGATACCTAAAACAATAATTTATCAGGTCTGCTCTTGAAGTGTCTGCATGAATCGACATAAATTGTACATTTCTTCGCAACACAAATAATAATACCTACTTATGAAATACCATGTAAATTAAATCGCTCTGTATGTAATAAGTTATTTTAATATACTACATTGCTATGTGGATCTTGTTAAAAAAAAACAAAACATACGTTTATCTCGGCGTATAACAACATTGAATGAGAATGCATAATCATCATAAATTAGATTATATTTATTTATTAAATAAACATGGTATTTTATCAGTTCCGGTAATTTAATATGCCGATATTTATGTATTAATTTTTAGCATCTGATGCAAATCGATATTATACCCAAGTTAAATTCAATAGAAGGAAATGTGTAATAGGTATGTTCTTAAATGAGTAATACGTTACTACATAATTGTTCCAATGCAAGAATAAGCCTGTTCAAACAAGTCGGTAGGTGCCTGTGTGTGATAAAGCATAGGAAATCATATCAAACGAACAATTTTTTACCATAAATCAAAGTGCCTCATCCCCCTTGCGCTCCCCGAAGACATCCATTTCTTTTTTTTATCAATTCTACCAATCAGCTTTATTTTTTACATCCTTTTAATATTAGATTACATCAATGATTTGAATTCAGGTATATTAATGTCATATCACCACCTGAAATCAACACCCCCATCCACCCTCCTTTACCCACATCACCCTCGGGAAGCCCCATCCCGCATTCTTTATCATAACAATCATAATTACTGTACGATTCACCCTTTTTGTTACTTATGTCACTATCTCTAGGAAATAATACACTATCACTCTTGTTCTTATCCGGAGCTCTTGCTGTCGCACGGGTCTCTTTCTAACTAACTGTTCTCGACCTGTGCGGTATCAAGCGCCCGGTTTGTTTATTGTTTTTAGTTTCCTATACAGTATGTCACATCTCTTCCTTCTTTCTAAACAATAAGTAAACATAACCCTCAACTTACAGTTCATAGAAATTCTTAACCAACGTAATTTCAACTTAAATACTAGGATATATAAAATTATAATATACACATAATGTCTGTAAGGTAACTTAACTAAGATTATGCTTAATTAGTTATTAATATGATTATTCTAAATTAATAATTAGTAACTTAACTAAATGAAGTATTATTTACAGCTAGACTGGTTAGAATTCATAGCCCTGCAATTTAAATAAGAATTACTACATTTCAGAGAACCGTGTTATATTAATGTAATGTGTCATGATATGATAAAGGAGTAATAGGTCTTTTCTTATTGCTCATTTTATTGTGAATTCATCATTTGTCATTTGAATTTGTTTGTTGACACTGGTCATCGCTTACTTTCCACTGTCCTTCTACTTTCTTCAGGTGTAGTATGTTTCTACGATATTCATGTCCAGAGCTATCTTCCTTGATCACCACATCACCTCCTTTTTTCCTTACTATCGTATGTGGTGTAGGGTCAAACTCAGGCGTAACTTTATTGGGCCTTATTAAGTTTTTCTTATACACTTTGTCACCTATATTGATATCAATGTCTTCATTCGCTCTTCGTTTACGGTCTCCGTATTCCTTTCCTTTTTCCTTTACAATTTGATCTCTCTCTCTTGCCTCTTGATCAGTCACCAAACCTTCTGAATGAATGGCACTGGGAACTTTATCTTTAAATTGCCTTCTTAAAAAGAGCTCACTTGGAGTTTTTCCTGTAACAGAATGTGGAGTACTATTGTACATTATCTGATAGTCATATAGGTCCTGTTGCCAATTACTTTTTAGTGCTTGACTAATCTTCAATCTTTTTAAAATAGCTCTATTTTGTCGTTCGACCTCGCCATTCATTTGTGGCCAGTATGGTACAGTGTGGTAAAGTTTTATGCCGTTTTCATTGCAGAACTTCTTCATTTCTTCGCTAATGAATTGTCTTCCATTATCAGCGGTAATTGAAACTGGAAATCCAATTCTAGAGAATATTTCTTTGAGGATCTTTACTGTGTTTGCTGATGTAATATTTTTCGTTATCTTAATTTCTTTGTATCTACTAAAATAATCAATGATAACAAAAACGTAATCACCACTAGGTAGTGGTCCCATAAAATCGACAGCTACGTCAATCCATGGTCCTGATGGCATTTCTCTTCTTTTCATAGGATGTGGTACAGATGAAGCGCAAACTAGAGTACAACCCTTACAAGATTTGATTCTCTTTTCTGCGTGTTCATCAATTTTTGGCCACCATACTTTGGTGCGAAGTCTGCATTTCATCGATACCATTCCCGGATGTCCCTCATGTGCAGCGTCTAGTATGCGTTGTCTAAGCTTTATGGGTATAACGATCCTACCTCCTCTTAATAGAATTCCATTATTTAAACAAAATTCTTCTTGGAATACTCTGCAATATTTTACCGGATCTTGCCAGTTGTTGTTTTTCATACCTTCTTTCAGTTTTGAAATCTCATCATCATTTTCTGAAGCTTCCCTGATTTCTTCTAGAGTAACGGCTACTGGTCGGGCATATTTTATTATTTGTTGCACGTAATCATGATCAGTAAATTTTGAGTTCGTATGTGATTGACATAATCTTGACAGGGAGTCAGCAATATTTGATTTTCCAGGTTGATAGACTATTTTAAATGTGAAAGATTGCAGTCTTAAAACCCATCTTTCTATTCTGGCACATGGACGTGATCTTGGTCCAAATATAGCTTCTAACGGCTTGTGATCTGTGACAAGCTCAAATACTTTACCAAAGAGGTAAATCTGGAAATGTTCTACTGCCCAAACTAGTGCTAGTGCTTCTTTTTCCGTCTGACAATAGCGTTTTTCTACATCTGTTAAACTTTTATTTCCAAATGCTATTATCCTGGGTCCTTTTTCTCCAATTTGAATAAGAACAGCCCCTAATCCTACTGGACTAGCGTCAGCTACAACTTGAGTTTTATGAGCTGGATCATAGTATCCCAATGTATTTATTTTTGCTAAAGCCTCTTTTAACTTTTGAAAACCTTGATTTTGTTCGTTTCCCCAGTACTTTTCAATGCTTGAATGTTTTGACAGCCTAAGCCTGAGTAATTGTCTTAATGGCTCAGTCAACGTTGCTAAATTGGGAATCCATTTACCGATGAAATTTATCAGCCCAAGAAAACTGTGGATCTCGTTAATGTTTGAGGGTCTTCTAAACAGTTTTATACTATCTATATATGAATTTAACGGTCTGATACCATTTCCTGAAAGTGTGTGCCCTAGAAATTTAATTTCTGTAACTCCAAAAATGCATTTCCCTTCGTTAAGTAGAACATTATATTCTTGTAATGTATTTCGTGCATACTGAACTCGTTTATCATGCTCTTCCCTAGTTTTTCCGAATATAAGTATGTCGTCAATATAATTCAATGTTCCTTCACAAGGTAGTAGAATTTTTTCCATTGTTTTTTGAAAAATTTCAGGAGCGGCATTTATTCCAAATAAAAGTCTCTTGTATCTGTACAATCCTCTACTGCTAATAAATGTTGTAATATATCGGGATTTAGCAGAAATTTCTATTTGGTGAAAAGCATTTTTTATGTCTAGCAAAGAAAAATATTTAGCTGTACGTAAATGCGGCAAAAGTGAGTTCATTGTTGGAAGAGGGTGATTTTCTCTCAAAATGGCCAGATTGGCTCTTCTCATATCAATACAAATCCGTACATCTCCGTTTTCTTTAAGCACGGGTACCATGGGTGATACCCACTCTGATGGCCCTTTTACTTCCTCAATAATATCTAGAGCGAGCAATTCATCTAATTTTTTGTTGATTTTTGACTCTAAAGGAATAGGAACTCTTCTATAGGGTTGGCTTACTGGTGTAATTGTTTTGTCGATGGGAATATCAACGGTAACATTTTTTATTTTGGGAAATGGTGCTACATTTACATTGCTTATCTCTAACCCTATCCTAAGAACATTTAATGCTATAGCAGTATCTTTCCCTAATAAATTTTTCTTTCCATCCTTTACAACATAAAAAGTTGCCAATACTTGAATATTTACAATTTTTATCATACTGTCAAAGCAACCTAAAATTTGTAAAGGATCTTTGGAGCCGTAAGCACAAAGAACTTTATTTGGTGTTTTTTCCTGATTAATCACTTTAACGTTTGACCTCTTTAAATACTCCCAAGTTTCGTCAGAGATTATGTTACATTTACTACCAGAATCTATTAACATAGTTATAAAAACATTCCCTACCTCACATTCAATTTTGTCGTCATTGTTGTCCAGATGAAACACCTGTTCCTCCTCGGTTTCGACGTATCTAACATTTGCACTTGTGGTTGGTTTTGATAGTTTAAACCTCTTGGCATACACTGGATGCTGGTTTTTATTTTTGTTTGGGAAATTCCGTTTGTGGAAGCAACATCTCGCGTAATGACCAGGTTTTTTGCAATTATGGCAAACCACATTTTTCGCCTGGCACTGATGTTGTTTACCGCTGTCTAGGCTATCTACTCCACAACGAGGGCATTTCTGTTTTTGTCTGAAAGTGGATGAAATTTTATTTTCTTTAATTTCAGTCCCTATTTAAAACTTACTGTAAGTGCATATTTACCTGTTATTATTCCTAGTAGTAATAGTGTTGATAATGCCACCTGTCGATGTCGATGGTTTTTCATTAAACTCTGACATCTGTCTCTCAATCATCTCCAGCGAATTAGCCTCGGCAATTATGATATTTAGATTTGCTGTATCTCCCATGGCCAATATCTTTTTCCTTAGATCCATTGATAAACATTTTTCAGTTATTTGATCAACAAGTTGCTCGTCCAAACTTGTCAAAAATTGGCATTTTGCTGCCTGGTGACGAAGTCTTACCAGGAATTTTTCAAACTTCTCGCCATTTTCTTGTTTGAGAAGTCTAAACAAATGCCTCTCGTACACCTACAACAATATAATGTATTATGAACTAATTATCTAATTTTGCATTCATTTATTTATTTTACCTTGCTTTGTTTAGGCGTAAAGTATTCGTCCAGTTTCTGTATGGCAATATTGTAGCTGTTGTCATTATCGGTTACGTCTGCTCCCGGTAAATTATAAAAAATTTCTTGCAATGCAATTCCTCCAAAATGTAATAATACTGCTTTCCTTTTATCAGAACTTTCAATGTTTGTGGCAGTCAGATAAATTTGTAAGGCTCTCTTCCATTTTTGCCAACGCAGTCCTACTGAACTTAGGTCTCCATCACAGTCAAAATTTTCTAAAGATGGAATAGCAATATTCGCCATTTTCCTAAAATATTATTTTATTGTTATATCTATTATAAGAGTAAACCCTTAAACCCGATTTAACTAATTAGTTCAAAATTCAAATCTCAATTCTCCATAGTTTATAATTACCTAGATATGTTAAAGATATTATGTAGTATAGATACCTATGTACCTATTTATCGAAATAAAACGACAAAAGTTATTTCTTTTACGATGCAGTTTTTATATTAACATTCTTTACAACCCGTCGCCGAAATAAAACACATATTCACAACAGGACTGCCTCTCTAGAAATTTAAATTGTTACGTTTACTTCGTTTTATGTAAATTATTTTCATTCCGAGCGAAAGTGTTGGAAGACGTGCAAAAATCAAATTAATTAATTAGATGTAGCATAGTAACCGAACAAAACCCCACACTTCTGTGAAGTAATAACACTTTTTATAACCATACGTTTTTCTGTCAGGATCGCCTGATAAATCGTTCATATTAAGTTAAATAGAATGAATTTAGTTGTATTGTGTCAATAATATATTATATTAACAGATTTTTCTTCTTTACTCTTTTGCCATTTTTCCAGTAGAAAGACCGGCTATTTTCCACTCTTTGTTTTTCTAGCCCTTTCCATATAGGAAAACCGGCAGCACTTTTCCATATAGGAAACTGGCATTGGTCTGTCTAGCCCTTTTCCATATAGGAAAACCGGCAGCACTTTTCCATATAGGAAACTGGTGAATTGTTTTGAACTTCGAACTACTACTAAGCTAAACTCTATTGTTCTCTCAAATTGATATTTTATGTATATATATATATAGGTATACTTACTTTAATTATTTTTTTTTTTTTTATTTTGATTTATCCTCGTCGCCAATTGTACGATTCACCCTTTTTGTTACTTATGTCACTATCTCTAGGAAATAATACACTATCACTCTTGTTCTTATCCGGAGCTCTTGCTGTCGCACGGGTCTCTTTCTAACTAACTGTTCTCGACCTGTGCGGTATCAAGCGCCCGGTTTGTTTATTGTTTTTAGTTTCCTATACAGTATGTCACAATTACTATTTTTTATTATCATTAATTACTATTTTAATTACCATACATCAACTACCACCCTCGAAATTCTTCTACATCCTCCGGACATTGACCAACACTTCTTCACCACCATTCCAAAAACTTTTCGACATCCTCGATACACTCCCCATCATCTTTGGTCACTTCTTGATGGACACACGCCATCCGGAGCTCGGTGCTCTGATAGCGGGGGACCTACAGCAATCCGGAGCTCGGTGGCCAGAGAAGTGGCTTGATAGCGGCTTTGTATACCTACTAGAAACAGCAGCAACTTTAGTCTTTCATCGCGAAAACCTAAATGAAAATGAAAATGACAGTAACTGGAAACCAGTGATCCACCGGAGAGGACGTAACCGTAGGCAACGGTGATAGGGAACAATAAAGAAACATCTATCAAGGGTGTGCGAAAGTCAGTAGTGTTACATGTATATAGAATTGACGTACATTCTACAGCCGTCGACCTACAAAATTTACTAAAAAATACTTTTCCTGAAGTGAGCTGTGAGTCTATGACATCGAAGTACCCAAATCTCTACTCTTCTTTCAAGGTAACTATGTTTGAGGATAATTTTAAGGCAGCAATGGATCCTAAAGTTTGGCCTGAAGGTGCGAGTGTGAGTAGGTTTTTTCAATTTCGAAAGAAAACTGTTCCGGAAAAATGATGTTTAACCCAGACATTTTGTTGTTAAATGTACAAAGTCATAACCAAGATGCAATTGACTTAATTGAGGTTGAAATTTGTAATTATAGAAATTTAAACTTTTTATGTTTGACCGAAACCCATGCAAAAGTTGCCTCTATTCATACTAAGCATATTAGTGGTTTTGAATTGTCTAGTTTCTTTTGTAGAAGTGTTCATGTCAAAGGCGGTGTTGCCATTTATACCAAAGCTGATATTAATGTCAAAAAAATTGATCTACATAAATTCTGTAACGAAAAACATTTAGAAATATGTGCTCTGTCATGGAAAGTAAACACCAGGCACACCATTGTTTTAAATTGTTACAGATCTCCTAGTGGAGAAATAAACATAATTTTTGAAAATATGTATTGGATTTTGTATTTGTACCCAATACTAAAATAATTTTAACGGGTGATTTTAATTTGGATTCATCTGAGACTTTTCGGAGTATAAATGTTTTTAGAAATTTATGTCACATTTTGTCTGGTTTCGATTTGGTTCCGATGGTGTGGTGGCCAACTCGAGTTACGCACTCTAGCTCAACCTTAATTGATCATGTTTTTACTAATGTGACACAGAACAGTCTTACAGTTGTAGTTGATAATGATATATCAGACCATAAAACTGTACTGTTTCAGTTAGATTATTTACAGGATAAGGCATCTTCTCAGGCTTGCCACTTTCGGAGAAGCTTCAATAATATAGAATATTTTCGATCGGATTTATTAAAAGAAGAGTGGGCTATAGTATACAATAGTTGTGATATGAATATTGCATATGAGAGTTTCCACAATATATTTTTATATCATTTTTATAAAAGTTTTCCACGGCGGAAATTTTATAGGAATAGTCACGATAAGTGGTGGGTAAACGATACTATAAGAACATCCAGTGTGAAATTGAAAGATTTGCATGTTTTGAAAACTTTGTACCCCGATTTGATACCATTTTATATAATCGCAAGAAAAGCACATACTGAATTGGTTAAAAGAACAAAAAAGGAATTTTATCAAGATAAAATAGCAAATTCTGATAACCCAACCCGTACCGCTTGGAGAGTAATCTCAGAACTCTCCAATAAGTCTAACATTGTAAAAAATATAAGTATAAAAATAAATAACGGAGAATTATGTACCGATCCACTGTCTGTGGCTTCAATTTTCAATGATTATTTTTTTATAGATGCTCCTCTTATGTTGATTGAGAATATTCCATTAACTAATAATAATTACCCCACTTGTAGCCAAAACCAACAGTACCCTTCTTTTTTTATGCAACCGTTTTTGCCTGACGAGTTGTTCATTTTATTAGAAAATAAATTAAAAAATAAAAATTCATCTGGACCGGATGACGTTCCAGTTTTCATCATAAAAAAATTTCTGACATCTATTGTAAAACCTCTTTGTTATTTAATTAATTTATCGTTTCAGACTGGAACATTTCCAGACTATCTGAAAATTGGAAAAGTTGTACCGATATTTAAAAAACACGATTGTCATAATGTGGAAAATTATAGGCCAGTGTCCGTTCCTTCGTATTTTTCCAAAATATTTGAGTATTGCTTTCATGACAGACTGTTGAAATTCCTCAACAGATACGATATTGTTACAGATAAACAACACGGGTTCTGTACAGGTAAATCAACTACTGCTTTATATTCATTTTATGAAAGGGTTATCGAATTTATGGAGGCAGGCGAGTGCCCGGTTGGGATCTTTTGCGATCTCAGCAGGGCATTCGACTGTGTCGATTATGAAAAATTATTACAAAAGCTAGATGGTCACGGTATAAGGAGGGGTGGCTTATGAGTGTATCTCTTCCTTTCTCAAAAATCGGTCACAATATGTAAGTCTTTCTTATTCCTCAGTTGGTACCGTTCAAAGAATAAATTCAGTATACAAGAAAGTAGGTATGGGTGTGCCACAGGGCTCACCACAATTAATACGCGCCAAAATGGAAACTTCCGATTGCCCTTGCACAAATATAATATATCACAAAATTCTCCCAACTATCTTGGTTTGAGGCTTTTCAATCATCTGCCAGAGAAACTAAAGCGAGTCAAGATATTAAAAACTTTTAAATATAAACTAAAGCGATTTTTAGTAGACAGGTGTATTTACTCTGCGAGTGGTTTCTGTCATTTTAGTTTAGGTAACATTGACTATTCCTATATATGTGTGTACATGTCTTAAGGGAAAATAGATATTATTATTATTATTATTATTATTATTATTATTATTATTAGCTTCAGCTAAAAATAAAGGAAACTAACCAATTAAAACACGTTTTTTTTGATAAGTAAATATTGTGACTTTCGAAAATAATAACTAGGTACTGACAATGAACCATATCTATTCGAATAAGTAAACACTAATAATTTGTAATTAATGAAAAAGTAAAATAAAAAAAAGTTGTCTTTGGTGGGATTTGAACCTGCAAAATTTCGCGGATCAGTTTGAAAGACGGCCGCTCAACCAACTAGTCCAACCGATGACACAACATAAATAAAGCACAGTCGCTAAAAGACTTATGTAAACTACATCTATTAACTTAAAACGAATTTTTATTGATATTTTAATTAAAAAAGCATTTCGCTTTAGTATTTTGGTAATCAGAAGTGTTTGACAGTCAGCACTATCGATTCCGTTAGAAATGTTTCTCATAGTGTGCACTGGGAATATAAAATTCAATGAAATGTAATAGCCCATGTTAATTGCCATTAGTGAAATGAAATGGGAAACCCGGTATATCAACACCATCACATTTATTGTACATACTAAAGTTATAAATAAATGCATATCCTCTAATGTCAAATAAGGAAAAGTCCAATAGCTGCCGTGTTTCAGAAAGTACTATAGCATCGAATTCATAATGCATTTGTAGGTACTAATAATATTTTGAGGAAATCTAGATTGTTTGGTAGGCTTCTTTTATTAATATGAAACATTTTATCTTTGAATTTGTGCTTTTTAATAAAGCAGATAAATCGGAGGGATCATTAACTAGTTTTGTATCAACTGCCTCAACATCAGTTTCAACACTACAACAATACGGAGCTTTAAAGCTACACCAGCCATTTCGGCCCACCGCAAAAATTAATATACCATCGTTTATTATACTTTTATTACAAATTTATTCCGCCAAAATTAATTTTATTACCCTTGCCGTAAATTAGTTATAAGGGAACAACCTAGGTCTAATTTAAACTTACACCAGCCACTGGTAACTTTTGAGATAAATCAGATATAGAGATGGTTCTTTCGCTAGAATTGCAGTATTTTGCCGAGATGTATTTTAATTTATTAGAAAAATTTGATAAATATTTAATATAAATATTTCTCATCCCGGGATGAAAACCAGCCCAACTTTAAAGTACGTGCAACCACCTACAATCAAAATTTATGTAAAACCTCTTACTACTTAAAGCGACCTCTACATTATAATTAATAAAATAACTTTATACTATATCTATATACTATATACTATATAATAACTATATGTACAGAGTGTCTCACCAGGAACAGCGTCGATCGATATCTGGGAAAATACTAATCCGAAATATATGAAAATTTGGCAACATGGTAAAGTCTCTAGGGCAAACGCAACCAAAGTATGTAGAACTCTCCAGCACTTCCGGTTATACCGGATGTCGATATGAATTTCGTTATTTTAACCCCTGTATATGGGACACCCTGTCTATTATTGCATTTTTTGGATGTTACGGAAAATTTTAGTGTTAATTTATGTGACATTATCTATAGCTAGGAGTTACGCATTTTCAGATATTAATATTTAAAGAAAAAAATTGATGTATGCTATGGTGTGCAAGACTGTCCGCAACTTTCTCCGGGAAAATGATATTAAGATCATTTTTTGTATTCTTTGAGAACTTAAGCGATGCTAAATTATGGTTTATCCATCTGTTCAAAAATATTATACCAAGTGTTCCATTTTGGCTGTTACATTTTGGAAATTTCCAACAGCCACAACTTTTTAAACTCGAATGCAAAACCCTATACTATTCCAGTCTATCGTGTGCACGTTGAAATTTTCTTTGAAACTATATAAGCATTATTATGGTTGTGATTATTAAGCGTCCATTTCTGTGGTGTGTTTTATGTTATGTTTTTATGTTTTATGTTTATTACCTTTGAGATATTTGCAAATTTCTACTATTCTGGGAGTTTTCATCATACCTATCTAGAATGTTATCAAATTTGCCATGGACATAAACATTTCAAAAACAATAAAATCAGTTTGGAATGTGTCAAATACATATTGTTGTGTGTTGTGTCTGTATAATTTACACTCGTTATAAATAATTACTATTGTAATTATACCGGTGCGTTTAAATTACTCAAACGAAAATTATTCAAATTTTCAGCCACGCTTTTGCAATGTGGCAACGTTACATACCTTGGCAGTGCTGGCGCATGAGTTCGCCCATTCGCACCCCCCAGACTGCATCTATCAAAGGCTTCCTTCCTATACAGGGGAGTTCAGCAACATTAGTAATAAAAAAAACTATAATTAAATAATATTAAGTATTATATTCGCAGTAAGATAATTGATGTATTAAGATAGATGTATTCGCAAAGATGTAATCAATAGTTTACACTTAATATTATATAATTATATGAACTATAAATCATTAAAAAAACAGCATGTCGGTGACATTTTTTTGCTGCAAATGTATTTATTATTGTATATTCCTTTAAAACACCAAACCACCAGAATCCAGTGTCGGGTCGAAATAAGGGGTCCAGATAAATAAATAATTTAAGAAAACCATGGCTGATCCATCTTTCTTGTCAGTCACATTTTTTGATTTTTTGCAGGAAATGCATTTACTAATGATTCCTTTTAAACACCAAACCACCAGAACCCAGTGTCGGGTCGAAATAAAGAGTCCAGATAATTAAATAATATAAAAAAACCGTGGCTGGTCCATCTTTCCTTGTCAGTCACATTTTTTGGAGAAAATATATTTATTATTGATTCCTTTAAAACACTGAACTACCAGAATCCAGTGTCGGGCCGAAATAAAGGGTCCAGATAATTAAAAAATATTTAAAAACCCGTGACTGCTCCATCTTTCGTCGTCAGTCACATTTTTGCAGGAAATGCATTTTATATCACTTAACACTGGATTAGCTTTTTAAAAACTTTTATTATTTACTAACAGTTTAATAACATAGATTATATAAAAGTAATGGTTAATAATAATGTAGTCGACTTGGTACTACGAGGTATAAATGACAAGTGTTCTTATTTGTGTCTTTCGGTAGTATTTATAAGGTATGGATGCCGACGCAAGCATAAGCATTCTAGGAACATGATGCCTTGTTTGCGTCTTAAAGAGAATGCTTCGTTTTCTGAGGAAGCTGTTATCGCTTTAGATAAGCAATATCAGATTACATGTTACTTGATACATTCAGAATGAATAGTATCATATTTTAGCATATAACAACTCCCCTTTTTTTTGAAAAGTTGGCGTTTTATGCCGACTTTTTAAGGTAGATCTTGCATCTCCCTTTCTTCTGTGTTTAGATGGGGTTTTCTTCGTAGAAGGGTGTTAATCCTTTTCAGCATCTCATTAGGGGTTGTTTCTTCAGATTTCTTACAGCATCTGTTCCTGCATTTCCAGATGACGTAGATGGTGACGAGACTGATCACGGTACCAATAGTTAAATATGTGACCAGGGAAATGTGTTTCGTCACGAATGGTTCATTTATTAATTGATCAAGGTCTCTAGAATATTGTTCGAGTTTATGATTGGCTATATCCAGATTTTCTATATTTAGGTGATCGAACTGGAGGGGTTCTAATTTGGGAAGTTGAAGTTTTTCGGGGATATTACTGCAACAGTCATATGGTATAACCACTGGATATGAATTATCTGTAACATTAAAGCTATTGCGGCCTTCTGCTTGCACCTTTGTTATACCGACAAATGCGTAGCAGTCTGATTGAAGTTTTAATATCGAATTTTTGTTAATCGTGGTGATTTTAGTGTCCATCAGATTACAGTTTCTAGTGATGTGGATGGGTTCAGAAACAATTATAAGCCATACGTTGTTTTGTAGTTTTTGGACGTTATAGCCCTGTCCATACACCAGGATACTTTCGCAGTTTTCGGGAACCTGCCTGAAATTCTTTAGCAACTGGGCTTCGCATATTGCGCTACTATCGATCGGATAGGCGTAGAGGTCTGAACATAACTTCTTACGAGCATTTAGTTGTTTACATGTGCTCAAATCTTTTACAGGTATGTACATTAATGAATCATCGTTACGCGCAATGAATCTTTGTGAAAATGATAAAACGTGGTATAGGCCAGTTCTATTGTCTAAAATTGGAATGGGATATAAATGATATAATGTCTAAAGTTGTTGTTCTACTAAAGGTATTCTTAGAACGAAAACGAGATCTGATTTTGATTGAAAGGCTTCTAATTCAATAATTTCCAAGTATGTGGGGATTTTTGAATATTTTATTGGAAGGGGTAAATTATTTTTACTAAATTTTGGGAAATTTTCTGAAGTGCGGTAATCAAATTTTCGGGCGTAATGATTGAGGAATGTATTATCTTCAAACGGGCGAAGGTTATCGAATTTAAAATGTCATCAAGATTACTCTGAAGGTACAAATAACTTTCGGTTAATTTTTCGCATATTTCAACGAATCTTAATTTGGCCTGAACTAATGCGACTCTATCATTTAATTTGTGTAAGGAATTTTGAATCTTTTTCATGTCCTCATTAAAGGTTTCCTGGTTAATTTGCAAATTTTGAATTGTTTCGTTAAACGTTTTTATCACGGTAGAGGTGACAGATATTTGATTTTTTAGGAGGTTTTCCATTTGGTGTTGATCATTATTTAATTTATTGATACTATCCGTAAAGAATTGACCATCTTCGGCGTCTAGGTTACCGGTAATTGATTTGAATATACTACCTAAGCCGTTTAGTATTCCGCATTTAAAACGTTTGGTGTTAATGAACACTTCATCGAATTTTATTTTAAGGGAATTTGATATTTGATTTAAAAGAGTTATGTGGGTTCTAACTTTAACTAGAAATTCTTTTGTTTCGCGCGTGTCGACGGCGAATATGTTAGTGATTGATTTTAGTATTTTATTGTTGTTGTTGAAAGCTTCTTCAAGGCTTGATAGATTCTTATGGACAAGTAGAGTCCATTTATCATTGAAAATTACTATCCTTGTTTCGTCATGGTAATAGATCCCGACAGTATTATTGATAGGTGTTATCTGGTACTGGCCTACTGCTGCTCCGATCAGCAGGATGAATCTGTAAAGTAATTAGGTTTCAAAATATGGTTTTAACCTATCAAAGTTGACTTTAGTTTTTTGTTTAGTTTTTGGGTTAAGAAGAGTGGCTGAATTTTTTTGGAGTTCCACAATCTCAAATGGGCCATTGAATTTGTTGCGTAATTTATCGGTGATTTGTGATTCTTTTAAATATACCTTTTGACCGATCTGATATTCGGGGATTTCTCTTGAAACATGGGCATCGAATCGAGTTTTTGGTTTCTGTTTTTGTATTTCCGTTCTCGTGCGCGCTACTTTATAATAATAAGAGAGGCGGTTATTTAGGTCTCTAACGTATTTCGTGACTAATTCTTTTTGATTATACAATGTCTCTGGAGGTCTACTGGACGTATGTCCGAAAACCAGCTCATATGGGGTAAATCCATGAGTTTTATTTGCAAAATTATTATAGCATATTACTGCGTAGGGTAATATATTAAATGGGTGTTCATCAGGATGATCTGTCATGTGTATTCGGATCATTTCTAATAAGGTAGAGTGAAACCTTTCTAAGGAACCGTTCGATTGGGGATGTCCCACGCTCGAGTATGTTAATTTAATATCGTAGAGATTGCATAAATCTCTTAAGAGAGCATTATCGAACTCTCGGCCATAATCGCAATGTATTCGGAGAGGCGTTCCGAAGTGTTGGAAATAAACGAGCAAGGTGTTTGCGACCGATTTTGCCGATTTGTCATTAATTGGGTATGCTTGACTAAATTTCGTGAGTTCATCTCGTATCGTAAGGGCATGATTTTTTGTGGGGACTTCTAGTATATCAATATTTATGCGTTCGAAAGGGGACCTCGGGGTTTCTGTGATTACTAGGGGCGTGTCTAGATTTTTACGACATGTTTTTGTTTTCTGACATGTTTCGCATTTTTTTATATAGTCGTCAACATCCTTCGTCAAACCTTTCCAATTATATTTTTCCCTAATGCGGCGGATAGTTTCATTTATTCCGCGATGGATATGAGCTTTACCGGCGTGATACTGATCAATAATAATTGGAATTTGATCATCACTAGGTGTTTTTGTAATATCTTGACATATTTTTAGTTTCACGTCTTTTTCTGATAGGAGAAATGACAAAATTTCGAGGATAGGTCGGTCAATGTTATTTTCAATACAATATGTTTCAGAGTCTTTAAACTCTTCACGGCCATTATATAGCGCAGCAAATAGATTTTGAATCACTGAATCGGGGTCATATGGTAGGGCAACAATAAAATAGTTTCTATTTCGCACCGACTTCCTGGATAATTTATTTAATTGTAAATTCCGAAAGTCTGCGTTGTCTTCGAACAATGAAAATCCTTTTCCATTGTTCAATGAAAAATTTTGTAATGAAAATCCTTGAGATTGTTTTGTTGTAGAAAGGTTACAATATTTTTGTTGGTCTTGTCTAAAAGTTGTCCGTTTGAGAATTCAATTTTGGAGTAATCTATTAGTGACGTTGTTTTGTATACGTTCGTGAATGTTTCAAATTCTTTTAATATGTCTTCTTTTTCGTTTGTTTCTATTGTGTCACTTTGATTGTCAGAGTCAGGTTCATTTGAGGTAGAGGGATTTTGGATGGGGTACGTTGATAATTTTGATTTTGCCTGAAAGTTGGAATTGTCTTGGAGGTGAGTTATTTTTATGCGGGAAAGAGCATCTGCATTTTTGTTAATACGCCCGAGTTTATACTCTATCTCGTACTCGTACAGCGTGCTAGGCGGCTTCCCGGATCTTTTATTGAGAACAGCCACGTGAGGGGTCTGTGGTCTGTTATTAGCTTGAACTTTCGTCAGAATATTATGTAGGGGCGGAAGTGTTTTACGGCCCAGACAATGGCTAAAATTTCACGTTCTATAGTTGAATATTTGGTTTCGGCCTTGCAGAGTGTCCTTGATGCATAGGCTATTGGTAGATCTTTACCAACGGGGCCTTGTGAAAGTACGGCGCCGATAGCGAAAGCGCTTGCATCAGTGGTCAGTAGAAAGATATCGTCGAAATTCGGGTAGATAAGGACTGGGGACGAAATAAGTGCTTGTTTTAATTCCTCGAGGGATTTTTCGCATTCGGAATCGAAAACAAAGGGGACGTCTTTTTGTAATAGTTTGGTAAGGGGTTTAGATAATTTGGCAAAGTTACTGATAAATCTTCGATAATAGCCCGCGAGACCGAGAAATGATTTTATCTCTTTTTGATTAGTAGGTTGGGGAAAATTAGTAGGCAGGCAGGGTTCGGTTTGACTCCTTCTTTAGTGATAAGATGGCCTAGGTACGCGACCTCTTTGCGAAGAAACTCGCACTTATCTGACTGAATCTTTAGATTGGCATTTCGAAGGCGTTTAAACACTTCTGTGAGACGAGAGATATGTTCATGGACGGTGGGAGAATATATGATGATGTCATCCATATATACCAGGCATCGCTCGTTCTGGATACCCAAAAGTATATTGTCCATTACCCTTTGGAACGTGGAAGGAGCGTTTTTAAGCTTAAAAGGCATACGAACAAACTCGTAATGTCCGTTATCCACGCTGAAGGCGCTTTTCGGAATATCGTTTGGGTTTATCTCGATCTGGTGGAATCCAGAAGCAAGGTCCAATGTAGTAAAATACTGGCATTTACCTAGCTGATCTAAAAGGTCAAAGATGTTAGGTAAGGGATACTTGTCTCCTACAGTTAACTCACTGAGTTTTCTATAGTCCACAACTACACGCCATTTCTGCTTACCTGAAGCATCTAGTTTTTTGGGTACGAAGCATACCGGAGAGGACCAGGGCGAATTTGAGGGACGAATGATGTTTTGATCTAGCATTTTGGATACTTGCGTTTTAACTTCCTCTTTATGTATTTGAGGATATCGATACGATTTCGTGAATATTGGTTTCGCGTCGTTGGTGTCTATTGCATGCTTAATTTCGTTAGTGAAGGTTAATTGGTCACCTTCAAGATAAAAGATATCAGAAAATCCTAAACAAAGTCGAGTTATTACCTCACTTTCTTCTTCGTTTAGGTGATTTAGACGGAGTTGATTTATTATTTCCTCGTGTCTATTTGCATAAGTTTGAAAATCTATTTCATGAGTATTATCTATTGAAAAGGTTTTGGATAGGTTCTAGCTTTATGTCTGGGAAATTAATAGTTTTAGGCATTGCGTTTACATTTATGATGGAAGTAAGAAATTCGCCTTTGTCGTTTATTTGAACTATCGCGTTAGGAAGTCTTACTTTATCAATTTCCGTAGCTAGCAGTATAGCTTCGGTGTTAATCAAATGGCATTTAAGTTTCGAAATTTGTTCTGTACGTGGTTCGATTGAGATTGTATTTGAAATGCTGCGAGCAGTATCGCGCGTGGTTAAATCTGATTAGTTTTGTACGTCTTCGGTGAAAGTTTGATCCGTAACCTTGTGAATGGGAATAGTTTTGAAACTGGTTATAAGTTGTCTATTTTTTATGTCTATTATGCAGTTGTAGTGTTCCAGAAAATCGGAAGAATGCATTTACTAATGATTCCTTCAAAACACCAAACCCCCAAAACCCACTGTCGGGCCGGAATAAAGGGTCCAGATAATTAAAAAATATAAAAAAACTGCGGCTGGCCATCTTTCCTTGTCAATCACATTTTTTGCAAGAAATGCATTTACTAATGATTCCTTTAAAACACCAAACCACCAGAACCCAGTGTCGGGCCGAAATAAAGGGTCCAAATAATTAAAAAATATAAAAAACCGTGGCTGGTCCATCTTTCCTTGCCAGTTTCGCGCTTTTGGCTAAATCTATTTATAAATCAGATCAAGCGCAAAGAATATCATAATGTAGCATTTCAGAATGTACGGGTAGTCTGTCAATATTTAAATGTGTTAATTACATTTATATAATCGGCATAAATCGCATTGTTCTCTCTGTAGTTTAATGCAGGTTTCGTGAAAATACCTCTTATAGACTTGGCATTACTCGATTACATCGCCGCTTTCGGTTTGTAACTCAAAGTCGCATAAAAGACACTTTCGTGTCATATCATCCGACATCGACAGTAGCATTTTTCTAATTTTGTTTCTAAATTGATCCATGCATTGAAGTTGTGTAAGTGGTTCTTCACATAAATATTGAAATAAAGAAAATATATTATGAATACCCCGCAGTTGTACGTATCATTTTGTTGTAGATGGTTGAGGATATTTGAGATCCACCCTGCTATTGGTATATTATTATCCGTGGATTTATTGTATAATTCTATAAATGATACGAATATGGTCTTCTTTTCTTATGTTTTTTGTACAATACTTTTATATGGGTCGGTATATATATATATATACATATAAGTTTGGGTTTTTATGTCCGCAATTGCCAGACACCAATAATGATTTCTGCCTATAGAAAGTGACATTACCAGTGTTTTGCTTCCTGAAATTTGTGGTAAGTCGTAAAAGAAATCCTTGTGCAGTTGGTTAGATTGAAAATAGCAAAGGTTTTATCTGACGTGTGTAGAACATAGTTTGCTGTAGCGTGCCTTTCAATCAGACAATAGAGACATACATTTTCAACAACATCCAAGAGGCACTGTCGCGCGTTTAGAGTTTCAAGGCCTTCATATGTTAACTCTGGCCAAGTAGCTTTTTGAAAATACCTCACAACGTAATTTTGCTTTAGTTTTTTATATTAATTATCTGAACTGACGAGGCTATTCGGATAGAAACGTAACATTGCTATTTGTTCTAGGTTATTTATGCTGTTTGCCATATATTCACTGTTATCCGTAAATGCCTTCAACCAATTACGCTTCGTGATCTTTTTTTAGGGTGACTAGGTTCTACTATTTCCGGCAATAAATAAAACATATAGAAATGCTCTAGTTTTTAAATTATTTTCAGTCATCATCCCGATGGATCTTGGTAACATGTAGTCCGTTGAAGGTACATACTGCCAGGTCGCACCAGTGCCTTTTAGATATGTGAAATAGACCCTGAATATGGTAAAAATATTTATAGTTTTGTATAAGACATCCATTCTCATCGAGAAATGAAGCCTGCAGAGGGCTGTCGTTTCTAACACTATAGGGACATTTTATTTCTAGCAGCCCATCAGAACCAACTGGACCATCTGGAGAGCATGCTAAGAACAATTTCTCATCGTCCACGTGTAGACCACAAATAGTCAGATTTAAATACGAATGTTTTTTTATATCATTGAAATCCCACCTTTTCATATTTAATCCCATGTAAAACGGGTGGCACGAGGAGTGGGTCAGCATAAATCATTTTTTTGACATAAATAGTTTTTGCATCATCTTTTATTAATTTGCAAATATCATCGAATACAGACGATGTCAATCGTTTCCTCCTCTCTACGCGCCAAAGTTGGTTTGACCTTTGGCCCCTTGTTTGAGTTTCTATACAATTCTGCGCCTCTTTGTCAAGTTTAAGGTCTTCAAGAAATAGTTCGCATTTGTCTGACAAAGTTTTTCCAGCGACCTTTAATTGAGAGGAGTCTTTTCTTTTCTGAATTCGGATTTGGAATTGTTTAAGATAGGTAAGTCAAAATTATTTTATGTAAATTTTCGTTTCTTATCCCATTCCTCGCAATATTCTAATTCACCCGTATTCTTTGCAATTATTTGTGATATGCTAGAGTCTGTTCGTTTTCAGGACGTCCAGCTCTCCTTTGGCATCGCCAACATTACCTCTTTATAGTGGAATAATACTCTCTTTCGAATTAATCTAACCGACCTGCTACATTTTTAGAGAATGTCTGTCTTGGTTATTGAATTTTTTACTAGGAAAAACCAATTCTCTACAGGGGCATTGCTAACTCTATTTTCTGACTCATTCAAGGTCAATTCTGACCATAACGGAAGGTAAGGAATATATATTTTTATAATAACATCAAAAAAGTTCTTATTATAATAGCAGTTCTTCTCACATCCTGATTGATTTTCCTTAATACGCTCTTCCAGCTCGTCTTCAATAGATTTAAAATGTCTGTAAAATAAAATTTTTTCATATTATTGCACCTACTGATATTATATTGCTGTCAACTGATGAAAGTTATATTGCCTCTTCTGTTACTATTTTATTAGAGGTACAACATATGCTTAACAATTTTTCAAGAGATTCATCCACATGAACACTTTGCTTTTCTGATAGCAAAACGATTTCTAGGTGAACGAACCATTTTTCAGTTGAATTCATTTCTCTTAAGTCTATGCAAGACGCAATGGTCTCTTTCAGGAAACGTTGGTTTTCTTCATTGGACTCGTTAAGTGCAATGTCCTTTGCAACCATTTTAAAGAAATGGGAACAGCATAAGTTTACTATTGTGATGTGTGCAATGTTGGCGCCTCTATGTTGCGTATTCAAACATCAAATTTAAATACTGGGTCTATGTTAGACTATTAAAAAAATTGAGAGTAGCATTGATCAGGTCAAAACTGAAGTCACTCACCACTATCCTGAATATTGGCGATTTTTTTATGGCGCAGAGAAAACCCTTTAAATTTGCACAACCAAATTCCAATCGAAATGGCGTCGTGCTGACAGTTGTACGTTTCAAATATCGGGCATATTCTTCTATTAGACTTGGTCACAATATCTCCTGGGTAATAAAATATTCGTTTTTTACATACTGTGGTCTGCGAATTACCGAACCCATCGCATCTAGATGTAATGTTGTAACGTTTCCGGTTTTTAAGGGAATTTTTAACTGTTCTATACTATAAATATATACATGAAATGATTGGCCTACCGATTGAATATATTCCTGATTTTGCCTTTGCATTAAGCACATATCATACATATATCCTTTATGTCGGTCGTTGTGGCCTAAGACTTCTGATCTATCTTTACGGAGGACGGAATCAGATTTTATGCCTTGCAAATTTCCGACTTGTAGCAGTTCTGATGAGGATTCCTTAACTCTCCTATCCCTTGATTTTGATGCTTTCACCAGTTTCAATTGCGATTTGGAGATTGTACGGTCATCGCCTTTTAAATACCTAATGGTTGATACTAAATGGTTTTAATTTAATGACGATGTATATACCGACACCACATGGTATGTGTCTTGAATAAGAAAATTTTTCAGATATAACAGGAAAACGTTACATTTTTTGTGAGCACAGTAGCCATATATTTTCAGACAGTCAGTTTTGGCAAGGTAACGTTTTCCCTTCACATTTAGGATGCAAATGTCTATTATTCTAAACTTCACGCTTAATGCGTAAATCCAGCGGCCATACACAACACCATATATATTTCATTACATTTTTCAGTGGTAATTTCAAATTTATCCAAATAAATTTTGCATTGCTGATACGATGGCCGATTTAACTTTGAATCTCTTCTGTTTACAGAATTATGAGACAATAGTTCGTCGCATGTGATTTCTTTTCCATTTGTCTTATTGGCTGCGGCACTTCCTCAAAACTTGATGGCACATTTTTAACTCGCTCATAATTTCCACAACTGCCCAAGTTAGTCGAAACCCTGTCGTTATGCCTGATGGTACTGAATATTTCAGTGCTACCTTCATCTTCAGAAGTCACGTCGGATTTCCTACTTAGTTTTTAAATTACTGTCGGAAATAAATTTTGCCGCTGTCACTATGATGTCTGATAAAATTATTATTTTATCACAATTTTCTTTTCCACTTCCTGATTGCAGGATTTCCTCGAAACTTGACGAATTTCTTGTAGACAATTTTATACAAAATTTCTGCGATATTTTTCTAAATAAAGAATTCCAGCACGCGAGCGACTTTAACAGTTCATACTGTATACCCTTACTTAAGACGCAATTAACAATATCTTGTGAGAGATTTGACAGTCGCTCCTCTTTAATCTCGATATTTTTCAGCAACTTCGATAAGCCTCCTACATCTCTTCTAATAGTCACGACTATTTTTTTTTAAGAGAGCGGTGGAAATACCTTCATAAAGGCATCCAGCAGGGTCCGCACTGCCGGATAGTGTGGGATTACCAGATTCGCAACGGGGCCACTCACAGATGAGCCCGCCGGGAAACCAGCGACCTCACTAAAAAACCACCTCCCTTTCCCACGCAGAACATCAAACCGGGACCGCTTTCGCATTACTTCAGCCTGAGTCTTGTTTCCTGCTATTGATAGCTCTACCGTTCTGGCTTGCGTTGCCTCTCTGTTCTTTCTTTTCTCTTCAGTCTGTCAAGTAGCCGTCATCCCTCTTTGTTCGTAGCAGCCTCTGCACGTAGGCAGCCACTCTGTTCCACCAGTTCTCGTTGTCAAGCATCAACTCGACGATGCTCCGCGGAGTGATTTGACCGATCAGCGTCTCCAGGAGTCTTCTTTCGTCGATCCATCGACTGCATACGAAAAACGTATGCTCTGCGTCGTCCCGTTCATGTCCGCAGTATTTGAACTACGGTGTCCTGACCTTGCCGATTTTCCACAAATAATGTGGAAAGTAACCGTGCCCGCTAAGGAACTGGGTCAAGTAGAAATGCACCTCTCCGAATTTCCTATCCATCCAGGGTCTGACCCTCCGGATGAGCAGGTGCGTCCACCTACCTCTTGGATCGGTCGTCCATCTTCCCTGTCATTCCGTCAGGGTTCGAGTTCTCTCTTCTTTTACTGCCCGTTCTCTGCCCACTTCCACGCTGGCGTCGTATATTCGCTTCCGTTCGATAGCGAGCAGGTCGATGGGTGGTACACCCGCTCTCACCAAGATTGCGGCTTCGAAGACTGTACGATAAGAGCACGCGATCCGTAGTGCTCCCCTTCGCTGCACGGTGCTCATACGCTTTCTGTATTTCTTCACTCTCATAGCGTCGGCCCAGATCTCTGCCCCGTAGAGCAAGATCGAATGCGTCGTCGCCATCAACAGTCTGCGCTGGCTTGGCCTCGGGCCGCCCACGTTCGCCATGAGTCCGCTCAGTGCAGCGGTTTTCATCACGGCTCGGTCAGCTCTGTATGTGTGGCCAATAGGTGAGCTTCGTATCCAAGATCGCTCCCAGATACTTCGCCGATGCCTTCGTCTGAACCCGTTCTGTACCGATTACCATGGGTACGATCTTGGGAATTCTCTTCCTCGTGAGCAACACGATCTCGGTCTTTGCTAGGGCCAGTTGCAGCCCATGTTGGCTCATCCAGTTGTTGACTCGCCTCATTACTTGGTCGAGTTTCAGTTGTGACATTTCCGTGTTTCAGGAAACAATAACCGCTGCGACGTCGTTCGCGTACCCGACGAGGAAAGCGTCTCGGGGCATGTCCGACTGTTATAGTCCGACTACTTAATAGTCACGACTATTAGGTAGCATAAATTTCAAGTTATTTCTCCAAATACATATTTTGATACATTTTTTATTAATTCGTGGCTGGCCGTTAATTTCCTTGTATCAGCGAACATCTCTAAATTATTAAAATATATTGCTAAAAGCTTCACGTTGACTTTAGATATATCTACCATTTTAAATTGTATAAGTGCCTATGTACTTATATAAAAAATAATGGGAAACACTTTTCAGTTCTTCAGAAATAAAAATAACGGTGTGTCGGACACAGGGTCCTGTTCTTGCACAGAAAATGAAAACGAAAATTAAATTGTATATATTACAAAGCACATAGTAATTATTTATACTTAACTAAAATTTTCGTCGGCGGGTATGTACAAAAATGCAATACTTACTATTTAAATAAATAATCAACTTAATGGAAGACCATACCTACTCTCGAAAAAAACTCCGAGAAGAGCACAAATTTTAAAACTAACTAAAACAATAAACAACTTCCAATAGAAATGCCTACCTATCTCAAACAAAAACTCAAAGAAATGTATTCAACACCACTTTCATAAATTAAGAAAATAATCTGAGGTCAAGCGACCAATGATTGAACAAATAAGACATATTACTACTTTGAAATTAGATAACAACTACTAGGATTATAGTGAATTCAAATCTTTTAATATAGTTAGTAAGATCAATTATTTTTCATTTTTAAATAACCATAAAAAACAGAATAAGTTTATTTTAGTATTTATTTTTTAATTAGTTTTGATGGAAGTGCCAAATCAACATGCGTGCCCAGTTGATGAACAAAGATAGACCAGTGAACGAACATGGTGTTTATTTCATATAAAAAGCAACAAAATATGTAACGCCTACAAAACACCTAAAGTATAAAAACAGCTAGGTATAAGTTACATTTCAGAACCCAACCTGGATATTTTATCCGGATTAAAATCCGAGGTGGGTTCTGAAATTTTCATAACAATTTGAATTTTGCTGTACCAAATTTGGTCAGGAATATCTGGCCACCTCCACTGTTTCTTTACTTTTTGCATTACGCTTACTTCGTAGTCTTCACCTTCAACGTTTTTTACAATACCTGGGTAATTCCTATTCTGGTACTTCTGGTACTTCATACGTAGCTTCCTACAGTTATTGTTTCTACTGGAAACTCCTCATTTTCATTCTCTTGAAAAATTGTTTTTTGTGTTCTACATATTTTTTTGCTTCTTGCCCCTTTTTCTCATTTTCTTTGTTTTCTTCTTCTTTTCGCTTTACGTATTTTTCCGCCCCACCTTTCTCTAATTTCCTCATTTCAATAGTACCCTCAGTTTCATCTAATGAGTCTAGTGACTCCTCATTTTCTTCCACAAGAAAACTTTTTCTTTTTCGTTGTTTTGGCCTTTGCTGATCCCTCTTCCTTCTTCCCCTTATTTTTATTTTGTTTCTTTTTTTTTTCTTTTTCTAGTTTTTTCTTTCTTATATTATCCTCTTTTTCGTCTTTTTTTCTCTGTTGCTCATTATGAAACTCGATCCATTTTTTTGAAGTAATTGCATATGACATCAGCGTACGGGAACGACTAGACTTTGTTTTTGTCGATTCTTCCGGTTTAGGCCAGTGTAAATGTTTTATCCAACTGTCCTCAGATTTTGCATCATTTTGGTTTGTTTCTATTAAAATATTCGAAATACCATGGATCCTCTTCTCGTTATCATTATTATTATTTTTGTGTATATCTCCAATAATATTATAGACATTTTCAAGTATTAGATCAATAAGTTTTTCACAGTCTAATTTATTTTTTTTGATACTTCGCTTAATACATTGCTATCAGATTTAAGTGTTGTTTCGTTCAAGCAGCCATCAGCGAAACTATTATTTGGTATCATTTCTAAATTACCAGTGACAGTTTCAAGCTCAGAAACTATATCATTGTCTTCGTAAAAAGGTGGGTACAACATACCATCTATTTCCATAGGAAGATCATTCAAAAACGATTCAGTAATAATAATATTTTAGGTGCTTGTCTTTTGTAAGAAAATAGAACGTTCGATATTGTTTTGGTCGGTTACACTAAGTCTACAGTGCTTCCAAAAATCCTAAATACTGTTTACTTTATAGTTTGCATTTTCTTCATTCAACCTTTTTTCAAAAACAGTAATTTTATCTTTCGTCAAAAATTTCTCTAAAACCTTCAAGCAGGATTTATAATCATTGTCATGTACTAAACGTTACATGAACCCTCAACAAAGGTAGAAGCAGAAATGAGCTTACGCGCCAATATTCTTGGCTATAATTGTGACCTCGGATGGTACAGGGCCGAGCGAGATCACCGCTCTTTACCCATACCATCGCTGTAGGCCGGGACGCCTCGTAGAGCTTAACCTGGCGCTTCGCGTATCCCACCAATAATTGGCGACGGGCGGGGCTAACGTGAGGCCTTCTAATGTCCTGTCAGGGTCTGCTGGCAAGACCCTATTCTTTTTTCTTTCTGGCGCTTTTCTTTCTTCTTTGTTTTTCGCCAGCATCTAACCCACCGGGGGTAGTCAGGTTTTGGGATTTTGTCGGGTTATAGGTTAGGTAGGAATTGCTATGTAGCATAGGGAGTACCGACTTGATGACCCCGAAGGCTCAAGGTCGGTACGAGGGTATGATAAGGTATTTGCGGTGAGAGTTCGCCCGGGCCTGGCGCGCTACCGTGTATGAGTCCACGGAGCTGTCAAGCCGCAGGCCTCTCGTTACCCGCGAGTCGTGGGAGTTTGTTTATTGTCTCTTCTGTGCTGCGTGGCTGCCTAGCTGAAACATAAATTTTTATTAGCATATACTTACCCGAGATGGGAGTTGCCGAAGAGTGTTCCCATTACTGCGAACATCTTCTGCATCTGCTCCATCATCTTGGTCATCTTCGCAAAGTCCAGGCCCTGCATTGGTGTTGGTGGCGGGGGTGCCGCCGTCTTTGCCTTTGCCGCCTCTGCAAATGTCTTGTGGCTTTTGGGCTTGGGGAACCTCGGGCATCCCCTATAACTGGCCGGGTGGTCCCCTCCGCAGTTGGCGCACTTTGCCGGCTCCTCCCTGGACTTCTCGCACGTTGTTGTGGGGTGGTCTTGGCCGCACTTCACGCACTTCGGGGCCGCCGTGCAGTTGGACTGCCCGTGGCCGAAACGCTGGCAGCGGTGGCACTGCGTCGCTCCCGTGGGTCTTCTCTGGGCCTATGCTCTAACCACCAGGTAACAACATCTCCTGATGTTAAGGATGCCTGTCTCCGCCGTTGGTACTTGGATCAGTACCAGGGGCATCTCTTTCTTCGTTCGCCTGGAGATCATCCTGCTGAGGGATATAGGATTATACCCCTGGGTATTCAGGTCCTCCTCTATGTCTGTCAGAGGGACTTCTATGGGCAGTCCTCTTAGAACCACCCTCTGGTTTCTCTCCTCCGCCAGGGTGAATGTGTGATACCCTTGGTTGGTATCACGAACGTAAGCGAGTTACTGCCACCCCGTCGCTCGTTAGCTTCGCCTTGATGTAGCGGATCTGCTTGGCTTGGATCTCTTTCGAGACCCTGGTCCAGCTTTCGGCTTCACGGAGGATTACCGGTGGGATCCTGCTTTTGGCGGTGGCGGTGGGGATAGCCTGTGCGGTGGCAGGGGTGGTCGGCTTCTTCTTGGGCTGACTCGTTGACTTGTCTGAGTCTGAACCTGAAACAGAAAGCGGTCTTTTTGTCTTTCTACTTACCCGGGGCCCTACGACTTGCCACTCCTCCTCGGAGGCCGAGGGGGAGGTGGAAGCCGCCGCTGTTGCGTCGGTGGTTGGCGCCGGAGCCTCCGTCTCCATTGCCTCGATACTTTGCGTCCTCGCTAATTTCTCTTCAACTGCTGCCAGTATCTCTTCCCATTTCTGGTTTAGCCTGGCAAGTTCCTGGTCGAATCCCTTGCACAGATCTTGGTCTTCTTTAATATTATCGTCAAGTTCTTTTTGCAGGCCCATCACCGATTCTTTCAACCTCACGTTCTCCTCTCTCAGCATTTCCACCTCCGTCGGCTCTTTACCGCTTGTCCTCGCAGGGTTTTTCACCACTCCTGTGGTGCTATCTATGCTTAAGTCGTCGTCTTCGCTATCATCGTAGTCGTCGTATATCAACTCGTCGACCTTGGGGCGTGCGGCCAGCTGCCTCTGCAGATTTTGCGCGAACTCTCTGCGCAGCTGGCTTATGCCAGCGTCGTGTTTTCGCTGCTCGCTGATCAGCGCTTTCTTCCTAGCCTTTTCGGCATCGCTGCCGGAACTGCTACTTTGCCTTGAAGAAGGCATATTGTTGTTGAATTCGTCTATTTCTAAACAAATTCTGTGGGGCTTCCACTTCGCTGTGTTCGTACTAATGCACAATTTCGCTTGTTTCGTTCGCTACCTTTGTGTTACCACTTCGGATGCTCGATCGGAACTGATGAAATAATGAGCTTAACGCGCGCCATTATTCTTGGCTGTGAACGTGACCTTGTATGATTCGGGGTCGAGTGGGACTATCACTCTTTGCCCTCCTCATCTCTGTAGGCCTGGACGACCTCGTAGAGGTGGACCCCATCCCTCACCAACCCCGATCACAAGAGTGATAGGTGTGGGCGATTTGTGGGATCTCCTCCTGTCCTGGCTCTACCCTGCCGGCCGGGTAGGATCTTCTGGCGCTCTTCTGTCTTGATGTTCTTTCTTCGCCGGCATGTTACCCCCGGGGGTGGTCTGTCATGGGCGGGGACGGCAATTGCCGCTCCCGCCCTGGGATTTGTAGTTAGGTGGGGTCAGGATTGGCATTGTAGCCTAAGGATGCACCTCTAAGGGACCAAATGGCCCATTAGTGGGTGTCGGGAAGGGAAGTGGATATCGAAGTGTACCCGCGACCGCAGTCGGCGGCCGCGACTTCGAGGGAGGTCTGTGGGTCGTCGATGTCTCTTCGTAGTCTCCTACTCTTGCTCCAGGTGGAATCTGAAAATGTTACCTTATACCTTATCCTGGGTCCAAGAGTTGGAACCTTGGCCGCTTGTACTTAGCTGCCACGTCGGGTGCATAATCCACGGCTCTCCGGATTAGTGGGTTGCTATGCGTCTCGGCTCGTGCAAAGGTTTTCTCACCTCGTCTTCTGAGGACCTCCAGGACTGGGACATACTCTAAGTCCCGGTATAGGTCGGCGTTGCGCAAGTAGTAAGGGGCGCCCGTAGCGACCCTCAGGGCGATGTTTTCCACTGCCTGCAGTCTTCGAATGTGCGTCTTCGCCGCGTAGGCCCACGCTGTCGCCGCGTATGTCATCTGGGGTTGAATGATGGTCTTGATGAGGGTTTTCTTGTTCCTCAGGCTGAGCCCGCTGGTGGAACAGAGCATTGGATACAGCATCCCCCTGACCAGTCGTGCTTTTTGCACGACGTTCTCGATATGGATTTTCCACGTGAGTCCTCTGTCCAGGGTTACACCTAGATATCGGGCTGTGTCTCTCCATTCGATGTTTTCCCCGTGCAAGATGACATGTCCTTGCGGCTTTTGACCAGACCTGCGGGAAAAAAGAATGGCGTTAGATTTGTCCGGGTTAATAGCCACCTTCCATCTGTTGCACCAGTTCTCAAGAAGGAGCACTGCCTCTTGGAGGTACCTCGTAACCATCCTGGCCTGAAAAGACCGTGCAATGATGGCCGTATCGTCTGCGTACAGAGCTACCGAGGTACGGTGCGTCCTAGGCAGGTCCGACGTGAAAATGTTGAACAGCTGGGGTGACAGGACAGTGCCCTGGGGTACTCCTGCTTCCATGGGGCGGATTGTTGAAAGTTCTCCATCTACCCTCGTCCTCAGTTGCCTCCCGCGTAGGTACGAACCGACCAGTTTTACCATCGCTACAGGGTAGCCTGCGTCGATCATCTTGACAAGCAGGCCGTCGTGCCATACCCTGTCGAAGGCCTTGGCCACATCTAGGAGGACAGCGCCGGTGACGAGTCTGTTGTTGAACCCCTCGGTGATATGTTCCACCAGCCTCAGGATTTGAAGTTCAGCGGAATGCCCTTCTCTGTAAGCGAACTGCTCATCCGGGATAGCGTGCAGTTCCTCGGTGATCTCCAGCAGTCGCTCCTTTATTACCCTTTCCACCACTTTGCTCGCCGCTGGTAGTAGGCTGATCGGTCGGTAGCTAGAAGGGAAAGTTAGATTCTTACCTGGCTTGGGTATCAGTACTACGTGTGCAGTTTTCCATCTGCTAGGGAAAAAGCGGAACCTCAGAATTGCATTCGTGATATTCACTAATGCTGCTACTCCCTTGCGAGGTAGCTTCCGAAGAACCAGGTTCCCTATCTCGTCGCATCCCGGTGCTTTTCGGATTTTCAGTCTCCTTAGGATGGTTTTCATCTCCTCTGGGTCGGTCGGGCGAAACTGCGTATCGTCGGGCATTCGCCCTATCCGTCGAGCTCGTCTACTTACCTCGTCTGTAAATTCCTCGTCTTCGTCCGGCAAATTGTTTTCCGCACACTGGAGTTCCAGGCTGTCGGCGAATGCCTCTGCCTTTTCCTGCCTCGTGTACACGAGTCCCCTTTCACCGTGGATCGGAGGTATCTTTCGGCGATGTGTTCTGAGCGTTCTCTGGGTGTTCCATAGACTTCTATCCTCGGTGTTCAGCGACTCGAGATATCTCTGCCATCTAGCCTGGTGATGCTCGTGCAATGCGGCTTTGACTCTTCGGTTAAGCTGGTTTAATGCCAGCTTGTCCTGCGGGAGTCTCGTCCGCTGAGCGTGCTTCTTGGCTCTGCGTCTGTCCCCTATCAGCTCCATAACCTGTAAAGGAAGTTCACCCGTAGGATTAAGTGCATATCTTACCTGTCTCTCCGTAGTGCTGGCCGCCAGAGCTGCGCGGATATCATTCTCAAGGCTCACGACGGTGGCTTCGATGTCCTCCTCCGTGTCGATGACTCGAAAGGGTACGCAGATCCTCTGCATCTCTGCTCGGAACTGCTCCCAGTCTGTGCGCCTCTTAGTGAAGGTGGTCTCGGTGGGCTGATGTCCACCTAGGCGTAGGAGGATGGGGCTGTGATCTGTAGATCCCTCGTGCAATGTCTCTACTTCAGCCACCATCGGTATTGCCTTGAGTAAAGCGATATCCAGCACGTCTGGTGCTCCCGCGTGTCCGTGGTGTGTAGGTTCCTCTGGTCCCCATACTGCTACATCGCCATTCGCCTCCAAGTAGCCCAGTAAGACCCGTCCTCTAGCGTTGGTTGTACCGCTGTTCCACGTCGGGGACTTGGCATTGAAGTCGCCCATTGCTACCACTTGGGGGTTGACCGCTAGGGCCGCCTCTAGCTCCTGCGCCAGGAGCGGGAGATTTGGTGGCTGGTAACAGGTCACCACAGCTATTTCACCATTCCTTTCAGTCCGGATTACGATAGCGGCGGCTTCCATGTTGTCCATCTGCGGCGTTGTGATCTCATGGTAGTCTAACCCTCTTCTGACTAGCAGCGCGACTCCGCCTCCCAGTCTACCATCTCTGTCCCTGCGGTACATCTCGTAGCCTGGAACTCTGGTCTTGATGTTTTCGCTCAGCCGTGTCTCCTGTAGTGCAATCACGTCTATTTCCAGACGTGACAGGAGTTCTTGGATTTCGTGTTTTCTTGCGCGGAACCCGTTGACGTTCCACGACGCAAGTCTGAGCGATTTGGGCTTCGATCTACCTGTAAACATTACCTTTTTAGCAGTTGTGGCGCATTGGCCAGGAAGGTGCTCATCGCCGTCCACCACTCCTGCATCTGGGCCATCATTTTCGCCGCCTCGTCCAAGTTGATGGCTGGCGGGGTCGCGGTTTTCCTCGCGCCCGCGGGTCTGGTCGCGGTTTCCGGCCTGGGCCTCGCTACTTCCGCGTAGCTCCCCTTAGTCCCTGCTGCTGCGGCTGGTTTCTTGTTCGGGGCTGCCGTCTTCTTGGCCGGCGTTGGCTTCGGGAACCTCGGGCATCCTCGGTAGCTCGCTGGGTGGGCGCCCTCGCAGTTCGCGCATTTTGCCGGCGCGTCCCTTGATTTGCGGCACTCCATTGTGGGATGGTTCTCTCCGCATTTGACACATTTGGCCTGGGCGGTGCATCGGCTCTGCCCGTGACCGAACTTCTGGCATCGGTGGCACTGGGACGCTCCTTGTTGCTGTCGTTGCTTTTCCACCCTCACGACCAAATCGCAGCATCTTTTGACGTCTAGGACGGCTGTCTGGTCCAGCGGCACTTGGACTAGTACCAGGGGCATGAGCTGCTTTGTCCTCCGGCTCGTCATCCGGTAGACAGCTTTGGGGGTAAGTCCTTGACTCGTCAGGTCGTCCTTGATGTCCTGGTCCGTCACTCCAATGGGGATGCCCCTAACTACTACCCTTAGTAGTTTGTCTTCTTGGAGGGAGTAGGTGTGGTATTCCCTCTTTTCCTCGGCCAGGACTTTCGTCAACTTCCTGTGGTCGTCCACCGTCGCTGGGGTTATGTTGACTCCCCCGCCGATTAACTTTGCCTTGGTAAAAGCAATGCCTTTCCTATTCAGCGTCTTGCTGACAACGGTCCATTGACTTTCGTCGCGGAGTACCACTGGCGGGATCCTCTTTTTAGCGGGCTCTGCCGCTGGGGCGGCAGCATTGTCCTCTCCCTCTTTGCGGGCCTGTTTGGACGGCTCCTCGTCAGACGGCTGCTCATCTGAAAGAGAGAGCGAGGTTATTTTACGCTTACCTTGCCTGGGCGCGGTTTCCGCAGAGGGTGCGGCGTCCTTTTTGGCCGTTGTTTTGCCTTTAGGTACCGCCCCCTTCCTTGCGGACACCGCTGGTAGCTCTGCCATCGGCTCCTTAGCCTTGGCCGTTACGATCTCTCGCAGATCCTTAATCTCCTTGCGCAGCTCCTCGACGATTTGTCGTAGAGCGTCTCTCTCCTCCTTCAACTCGAAGAAGAGGTGCGCCGGCACTGTGGTGACCGGCTTTGGTGTCGCTGCTCTGGAGTCCGATTCCTCGGAAGTCGACGACTCCATCGGCGTCACTCTCGGGCGCTGTGCCATGCTTCCTCCCAGCATATGCACGCAAACCAATTCCACTTCTTTACTACTCGCTGAATTGTCTATACAGACAGTTTGTTGTGGGGCCTCCACTTCGTATGCTCGCCTTCGAAAAATCGATAACTCGCACAATTTGTTTCGTTCTCGTAACCTACGTGTTGCCACTTCGGATGCTCGCTCGAAACTGAATGAGCTTAAAAATCCAAAGAGAACCTTTATACGTACCCGTCGACCAATCAGAGCGCTCCGTTTTAGCAGCGCGCAGTGGGCGGAGCCTACGACTACAAGACTTGTGGGTATAAAATGAGGACAAATTTTACACTCGAGATCAGTCTCTTGTGCGTCGCCCCAGCGATAACATACTTCACGCTTGACGTGCATCGACTTTTCACTCATCAATCCTGCATTCATCGATCAGTCTCTTGTGCGTCGTACCTGCGTCCCCATACACCACGTGCTACGTTCAACGACTTTTCAACCATTCATCATTCATCAACCAGTAAGCGTACAAAGATCAGTCTCTTGTGCGTCGTTCCAGCGTAAACATACTCTACGTTCATCGTTCATCGACTTTTCATCCATTTATATCATCCATTCATCACCATTCATCGCTACATATCATTTACATAACTACACCAACCAGTGCAACGAATCTCTGACAAATCTACGATCATTCTCTACGATTTACAACGAATTCATCGACATATGCCCATATACTTCGAAATACTACGATATTCGACGATCTTAGTTAAAATTCTACGCTTCGCATCGCTCCGAATACCTACCTACCTCCATTCACCGAAATCCTACGATAAAAAGTGCTTTTTGTGTGCCAAAACCTCCAAGATATCCTTATATCCTGTTTCATTCCAATCACCCATCAATCTCAGCGAATTCTGCAACCAGTGCTAGTGTTTCTGCCGATTAATAAGCTACGCTACATCTACTGCTCAAGAAATAATAAATATTTTAATAAAAACCTGTCTAAACTCTTCTCTTCGAATCGATAGAAACCTAGACAGAAACGCAGCCATCAATAAGAACTGGACACCGCTGGAGTTTCCTTGGTAAGAGTATTCCTTCCTTTTCCTAATTCCGCAGCGACAGCTAAAGAGAGAGAGCCGGCCTGTTACCTGTTCCAGTTCCTACCTGTACCTTACCGGTCCTAATGAAATATCTTTTCAGGGACCCATAACCTGTGTTTATTCTCTTTAGATCTCCAACGAGCCCAGGCATAAAACTACTATAATAAAAGTGTACCCTTGTGTATTATAAAAAACCTACCTGAACATATTCACTCACATAATTGCATTCAGTTCATATTTACCCATTTAGCTCATTCATACATTCACTTTGCATACTTACATTCATTTCTAGTATAATTTAACGTAATTTTTATAGTTAAAATTCATTCATACATGATTGTAGAGTCATTCTAACGAAAGGCCTACTTAAATATTTTGCTTTTCCCATTAGATAAATTAATTTTGCCATTAGCACGAATTCCCATTATATAAATAATAACAGACCTTCAGTCATTCACTTCTAGCTTACTATTAGATAAAGAAGCTTAGGTAGAAAGCCAATAAAGTGATCATAGTCTATAGCAGACATCTCAAAATCAAGGCAAAAGTCATAATAATCAATTTTCATACATTCTTGCATGCTTTTGGGCCCCGTCAGGACCCAAAGCCCAGGTGAGGTTACACAGGGTAACACCACAACCAGGTTACGTTCACGCCGCTTCCAGGGCGTCGTCTCGATCTTCCCAAGTGTGAGTCAGGCGTCTGGAGCGTCGGGACGCCCGTCCAAGCACCTGTAACGGTTAAAGTGTATTAACCTTATTGCGTCAATCAATCTAGACCTTTGTCAGCACTAAGGTAAAGCAACTTTGTTTCCTGGCAAATATTACGAATGTACCTATTAATGATAATTATGTGTTAAACCATTTTGCTGACTTTGTAGAATATGTACGAACACGTAAATCAATATTACAATAATTGAAACAGTCTAATAAATGTGATAGAAAGAATAACACGACTATCATTTCACCACATGGCGATCCTGCCGAAAAAATGTTGGTTTTATATTTATGTGGTATATATTATCTCGTAAAATTTCAAACAAGTGGTACTGAGTTATTGAAGTAAAACCTAATAATTTAAACACCCAACACAATAAATTTAAAATAACACCAAATTTACTGGTTGGTTTTGGTCACAATTCTCATCATTATTCCAAATGGGGAATACAAAGTCTACAGATCAACAAGTTGAAGAAACTGGGGTTGTAAACTCCAACTTCATTGTCCAAGAAACGGAGTACGATGTTACTAAAGACGTCAAAATAGTGTTGTACCTGATGCTGGCGATTATGATCATTTACTTGGTCGCTAAAGGAATTCACGCCTATCGCCGCAATATTAAGAAACAAGTGAGACGTGAGCTAGTGGCAGCATCTGTTACTTCAATAAACACGGATTAGAGAGGTCTGCAAGTGAGTGTAACTACTGTGAGTGAGAAGTTTGACAAAGTAACGGTATGTTTAGATTTAAACTATTGGTGATTTTTTTTTCTTATCTTTCACCATTTTTCAGATTTTTATCTTTTATAACAAACTATGGAAATATATATATATTTTTTTAAATTTGATTGTCTATATAAATAACTATAGGTTATTTACTGCAAATGTAACTGTGTCATTATCATACGTTGATTATTTTTCATGCCGGTCGATAAGACAGCATTATTTCTAAGGCTAGAAGAATTAAAAAGTGAAATAATTAAGCAGGCTAAGAGAATTATAAAAAAGAACGTCCCAAAAGCCGAGGCAGTCAGACAAGATATCAGGGACAATTTAGTAAAGTATTTTAATCAAGTTACGAATTTATTAGCAAAATCATGGAATTCTCTGGATTCAAATAGTCAAAATAAATGTAAACAAATATTTCATTTCATTCGTGATAAAGTAGTCAAGTCCTTTTTGTCATTAGATGTAAAATATAAGGTGCCTTATTCTTGCATTGAGAAAATTGACCCAGCCATTCTTGACGAAGACATTTCCGACGGTGTAGACGATACGCAATCAGAATCGGACTCTGACACAATGGCTACTGATAATATGTCGGCCGCAGAATTTTTTAATCTGGCAAGTAAAATTATGCCCACTCAATTTGACGGCAACTCAAATAATTTAAAATCTTTCTTAGACGCCTTAGAGTTACTAAAAATTAATTGTCTCAATCACGAAGGTAATGCAGTTTCTTTCGTCAAAACTCGTTTGACTTCTAAAGCGCGCGATCTAATTAACAATGAAACTACGTTGGATGAAATAATTTTAAAATTAAAAAGTAATATAAAAGGGGAAAGTTCTCGTCTTCTTTCAGCTAAATTATTAAATTTAAAACAAAATAATAAAGATGCTACTAATTTTGCCAATGAAGTAGAAAACTTGGCGGGGAAGTTGCAGCAATCTTACATTTCTGAAGGTGTATCTGTCAATGTTGCTCAAAACTATACGATAGAAACAACAGTACAAGCTTTAAGTCAAAATGATTATTCAGAAAAAGCACGACTAATAGTCGAAGCGGGTTCATTTACGTCAGTACAGGAAGTTTTGACAAAATTTGTAAATACAAGTTCGAGAAATAATGACGCAAACATTCTATTTATGCGGAGCAATAGACGACCTTATAATTCACAAAATACGCGAGGTAGAGGATTTCGAAATTTCAATAATAATAATTCCTATAATAATAATTCGTACAACTCACATCGTGGACGTGGTCAGTTTTCACGATTAAGCGGGAATTATGAGAGACGCGGTCGTGGAAACTATATCGCAAATCGCAATTATAGACGCGGTCAAGGTCAGAATAATTATAATAATGTCAGATTCTATAGGTCTACGGAACCGGAAAACCAATCGGACCCCCAACCGGTTCGATTGGGGGAAATGTAAAAAATGTAAATATTTATAATTTAAATCTGTCACTTTCCAATTTTGTTTTTGTCTATCTTGAAATGACATGTCGTAAAAATACACTTTTGGTTGATACGGGTGCTGATATATCAATTTTTAAACGTACAACCGTAAATTTAAATCAACTCATTAACATTGCATGTACCAGCAAAATTAAAGGTGTTACGGAAGGTCAAGTTACTTCTTTGGGGACCACAGAAACTATGATTAAAATTAATCAACATAAAATTCCACATATTTTTCATATAGTAAATGATGATTTTCCAATTCCTGCTGATGGTATCTTAGGCAGAGACTTTTTACAAAAATTTGGAACTATCATTGACTATTATGATTGGTCGTTAACAATTAACTGTCATCAAAAATGTATTAACATTCCAATTTTCAACAGTTCAGAAGAAAACATTTTTCATATACCACCAAGATGTGAAGTAATTAGGCAAATTAATCATTTAAAGAACATCTCGCAAGATTGTCTTGTAGTAAATAAAGAATTAAAACCAGGTGTATTTGTAGCTAGAACATTAGTGTCAAAAGATACTCCCTTAGTGAAAATTATTAACACTACATGTGAAAGTGTAATTTTAACGATAGACTCTTTGGAAACAATGAATTTAGATGAATTTCAAATTTTTAAAATTTCAACAGAACCACAAGTTTCATTAAAAACGACATTTTACATTTGTGCAGCGAATTTTCGGACGTATTCGCTTTAAAAACCGATAAATTAACTGTAAATAACTTTTATTCACAAAAACTTAATTTGGTTGAAAATAAGCCTACATATATTAAAAATTATAGAACACCTAGAGTCCTTAAACAAGAAATGGAAAAACAAGTAAGTAAAATGTTAGAGAACGGTATTATAGAACCATCTATATCCGAGTATAATAGTCCCGTATTATTAGTTCCTAAAAAATCCTCTGATAATAATAAAGCTTGGAGATTATGTATAGATTTTAGATCTGTAAATAAATCTCTAATTGCAGACAAATTTCTTTTACCACGTATTGACGACATATTAGACCAGTTAGGAAGAGCTAAATGGTTTTCAGTACTTGATTTAATGTCAGGTTTTCATCAAATTCCTCTGGATGAATCTTCGCGAAATGTTACTTCATATAGTGTAGATTCAGGTTCTTATAGATTCACCAGACTACCATTTGGTTTATCTGTAAGTCCGAATAGCTTTCAGCGAATGATGTCCATTGCTTTTGCGGGAATAACCCCTGAAAAGGCTTTCCTTTATATGGATGACTTAATAGTTATTGGCTGTTCTGAAAAACATCATATGACAAATTTGAAAAAAGTTTTTGAAACATGTCGAAAATTTAATTTAAAGTTAAATCCGCAAAAATGCAAATTTTTCAGAAAGGAAGTCACGTATATGGGTCATAAAATAACTGATAAAGGTATTTTACCAGATGATTCGAAATATGAGGTCATATAACGATATCCGACACCACAGTCAGCTGATGAAGTAAAAAGGTTCGTCGCTTTCTGTAATTACTATCGCAGATTTATACCGAACTTCGCATCGGTAACTAACCCGTTGAATAAATTAACAAGAAAAAAGGTTATCTTCGTTTGGTCACCTGATTGTGAGAAAGCGTTTGAATTTCTTAAAAATGCATTAATTAGTCCAAAAATTGTACAGTACCCTGATTTTTCTAAGCAATTTGTTCTTACAACAGATGCATCAAAATTTTCTTGTGGTGCTGTGCTTTCGCAAAATTTCGGAGGTCAGGACTTACCCATTGCTTATGCGTCGAGAATGTTTACAAAAGGTGAAACAAATAAGGCCACTATTCTAAAAGAATTAACCGCAATACATTGGGCTATTCAATATTTTCGTTGCTATTTATACGGACAAAAATTTTTAGTTAAATCAGATCATCGACCTTTAGTTTATTTATTTTCAATGAAAGACCCATCTTCCAAATTAACAAGAATGCGTATGGATCTCGAAGAATTTGATTTTGATATAGAATATATAAAAGGAACACATAATACAGGGGCAGACGCGTTGTCTAGAATAAATACAGACCTTTTGAAGCAAATTCAAACAGATACTTGTCAAATTTTATCAGTTACTAGATCAATGACAAGCACAAAAAATGAAGATACTAAGAACAGAAATAAACCGGTAATATCAGATTCTGAAACAAATAACCCTCTTGAGGTGATTAAAGTTTTTGAAACTTCAAATAATTATGATGTTTTAAAATTACCCTCATTAAGATTTAAAGTATCACGTACGAACATAGAAATATTAGTTTTAAAGAAAAGAAAAATTAGCGCACAAGCTATTATTCCTATCATTAACGGTAATATTGCTCTAAAGCAAATTTTATCTAAGCTAGAAAAAATGGCTGATGATGGAAAATATAAGAAAGTAAGATTAAATATGAATGATAATATATTTAATAAGTGCACCGTAAATAAGTTTAAAGAAATTGGTCAAGAGATTCTTAAAAATGTAACAATTATCCTTTGTAGTCCACAAAGAATAATAAATAACAATGAAGAAAAGATGGAGCTAATCAAAAAGTTCCATGATGACCCATTGTTAGGGGGTCACTGTGGTCAAAAACGACTTTTAAAAAAGCTAAAATCCTTTTGTACGTGGAAAAACATGACAAAAGATATAGCAAAGTATAGTAAACAATGTCATAAGTGTCAAATTAACAAGCCGCAATTAAAACACATTGAACCATTAACACTAACACCCACTCCTCAAAAAGCTTTTGACATTATTTGCATTGATACTATTGGACCTTTTCAAAAATCAGATCAAGGTAATTCATATGCTGTAACTGTGCAGTGTGAACTGACTAAATATGTCATAATAATGCCTATTCCCAATAAAGAAGCCAGTACCGTGGCGAAAGCAATTTTTGACAATTTTATTTTGGTATATGGCCCCATGAAGGAAATTCGGACTGACATGGGCACTGAGTATCGAAATGAACTTTTCAAAAATATGGCAAAACTTTTAAAATTTGAACATAAAATATCTACCGCGTATCACAGTCAAAGTATCGGCGGATGTGAACGGAATCACAGGGTTCTTAACGAATTCGTTCGCATGTACATCGATACAACACATTCACAATGGGACATATGGTCGAAATATTTTGCATTTTGCTATAACACAACGCCAAGTAGTTACCACAATTACACACCTTTTGAATTAGTGTTTGCAAAATCGGCTAACCTCGATGCACTTTTGACGGGTTCACGGGTAGATCCACTATATAACGTAGATGCATATGAGCAAGAAATTCGCTTTAGATTGCAATTTGCGCATAATAGAGCCAGAGAATACCTTGAAAAATCAAAAAGGATTCGTAAAGACAATCTTGACATAAAATCTAAAGAATTAATTTTAAATCCCGGAGATCTTGTCATCATTACTAATGAAAATCGACATAAACTAGAGCCCTGGTTTGAGGGACCATTTTCGGTAGTCTCGATGCATGATCCAAATTGCACCATTAAAGATAATCAAGGCAAGATAACTACAGTACACAAAAACCGATTAAAACCATATGTTAGTTCTTAATACCTAAGTACCTACTCAATTGTAAAAATCGTATGCAGCATATTATGTTGTATTTTATGTAATAATACTTTATTTATCCATAAGACGGGCCTGTCGACAATTTTTTTATATTGAAAGATTTATTAATGTTAATTTTTTTTTGTGTGGGGAATCTTTAATTAGTGGACTGTATTATTTAGAGTAGATGGAATTGGGTATAGAGGTGTCTTATGTAAGTTTTTATGGTATATAAAATTTTTTTTTGTGTTTTATCATTTACCAATTAATTTTTTTTTCTTTTCTTTCGTATCAATTTTGCTACTGTCAGAAACATTTTTGTTGCATTGCAAGAAGCTCTATTTTGTAACTCACTCAGAAGATGTCCTTCACAAGTGGCCACAGTGAAGGCCATTCTCTGGGAAAGGGAGGTGTAACGGTTAAAGTGTATTAACCTTATTGCGTCAATCAATCTAGACCTTTGTCAGCACTAAGGTAAAGCAACTTTGTTTCCTGGCAAATATTGCGAATGTACCTATTAATGATAATTATGTGTTAAACCATTTTGCTGACTTTGTAGAATATGTACGAACACGTAAATCAATATTACAATAATTGAAACAGTCTAATAAATGTGATAGAAAGAATAACACGACTATCATTTCACCACACACCCCTCAGGTGTACCAACCAACAGAGCCTGCAAATAAGCTTCATTTATCATCTCATGCTCACAAAAAACCAAGAAAACCAAAAAAGAAGCTAGTTTGCATGACATCATCAGTAGTTATATCAGACACTGCAGGTGTTTGAAAAATGTCATTACGTCTTGTGGATATACACTTAGAATAATCCACGGCATTTTCATTAAATGGATAGAGACCACAAATTCTAAAGCCGTTGATGATTGTTTCGGGCTGACAAGCATTATCAAATGCTTCTTTAAACAACGTACAAAAGTTGTGACGTGTTATCATCGTGTGTGTTTTTTTCTTGTGGCATCGACAAGACTCCTTCCATAGGACTTTTAGAGGCCGAAAAATACTCACATCGCACGGCTGAAGAATATGGGTAGAGTTCGGAAAGAGACAATAAAGAATAATTTTCTTCTCTGTACAAAACTCATAGAGGTCTAGATTGTAGTGTGACTTATGACTGTCTATAAACAGAATAATGGGTAACGTAACATTATTTTCTAGTAACCATGGATAGAATATATTAGCAATATATTCGAAAAAAGTAGCTGCCATCATCCATCCCGAATCTGATCGTCCTATACCCCATCCAAGCGGAACAGAGAGTGCCAATTCTTTAGGAACTCTTTTATAAGGAAAAACCACCATTGGTGGAGCGGCTATACCCACGGTAGCATAATTACATAATACGGTTATGGATTCCTTATAATAATAATAAGAGTCAATGTCATATAAATTTTTAAAATTTCTTGCCGGTCCCAAAACCTTCCCTGATTTCATGCACGTTCTCATGCCAGTTTCATTAGCATTAAAGATTAGTGATGGGTAGTTCATCATAGTATTCAGTAAATTCTCATCTTCTAAGTATTTCTTCAAGTCAGAAAACCATCCACGTATATCAGCTTCCGTAACTCCAGCACGACATTTGGATATTATTTCCGTATTTTTTTTGAAATGCTTGGATGCCTATTTAAAAATAGTTGTAGCCACTTTGTACCCGGCCTGTCATCTAGAAATTTATTAGGTCTCTTGGTATCCTTCAAAATTTTCTGCACCGCATCTTGGATTTCATCGGCATGCATCGGAAATCCCAGTTTAGCCTTCGCCAAAATCTACTTTTCTAATCTTTCTTCTTCAGCCTCGGTGAAAGTTGGCGCTGGTCCCATTTTTCTTACATTTGGTACTTTGCCTGTAATTTTATTATGTAAACTGGATTTTGGAATCGAATATTTCAATGACGCTTTATTTAAGTTTAAATTTCCATTGTTTACATCGTAAATCGCTTTGTTCAAATCGTCTTCAGGATATTTAAATCGTATGTATTGGCGAGGCAACTGAGAAAAAAAATAAGGAAGTAATCTAATTTACATTAATATTGTTGTTAATAAAACAATAAAAATACCTAATTTACAGAAAGGTAACAATTTGTACTAGATTTATTAATTATATGATAATTCTAGTAAATGAACACCAGTGACTGAACGCTGGTTGTCATTCTTCATTTACTAGATTTCCTCATCTCATGGTAATAATATTGGCTCTACAATAAATTTACTTTAATATAGCAGGTCTGAAGATCCAATTTTGCTTATTTCTAATAAACGTACCAAATCCAGTAAATGAACGGCCTGTTCATTCACTGGATTTAGCATGGATTTGGCTGCTAGTTATAAAAAATGTGTATTTTATGAAAATGGGGGTGATTAATACATTATTTTTTGTAGAATTAGCTTCATAATGGTTTTAACTATAGTTCTAGTAGAGAAGCTGTATTACTTTTAACGTTATATATGTTACAGGAAATATCCGATTTCAGGCTATTTCAGTTTGGCCTAGGACATATTAAAATTTCCTATTATTGTTAGGAACTTTGCATTTTTCCTAGGACATACTAGTATTGCCTGTTATTTTTTAGGGCAAACTATAATAGCGTCATTAGTGGTAGGATATATCCGATTTAAATTATTGAAAAAAATGCATTATATTAGGAAAATTAATTCAGGGTAAAAGGATGAAGCAAAGAAAACATCTTCTTTAAACTCGTTATATTTAAAAGAGATCAAAGTTACCTATAAACCTAAAATGGAAATTAGGTAAAAATTTGTTAAAGGTAAATATGATAAAATATAGTTTTCCATTAAACAATAAATTCAGTTTCCCTTTTTAACATTTGTTGAATAAAACTTTGTTGTCACTTTAATTGTGCCATATTTAAAGATACACTAGAGGTACAGCGGCACGATTCCGATTAAGAAGCTACAACACTAATATGACTGACCATCGAAACTTCTGAATGCAAATCTTTATTTGGGTATTTCCTAATAATAATCAGGCCATTTTAGTTAGTCCTAAAAAGTATCAGGCAATACTAGTATGTCTTAGGAAAAATGCAAAGTTCCTAACAACGATAGGAACTTTTAGTATGTCCTAGGCCAAACTGAAATGGCCTAAAATCGGATATTTCCTGTAACATATTGTAACAAAATTTTAATCATTTTGTTTCCTTTTGTATTAATATCAAAAATCCTTAGATTTTATCCCTGAATACCAGCAACCCATAATTATCCACCTTGTAATGTGTTGTCTACCTCTAAAGTGTTTTTGATTGGTCACTTTTATGAAAAGGCAGGGACGCCGTAGACAGAAAGTTAGAATTTTTAACGGGATCGAGTCGGTCTTCAGAGAGGTACGAGCAAGTTTGACATTTTTACGCTTATTGGAAGCACTTGTTTAAATTTAATTTTCTATTATTAATCTTTAATTATTATTACGATTGTTAGTGATCGGTGTCCCGATATAATAGATTATTATCTGTAATAATCGCATTAATCGATATTATAGTATATTTTTGTTGTCACGAGATATGTGATCATAAATTTATTTTACACGTGGTGTAAATTTTCTGCCGAATCTTAGGACATCTTTGAGATGGATTCACGAGGTTGAAACCGAAATTTGTATACAGGTGAGTACATTTAATTTTCTTAATAAATTGAATCTGATGAAAGAAAATTGTACCCTGTATGCAAAATTCGGTTCTCTCTGAAGAGCCTGGGTTGATTGGTGCGTGCGTATATATAACCATAGGGTAATTTTTTTATATACTATAGTTTTTGTCTGAAAATTACAGAATCTATTATATCCAGGAATTTATTTTTAATTACTTGCTGGTATTCTATACCGTCTCACATTAATCTGTTCTGTTTCATTGTACTTGATATTGTTAATTTTGCATTTAAAATCTCATGTATGAATTATAAATTTTCACGTTTTATGCTCACTAGTTTTTTTGTGTAAGCACATTTACGAATTTTGTTACTGCAATTTTGGTAATTTTTATTGTAGAATATAGTAACGGTCATAAGTAACTTTTTTATATTAGAATTTTTATATACTGTCCTTTAGACATAGTTACTCTACTGTTTGATTGTTTACAAAATTCCAATTCCTTGATAATTTTTTGTACAACTCTGGGACTGGGCTAATCATACAATCTGTTACATGTACCTATTTCCACCTTTGGAGCCACTACCTGAAATCTAGCTACGTGGGATTTAATTACATCGATCCATCCAACCACAGCAAGTCTAGCTAGACGTGGACTTGGACAGGAGTTCCGGATTAATCTACGAGAGGCTAGTGGGTGAGATAACTCCATAAGTAGGCCGAAGACTGGTGAACCCAGCCCAGTAAAATCTTGTTGCTGTAAAATTTTGTTAAACGCCTTCAGGCGGTAGAGTTTTTGAATTTAACGTAAATTTGTTTGTAAATACAATTTTTGTATATACTTTTATCTTAACTTAATTTGTTTGTTCTTACATTCACGCATTCACAACTTCATATATTTTTTTCTCGTTTAAATTACCTGGTGCCCAAATTTTTATAAATTAAGCTTAACAGTAAAATCCATTCCACGCCTTGAGCCCAGAGCTAACCGGAGTTATATCCCTGAACCTTTAGGGAAGAAGCTAATAATTCCCGAGGTTCAGTGCAATATACAACACAAACGTTTTAAAGCTAGTTATATACTTTGACTTACCTTAGATAAAATGGCCACCACAAGAACAAGTCCTACACACTCTACATTTAGGGAGCAACTGATCAGTTTCAAGAATACTGACAAATATTCCAGCGAATGAACATTCTGAAGCGCAGTCGCGAAAAAAATCGGAGGGAAACACGAATTTCACCAATCCTGAAGTAACCTTAATATTTAAATAAAATACCTATTCTATTCATATACTGGGCCTATTCTGTTCATTCTCTGGTCGTGTCACCCTACCTAGGTCTACTAAAAAACTATTCGTATGTAATTTAATGGTGTTTTGAAGGAATCATTATTAAATGCAATTCCTGCAAAAAACGTGACTGACAAGGAAAGATGGACCAGCCACATTTTTAATATTTTTTTAATTATCTGGACTCTTTATTTCGGCCCGACACTGGGTTCTGGTAGTTTGGTGTTTGAAAGGAATCAATAATAATTATATTTAATAATAATAATAATAATAATAATAATAATAATAATAATAATAATAATAATAATAATAATAATAATAATAATAATAATAATAATATGTCTTTATTAACCAACAATGGAATAACAAAAATAGAAGTACTCATACAATTTTCCAACTTCAAAATATAATTTGTCGGTTAAAAGGCGTCTGATCAGCATAGCTGTTCTACCTCAGGAGCCCAAACTTAATCTTAAATTCATTATTTATCAAACCACCCTTCCCCTTAATATAATATACAAACAAGTGCTACCTTTCTTTCGTCAGAGGGGGGGTTTAGAGCTTACCTGAACCCCTTCCAGATGTTAGTTGGTCCTTTGCTGATCGAGGTGCAAGAAAACACTAGGCTAGCTGTAGTCGGAGCTGGTCGTGAGGTTAATTATTTATTGGACCAGTTCTTAATGGGCGCCAGTAACCGTTGCCCTAGGTTTCAAGTCACTTAAGACTTGGTTACTAAATCGTAAGTACAAAAGTAATAGACCAATAAATCTATAGCGATAAGGTTGCAATAGCTAAAGCTTACCGTGACTTTAAAGAAAAAAATAAGAGATCACTAATATTCCTAATATGCATAAAATCAATACCAAAACAAAAATGCACTACGTTTGGTTCACCCTGTATGGTGAAATATTATCAATTTCACGCGTTAATTACACCTACCTATATGTATATACCTATACAAATATTTACTAATCTGACTATCTATAGTTCACCCTGTAAGAGTTAGGAATATTAACAAAAATACACGGAAGTTAAAAACAACTAAATATTTAATGATGTAGTCTATATATTCATATATATAAGTGATCCACTCTGTGTAAAATCAATAATTGTATTCACCTTGAATATCATAACGTATTTGTATATATCTTACAAACAAAAAAAACAAGAGCCTCCCAATGTATGGAAGTATCGGAAATGGTCTCAATTGTATACCACCATATAAATACAAGAATAAATGGTAATCACCATATAAAATCAGAATTGTAGTCTGAACAAAAAAATAAAGGTAAATTTAATCTGGTAATTCGGTTAACAAAACCTTCAAGATAAAAAAATGTAACCGCACGTGATCACGAGTGGCGAACAAAAAAAAATTAACAGTGTCAGATAATTCTGTGATATATATAGCTAACTGTTAAATATATTATTTGTACTTAAATACTAAACATAAAACCCAAAAGGTTTATCCACTATCTACAATTTATTTCTATTCGTTAGTGATTCTACCTGTGGCCGTATAAAAATCAATGGCCAGGATGCGATATGAATAACGACAAAAACATAAAAAAAATTTATGTTCTATTAAACCATTGATTAATTATTATTATGCTGAATCAGATCTACTAAACACAAATTAATAAACCGGCAGACTCGTACTATACAGAAGTATGAAAAATCATTAGGTTACCACTAGAAAAAGGTAATTAAGTTTTGTTTAGGTAGCTGTATACTTTTTAGGAAGACTTGACTATCTTAGCATGACATAAAATAAAGTTAATCATTTATTATTAATAGTAGATAAATATAAGGTTTAGCTTAAATGTTACTTGTTAAGTCCTCGAAGTGCGACTTCTAGGTTCCAAGAAGCTATACTCGGCGATAATGTTGATTACATCACTACAAGGACCAGCTACAGCATCCAGAAGGTACAACTGGATTATAAAGATGTACAACAAGACGGAATTTATCCCAGATCCATCACGCATACAGTGCGGTATTTTACACCTTTAACTAGAAGCCCTATAATAGGGAGACAATACGAAATAAGATTTATAGAAAGCTAGGAGAACAACAACAGTACTTACTTAGATGGAGGGCGGCTTCCAAGTAGTCCAAGAGTAGAAGTAGGCTTGGATTTGAGATACTCAAATATCCAGCTGATGTTACATAAACTCGTCTTACTCGAGAGAATCGCTTAAATCCAGCTAAAGCTGAAATTGTGTTTTCAGAACGATAAACCGTAATCACCAAAACAACTAGAAACACAATTATCTAACACTTTTCTACTTATATCCCAATAAATGGAGCACGAATGTGTTATCAAAATGCAGAGAAATGTCGCACAAGTTTCTCGAGTTACCAGTCGCTGAATGCCAACCAGAACCTTCTGGCACCTCATTTCCCGCCAAAATCTAGACACAAAAGTTGGCGGGAACGTATTTGGAGAATTACGATGACGATGATCATAAAAATTATAACAGGATAAAGTATAATTTTATCTAAGATCTGCTGTCCAAATCTGATAATTAAAACCGACTTAATTGCTACGAAAAAGGAAAATAAAATATGACAGTAATTCAAATAGTAGCCAATAGGGTACCGATAGGAATAGCTTGTAGTTTCCACCAAGGATAGTTCCCCCATTCACTGGGTGACTTTTCCACCAAGGAAATTAATGTTGATTACAAAAAAAACAACCCGACATACAAATTGCTATATACAGAGTGGCTCGAAATAACTGCTTCCGCAATAACCTAAATTAAAATGACAAAATTACAGTATAACTAAATCTAAACGTTACAAATCCCCCTTAACTATAAAGAAAAAGATTTCCAAAAAAAATCTTTTTCGGTAACGATGCTGGATAGTCAGGCTGAGAATTGAACCTAATGCTACTCATCTGGCGGATGAGCCTTCAAATCCTTAGCGTTCCATACGCCACGGAACTTATTGTCCTTATCCTTCAATTCATAAGTCCAGGGAGATAGTCTTTTTGAAACAATAAAAGGACCGATATACTTCGGAGCAAGTTTAGCTGTGAAAAACTGTGCTGCATTCGATAAAACATAGTTACGACGCCATACCTGCTGATTAGGTAAGTATTGGGCATCTCTTCGACGCAAATCGTAATTCTGTTTACTACGCTCGTAAGCCTTAATTTCGACTTCACGTCAGCATAAATTCGAGAGAATTCACGAGAACTTTCATCGTTAATAGACTGCCTATCAAATTGGATTAAGCCTATCTGCGTCAAATTCATCACCGTGGAGAGTGATTTCCCTTCCAAAGACTATGAAATTCGGTGAAAAAGAAGTAACTTCATGTCTTGCAGTGCGAATGGCACAGCCAACTTTTGGAAGGTTCTTATCCCAAGTACGGTGATTTTCGGACGAGAAAGTTGACAGCATTGTTTTGAGAACCCTATTAACTCGTTCGCAAGGATTTGCTTGTGGATGGTAATACGCTGTATATTTTATAGTCACACCATAGGATTTCATTAAATTCGTAAACTCTTTTGAACGAAATTGGCACCATTGTCCACAATAATAGCCTTGGGGCAACCATAAACCAGAAATACTTGATCCTCGATTAGGGAACAAATCTTAGAAGCTTTAGCCGAACGCATGGGGAAGAAGATCGGAAATTTACTGAAACTGTCAGCTACAGCTAATATGTATGAATTGCCCGAAGTAGTTCTCGGAAGGGGAGCAACAAGGTCAGCACTTAGTAATTCAAAGGGGTACGATATAGAAACTTGGGAACTCAACATTAATCCTGAAGGGGGTCTCTGTTCCGGTTTGACTGCCAAACATACCTTGCAACGCTTCACGATAGCAGATACATCGGAACGCATTTTAGGCCAATAATAAGTTTCAGACAGTTTGTGAAAAGTCTTAAATACACCAGTGTGACATTGGGTTGTATGGACCTCTTCAATCAGTTCTTTACGTTTTTCACGAGGTACAACCTCTCTCCAAAAATCTTCAGGTAAAGCCAACGCAGGATACCTAGGCTTTACATGTTTGAATAGCTTAGATTTTTCGTATCGGAAGGACGGAAACTTATAAGGATTCTGTGAGACTTTATTAAGAAGGCTTAAATACCAGACATCGGAAATAGTCGCGGAATCAGATATCTCAGAAATATTCGTACGGGACTCTTTAACAAGATCTACCACTGGGACTGTCCGGGATAAAGCATACGGCACAATATTGTCCTTTCCCTTACGGTGGACCACAGTATAATCGTATGATTGCAGCCTGATCGCCCAGCGAGCGAGTCTCCCTGTGGGACTCTGTAAATTGTTCAACCACACTAAACTATAGTGGTCAGTTACAACCTTGAACTTCGAACCTTCAAGATACGGTCTCAGTTTTTCAATAGCCCAAAGTACTGCCAGGCGGCATTCACGTTCTGTAGTACTGTAGTTTCGCTCATTTCGTGAGAGTGATCGAGAATTGTAAGATATTACCTTTTCTCCATCAGGATGTTCCTGACTGAGGACAGCCCCTATCCCAAATCCAGAAGCATCAGTCTGCACAGTGAAAGGTAACGAAAAGTCGGGACACGTCAATACAGGTGCGGACACAAGGTGATCCTTTATTGACTGAAAAGCTTCATCACAAGCCTGATCCCACATGAAGGATTTATTCTTCCGGGTAAGACCAGATAGAGGTGCAATCAATGTCGAAAATTGAGGGACAAATCGTCTGTACCATGAGGCTAATCCAATAATTCGTCTTACCTCAGATACATTCTTTGGAGTCGGAATATTTAAGATAGCACTTATTTTCTCCGGATCTACATGTAAACCATTGCGATCAACTATGTAACCCAAATACTTAAGTTCTGGACGACAGAAACGACATTTTTCCTTCGATACTGTAAGATTAGCGGCCTTTAAACGAGAGAACACTTCAGAAAGAATTTGAACGTGTTTTTCGAACGACTGCGTGACTACTATTATGTCGTCTAAATAGACGAACACATATGGCTCAAGCTCTGGACCAAGCACATGATCTATTAAGCGTTGCCATGTAGCCGGAGCGTTGGACAACCCCATAGGTAATCTACGGAACTGGAATAACCCTCTTCCTGGTGCCGTAAAAGCTGTTAATGGCCGGGAGGATTCTGATAAGGGAACTTGAAAATAGGCAGACTTTATGTCCAAAGACGACAAATAACGGGCATCCCGTAATTTATCCAAGGTGGCGGAGACATAAGGTAATGGATATGCATCGCGTTCGGTGACGATATTTAATTTACGAAAATCGACCACAAACCTCCAAGAACCATCAGACTTCTTCACTAGAAGGATGGGCGAGGACCATGGACTTGAACTAGGTTCTACAATATTTTCCGCTAAAAGCTTATCTAGTTCCTCATTAATATGACCCTGCATAATAGGAGAAACGGGGTAGTAGCGCTGTTTTATAGGCTTAGAGGAAGTGACGATTTCATGTTCCACGAGAGAAGTACAGCCTAATTTATCACCCATTACTTCAAAGGACTTAATAATCAAATCTTCGAGAACCTTGGCCTGCTCTGGATTTAATTCTGGTTGAGATTGCAAAGAAATAGAGTGAGCAAATGCGTCGCATATTGGTGATTCAGGCGAAAACTTCCAACTATCACGGCGTAAGTCGGGGACAATACCCATTCGCTTCCAAAAATCCGCCCCTAAAATAAGAGTATGCGGCAAAACAGGAATAACTAATATGCGAAGTACTATAACTTTACCCTCAAGGGTGAATGGAACATTGACAGAGCCAATACTTTTACAAGTACTACCGTCCGCTACAGTACACGTCACTTTATCGTCAACATTTAGTTCCAGACCCAATTTCACCAAAATTTGCCATCCAGGTCCACCAACAATACTTATGGAAGCTCCACTATCTAATAATCCATCTAGGGTAATACCCAGAATTTTTACAGACAGATATGGACGTTCGTCGCCATCCGCATGACCCAAAATAAAATCTAGAACAGCTAATTGATTGGTTGACAATATTGAAGACACGCCAGAGTAGTAGGAAACACGGTCTTTGGAACCCCCTTCCACTCTCCTGTCGAATTTGGGTGTATGAAAACAATATTTAAAGCTGCGAGGGGGCCCGGGGCGATAGAGCAAGCCGCCAAATGTTGGCATCCTGTGGTGATGTTTTTGGCAGGCGCCCACCACCCATCTTTTGAATATTGGTAAAATACTGCGGGTAGGACCCACCAATCTAGCCCCCCGAATTTTAGTAAAAAAATTCCACCCATCTTGTGGGGTGTCAAATGATAGGTATTTTCGTGGGCCACCCCATCGACGAGATTTAGAATATTGCTAAAGCTCCCTAGGTAGGAACCGTAAATTTGAAGTGAATAGCTTGCCGCCCATGGCCCCGCGACCCCGCCACTGTGACGGCGACGGCCGCATTCACAGATTTGCATTCGTAATAATTGCAGTCGATAGTTAATTATGCGCGCTCTAGCGCTCGAAGAAACGAGAGCCTGGAATGCATATATTATGTAATACTGTGAAGCCGATATCTTTTAATGATAAATTATGTCATTAGAAATAACTGGTAATACTTAATAGATATACAGGGAGTATTAAATAAAACAATCTCTAAATAGATTTAATGGTTTTTATTTTGTAAATAATTTCTTATTCTAATTCTTTCTTTTTCTTTAAAATCTTTCTTAACCTGTCTTGATTTTTTTATAGGCGGCGTTCGGATAATATGTCCTTCTAAGACCGGCTTATATGATGTCTCTACACATTCGGTTTCCCAGGATTCTTCCTAAAATTTAGTTTAAAATATGTTTTAAATTTTTTAAAGTACTTAGGTGTTTAATCTTACACAAAGGACCTCCGGCTGTTTAACGGGGTATTGATCGGATGCTGGAGGATCAATTTCATCCCTGTTTTCATTCTAAAATTGGTTACTTGAAGAATTTAACTAACATAAATATAGAGAGATAGACTTACCCAGTCAATAAATGTCTGTGTCACCGGATACGGATGACCGCTCCAGGAAGACGCAGTGTGGCTTAACTGAATGGTCTAAAAATTAAAATTTACCATGAGAAGTTATAAAACTTTATAGTATATTTACATTCTTCAAAATATGTGTTTAATCTTACACTGAGGACCTCCACCTGTTTGAAGGGGTATCGATCGGTTGTTGGGGGGTTGACAGGAATAATTTCGTCCCAGTTTTCATTCTAAAATTAGTTACTTAAAGAATTTAATTTATACATAAAAACAGAGAGATAGACTTACAGAGTCTACCACCGTATTTATTATTGGATATAGATGGTTCCAGGACGCGGTTTGAGTTTTATTAATGTTCTAAAAATTAAAATTTAGCATGAGAAGTTACAAAACTTTATAGGTATATATATATTTACACTCATATTTTTTATTTTTTCCAATGATGCTACCTAAAAACAGAAAAATGTTTTACTTTTTCTCAACGTTTGTAATCAAATATAAATTTATAGACAATATTTTGTTTGCTTACGACACATCGTGTGATAAAATAAACATAAAGCATATCTTCATGCGAGAAGAAACAGAAAGAGAATAAATATTAAAACAAAAAGACATATCATTAAAGTTAAACCACAAATATTGTCGATTAGAAATTTATCAAGAATCAGAATTTATCAGAAGTAGCAAACGATGGTTACTTACTTATTGGTTGAGCAATGATAAGTTGCATTAGAAACATATCGATATTTATATTAATTTTCCCTCTTTCTAGTAATGGAAAATCGTAGATTTCTGCTTTTTATTTGTTAATAATAGTGATATCAAAATAGAAAGGACAGTTGGCTTACGCAATTTTATGTATTGAATGCAGTTATATTACATCATTCTTTCATACTCGCGCTTTGCAGTTCGGCTGACGCAATAGCTAAGCGTTTATTGCAAATCCTTAATCTTTCAGGATGTTTATCTTAATTGCATTTATTAATGCAATCGTATGCAACATATTTTTATTTCAACTGCACTATAATAATATGTATGAAAGGATAGCATTCCAATATAAATATAGGGTGGAGCGGATTGCTTCCTCAGAACCAATTTTTCTAATGTTACCAGTAATTTTAACCATTCTAGGTGAATCTGATACTGATGCGAGTATAATTATTGTATTATTGTTTTCTAAATAGGGTATTTAGAGAAGTGAAACAGATATAAAATTTTAAAATTTTGTTTTATTAACTAATACTAATATTATAATAACAGTTTATCATTCGGTAAATACAACATTATTTTCTGGTGGAATTTTAAAGTGTCCATAAAAATATATTTCTGACAATTTTTCTAAGTTTGGTACTAAGCAAGATTCCCAATTGATTGAATCATATCCACAATTATCGCAATGAAAATGTCCTAATGAATGATAATGGTAAGCATTGATATATGAGTAATAATCATTGTAATTATTTCCTTTTTCATAAACACTTGCAAGATCATGCAATTTTTCAGAATTATAGAAATTGTTAAAACATGCATGGCACAGTAAAACCTCAAAGTGTGCGTACCAACTAGTGAATGTGTAAAAATAATTGCATTGAGAAAAATCTTCATAGCAAAAACGGGTCTCCATTTTCTCAGGTGAAATTGCAGGTGCGTTAATTATACGTCCATTCAAGCTGGGAAAAAATGTTACTTTCGGATGAATCTTTATTCCTTTCCGAAGAATTTCTAACGCTTCGTTTTCTTGGGGGGTGGAAATGCATCTATCGATTTTTTTCACTATGCGTATTGGGTGTTGTGATAATTTATATGGATATTTGGCTTTAATAATAAAATTATATTAGTACTTATAAAAGTAAACTTATTTAAACTATTACCATTTCCTTCTCTTTTATCAAGCTGGGTAGTTTCTGAAGCTTTACTTGTAGACGGTTGATCACACATAATCTTTAACACTTCTAAAATTAAAATATAAAACACAAAGCAGTTACATTTGAATTGGCGGTTTTTGTTAATTCGCTTGGTATTTATGCAGACACATCAGACCGTCTAATACGTCACAGATCTAATGTGTGTCAATTTTCTAATGTAATTTTGAATGATGCAATTGGTAAGTGAATATTGCAAAGCCATTAGTACCCAAGGAGGTGGAATAGAAAGGCGAACGTTGATATATAAATAGAGGGTTTTAATTATAATTTTATTATATTTCATCTTATCTGTTTAATAGTCAGTTCAATTCGAGCTCTTCTTAATTGGTAAGTACATTTTATTATTATAATTCTTTGGTTTATTATGTAAACATTATTATCTTTAGAGGTATTGTATAGGTAGAAAATAAATTTTACATCTGCGAACATAATACTTTTAATTTTCTTGATGATATTAGCTGGGTTGTATGTTTAAAGATAAAGCAAGTTAAAAAATTACTTGACATGCTCGGTTCACCTTATCGATATTGAATAAAAATTGTTATGATGGCTACTTGTAGAATAAATTTGTTAGATTCAATAAGTATAAGGTAAATCGGGTGATACTCATATCAACGTTGTCCATCATCTTCCGTAATTTGCCATATCTACAAGATATACATATATCTATCTATATAATATTAATACTATTTTAGAAAAATGGCTTTCAAGACATTGAACGTTTTAGGATCATTAGAATTTGACACCATCCAACTTGCTACTCTTGAGCAACATAAACCAATCGAAATTAAGCGTCTACTGAGTCTTGATACGGTGTATGGACGGAGGATTTTAGTCGAATTGGATGGAAAGGATTACGAGGGTAAATACGTTTTTCTACCCGAAAGATTCAAATCGCTAACAGAATGTGATATAGCAGAAGTTAATAAAAAACCTACGCAAATAGTTTATAAGGGGCTAAAGAAACTTGATAGCGGAAGATCTGCGCACGAACTAGAGTTTATAGAAAAGAAGTAATACATTTTTCGCAGATATGAGTAAATATAGGAAGTTAGATTTTAACATTGTAACTATAGAAACAGCATTTAAAAGTAGATTACTAACATTAGCAATAAAAAATAATTTAAAATTTAAGGATCCAATACTTTTTTTGAAAGAGATAAATTATATTTTTCCTGAAATTATTCAAAAATTGAGGCATTATCCTTGTAAAATAAATACAACATTTGTCGGAAAATTTGTTATTCCAAAAGGGGATGATGAAATAGAGCAGGGGGGGGAAGTTAAATATATTAATACCAGCAATGCAAATTTATACGAAACAAGCGATTTATCCAGTTGGTACAATGAAAATATTTATGATAAGTTGCTTAAAAAAATTAGTGAATTTAGTGAAAAAGGTTCAGGGTGGGGGTTGAAAGAAATATTAGAATTACAAATTAAGATTAATAAATGTTCCTTATTTTCTATTGGAGCTTCATTTATAGATTTGCCAAAAGAAATTGTTAATAAAAAAGCGTGTATTAATATACAATGCTATGATAATGCTTGTTTCATGTGGGCTGTGAATTGTGCTTTTCAAAATGTTCAAAGAAAAGTAAACATTGTCTCATCGTATAGGCACTATTCAGAGTTTTTAAATTTAAAAGATATTACTTTGCCATTTTCTTTAAAACAGCTACCCAAATTTGAATTACAAAATAATTTATCGGTTAACATTTACAGTTTGAAAAAAAAGAATAATAAAGATAAGTGGTATGTAGGTAAAGAGATAATCTTATCCGATGAGTCTGACTATTCCGATGATGAAATTGAAGATGAGGTCCAAGGTAAGAATGAATATGAAGTTGTACCTACTAGAATTTCTAATGATGTTAAAGAAAAACATATAAACTTGTTACTTGTTCAGAAATATAATCAAAATGAAGACATAAATGAATCTGAAACGTCCTATCATTTTTGTTATATAAAGTCATTATCACGTTTAATTTCTGGTCAAGTTACAAAGCGAAAAAAGAAATTATTCGTATGCGATCGTTGTCTTTGTACTTTTTACACTAAGGAACAACTGGATATTCATTTTTCCGATTGCGCTTTATTTAGGGGGGTAAAGGCTACTTTTCCTACTTTTGCTAATAAATGGGTAAAGTTTAAAAATTTTAAATATAAGGAACGAGTTCCGTTTACGATATATTTCGACTTAGAAACGTATCTTTTACCAATTGAAACAGTGACACCGTCTGCCTCTACATCTTATAGCAATGCTTATGAAAGATATATACCTTACAGCGTAGGGTATTATGTTCATTGCGCATATGATAATAAATTATGCTCATTTAATTATAACAGAAGCGAAAATTGTATAGATTGGTTCATAAGCGAGCTAACTAGTACCGCTAAAAAAATTTCTTCAATATACAATTCCCCACTAGAAATGTTAAATTTAGACGAGACAGAATTAGAAGCATTTAGACAAGCTCAGGTATGTTATATTTGTGAAAACCCATTTACTGAAACAAACTTCAAAGTAAGAGATCACTGCCATTTGACAGGAAAATTTAGGGGGGCGGCACATAATTCATGTAATATTAATTATAAAATTCCTAATTATATACCCGTTATCAGTCATGGACAAAGTGGTTATGATTCACATTTCTTCATACAGAGACTATGTACAAAAGTAGATGGACCTCTAAAACTTTTGCCGTACAATAAAGAAAAATACAAATCTTTCACGAAATTATTGAAATTTAACGATACAAATAATGGTGAAGAGGTAGAGGGAGTTACTAGAAGTATCAACTTAAGATTTATTGATTCTTTTAATTTTTTAGCTAGATCTTTAGCTGAACTAGCATCAAATTTAGATGAATGTAAAATAACAAAAAAAATGTTTTCAAATTTAGAGAATGAAAATATTCAGCTTTTATTAAGAAAAGGAGTATTTCCCTATGATTATATAAATTCTCTAAACCGGTTAGAGGAAACTAAATTGCCATTAAAAGAAAAGTTTTATAATAAATTGAAAAACTCACATATCAGTGATAGTGATTATACTCACGCTCAGAATGTTTGGAAAGCATTCAATTGTAAAAATTTAGGTGAATATTCGGATATCTATCTTAAAACTGATATATTTTTACTAGCTGACGTATTTGAATGTTTTAGAGATTTATGTATGAAAACTTATAATCTTGATGCCGCTCATTATATAACTACGCCTAGTTTTGCGTGGGATGCAATGTTGAAAATGACAAAAGTTGAACTTGAACTATTCACTGACCCTGATATGTTGCTTTTAGTTGAAAAGGGTATTAGGGGCGGTCTTTCCACATGTATTCATAGACATGCTAAAGCAAATAATAGGTATATGCAAAATTATAACAAAGATGAAGATGAAACATATTTAATGTATTTTGATATCAATAATATGTATGGAAAAGCTATGACCGAATATTTACCGCAACACCGGTTTCGTTGGATGACAGCCAGAGAAATAGAAAATTTCAATATAGATGCAATTACGTCAGACTCATCGATTGGGTTTATATTAGAAGTAACATTAGAATATCCCGATTCTCTGCATAATACACATTCCGATTTACCGTTTTGTTGTGAGAAAAAGCTACCAGAGGGAAGTAAATGCAAAAAATTGATGAGCACGCTTCATGACAAGGAAAAATATGTTATTCACTATCGAAATTTAAAACAATGTCTTGAGCACGGGTTAAAACTAAAAAAAATACATCGAATTTTGGAATTTGTTCAATCACCCTGGATGAAGCCTTACATAGAATTAAATACAAACTTGCGAATATCGGCGAAAAATAATTTTGAAACAGATTTTTTTAAATTGCTTAACAATGCTGTTTTTGGTAAATCTATGCAAAATGTAAGGAAAATGAGGGATGTTAAGTTAGTTTCAAAATATGAAAATGCATATGGAGTAAATTATTATATTTCAAAACCAAATTTTAAAGACCGAACAATATTTGATGAAAATTGTGTAGCTATAGAAATGAATAGGTGTAAAATTTTCTTTAATAAGCCTATAGTTATAGGCTTCACTGTTTTTGGATTTATCTAAAACACAATTATATAAATTTCATTATCAATATATGAAAAATAAATTTGCCGATAATTGTTTAAAATTGTGTTACACAGACACGGATTCGTTGATCTATAAAATAACACATGAAGATGTTTATGCCGCTTTGAAAAACGATTTAAGTGAATGGTTTGACACTTCAGACTATAAACATGATAATCAATATGGATATCCCAGAGTAAATAAAAAAGTTATGGGGTTAATGAAGGATGAATTAAAGGGGGAAATTTTTGAGGAATTTGTAGGTTTAAGATCTAAAATGTATGCAGTTAGGGTATATGGAAAGGGTACTGACACTTGTAAAGCAAAGGGTGTCGTTACCAGTGTTAAAAGAACTTTAAATTTAGATGATTATAAAGAATGTCTGCTCGACGGAGAGCCGCTGAGGAAAAAACAAAATTTAATTAGATCCATACGTCATAATGTGTATACTATAGAACAAAATAAATTAGCTTTAGATCTTTCTGATGATAAACGGTATATTTGTGAATCTGGTATTGATACTCTGGCGTTTGGTCATTTCTCTTTACGAAAATAATTTATCTCTAATGTATGTTAATTAATAATAAACCCTAATTATGTAATTAAGATTTGTGTAGAGAACATATTGATTATAATTTATGTATATATTTATTTATGTCTTATTTCACTACAATTATATTTATAATAAATCTTTTAAATCTATCCAAGCGTTTTTCTTTAACCCTAAAAATTTAACATAAGCCTTTTTTCCTTTCTTCTTCAACACTTTCTCAACCAAAAATATGTCCGAATATTTAGCTTTTTGCAACTCATGCCCATAAAATGATCCTAATATATCTTGTTGCTCTTGATCATATAAAAGGTAAGTGATAGGATTAGTATTCTGAATTTTCTTAATAGTGAAGAGTTCTGTGCTCCAACTTGGATAATACCCCTTATCGAATACACTTTTATACTTGCTAATTCGAACCATATCTCCAATCTTAAAATGTTCTTTTTTGAACAATTTAATAGGGCTGTAGACGTTTTGAAGAAGCGGTTTCTCATTTTTTGTTTTTCGTGCATCAATCGGTCTCATTTTAATAGTTCTATGTCTAGTCTCATTATACGTTTTAGTTACATCTGTTAAAATATCAATCCATTTAAATTTGCCTCTTACACTAAACTCAAAGAACAATTTATTTTTTAAGGTTCTAATAACACGTTCGGCAATTGCGGCCTTTATCGAACTAAATGTAGAATAAATATTTACTGAATTTTCTTTGCATAATCTTCGAAAATTACTATTCCAAAATTCAGTTCCTTGATCCACTTGCAGATTTTTAGGCGTCTCCTCCTTAAATATTTTCGCCATTGCAGCAGTAACTTCTTTTCCGGTTTTGTTTTTTAGCGGCATCGTCCAAAGATATTTACTAAAACAATCTATAGCTACTAAGATGAATTTGTAACCTTTGTTTTGTTTTGAAAATTTTTGAAGATCAGCTAAATCAGCTTGCATTAAATCATGTAAACCTCTGATAATAATACGACGTCTAGGAAAATTTTTACGTGCCGCTTTGTGCAATTCTCGAACAACTTGAAGTTTCTCCATATTAACTACATTAACTAATTATACCTTCTTCGGAGAGCTCTTCTAAAATACTGCTAATTTCATTGTCTAGCGAATTATTACCGGCATTTTTTTCTGCATGTAAAAGCCTGAGGCGATCTACCAATTCGTTTATTGAATGCCAGTAGACAAATTGTGGGTGACTAACTGCTGAAGCAACATGAAGACCACTACCTGGCGCAGATAAAAATCTATCTCTTAGTCTAACCTCTATAGGAAAAAGTTTCTTAATAATAGTTCTATATTTTGAAGATTTATTTCTGTTTATTTGAGAATATGATTTATAACCACGTTTGTGAGCATTGGTATGTCTTAAAATATTTCCATATCTTAATAAATCTTCATCAGTATAGTCTTCCGGATTTTTCATAAAAACTAGCTGATAAAGTCCGTTTGTTCCTGTATATTTTCTACCTTTCACGATTAGATCATCTCCCTCAATTTCAACAACACTATCGCCTATCATCCAATTCTGTGTATCAGGATTAAAGCGTATACCATATTGATTATCTGTTACTCCCACCGTGTCAGAGATAACCATTTGTAAATATTTTTTCGGTAGATCGCCAAACAGACTTAGGGAAGTATTAATTTCTTCTCGTGTTTCCGGCTCATTATATTTTTGTTGAATAAATTCAGTTGAAAGACGAGGACCAGGAGTTTGGAAAACTCTTTCAGTCCGAAGAAATTCTGGGCCCTTCTCAATGGAATCCGCGGCAGAATCATGAGCAGTAATAGGAAAAGAACTCTGTTTTGATATAACTCCTTTTGTACTGCTTCCTTTTTTATCCTGTTTCGCATCTTCAAAAACATCATCATCATTATCTTTCATCTTTTTAACCTCCTCTTTCACTGTGGTTTTTTCAGTTTTCACCATAGATATTGGTTCTCGTTTTACATTTTCTGCAATTATTTTTAGCGGATCAAGAAGAGGTTTCAATTTTTTCTCTATCATTTTATTAGCCTCCATTCGACCTTGCTTAAGTTTTAAAAACTTTTTCTTTAGAATATTTCGCGTTTTAATTAAATCCTTTTTTAATTTCGCTTCACCTTTCTTACAGATAGACTTCCTGTTCTTTACCATGTTAATCTTTCACTAGCTTCGTAACTAACAAACTGGTTAATTTTCGTAAGATATGTTTGTCTTTATAGATAAATAAAAGTATCTATTCCTTTACGATATTTCCTCCCTGAGCTGGCGTTGGCACATTTATCTATCATCAAAAAATTGTATTTCTGCTCCCAACAATGCAGACACATGTTCTTAAATTCATCGAACGTCATATCTTGAGATAATTGGTGATCATTGTAGACATGTTTCAAGTTGAGGTCATCTTGTTCGAAAAGTATAATAAAATTACTATTGTCCCTAATAAGTTGTTTCGAAACATGGGAATAGGACTGACATAAGTAAAAAGTGTCGATTTGAGCATGTCTCCCCATACAAAAATACTCTCTTATAGGACTTTGAGGAGTGCACTGCACATCATCGAAAATAAAAATTGAATTCGGTTTTGCATCCATCGGTGGAATAATTTTCGATGCTTCATCTTCAAACTTGTAATAACCGATATGTGGAACACCAATTAAAATATTATCTAATCCCTGATACAGAGGCTGCTTCAACGATTTCGAATAAATATAAATATTTTCAAAACACAATCCATTTTCGTTCTTGATAAGACTTAACATCAGATTAGTTTTTCCAGATCCCGAGGGACCTGCTAATATGCCTCGAATGTCATCATTGAAGAAGTCTCCATGTCTTTTATTTCTTTGATCACATTCCCTCGATATTGGTAAAATTTTCAACAGATGGTTTTCAATAGGAAAGTTTTCTTTCTGTTTCTCAAAACGCATATTAATGAGTTATTGTAGCGAGTGGTTTTAGACCTTCTAAATAAGTAGTACCAAACTACTTGAGGGGGGAAGAAATATTTAAATAAAGGGGCAGCGAACAATACAAATAAATAGGACACTACCTTCAAAATTTATATAATGCAAGGGCGCGCCTACCTGGCCTATGATCGATTTTGTGGTCCGAGGGCGGGGTTGGTGGAACACATCGTCAGGGGGGGTGTCTGCCGACATAAACAAACTTAATAAACTATGTAAAATTCAGGATGAGCAGTATGAGGTTAGTAGTGCTTTGACGTTGAAACACGCGGGCAGACCGTATATTAAGCAAAGGTGTTTGGAGACGTTTCAAAGCAAGAGACACATCAATCAGAGAAAAATTAACAACACATATCATACGCAACATTATGAAGACAAAGACAAAACTGGGAATTGGTATGAGAAAAAGAGATGCCGCTCGTTCTAGAAAGACAAAACGAAGAGATGAGAAAAAATATCAATTTAAAGGTGGTGTGCTGAAACCAACAGCTATGAAATTAAATTCAATAAAAATTGATGACTTAAAAAAGGGTTCTAAACTTGCATTATTAGCAGCAAGACGAGCTGTTCAGCGGGCAGGAGGGAGGAAAAAATTTGACCTACCACGAATTATACCTATACCTAAAAGAGGAGGATTTCTTCCATTTTTACTACCCATGTTTGCGGGACTTTCGGCTTTAGGAGGGTTGGCAGGTGGAGCGGCAGGTATAGCCAAAGCTATTAATTCGACAAGAGCCGCCCAAAAACAACTTGGTGAGCTACAACGTCATGATAAAACCATGGAAGCTATCGCATTAGGGAAAAAACAATTAGGAAGTGGTCTTTTCTTGAAACCGTATAAAAAAGGACTAGGTTTATACATTCAAAAAAACTAATAGCCTCGTTACCTCGACGTCCTCTAACAAATCTTGATCTCATTACATATGCAAGAAAGTGGAAAATTCCACATTTCTCTGGGGTGTTTATGAGAAATACTCTCCCCAAGAATTCACCAATTCTGAAATATGAAAGAGGGATAGTGAACTTAGATACAGAAGAGGGTACCCACTGGTGTGCGTATAGAAAAAATAAAAACAAAATAATCTGGTTCGATAGTTTTGGTAGCATCCCACCGCCGAAAGAGGTCGTCGAATATTTTCAGGGTAACGATATCATTTACAATCATGATGCATTTCAGTCTTACAACACCTACATATGTGGTCATTTATGTCTGCTATTTCTACGTCTAGATGAGGAAGACCTTTAGGCCATGTCGTTAACATTCACATTAGTCGGAAGAAAAAGTGTTTTAAGCGCCTCGTATTTTCCACCAGTGGAACTGGACCCCAATGAAAAATATTCTTTGGGATTGGTGGGATTTTACAGCTATCACTCAATTCCTAATATAGAAGAGGGATCCAATATGTTTTATTTAGGAGGAAGAAGCATCACTATTCCAGTAGGATCTTATGAAATTTCTGATTTGGAAAGGTACATAAACGATCAGGTGGGCAAGGATGAGGATAAAATTTTATTAAGACCTAATATAAATACGTTTCGAGCTGAAATTTTTAGTAAAAACGATGATATAGATTTCTCCAAGGACAAATCTATACATAAAGTATTGGGATTCTCGAAGAATATATTAAAAGCCAATCAACTTCATGCTGCTGACAAGATATTGCAAATTTTCAACGTCACAACCATAAGAATATCCACAAACATTACGTCAGGTGCTTATTTAAATGATGAACTTGTTCATACCATTCACGAGTTTTCACTAAACGTTGCTCCAGAATACGCGATAAGCGAATCTCCAAGAAATATAATTTACCTGCCAGTGACTGCCAGTTCCATAAATACTATCACGTTGAGAGTGACCGATCAAGATAACAGGTTAATAAATTTTCAAGGGGAAGAAATTGTTGTGAGATTGGAATTGAAAAAAGTGTAATGGGTTTTTTGTTTAACTCAAAACTCAAGAGTGTTTCCGGTAGTGGACATCATCAACAACAACAGAAACATATAAAAAGTAGCGCAGTAAAGAAGAGGGGTAGTCGTGCTAAAGTAAAAGAACATTTAACACCAGAAAACGTTTTATTTCTCAAATCCTTGGGATATAAAGTAAACCAGTAGTAACATCATGAGTCTTGATCAGTTAAATGTGTTTGAGGACATCCCTTTTGATGATATAATTACTAGAAAGGAATTTCACACCTACTTACCATACAACAATACAACGTTTAATCAGAACGATGAAATTCGCATTCCAATCCAATCGCAGGATATCTATCCACTTCCCTGTGAAAGTTTTATTTATATAGAAGGTAGCTTTACTCACGCCGCCGACGCAGATTGCAAACTCGTAAATAATGCCTATTCCTACCTGTTTGATGAGATACGTTTCGAACTAAATGGAGTTGAAATAGACAAGGTAAGAGATGTTGGATATACATCAACGATAAAGGCTTATACCTCCTTAGACAAAGCTCAAAGTGAATCTTTAGAAGTTGCAGGATGGTGTCCTTTTAAGGAAAACAGAACATTGACGGCGACGGTATTTAATGCCTGCATTCCGTTAAGTTTTCTAATGGGGTTTGCGGAATTCTATAAGAAAATTTTTATTAATAGCAAATTAGAACTAATCCTTATAAGGTCACACACCGACGATAATTGCTTCAAGGGAAAAGCTGGAGAAATTAATATCAACAGACTCCAATGGCATGTACCCCATGTGAGTGTTAGCGACGAGGCAAAATTAAAAATCATGTCAGCTCTTCAGAAAGATCGCCCTATAAGAATAGCCTTCCACAGATGGGAACTTCACGAACTTCCTTCCCTCAGACCAAATACCTCGGATAAATGGTCTATTCGAACATCTTCTCAATTGGAAAAACCACGCTTTCTCTTAATAGCATTTCAATCCAATAAGAAAAACATCAAAGAAGAAGACCCTACAGATTTCGATCATGTGCGAATTCGAAACATTAAACTCTATTTAAATTCAGAAAGTTACCCTTACGATAAACAAAATCTCGATTTTGGGATTGGGCGTTATGCTATAGCATATCAAATGTATAAATCATTTCAGAAAAGTTATTACAATAGAGAGGGCAGTGAACCTGTATTATCCTTTGAAAAATTTAAGGATTGTCCTATTTTCGTAATAGATTGTAGTAAACAGCTCGAGTCGGTCGTAACCTCAACAGTTGATATTCAATTGGAATTTGAAAGTGATGTCTCCTTCACAGATAAAACTAGCTTATTTGCTCTAATTCTTCACGACGCACTTGTGGAATACAATCCTGTTACAGCTATCGTACAAAAATTAATTTAAAAGTAGGGGGTATAAATAATACCTCTCAAAAACTTGGAACATTAGTATAGTTAAAGAAATGAAGAAAATATGAAGTTTTTAGTGCTCGATGTTCAATTCCTTCCTTCACCTCATTTTGTTCCAAAGGAACTTTGTGTTTTTGATGGGGAAAAAATTGGACATTTTGTGTTTCACCCAGAAATTGAGTTGACGTATGTACCCCAAAATTGTAAGAAACAGATCAGATGGCTTGAAAATCAACATATGTGTATTCCCTACAACACCGGCTATGTAAACACTTCGGAATTGTTCAAAATTTTAACAAATTTAACGAAAGATGTGGATAGAATTTACGTTAAAGGACAAATAAAAGAAAACTTCTTGATGGGGTATTTATCAAACGTGGAAATAATTAATATGGAAAAAATGCATGGCTGTCCGAAAATACGGAAAGGTGCACCATTATGTCTATTTCACACATCATCATTTTGCTATTATAGTATTAACATTGTTAGACAAATGTATAACTTTATTATATCAAAAATGTCTTAACCCGCAGAAGTATAAATAAAACATAATTTAAAATATATATATGCTTTTTATTTGCAAATTACAACCTCTTGTTTGATAACAAAACAAAAATATGCAACGTGTAAAACATAATCGAGAAACATGAGAAGATTGCTAACTACAAACTACTCTCTGATAATAAGGTTTACATTTAATAGCTGATAAAACAAAAACAAATAAAATAAGAAGTACACAAAACATAATTAAGAAAATTAAATACAGAGAATAATACGAGTCTACATATGTCTCAGCATTCCACAAAACAGGTACCCAATCCAAATCAACAGCTGTTCTATTTGAGAAAATTAATTTCAATTTATAGTATAAAACTGATGTGTTATAATTTTTTAAAAATATATCGGATTCATCCACAAATACCCATGTCTCGTTAAAATTTTGTAAATTCATTCTTCTCCAATCTTGAGGCCATTTTGGTATGTCAAGATCAACCTCAATTGTTGAACTAAAATGCGTAGTGATAAATGCTTCCTGCACATTCTCGGGTTGTATAATAACAAGTTTGTTGTGTAAAAATGTCACTAATTGAAAAACAAGCACAGCACTATCAAATACCATTTTGATTTTGTTTTTCTCTATAGCAGGAGCAGTCGATAACTCTTGGATACCGACCGTCAATCGTGTCTTGACCAGGTTCAAACGTATAATGGTTCTTACATTCTTTATACAGTTCCATAAATGGATCTTTTCTTATATATTCCGGCAATAGACCCCAATTTTTCTCTAAATCCCAAACACTTATAGTTTTAATATAATTTTTCGGTAAATAATTAATATCTGTGACACTCATTTTTGATAGCGAACGAAGAATTTTATGTGATGCAATGGCTTCCCACACCTTATTCGCTATCAGTTGCTCACTCGTATTCATATTTAACGCGGACTATTTCCTCGACAAGTTGATACTCGTATATATTCTATTTAATATAGAGTAGTGGGAGGATGAAAGGTTAGTAGGTATAATAACCGCGAATATAATATTTTTACAGTTTTAAATAAACGTCTGAAATGAATAAATCAAAGCTGTTGTTAGAATCCAGATATTTTTTAAACAAATCTTATTCTCTAAGTTTATCTGTGGGTATAAGTGTTGAGGAAAATTTCAAACCTCGAGTTCTCCTCTTGAAAAAATCGGTGGTGAGTGCCGTATCTTTCTCTCCTCACGAATACTCTGAATTTTTAAAATATAAAACAACTCTATCCGACTACTTTTGTTCAAATATTAGTGTGGAAGATATTCAGGGTAAAAACATCCAAATTGAAAATTATGTTTTAAAATTTTCAGAAGAATGTAGTGAAAGGATTTTAAAAATATGTGGTGTGAAAGGAAATGTTATTGCAATATTAAATGCTGAAAGCTTCAACAATATGCTTCTTTTAGAAATATTAACTCTTCATAAAATAGAACAGCTCGACTGCATCGATGTAAAATGGTACTACAGCTCTTGTCTCCACCGATATTTAGAAGCCCTTTCTACGCAAAGACAACTTACGTTGCAAGAATTTCTTTTAAAGGAAAAATTAGAACAGAAGACTACTGACGATTTAATTATAAGCATGCATGAAATAATATTATTTCACGAAAGACAGCTTTATAAAGATATTTCTTTAATAAAAATATATAAATTTTAACCATTGAAAAGTCATTAATAAACACATCTTTTTTATTCAACCTTCAGCCTCGCCTTTCACTAACAAGAAAATGGAACGTAACGCATAATTAACTATCGACTGCAATTATTACGAATGCAAATCTGTGAATGCGGCCGTCGCCGTCACAGTGGCGGAGTCGCGGGGCCATGGGCGGCAAGCTATTCACTTCAAATTTACGGTTCCTACCTAGGGAGCTTTAGCAATATTCTAAATCTCGTCGATGGGGTGGCCCACGAAAATACCTATCATTTGACACCCCACAAGATGGGTGGATTTTTTTTACTAAAATTCGGGGGGCTAGATTGGTGGGTCCTACCCGCAGTATTTTACCAATATTCAAAAGATGGGTGGTGGGCGCCTGCCAAAAACATCACCACAGGATGCCGACATTTGGCGGCTTGCTCTATCGCCCCGGGCCCCCTCGCAGCTTTAAATATTGTTTTCATACACCCAAATTCGACAGGAGAGTGGAAGAGGGTTCCAAAGACCGTGTTTCCTACTACTCGCCAGTGATCGCTGAGGGGGTTAGGGATGTCACTCCACGATCAATTAACGACTCCCTTGCCCGTTTCCCGATCGTTTCGAACATTTCGGACATGACTTAACTGTATGTTCAGAGAACCCACATCTAAAACGATACTTCGTCCTAGGTCGATCACATTGTGAAGCCCGATGACCTACAGACTTACAATTCCAGCAGTTCAAATCGGTTGATGATAGTGAGGCACAACCAGCGGAGGTAGAAGGCTTTGAGAAGTCAGAAGTGTCAGTGTAAATATATGCCAAATCTGGTTCCATCAACTTTTTGTGCCTAGGAGGTGGAACAAAAGATTCGATAGATTCCTTTCGTTCCTCTAGCTCTCTTCCTAATTCAATCAAATGTTCAATGGATTGTACTTTCACTAAACCTAGCTGACTTTGATAGAAGGGTGCAATATTCTTTAAAAGAATTTTAAGTTTGACACCAGCAGATATAGAACAAGTGAGACGATTAAACATATTCACCATAGTTGCTATATACAAACCAATCGATTCATTGGGACCTTGCGTTCTATGCTTTATTTCCTCAAACAATCGATCATTATAATTACTAGGCAAGAATTGCTTCCTTAAAGCCTCGACCAATTCATTCCACGAATGAACTTGATCCCTAACGGAATTATACCAAATCTTGGCTTTGCCAGTAAACAAATCACTTGCTGAGGCACATAATTGGGATTTGGAAACATTTCGAAAAGTACTCAACTCCTTAACGTTTTCCAAAAAAGCGTTAAGGGACATCGATGAACCATCATATCTAAGGTTCCATTTGTACACTGGGACCGCCTTCGGCTTATCAAAGATAGTAGCCGAGGAAGCTACGGGAGTTGAAACAGTTGGACCTCTTTCCTCCTCGGAAAAGGTAGACTCTCCTTCCGATTCTGACTCATCAGAAGATACACTTGCGACTTGAATGTCTAAGGGCACAGTAGAGTGAGACAATCGCTTAAACCTTTTAACACGATATAAAAGTGAAGACTGAGAATCTAATATAGAAACTAACAGTTGGGATCTTTTACATGCATCATCTTCCTCAGAAGGTTGACATCTATTGGCTCTCTCAAAAGCGTGAGAGATCTTTGACATGATCTTCAGATACTGAGGGCTGGAATCACTATCAGAAAAATCCTTGATTAACTCCTTGATTTCGGAAAGTTTTGATGCAAGATAGTTATAATCTTCCTCAAATTTGAAAGGATATTTAGGATAAGCTAGCTTCGATCCAGATTTCTCAAGACGAATAATGTTACGCAAAGTTTCACGCATCTCGTTGACAGTTTGCTTTTCAGTTATACCCCTAAAAGACAACTCATATATTAACTCATCCTTTTCCAAGCGATTGATTTCAATTTTCATTGCCCCAACCGACATTTTTTTAAAAAAAATTGAGAGGAAAAAAACAAAATAAAAAAATTACGCGGAAAGTTCTTTAAACTAAACCTCAAATAGATACACGAAAATAATAGTAGGAAACAAAACCCTTACCAATGGGAAATCCCTATTAGTACTATAATCTACAACAAAATAGCGTAATATAAAAAAAAAATATTTCACTTTCAAGGCCACGGCCCCACGTTGGGCGCCAATTTGCTACCTTTCTTTCGTCAGAGGGGGGGTTTAGAGCTTACCTGAACCCCTTCCAGATGTTAGTTGGTCCTTTGCTGATCGAGGTGCAAGAAAACACTAGGCTAGCTGTAGTCGGAGCTGGTCGTGCGGTTAATTATTTATTGGACCAGTTCTTAATGGGCGCCAGTAACCGTTGCCCTAGGTTTCAAGTCACTTAAGACTCGGTTACTAAATCGTAAGTACAGAAGTAATAGACCAATAAATCTATAGCGATAAGGTTGCAATAGCTAAAGCTTACCGTGACTTTAAAGAAAAAAATAAGAGATCACTAATATTCCTAATATGCATAAAATCAATACCAAAACAAAAATGCACTACGTTTGGTTCACCCTGTATGGTGAAATATTATCAATTTCACGCGTTAATTACACCTACCTATATGTATATACTTATACAAATATTTACTAATCTGACTATCTATAGTTCACCCTGTAAGAGTTAGGAATATTAACAAAAATACACGGAAGTTAAAAACAACTAAATATTTAATGATGTAGTCTATATATTCATATATATAAGTGATCCACTCTGTGTAAAATCAATAATTGTATTCACCTTGAATATCATAACGTATTTGTATATATCTTACAAACAAAAAAAACAAGAGCCTCCCAATGTATGGAAGTATCGGAAATGGTCTCAATTGTATACCACCATATAAATACAAGAATAAATGGTAATCACCATATAAAATCAGAATTGTAGTCTGAACAAAAAAATAAAGGTAAATTTAATCTGGTAATTCGGTTAACAAAACCTTCAAGATAAAAAAATGTAACCGCACGTGATCACGAGTGGCGAACAAAAAAAAATTAACAGTGTCAGATAATTCTGTGATATATATAGCTAACTGTTAAATATATTATTTGTACTTAAATACTAAACATAAAACCCAAAAGGTTTATCCACTATCTACAATTTATTTCTATTCGTTAGTGATTCTACCTATGGCCGTATAAAAAACAATGGCCAGGATGCGATATGAATAACGACAAAAACATAAAAAAAATTTATGTTCTATTGAACCATTGATTAATTATTATTATGCTGAATAAGATCTACTAAACACAAATTAATAAACCGGCAGACTCGTACTATACAGAAGTATGAAAAATCATTAGGTTACCACTAGAAAAAGGTAATTCAGTTTTGTTTAGGTAGCTGTATACTTTTTAGGAAGACTTGACTATCTTAACATGACATAAAATAAAGTTAATCATTTATTATTAATAGTAGATAAATATAAGGTTTAGCTTAAATGTTACTTGTTAAGTCCTCGATGTGCGACTTCTAGGTTCCAAGAAGCTATACTCGGCGATAATGTTGATTACATCACTACAAGGACCAGCTACAGCATCCAGAAGGTACAACTGGATTATAAAGATGTACAACAAGACGGAATTTATCCCAGATCCATCACGCATACAGTGCGGTATTTTACACCTTTAACTAGAAGCCCTATAATAGGGAGACAATACGAAATAAGATTTATAGAAAGCTAGGAGAACAACAACAGTACTTACTTAGATGGAGGGCGGCTTCCAAGTAGTCCAAGAGTAGAAGTAGGCTTGGATTTGAGATACTCAAATATCCAGCTGATGTTACATAAACTCGTCTTACTCGAGAGAATCGCTTAAATCCAGCTAAAGCTGAAATTGTGTTTTCAGAACGATAAACCGTAATCACCAAAACAACTAGAAACACAATTATCTAACACTTTTCTACTTATATCCCAATAAATGGAGCACGAATGTGTTATCAAAATGCAGAGAAATGTCGCACAAGTTTCTCGAGTTACCAGTCGCTGAATGCCAACCAGAACCTTCTGGCACCTCATTTCCCGCCAAAATCTAGACACAAAAGTTGGCGGGAACGTATTTGGAGAATTACGATGACGATGATCATAAAAATTATAACAGGATAAAGTATAATTTTATCTAAGATCTGCTGTCCAAATCTGATAATTAAAACCGACTTAATTGCTACGAAAAAGGAAAATAAAATATGACAGTAATTCAAATAGTAGCCAATAGGGTACCGATAGGAATAGCTTGTAGTTTCCACCAAGGATAGTTCCCCCATTCACTGGGTGACGTTTCCACCAAGGAAATTAATGTTGATTACAAAAAAAACAACCCGACATACAAATTGCTATATACAGAGTGGCTCGAAATAACTGCTTTCGCAATAACCTAAATTAAAATGACAAAATTACAGTATAACTAAATCTAAACGTTACACAAGTACATAATTAATTCAGTATAACCCTATCACGGACAACAAACAACAACAAACAAATAAGGTACATACTTAGTGTAGTGATGTAGTGAACCTATTAGAAAACAATCAACATGAAACTATTTCAGTGCCTGCTCCTCAAATAATACATCAAATAACTTACTTTTAAAATTTTTGATTGATAAGCCCTTCAAATCATTTGCAAGATCATTATAATTTTTTAAAATAGAATACCGAAAAGACCTCTCGAAAATTGATGTCTTATGTTGAGGAATAGTTATATAGTATTTTTGTCGAATATTTATGCTGTGAATATCAGATCTATATCGGATTCTGTCCATAATATAAGGGGGTATTCCGGTATTAATTATTTTATGTATTAAGGACAGAGAATGCATTTTCCTTCTATTAGCCATAGATAACCAGTGAACAGTACGTAAGGTATGACTGATCCTCTCATATTTACATACACCAAAAATATATCGTAAACAAGAGTTTTGTAATTTTTGTAAACGGGCCCTGTTTACAGGGCTGTTGACTACTGTTGACTGTTGACTACTCGATTTTTTGCAAAGAATGTGACTGGCAACAAAAGATAGACCAGCCACGGTTTTTTAATGTTTTTTAATTATCTGGACCCTTTATTCCGGCCCGACACTGGGTTCTGGTAATAATAATAATAATAATAATAGTTTATTCGATAAGCATCAATAAAAAAAATCCACACAATATAATGATTTACACAATATAGTACATGCTTATGCATTAGACTCAAATTCGTATTTACCTGTACGATGTACAAGTAAAAAAGTTCTTCCAAAGAGCCTATAGTTGCCTGCTGTTTGTAACAACAGTTAATCAGTATTTAACAAATATAACAATTAGGCAGACAAGTAGCAAACATAATTAACACAAAATTACATAGAAAACAGTAAGATACCTAAACACACAATCGACTTATAGGTACTATGTATAAATAAATAGCACAAACAGAACTAAGCTTTTATCATTACATTACTTATATATTAAAGTTGACACGAAGCCTATTATCCAACAATAATGTCCTCCAGCGCTTTTTGAAACTGAAATCATTAGAGCATTTCAAATCATCGGGCAAAGCATTAAACATTTTGGAGACAGTATAAGAAAAAAACCGTTGAAAGAGAGATGTCTGGTGTTTTGGAACAGTAATAAAATTTTTTTTCCGCAGGTTCAAATTATGCACATCCGTTCTGAATGTTATTTTATTATACAAATATTGAGGAGTTTTGTTCATTATTATGAACATTATTATTATTATTATTATTATTATTATTATTATCATTTCATTATTATTAGCTATTTACAAATACGCCAGAAATTATTTATCATCTAAAGTATCAACTCATCTAGTCCGCGACGACACTGGTGAACTATGCAGGACTAATTTCGATTGTGCTGAATCTTTCGCTAGTGTCTTTGAACATATACATATACATATACACCTAGAATTCAACAGTCCCTAGAAACCGTTGCGATAAATGAACGAGACATTCTATACCATTTAAAAAACCTTCGCACGGATTTAGCGCCTGGTCCTGACGGTTTATCGGCTTTGGTTTTGAAATACTGTGCAAGTAATTTAACAGGTCCACTCAGCCGTATCTTCCAACAGTCAATTAGAACATCCACGCTTCCCTCTGACTGGTTAGTGGCATCATCGATTGCAATATTTAAAAAGGGAGATAAAACAGATCCTAACAATTACAGATAGATAAGTATCATGAGTATCTGTCTCAAAATTCTAGAAAGAATAATTGTGTCTCAAATCATGAATTTCATTATGGTAAATAACATTCTGCCCCAAACACAACACGGCTTCACTCGAGGAAGATACCACTACAAACTTAGTAAGTCTAAATTATTGGACTTACTTATTGGACCACGGGGACCCGGTTGATTCAGTTTATTTAGACTTTTCAAAGGCGTTTGATAAAGTGCCCAAAAATCGACTACTTCTAAAGCTGGATGACTTGGGTATTCGTGGCAATTTAAATTCCTGGATTGAAGCGTATTTAACCAACAGATCTTTCTCAGTACGTGTGGGCTCTGACCACTCTTCTTATCATAAAGTTCTATCCGGAGTACCACAAGGCTCTGTTCTCGGCCCAATTTTGTTTCTAATATATTCTTCTGACTTAGACACAATAATAACTGTTCCACATAATTTTTATGCCGACGATACAAAACTGTACGCCAACCCTCTCGTAAACTACAACTCTGTTCAAAATAGTCTTGATGAAGTTAAAAAATTGTGTGATACGATTAATTCCTCTTAACACGTCTAAATGCACTGTATTGCATATGGGTAACAATAACCCCCACCACATCTATTTGCTTAATAATGAACCTATTATTTCAATCAACGAGCAAGTGGATCTAGGTGTCACTATCAATACCAAGCTTTCCTGGTCCAGTCACATTGGCAAAATATCAAAAAGAGCCAACCAAACTTGTTACCTATTATTCAAAGTTTTCCAAAATCCTACACCCGAATTATTCCGTATCCTATTTAAAACTTATGTTAGGCCACTACTGGAATATGCTGCACTAATTTGGTCGCCACATCTTATCAAAGACATCAAACTTATCGAAAACATTCAACGTCGAGCAACAAAAAAGATTCCTCAGATCCATACACTATCATACCCCAGAACAGTATCTGAATCTTCCTCTCATGTCAGAACGAAGGTCCAGAGACATGATATTTACTTATAAAATCTTACATGATCACTTCCAGCTTCCAGGACGATATCAGGAATCTACTGACATGATATTGATATTTACTTATTATTTTATTAAATAAACAACCGCTGTGTAGAAACCGCCTTTTATTTATTTATTTATTTATTTATTTATTACATAAAATATCCAACGAGCTGAAGCCCAATTACAGGATAAGTAGCAGAGCATAATTTAGAATTTACATGTATAAAGAAAAACAAAAATACTTATTAAAAAACAGTTAAATATCACATACAAGCATAAAATGAACAATAAAATGAACAGTAAAATTGATCCTGTACAAAATTCGATAAATTATTTAAAACAAATACCTAAAATATGAACATTACAAAAAGAGCCAAACATGCCTCAGTCCACTAAAAACACTTTTTTTAAATTCTGCAGATTGCAACATAAGATGTCTAAAGAACCTTCAATTTCAGCGTAGTTGTTTAACATTTGATATAATGGCGACTTTATCAGTAAATTAGTGCGCGCAAATGGCAAGACAAATAAGTTGCTATGTCGGCTATTCATCCTAGGTACCCGATATGTAATATTTGCCGTAAGTGACTCACACCTTGCAATATAGTGAACAAGTTTAAAAAGAAAAACAACCGATAACATTTTACGTCTACACAAAAGACTATGTAATGAGAATATTTCATAAAACAACTCTTGTGGTGTCCCTCTGACAGGATAGACCCCATCCAACAAGAACAGTGCCGTCTTAAAGAATCTTCTCTGAACACGTTCTAGCAAAACAATATGCGTGTTATATATAGGACTCCATATAATCGACCCGTACTCCAGCCTCGATCTAACAAACGTTGTAAACAATAAACGTAGTGTGGAAATATTTTTAAAATCTTTCGAGTTACGCAAAATGAACCCAAGACTTTTATATGCATCAGTCACGCAGGCTTGAATATGGTTTGTGAAGCTGAGCTCTGGGTCAAAAATAATACCTAGATCTTTCATAATCTCCGGTCTTTCTAGCAAATCACCATCAATTGTATAATCAGAAATTATTGGTACTTTTTTACGATGAAATGACATGACCTTACATTTCTTAGCATTGAGTGGCAATTTATTATTACAATTATTATTACTTTTATCAAGGGTTAGCCAATGCAATTTATTAATATGACTAGAAACTGACTGGTTTCGCTTTATTCCATAAATCAGCCTAACACATGAATTTTGTACTCGCTGTAAACGAGCACAGTTAAATTTAGTGCGACATGGTCCATATACTGCATCACGATAAGTCAGATTAGAAAGAACCAACGCGTCACATAAGATAATCTTTGTTCTCATATTTAAAATTTCGCGACTCGCAGAAATTAATTTTAAATTTTAGTAAGATTTTTTAATCATTGAATTTACCTGTTTATCAAATCTGAGTTGGTGGGTCATACTCCTAGGTTTTTGGCCATCTCAGTAATTGGGAGTCTTTCATCATTTAATATAATGTTTACTTTATCCACACATCTCTGACGACTTAACTTTCTGCCGAATAGCATAACTTGAGATTTGGCAGGATTAAGTGACAAGCAAAGATTTTGAGAGTATTTGAATAAAGATTGCAAGTCACTATTCACCTTGTCTTTCGTTAGTTCAATATCAGCTTTCTTAAACGAATAATATAGTTGAGTGTCATCCGCATAAAAGTGACTCTTACAATATTTGACACTATCCCTCAGTGTAGCAGTATATATTGAGAATAACAATGGGCCAAGTATAGAACCTTGCGGTACACCGCTTTCAACATGTACGCGTTGGGAAAGATTAGTATCGCATTTCACGTACTGATTTCTATTCAAAAAATAACTTTTCATCAAACGTACAGCACTGTTACTAAAACCGATATTGTGAAAAATTGCAAATAGTAACTGATGATTAATTCGATCAAACGCTTTTGTATAATCTAATAATATTAGCGTAGTGAGTAAACCATTATCAGAAGCTGACAGAACGTCATCGATCACTGCCAACAAAGCTGTGGAAAAGCTAAGACAAGGTTTGAAACCAGACTGGTTGATTGGAATTATATCATAAGAATCAACATGTGGTTTAATTTGTTCATATAAGATTTTTTCCATGAGTTTAGACATTACACAGAGTAGACTAATTGGCCGGAGGTCTTTGTGTTCAGCTGGATTTTTCACTTTCGGTACAGGAATTATACAAGCAGTTTTCCAGCAACTAGGAAAGCAATGTGTTTCAATAATATAATTTATAATATGAGCTATATAACTTATAACTGAAGGACAACACTTTAAAATCATTTTTATTGTTATATTATCTACTCCGACGACGTTTGATTTTATAGAAAGTAAGGTTTTATACACGCAATCCTCATCCACACCGTAAAAATTAAAGCTACTAATACCAGGCTTATGGTAGAAAAGGTATCGAGAGTCTCTCTCTGTCAGGATTAGTGTTTGATTGTGAAGATGTTATAAAAAAGTTATTAAGATCATCAACATTTGAAAGATGATCCGGAAGTTGAATATTATTTTAATTTAATATATATTTAATTTATTTAACTCAGTGTATAGAGTTTTAGTTGATTTATTATTAGTGAAAGCATACTGTAGATAGGCTTATCTTCTCTTGTTTTACAGCCTTGTTACTGCCAATGGTTTACATTTTTAGTTGATTTAAACCTATGTAAACCTTTGTCTCGTAACTTCATCATTAACTTGAGTGTATCTGTTAACCAAGGGCATTTTTCTTTACCTGCCTTAAGATATTTTAACGGCGCATGTTTGTCAAATTGAGTGATGATAATGCTATTAAAATATTCTAATTTAAGGTCTATATTATGCATGTATAAAATATTCCAAAAAGGTGCACTGAGAAGATCATTGTTAAATTTTATCATGTTAACTTTATCTAGCGATCTGATAGTTATGTATACAGGGTGCACCATTTAAGTTGGCAAACTTGAATATCTTGAAAATGAGACATTTGAGAGAACAATGTTTCAGATAAAAGTATCATCGTTTTACAAGCGGGATTTAATGGTTATATGTTAGGTTTGTTTGGTTTAGGGTTTCAAGGTTATTGGAAGGGTAACTTTGATTTTTTAAATAGGAACCCCTATTTTTTTTAATGATTCGTATTCTTCGTAAAAAACCTAACAACTTTTGTTCTGTGGCATTCTGTGTTTAACCTCAGCGTTTACGAGTAATTACGCATTTAATGTAGAAGTAACACTTCTGAAAAATGGAGAAATATTTGACTGGATACTAAAGGTAAGTTGAACCCCCCCGGAAAACCCCTGGAAAACTAATGTTATTTATGAGAGTAACAGAATTTTTATTGCGTACCTACTAAGTTATTGCAAAAAGGAAGTATCATTTATTTGCGAGTTATTCCATCCGGAAATTAAAAGTTAATCAATTTAACAGATGTTCAAAGTGATGGCCTTCGACTGCAATACATCGTTCAATTCGTACTGCAAAATTGTCCACCGTCCTTACTAACATGCCTCTGTCAATGTCGCGGCAAGCATTTCTAATGCGTTCTTGCATATTTTCCGGTGTGGTTGGTACATCTTGGTAAACTTGTTGTTTAAGATATCCCCACAAAAAAAAGTCTAGGGAAGTCAAATCAGGGGATCGGGCGGGCCAATGTACTGGACCACCTCGTCCAATCCATCGCCCAGGATAATCCCGGTCCAATATTGCAGGTGACGTCCGTGCATAATGTGGTGGACAACCATCGTACTGGTACCACATGTTCCTCCTGAGTTGTAGTGGTATGTCTTCAAGAAGCTGTGGTAATTGATGGTCCAAAAACTCAGTGTACATTGCCCCCGTCAAAACACCATCAATAAAGACAGGCCCTATTAATTTATCGCCAACTATGCCACACCAAACATTTACCGTCCATCGTCTCTGCATTTGTACTTCACGCAACCATCTTGGATTTTCTGAAGACCAATAATGCATGTTGTGCCTGTTCACTTCTCCATAACTCGTAAAATTTGACTCATCAGAAAATAGTACTGTGTGAAAAAAGTTTCCATCAGCTTGTAATTGTGCATGTGCCCATTGACAAAATGTGACTCGATTGTGAAAGTCATCGCCATGAAGTTCCTGATGGAGAGATACGTGGTAGGGATGAAATTTATGACGTTTCAGTATTCTAAGAATGCTTGTTTGTGAGATGCCAAGATCATGAGAAATTGCACGAGAACTTGTGTGTGGACTTATATTGACCGTAGCTAATACTGCAATTTCATTTTCTTCTCCAGTTACTGTTCGTCGACGTTGTCTTTTCTTTGGTTGAATACTGCCATCTTCAGAAAACTGATGCACAACACGATAAAATGATCTACTGGATGGATGTCTTCTATGAGGAAAACGCTGTGCATACAATTCGCGCGCGTTCTCAATGTTGCGACCGGCTTCTCCATAAATGAAAATCATTTCAATTTTTTCTTCGACTGTTAAGGTTTCCATCGGTAACATACTCGTTAACATACAACGCTTTATTAGTAACACACAGCTAAATAATAACTACGTGAAATTTGAATTGATGCGATCTCACGTGTAGCTCGGACTCAACTTAACTCTTTAAGTCTTAAAATTACAAATTTGCTTTATATTGAGTCTAGATCAGCAACAAACATACGGCAAAAAATTCGCTCGTGGCCAACATACTTCTTTTTGGTCTAATAAAAACTTACAAGTTTGTAGTGATAGTAAATTTTTTGTAGCCTCTTCCCTTTTTTTGTAATATCTGATGAATCAGTAGCCAAACTAATAGCCAACGGTAGTGTTCATTGCAGGGGTAACGGCTAATTTTACATTTTATTGTTACTGCTACGTTCAATGCTTAATTACTCGTAAACATTGAAAGTAAACTCGAAAAGTCAAAAAACAAAAGTTGTTAAGTTTTCTACGAAGAATACGAATCATTAAAAAAAAAATAGGGGTTCCTATTTAAAAAATCAAAGTTACCCTTCAAATAACCTTGAAACTCTAAACCAAACGAACCAAATATATAACCATTAAACCCCGCTTGTAAAATGATGATACTTTTGTCTGAAACATTTTTCTCTCAAATGTTTCATTTTCAAGATATTCAAGTTTGCCAACTTAAATGGTGCACCCTGTATATCTTGATTATGACAAAGACCAAACCAGGCCAGACTTGAATTGCCTAGGTTTTTTCCTGCGAGGGTATATTAAAGAACGCTTATATGAAGTACCACCAACGGATATTGAAGATTTAAAACGAAAAATTAGAAACATATTTATTACTATAATTCCTCTAATGTTGAGAAATATTCAAATAAATTTTCAACGTAGAATTGTGCTTTGTGTAGAAAACAACGGCGAACATTTTGAACATTTAATTTAATATAAATTAAAAAGTGAATGAACTGATATTTATTTCCTCCACTTTAGTTAGTTACCACAATATTCAATTGATTATCCTCTTTGCTAACTTGAAGTCTTCTCATAATCATAATCTCATGAATGCGTAACTCCTAGCCATAGGGAATGTCACATAAGTTGACACTAAAATTTTCCATAGAATCCAAAAATGCAGTAATATACATACATAACTTCATTTATGATTGAAACATTTTGCAACTTATACTAATATAATATGCTTGATTGTATTTGTAAATATAACATTTTTTCTCATATCACTGACGTAGTTTTCCACATGACACCAAAACACTATACTGCACTCGACGCGCGTTTCGTCAACCAAGTTGGCATCATCTGGAGATGATTAAAACTAAACCTATGCTAACATTCTGTTCTATTTATCCCTAAACTATTTCTACGGTTCAGCGAACTGTCGGGACCACTCAATGAACTATCGCGACTGATCAGTGAACCGCCGCGACGGGTCATTGAACCGTGACTTACTAACCAATAAAGCGGGTTATATGGGATTGGCTCTCTGTCACCATTCATACTATTTTTACATTTAGCAATTTCGAAACTCTCAAAAGCATCCAGCTGTCTGGAATTTGTCACATTTATAAGTAGTCTCAAATTGCTACTATCTATTTTATGGTTGTTGTCAAACGTATGTTGGGCGACACTAGACTGTTCTACCAATATTTGAGATTAGGCATAATGTTCCTTGAATCTAGTTTGAAGGTCAACCTTCTAGTTTGTCCAACATACTTTTGATTGCAGTCTTTACAGCTAATTTCGTAACCCAGACTTTTCCTTAGTTTCTATTTTGTCTTTTGGATTGCATAAAAGTTGTTATAGTTTATTTCCCGATGAATAATCAATAAACCACTGACTTACCTTATTGGTATGTCAGTCATCTTTAAAAATCTTACCAAAAACCTTAAAGATATAGGTATGTCAGTGGTTTATTCATCGGGAAATAAGAATTTTCAGGCAATCCAAAAGACAAAATAGAAACTAAGGAAAAGTCGGGGATTTACGAAATTTGCTATAAAGACTGCAATCAAAAGTATGTTGGACTAATTAGAAGGTCAAGCCAAACTAGATTCAAGGCTCGACATATGTCTCATCTCAAATATGGTAGAACAGATAAGTCTAGTGTCGCCCAACATGCGTTTGAGAACAACCATAAAATAGATAGTAGCAATTTGAGACTACTTAGAAATGTGACTAATTCCATGTGAGATGTTTATCTATTATTATTCCGAGATACTTTACAAAGTCGGCCTCTTCAATCAACATAGCAGTGTTATTACCTATATTAGCTTTAATGGTAAGAGGGCCATAGAGCCAAGATGAGGTAAGTGGTTTTGATAAGAAGTAAATGACAGATACTTGATCTTGCTTTTATTTATAGTCAGAATATTATAATCAAACCATTGCTTGATTACTTTCAAGTCGCTTTCTGCTGCGTTTTTTAATTGGTTCCAGTTCTTTCCAGTGTACATAATTACTGTATCATCTGCGAAAGCAACTATCTGCCCTTCACAAGGGCAGATAGTTGCAGATAAACAAACAGATAATTTATATAGATGTTAAGTAACAAGAGATCTAATACCGTCCCTTGGAGAACACTGTAATCAACAATATGTGTATCACTGATAGTGTCCTCGATTTTAACACACTGCCTTCGATGTATCAAATAATTCTTTAACAGTTTGAATGCAGTACCTCTAATCCCTATATTATCAAGTGTGTTTAGTAGCAAGGCGTGACTAACAGAGTCAAACGATTTTTCAAGGTCAATGAAAATACATAGAGCAGGTTGAGCTTTATCTAACGATTAATACAAATTATCTACTAAGTGAGCAATATCATCTTCGGTCGAGATTTTAGTTTTAAATCCAAACTGTTTATCAGATAAAATACTGTGTTTTACTAGGAAGCCATTCAACTTTGTTTTAATAATTTTTTCAAATATCTTCGCAATATTCGAAATCAAAGATATCGGTCTATAACTTACCACATTGGACCTGCTCTCGCCTTTAAAAAGTGGTGTTATTATTCCCTTTTAAAGGCTGTGGGGCATTGCCCTGTTTCAATTAAAAGATTTATCAAATATATGTTAATGGTCGCGATATTTCATTTTTTATAGATTTTAATATTTCCGAAGTTATTCCGTCTTCACCCAGTGCTTTACCTACCTATTTTTAATTCGTTTATAGTTCCTTCTACTTCTACATGATCTCTTGGCATTAGAAATATCGAATTGGTATTGCGTTTTGCGTTAATGATGGGATTTATTGTTTTCTCAATATTCGCTGCAAGATTTTTCCTACATTAGAATAGTGCCTGATAAATACATCGGCAACATTACTCTTGTCTGATATAACTTGTCTGTAATAGAGTTTATTTTTTTTACTTTCATACAAATAGTTTTTATTGATGACCATAATTTTTATGATGTGCTTTTATTAGAATTTATTAGGGATTTGTAGTAGTTAACTTTAGTATTCTTTATTATTAAATTTAATTTGTTTCTTAAATTTTTGCATTCCGTATGCAAGTTTGGGTCATTCGGGTTCAATTTACATTTTTTATAAATGTTTTTTTTTGTGTTGATCGAGTTTAATCTAGCTGAAGTAATCCACGGGCTCTTTTTTATGAAGTACATCAGTACTTCTTTATTTTGACAAGTTTCGCCCTTTTTTCTATGCTAGTCTTTAATTTTTGAATAAATTGATTTGTTGCCAGGTTTGTGTCATGAATTTAATAAAAATATTGCCATTTTTCATTTGCCAAACAGTTTTTTAATGTGTTATAATCAACGTCTCTTTTGTATACATTTTTATATTTGATTTTTGGCATTTTTATGACATATAGCAGCGATACAGGAGAGTGGTCTGTTATCTTTGTGTCATGGATTATTGGCGTGAATTTAGAAGATTCTTCTTTAGTTTTTATAAATATAGGATCTATGCATGATCTGCTGGTACATTCTATTCTTGTGCTTTTATTTATAAATGAAATGTAATTTTGTTCACCAATACATTTAAGTATTCTTCTACATAATCACCGTTCGAATGTATACATATTTATATTTATATCTCCAATTATAATGTTAATGTCTCTTAAGTGATTTCTATTGTTTTCAAAGTGAGACTTTAAATAATTAATAAAGTTATAAGGACATTGGGAAGGGGATCTGTATACCTACAGCTTATATACATTTGCCAGCATGAAGAATATTTACATTTAAGACATTTATCTTTCCCAATTTGATAATGGAATGGTTATAATGAAATGAGCTATTTATGTATATAACTACCCAATCATTTTGGTTTAAGTTTCCCTCATTATATAGTAAATCATAGCCTAAAATTTTAAGTTAATGTTAAAAATATTGTGAGTTTAGATGTTTAAGATAAACCTCAAGTTTATCAATATTTTTAGTTAGGTTGCGTATGTTACTATGAAATAATTTTAAGAGACTGGCATTTCTCTGAAACAACTTTTTTATACTCACTACTACTCAATATGTGGGTTTCAATTGCTGTGTATTGCAAATCTCTTTCATATGGATCCATTGAAAAGTTAATTGAATAGTTAATTCTAAAATTAAAACTATAATTTGTATACAATGTAGAATATAAAAAGTTAAGTATAATAATATTTAAGTTTAGTTAAATTCGCTGTTTGGTGTTTGAACGAGTTCTAGCTTTTAGCGAAGTAACAGTGCCTGAAGAATTTGCTGTGTCTTCTAACTGATTTTCTTTGTGTTTTTGCCGATCACTATGTTTTATTACATTATCTAGTGCCTGCTTTGTTAGATTATGCTGTATGGCTGACTTTTGCAGTGTTTGCGTTTCGCTTTTCGTATTATGTAATTTTTTGGTTTGACTGTTTTGACGTGGCTTCTTTTAGGTAGATTGAATAATATGATTGAACTTCTGAGCAACAAATTTTCAGCGCTCGGTGTAGGTGGTGCACTCTTTGGCTTTGGATTTACTTCGTATTCATGGATTAAGTTCAGTTCATCAATAGTAGGTATGTGTTTATGAAAAGTTTGTTTCCTTTAATATAATATTTTCCAGCAGAATTCTGCTTTGCTTTGCTTTAAAGGTTCACGAAGTGTTTTATTCTCTGCCCTCTACTTAAATGTTAAATCTTGAGATATTCTTATATCTTTACCTTTTAATTTGTTATAGCTTCTAAATACAATGTCTTTTTTCAGTTTCGAAATAAACTCAACCTTTATTGGACGATATGCTGAATGCCCCAGCGCATATATATTATTAATATCAGAGCTCAATATATCTACATCCAGCAATTTTTTGAGTTCTTACGTACAAATTCTAGCAGAAAGTAATTTCCAGATATATTTTTAAAGCCAAAAATTACAATATTATTTTTTTTTTGTTTCTCGTTCCAATAATTCTATTTTATTTCTCAATTCTTGATTTTCTTCCTCAAGTTTCATTACTTTGTGATTTAATTTTTCCAATTTACTCCAAGTAATGCTCGGGCTTCGCTGGCCTCTATTACGTTTTTCAGCTCCTTTCTATTCTTTAATATTTCCTCGTGTACCAGTGTAATACTTTGTTCTATTCCTGGCATTTTATTTTTACTTTCATAGTGGATGCCTCTCTTTAAATTTGTTTTGTCACAAAAAGTATTTGAGTACTGAATTCAGTTCTAAATTAATTCTCGTGTCAGGTGGCTCTATCAGTTTTAACACAAACTTTTAGATTTAATCTACTTTTGTCTCACCAAAATCCATACATTTTTGGGCAACTGCAAATGATACAATCATTTATCTAAAGCGTCACAAACACTATTACATATAGTTATTATATAGTATACAGTATATAGGTATAGTAGGTATAAAGTGAAGTGAATGTATGTGAATGTAGAGGTCGTTTTCAGTAGTAAGACGTTTTACTTAAATATTGATTATAGGAGATTGGACGTGTTTTAAAGGTGGGGTGGTTTTTACCCCCGGATAAGAAACAAATTTTTAATTTAGGATTAAATTAAAATTCATCTCGGATGCACCTTCACGTTTTAAGTTAATTAAAATTGAAAATACCTCTTTGGGGTTGTTTTCACCCCTTGGATTTGGGTGTAGAGAATTTAAACCATGCGAGGTAGATTGTTATTGTAATAAATTCTAGATAAAACAGTTAAAAATTACACAAAAAAGATGTATATACAATAGATAAAGAAAGGCCGAGAATATCAGATTATTAGGCTATATTTGACAGTAATAAAGTCTGTCAATTATTTATTTGATACTGAACTGGTGCTTTCTGGGTGAAGTGAATGTATGTGAATGTAGAGGTCGTTTTCAGTAGTAAGACGTTTTACTTAAATATTGATTATAGGAGGTTGGACGTTATTGGTTTCTCTTCCTGTGGTTATTTTGTATTTTTGTTGTAGATGTTGACACTGCGTCTTGTATTTCCTTTATATCATCCAGTGGCGTAACAACGAAGCCACGGGCCTGTGTGCAAAAATTTTGTCGGGCCCCCAGCCCCGGCCACAAATTAAGAAAAAAAAAAATTAGAAAAAAAGTGGCGAAGCACAAATCAAAAACACTACGTAATAAAATAATAATTTTACTATTTTCATATACATGTTATATCCAAGTAACAAAACTGAAACAAAATAAAATTACTGAAACAATTATATTTTGTTTTATGGTATTGCCTATTATTTCAATAGCCTCGTTTTGAACAGCTAGGCTTAAATAAGTAATTGAATGTTTTTTCCTCATTTTTTCTTTTTCGTTATTCGTTCCTGGGCCCCCGGGCCCTACGGGCCCGTGTACTTTGCACACGTTGGCACACCGTAGTTACGCCACTGATATCATCCGCAGTGTATAACTATTTCATCTACATACAGCTTGTCTTCTTTTATGTATATTCTACTTTTATGTATATTCTACTACTCTTTGTGTTCTATATGTGCCAATTTATAATATTAGACCTACATTATAAATTGACACGAAATGGTTTGCACTTACCAAAAAAAGTTATAGAAACAAGTGAATATTATCTAAACCGTTAAATATTAGAATAGGTTATACTAAATGAAACTGTTTTAACACTTTCCGTAGAATCTATAAATTAAATAATATACAGGGTGCTGTTCTATTTAAAGTAACTATGTTGGTTGCCAGTTTCGGTGTAATTGGAAGTAGGTATCAGAAAAATAAAAATATTGATATACATCACGAAAAATCTGTGTATAAAAAATTTGGTGGATACTTTCTTCATAGCTTTGGAAATGTAGTAAAGTATAGTAAAGTACAACATAAACATCATGCAGTGAATGTCAGACGTATTAACGATAATATTCTTTATCATTAACCTCCGACCTCTTAAACCTCTTATCATTTCATGTATATTTCTGTCCCTATACAATCTTTGACGTAGTTTCTAATTTATCAACGAACAAATCACTGATTCACATAGCCCATTTTGAAGCTTCTGTGTATTAGTGTGAAGTTCAATATATTGTGATACTTTGTGCCTACATTCCATGCTGCTTATAAAATGACATTTAATGTTCACCTTGTAATATTCTTACTATTTATAAAATGGAGCTATTCACAGCACAGTAAGTAATACCATTATAATAACATCCAATATATTTAGATTAAAACTAATTCCTTTTATTAGCAATAAAACTTTCTATAAACACATCATCTTTGAACGTGGCGAAGTTCAATTGTGTTTAAAGATATTTTCCGTTTGACTATGAATCTCTTAAAATGAAAACTGTTATTTACTTTGTTCGATATTATTTTGACCTTTCAAAATTTGCATGTTTATATGTATAGTTATACAGCAGATATTCCATCTACATTAAATGTAACTTTTAGGATTTTTGATATACTTACTCATTGCCTGCTGTATTGGCATTGATATTAAAGTATGAATGTCCTATGTAACTTTTTTAAAGAGAAAAGAATTAATGCAATTAATGCATGCAATTAATTGCATGTTCCAGTTTATCTACCTATTTCAAATGCAATGAAAATATAACAATCCGTGGAAACTAATTTGTCAAATATAGTTTTATAATAATTAGGTAATTAATAATACCAAAACTATATAACTAACCAAAATTATTTTTTGTCTGTCACTTAGAGGTTTTAGAACCTCCTTGGTTATGTTTTATGAATAAATAGTACGGTATATTATAAAAGTGGATTTATCTCTTTTTAAGATCTCTTTTCCGTAATCGACTGAGATATTTGTTTAATTACATGTATGTACTAAAATACAATAAAAATACGTTCTGTTTTTGAAGACGTGTCAGTGTGTTAAATAATGAAGTACATAAAACTATAAGCAGGTTATTGTTTCCTGGTTTATGGGCAATTTTCATTTTAGAGACCAGAAATGTTATTTAAAATCAACTGCCCAAACTATGTAACGTATTTTTCTGCCCTATCTATAAGTACCTAAATAAATGCAATTTTTCCCTTTTTTCATTTATATAATAGTTTACCCGTTAGCGTAAATAAATTTATACTAATTAATTAGATTCAGCTAGGCTGCCGTGTTATAATACTAATTTTTCTCTTTAAGATAAAGTTATTTTTAAAATAAAAGAGTAAATTATAAGTATACAAAATCTATCTAAAGTATATAAAATCTAAAATAAATAAAAATAAAAGTGATAGACATTTACTCTATTGGGAAAGGCCTAACAAGCCGAAATACTAGTATATAGAGTGTTTTATTACCTATATATTATACACAATTAGATACACATATATTATACATTATATATATATATATATATATATGAATATATACATTATTTATAACATATATCATATATTATACACAATATTACTTAAAACATCTAAATGAGAACTGTGTTTTTTCAAAACAATTATTATATTTCGACTTATTTACTTTTTTTGCACAATCCATATAATCAACGCAGTTTTTAAGAAAAGAAATATGAAAATTAATTTTAGTTAATTGTTCGAGTTAATTCATGAAATATGCAAATATTTAGAGATACCTGGCTACCCACTGAGATGCCTAAAATTTGTTCATAGACAGTAAGAAAAAACGAACTATTTTATCAAAAACAAAATTCCTATCCCAGCCCATTGGTTTAACAATTTGCCCAATACCGATATACCTTGTGATGTTAGTAATTTCTTGGCATTAGGTACAAAATTTATTTTAGAATCCCCCTGGTCTTGATTGAATATCCTAAAATTTTTAGCAAATTGATTTTATCGTTAATAATATTCCAGAGGATCAAGGAAATATTGAATAGATACAAGAATATCATCATTTTAACATTTATGATTAATAACAGCTATTCTAGAATTTAATTTCAAAAGGTCTTAAAACTTACTCATCTATTCCAGCAATACTTTCTCATATTTTCTCGTCTCGCTGACTACATTTTCTCGTCTCATTATTGTGACTTTCAAAAATAATAACTAGTTACTGACAATGAACCATATTTATTCGATTAAGTAAACACTAATAATTTGTAATTAATGAAAAAGTAAAATAAAAAAAAGTTGTCTTTGGCGGGATTAGAACCTGCAAAATTTTGCGGTTCAGTTTGAACTAGTCCACCAGATGACATAACATGACATTCCTTAAAACGCTTATGTAAACTACATCTATTAACTTAAAACGAATTTTTATTGATATTTTAATTAAAAAATCACTTCGATTTAGTATTTTGGTAATCAGAAGTGTTTGACAGTCAGTACTATCGATTCCGTTAGCAATATTTCTCATAGTGTGGCCTGGGAATATAAAATTCAATGAAATGTAATAGCCCATGTTAATTGCCATTAGTCAAATGAAATGGGAAACCCGGTATATATGCATTTCACTTGATAATGTATTTTTAACTATAGGATTATTTGTAATAGAAATAAACAAAATTCCATATTAGCTAGAATGTGTACCTAAACTACGTCACCAGAGAGAAAGCCCTTAGCGATAAGGTTCCCTATTTATTTATTTAACTAATTTAGCCATTCTTTCCAGTTCAGTTCTTATCAGTGTCTCAACTAGAGACACTGATAAGGGCTCTTATGGCCCACTTTTTTGACCATACCTCTCTTATTATTAGGGAGAGACCCATAAAACTTTATATGACCGTATTTACAAAGAAATGTTCTTTCCAAATATGTAAAAATATACAGGGTGTTCCACTAAAAAAAATAAATTGGAATTTTTTGGAAAAACCGGTAAACTTGACAACATTGCCAATACTTTTATTGGATCGGGCGTTATTTGTACACTATGTATACCAAATTCTGTTTTGTATCTCTAGTATTTTCCGAGTTTAATAATTATTTCTCTATCCCTCATTCTGATCGTAATGATGAGCCCGCAAGTCAGATACTATTTACAGATCAACATCAAGCATGTGGATCTTGGTTACTATAAGAGAGATCAGCATAAAAGTGCGCAACCTTGCTCTAATTTAACCGACCTTATATCTCTTATATTAACCGAGATCCCCATGTTTGAGGTCAAAAATGCACATATAACAAACCCTATATGCGTGTGGCGTATGTATTAAATACAGTATTTTAAATTTGTTATTTTCTATTTTCAGACCCATTAAAGGATCCAAATATATGTGGCTTACCAGTATGTAAAGGTATGTATGGTAATATTAGGTCATCTAGTATCTTCGCGTAAATACGTTTCGCGTTTGTAATTCTATTTTCTCGCATATTTTACGGATAGGTACATTTTTTACAAATTCTTGGAAGTCTACGTGTTAATTAAATATTAATTATACAAAGTTATCATAAAGTAAGGGATATATTTCAGCTTATTATATATTTTCAACAAATTAAGTTAATAACAGGATGTGAAGGAAATTAGATTGCTTAAACAATGGGATTTCTTATGTCCAACAGTGGTTAACGCAAATGTTCGATATGTCGTACATTTTGCTGGTGTACAATCATCAACCGTTCCTCTAAATTGTACACAGCATTATTCAGCATTTTTCACTACATCTATTGTCCATACATTTTTTTAGTCCAACGATATTTATACATTTTTTCCAAAATTTGGATCAATCAGGAGTAAAATCTTCACGTATAATAAATAATATCGGTACCTTTTAAACTCTTTTTGTTCTTAAAAACCAAATTCTTTCCATTCCTTTCATAAAATTCAATTATAGGGTTGGGCATGGGCTTTTTGTTAGTTCTGTTACCAGCATTAGAATTGGCTCTGGTATTTTTATTACGGAAACATTTAAGAACATTGTTTTTTGTAATTTTTAATTTTAAATTATTATTAATTAAAATAATCAACTTATCTAACTTGTTATCATCTTTTTTTTAATTCGGTTAGATTCATGCTATTAAAGTTCAAATCGTTTCAATTTACGTTTACGTGAGTTTTATTTTGAGAAGAATTCTCTAAATCGCAATGACTACGTTTGAAACTTGTATCAGGAGTCAACACAATTCTTTTGTTTTCCATAGATACAGTAAAATCCAATTATTGAAGTAACTAGATTGCATTTACTTTTTGCTAAATTGCTAAATTGCTTGATTTGTTAAAATTATATAAGACTTTAAAGTATACCCCTTACTTTATGATGACCCTATATTATAACTTCAAAAAATTATAAAAAAAGCAGTTATACTGATGACATAGATAAATGATGTTGCAAAAATAGAAAATATATGCCGTTTTTAAGAATTAAAAATACCTCACAAAATCTAGTTTTCATTTTTTCTCTCTGTCCAACTAGTAGTAGAAGTAGTTTATTGACAGCTATATATACAAAGGTACATGTTGTGTCACAATAATAAAATAAATACATAAAACATTTCACAGAGAATGATCTAAAAAGTCTTGCAGACTGTAAAAGCAATGATCTAATAAGTAATGTTTTATAAAGTTCTTAAATCTATACATGTTCATGTTTTTTAAGTTATCACTAGAAAAACGAGCACAAATTGTGTTATATATCAGAACATTTAATTTATTGCAAATAACTACGAATAGTAAGGGACATCACTAAGTATCCTCCATCTGTAAACGCCTTATTTAAATAAGGACTAAAACAAATCAAGCTAAAACAGCTATTCTCCTGGCAATATGCCGCGCCGAGCGCTGAATTACAAAGCAAAATTTGCCGTATTTTGTCTAACACAGTTAGAATCAAAATACAAGGATTCGGATTGCAACGAAAACTACGAGGAAATACTAAGACCACACATCGTAGGATGCCACCAATTGCAGACCGGTTTCGACCTTTTTATGATCTCATCAGTGCAATATAAGTGAGCATACCGACGAATGCGAAGACCTGAGTATTTGGCACAATAGGTAAACCTTGCGTACGCAAGACCTACGCAAGGCCTATTGGCGCCAACTCTGTGTAGTTTTCGCAACACAATCCAAACAAATCGTAATGGGGTAAAAATCCAATACAATAAAGGGTTGTAGAAACTAGTTCTACTACTATCAGATGGCATGCATATAGCAAATAACTACGAATAGTAAGGGACATCACTAAGTATCCTCCATCTGTAAACGCCTTATTTAAATAAGGACTAAAACAAATCAAGCTAAAACAGCTATTCTCCTGGCAATATGCCGCGCCGAGCGCTGAATTACAAAGCAAAGACGAATTGCCAGGAGAATAGCTGTTTTAGCTTGATTTGTTTTAGTCCTTATTTAAATAAGGCGTTTACAGATGGAGGATACTTAGTGATGTCCCTTACTATTCGTAGTTATTTGCTATATGCATGCCATCTGATAGTAGTAGAACTAGTTTCTACAACCCTTTATTGTATTGGATTTTTACCCCATTACGATTTGTTTGGATTGTGTTGCGAAAACTACACAGAGTTGGCGCCAATAGGCCTTGCGTAGGTCTTGCGTACGCAAGGTTTACCTATTGTACCAAATACTCAGGTCTTCGCATTCGTCGGTATGCTCACTTATATTGCACTGATGAGATCATAAAAAGGTCGAAACCGGTTTGCAATTAGTGGCATCCTACGATGTGTGGTCTTAGTATTTCCTCGTAGTTTTCGTTGCAATCCGAATCCTTGTATTTTGATTCTAACTGTGTTAGACAAAATACGGCAAATTTTGCTTTGTAATTCAGCGCTCGGCGCGGCATATTGCCAGGAGAATAGCTGTTTTAGCTTGATTTGTTTTAGTCCTTATTTAAATAAGGCGTTTACAGATGGAGGATACTTAGTGATGTCCCTTACTATTCGTAGTTATTTGCTATATGCATGCCATCTGATAGTAGTAGAACTAGTTTCTACAACCCTTTATTGTATTGGATTTAATTTATTATTTTTCGCCATGTTTATTCTTGAATATTCCACTATGAGATCATCAGCATGTCTGGTGTTGTAATTATGATTGTCTGAATGGACAGTAAATTTGTTTATGTTTTTATGTATAGATAACAATGTTTCCAAAATAAAAAGACAAGGTAAGGGAAGAATTTGCAAATTTGTAAATAAATGTTGACAATGAGTTCCTGGAGGAACTTCAGAAATAATTCGTAGTCAACACTATGTTAATTAAAATTATTGAAAATGTTCTGATTTCTATAGCAAAACTTTAGAATATTTTGATTTTTGTTATTCAAGGAAATATTGTTTAATTAGATTTATTATCAGTGCTTTATGCGGTTTATCTCAATATAGTCGACCAAGCACCAGTTGCGTACAAATACATATTTTAAAATATATTTTTTTATTTTCTTCGGGGCTATCTGTATGAATATTGATTTTACTTGGCTGTTCTTGGGATTATAGGTTCTATTTAAAAACACTACTGATTTTACGTTTACTATATTTTCAGACGATTTCGCAGGCGGTCGGGGTTTTTTCAACTATAAAAATACATTTATATAAAATTTTTATATGCAAACTACAATACATAGCAGAAGTAACCTAGTATTAACCCCATTGTACCTCAACTTTGTTTAATTACGACGAATATATCCTAAATTTTCCAACCATGACGTCACTGGCATTAAATTAGACTAAATATGAACTCGGATAATATTCAAAAAACTGTTGAAGATCTCATTGGAAAGAATTATATTTCGATAGCCCCGTCCTCAAGGTCACCCTGTAGTTTTTGCTTCTTTGCTCGTTTGGCGTAATGTTTATAGAAAGATAAAAAACTGCTGATACCTTTACGACTGTCGAGGCCACCTGCCTGGATAGGCAGTTGTTTCTTAGGCTCCATGTGAGAAAGGTGTTTATAAAAATGTCGAACCGAAAACGAAAAGTGAGTGCTTTCAAAGACAAAGTGAAACGTAATATGAGAAAATTGCACGAATTGTTGGATAACTTCACCAATATTATTAAAATTTTACGAATTTCGCCAATAAATGAAAAGGGGTCAAGAATAAACCTGTAAAAACCTGTGTAAAATAACCTACTTATTTTACAACAATGACTAATATATTGTTGTGTTCGAAAGGTAAAAAATATGAGTAATATCTATCATATGGAAAATCCAAAAAAAATACCCCACTTGGGAATTCAGCAATGACAAATACATTGTTGGGGTGGAAGGGTTAAGAATATGAGTAATATCTATTGTTTTAACCCTGAATAAGGTGAAATTTCAATAAAATACCCTAATTTGGTTTTTAACAATGACTAATACATTGTTGAGAAGCAGGTAAACTCAATTACTGAGCTCGAGAAGAGTAATATCTGTTAAATTCAGTTACGAAAACTACTCTGATATAAAACGAGTAATATCTATTATATTCACTATTACATAGCTGACAACATGAGTACTATCTGTTAAATTTAGTTAGAATCGCCACAACAGTTGGCAAAAAAAAACCATACCGATAACATGAGTAATATCTGCTACATTCGGTTGGAAGACCCATTTTATCTTTGGACCTATATTTGACAACGTGACTAATACACGTAAAAATCAGTTGCAAGGAATGCATTAAATTTAACGCTAAACCATTTTAATACAATATGAGTAATAGTCATCAGCAAAGGCTCTATTAATTATGAAAACAAAAGCCCTTATTGTGGCTGAACAAGAGTAATATCGATTATATTCAGCTGTAACAGAGTCATGAATTTTTTTAAATGCAGTAAAGGTCATAACAGGACTAATAAGGGTCATAACTCCGTCTTTCAGAAAAAACTTATCTATTCTGCTACCTAGGATTTCACATCGCCAGGGTATCTGCAAGACTCCAGGACCTGCCTGCCAGTGGAAGGCGCGGAGAGCAGCAATAATGTGCAACTTCTCCCGCATCCGAAGCGAAGTCGCAAGCATTGCTTTCTTCGCAGATTTTTGCTTTCGAAACGGTCGCCGAATTTGATGGGAATCGAGTAAACTTACATAAATATATCTCATACTGCGACGTCGTTGGGATACGGCGACGACTATAATAAACCAACAAATGTTTCTAAATGTAGCTAAGGCTAAGTTTCTGCTTATAATTTTATTAAATACAAAATTATAAATAATTGGGATACATTAACCACTTTGCAAGAACAGTACCTTAAACGTACTACAGTCGCGCAAATACAGAGAGAACTTTTAGATTAGGTTAGGTTTAAAAGTGAGTGGGCCGAAAACCAGACCCTCCACAGCGATCATGTGGTCTGTTGTGGCTCACACCTACTTATATTTGACCCAACAGGTCTAGCCTCTTAATGACGCTGATCACCTTATTGGGTGAGAACTTATTCAGATCCTCTGGCAGAAGTTGTCCTTTGCCAAATAGTAGTATCTGATGTTTTTGAAGGGTTTATTATGAACACCTTCGAATGAACTAATCTTGGTAGTTCTTGCCAGTACTGGAGGATTTGCCCTTAAGCCCAGGTCAAGAGACAACTTTTAGGTACACAGCAATTATATAATGAAGACATAAGATTTTTCACAAATCGTATTGAACGATTAAATTTAGACCTAAATGATGCTTGCTTGTATCGCTAGTGAAAGGAGAGGCCAAAAATATAATTCAAAATTTAAACTCAAAATCGGCTCTTAAAGCATTCGTGGAAAGGTTACAGGGATCTATAATCATAAAGCCAGTAGATTTATCAATTTTACCAACGCGGTTGAGGTCGCGTGCGAAGAAGGAACGCAACGATAAAACCATCAAACCGTTGCAACATCAACAATTTACTAATTTCAAAGGTAAACATATAATAATAATAATAATAATAATAATCTACCCCTCATTCTAATCAGAAGGATTAGCCCGAAAGTCTGAGACTTGTGTGGGAGAGGGGGCGGCATATTATTATTTCGCGGGCCGCATGTGCGCCTCAGGAACGACTTACGTTGGTAGGCCCTAACCACCATTCAGTGCTGGAATGAGAGAAACCTGGAAAACCTCATTAGTTAGGGGGACAGTCAAACATCAACTGATTTTAATGTCTCACATTAACACCAAGTTGACATTCTTCCCATCCTAGGCCATCGCCAGGATGGTTGCCAACCCATCCCTGCGAAGAAGCCTTGATCTACGAGTAAACAATTTAATTAAAAATTGTTTGGTGGAATGGGGATTCGAATCCACGACCTCTAGGTTGAGCGATCGATACACTAAATCCTGAGCCACCGGCTCGCCTATATCAAAAGGCAAATAAAGTGTTACAAGTGCGGAAAACCAAACCACACAGGAGATGAGTGCTTCTCAAATCCTTGTAACTTTTCTTCTTATCCAGATCAACACGATCCCCAAATAAAAGTAATAAAATCCGAGGCTCAGATAAACACACTACAAGTAATATGTCGTTATTGCAAAAATACGGGCCATTCCGATTTAATTCAACAAATGTAACCAATAATCCGAGTACAAGTTCAAATTCGCGGAGTGCAGGCGTTGCGGTAGATCACCAACAGGGAAACAACCTGGGCGCAAGTTCCACATCAGGTATCAGGCAGAGTAACTTGTGGCCGCGATATCAAAAGTGCCTCTATGTGAATTCACAAGAAACTGAGGCAAGTATATCAAATTTCTTATGTCACAATAATCGTAAATATCATGTTAACGAGCGGTTTGAACAAAATACTAATATATCAAATCTTATTTCTTACAACAATGATAATAGCTCAACTCCTACAGGAGCTGTAAAAGACGATTTTACTATTTCAAGTTCTTATAAAAATGTGTATTCTATTTCCAATGAAGAAGTAAACTTATCCTGTGTCAATTTGCCATTATTGTATACTATTTCAAAGCTCACTAATTTATTAATAGACACGGGTTCAGACGTAAGCATATTAATATTAGGTCGTTTAAACGATGACGAGAAAATATATCTTGACAATAATATTAAGTTAAAGGGAATCATTAAAGATTATGCAGAGTCAATGGCGCATGTTATGTAAAAATTCAGTTATCCGATGACGTCACTTTAACGCACACATTCCACACAGTTTTAGAAGATTTTTCTATTGCTACTGATGTAACTCCAAGATGCGAATATACAGGGTGTCCACCTAGTGCGCGTAAGTCCAATATCTGGGTTAATAAAAGAGATAACTTAATTTTTTTTCTACAGGGTTGTCTAATATCCCGAGCTGCACAAAATGAAAATATATTTACATATTCAGGGTGTTCAGTTTTTTCTGGACAGGTACCAACTTCATTTTTTTAAATGGAAACCTATATATTTTTTTTTCTTATGTTTCGTCACTTCTAATAGTTGACATAATTATGGTTGTATGACAGCTAGAAATTATTTTTTTTTCAGAAACTGTAGAGTGAAGATGGCTCTTTCGAAAACGTATCAAAAGTTGACCTGCGATATACAGGGGGCAACAGAAATCGTGCCAAACCTGATGGTTTAAAATTTAAAAAATCTCGACTTTTTCAAATGGAACACCCTGTGTTTTATGATTTCATTAGATGCCTTTCTGTAGACTCTACAATTTTATAATAGCTTTCCCTATACCTAAGTTGCGTAGTTTTTGCAAAAAACCCACTTTTATGAAAAATACCCGATTTGCGCACTCCTTTGACGGAAAAAATATTGTAAGGCTATTTATTTTTATAAAATGTATTAGTTTACACTTCTTAAAATAAAAATAACTGAAAAATTTAGATAATTTCAGTTTAATAAACAAGTCTTTATGGAAAGTTACCATTTATTTGTAAATAAAAGAAAAAAAATCATAAAAGCTCTACATGTAATTAAGAATTAGCAAAACTGGCGTATGCTTTAGAAGAAGTTCATGGGAATTATTTGCTAGCAGCACGTATTTATAGAGATTCCCACGTGCTGACTGTTTTGAAAATGTGAAAGAAAGATTTGAAAGAACAGCAAATGGGAATTATGAGAAAACTACCAGGAGACATGGGAGTAACAACGATAATATTTAGTTTAATGTTGTGGTTTCTGCTGTTGAAAATCCAAAAATATTAGTATCAGAAAATCAGTAGAAATCTTGGAGTTTTCAAAAGCTCGACAAATAAGATATTGAAGAAGAAGTTTCATACGTCTCATATTGAAAACCAAACGGTGTTACCGTAGTTAGAAAAATTATTAGTGAAATGGATGAATATACATAGAGTATTGAAAAAAGAATACGCAATACTCATACAAGCAAGCTAACCTAAAGTAAATGCTCAAAATGTCCACCGTTGTTTTCAACACAAAGCATTAATATTCGACGAAAATGAATGTGAACATTTCTTAACATTTCGGGCGTTATGGTTAGAAACTCATTTTGGATCTTTTCTTTCAAGTCTTGCATATCCGTTGGTGGTACTTCGTATACTCGCTCCTTGATATAACCCCACAAGAAAACGTCCAGAATATTTAAATCAGGCGAACGTGCAGGCCAAGGAACTGGACCACCATGACCTAACCACTTATTTGGATATACGTGGTTTAGGTGTTCTCTAATCTGAAATATGAATAGATAATAGGAAAAGTACTACAACAATAAAATAATCACAGTACCGCCAAAGTGGAATGTGGATGGGCACCATCATGCTGAAACCATTGTTGAACCAAATAATCAGCGGGCATATTCTGTAGCTGTAGAAGGGGAAGTTCGTTTTGCAAAAAATGCAAATACACATTGGCATTTAAATTGCCTTCAAAAAAGTACGGTCCAACAATATGTTCTCCACAAATTCCAGCCCACACGTTCACTTTGAAACGATGCTGATTATCTAGTACCCTCAATAATCTTGGATTATTGTCAGCGTAGTGATGAAAGTTGCGACGATTGGGTAAGCATGTGTTTGAAAATGTTGATTCGTCAGTAAACAAGACATTCATAAAAAAGTTTGGACTTTCCTGAATTTTATCCAATGCCCAGTGGCAAAATTGCAGGCGGTTTAGGTGATCTTGAGGTAACAGTGCTTGATGGTTTTCAATATGATACGGATGAAAATTATTCTCCTTCAGTATCTTGTTTGTCAAGCTTTTGGAAACTCCAAGATTATTACTGATTTTCCTGACACTAATATTTGGATTTTCAACAGCAGACGCCACAACATTAAACTGAATATCGTCATTGTTACCGTCATGTCTCCTGGTAGTTTTCTCATAATTCGCATTTGCTGTTCTTTCAAATCTTTCTTTCACATTTTCAAAACAGTCAGCACGTGGAAATCTCTGTAAATCTGGATTATTTGCTTTGTAAATACGTGCTGCTAGCAAACAATTTCCATGAGCTTCTCCTAAGGCATAAACCATTTTCACTAATTCTTCTTTTGAATAGTTCATTGTATGCACGCTTAGTACTTACTCTAAACTCGTACGTGAATATTCAGTAAAAGAAGAAATGACATGTAAACTGATTGTCACAAATTTTATTGCGTCACAGACGCTCACTGCGTTTTTCCCGAGAAAGGAACGTGCGCAAATCGGGTATTTTTCATAAAAGTGGGTTTTTTGCAAAAACTACGCAACTTAGGTATAGGGAAAGCTATTATAAAATTGTAGAGTCTACAGAAAGGCATCTAATGAAATCATAAAACACAGGGTGTTCCATTTGAAAAAGTCGAGATTTTTTAAATTTTAAACCATCAGGTTTGGCACGATTTCTGTTGCCCCCTGTATATCGCAGGTCAACTTTTGATACGTTTTTCGAAAGAGCCATCTTCACTCTACAGTTTCTGAAAAAAAAATAATTTCTAGCTGTCATACAACCATAATTATGTCAACTATTAGAAGTGACGAAACATAAGAAAAAAAAATTAAAAGTCAAATATCTCGAAAACTATCAATATTTCAATAGCAGTGTTAAGCAAAAAGTCCCACTAATTTTTTACGTAGAATTCGATAATGCCATAAAAAATATAGGTTTCCATTTAAAAAAATGAAGTTGGTACCTGTCCAGGAAAAACTGAACACCCTGAATATGTAAATATATTTTCATTTTGTGCAGCTCGGGATATTAGACAACCCTGTAGAAAAAAAAATTAAGTTATCTCTTTTATTAACCCAGATATTGGACTTACGCACACTAGGTGGACACCCTGTATAACGAAAATTCACTTGAATTTCGCAGATTCTAAACTTTGTTTACAAAAGGAAATAAAGCCAGGTGTACACGTTCGCAACTTGATTGTAGAACCCAAACAAGGAATTTGTGTAATAAGTCTAATAAACTCAATGGAAACGCCTATCAAATTAATTCAGACTGCTCAGCTTATATGAAAACCATGATTCTAACATCACACTGGAAATCTCATTTTTTAAGCAAAATTTTGTTAAATTATCCAATTAGATCTAAAACATGAAATTCATTTCAATCTCAAAAAAGTCCACCTTAAAAATTTCAGTAGTTTACTTACTCCAAAGGTAATTGATTCACATGATATACGCACATTGTCAAAGTATAGTCATGATTTAGATCTATTAGCAGCTGAAGAACAAAAATTGTCAGAAACAAATGACATATTAAGTTTAAAGTCACTTACTTTTCATAACATAATTAATCATCTCTTTATATTAGTAGCCATGTTAGCAGTTCTGTGCTATTTCTTGCTACCGAGAATAAATAATAATAATAATAATAATAATAATAATAATAATACATTTATCTCAACGGGTTTACCCAATTACACAGAAAATGTTGACATAAGTATAAAATACACAAGACAAATTTAAGAGAAAAAATAAAAAATAAACAGAACAAATAAAATACAAAACAAAAGCAAACATTAGTTGCGTTAATCATGGAGCCACTGCTTATAACTATTAACAATACAACAAGAACAAATAAAATACAAAAGCAAAAGTAAACATTAGTTGCGTTGATCATAAAGCCACTGCTTATAACTATTAACAATACAATTCACACTATCAGAATGTATGTCGCATATATGGGAGACCTTGTTAAACAACTGAGACCCATTGGCCCAACAAGTATTCCACTCTATCCTACAGCTAAACAGTTTACTCAGAAATGTCAAAGCAGTACAATTTCTTCTGTCAGCCAGGGTCTGCAAATCAAATGATGCTAATAGAACCTCCTGATCATATCCTCTAGGCGGATAGTAACCATTACATTTTAAAAACATATATTTTAGACATTTTCGCTGGACAGACTGGAGTTGTTGAACATAATTATGATATATAGGTGACCATATCACTCAACCATAAACACACTTACTTCTAATAAAAGTTACGTATAATAGTTTTAAGGTATTAGCATTCGAAAATCCGACCCAGTTTCTAACAAAATAACCCAATAGCTTGTAAGCCGAGGAAACAGTATCAACAGTGTGCTTATTAAAATTGAGCTCAGTGTCAAAAACCACTCCCAAGTCCTTAAATGTTTTATATCTTTCTAATGCAACGTTGTCAAGTGAATAATTATAGGTGATAGGATTTTGTTTTCTATGAAAAGACAATACTTTACATTTAGATAAGTTAAGCTTAAGATAGTTATCACTGGACCAGGCCTGAACTGCATTAAGCGCTTTTTGCAATAAAGCACAGTCACTTAAAGATTTTATCTCAAGATAGATTTTTAAATCATCGGCATACAACAAATGCTGTACCGGTATTCTTGTAGATATATCATTGATATATATATTATAAAAAGCAGAGGTCTCAAGTTAGACCCTTGCGGTACCCCTGAAGTAGAAATATAGGTGTTAGACTTTACTCCAACATATTCAACAAACTGTGACCGATTTAATAGATACGATTTCATTAATTTTAAGAGGGAAGCTGAAAATCCCATTAAGTGCAGTTTTGACAGCAAATGATGGTGGTCAATCTGATCGAAGGCTTTTTTAATATCGGTATATATAACATCCACCTGACTTGCAGCGTCGAGAGTGCTAGATATATAATGAGTAATGCAAGCCAGATTGGATACAGTCGATCTTTTTGACATAAAGCCATGTTGGAAGGGCGTAATTGGAGATTTTACTGAATTGTAAATTGTTTCATAAACTATAATTTCGAAAAGTTTGCCGAAGTTACAAAGTATAGGTCTGTAGTTATTTATATATGAACGGTCGTCAGATTTATGTATAGGACATATTCTAGCAGTTTTCCATAAATCTGGATATGATTCAGTTGACAGAACTACATTGAACAGGGAGTGGTTCTACCAAAGCATAAATGCAGTCCTTAACAACAAAACTCGGCACATCTTATTTTTTAGTTTCTTAAATGCTAAAATTATCATTATTCAATATAATTTTCTGATATTGAATCAATAGAGATATGTAAATTAAACAGTGATATCGAGTCAACGCTGGGGGAGCAGTTGGAATCTAAATACGTACTAGAAAAATACTCAGAAAACCCATTTACTATAGACTGGGACGTTTCATAGGTTATTTCATCATTATCATTATTAGGTGTATCATACCGGGGATTCTAGATCTTTAATTTTTGCAATTTATGAAAGACCAAAACTTATTAGGGTCCAATGAAATGTTTCGTTCTATATCCTGAATATAGGCTGCGTAATATGACTCAATTTGTCCCTTTATTAAAGTTCTCAAGTTTTTAAAAATTTGCAAGTAGTGATCTGTTTTATATTTTTTATAATTTTTATGAGCCGAGTTTTTTAAGCGTATATTATCTATGATTTCTCTGTTAAACCATGGTGGATAATACCTCTTTGAATTTCGTGAAGGTTTTTTATATATAGGAACACTTGCATTAAATATACTATCAAGGGTTACATAAAACATGTCGCAGGCTTCATTGATATTATTATAATTTTTTATATTGCTCCAATTAGTTTCTTGTAACAAGTTATATAATAGTGGATAGTTGGCGCGTTTAAAATTGTATTTAATGGTATTTGAATTAAATGAAAAATTATTTGATTCTACGGCATTCAGTTGAAGACAAATATTAAGAGACGGATGATATACGTCATCCTCTTTAGTAAAGGGACAAGTATCTCTATACACTGAACATGCAAAAATTTGCAATAACTAAATCCAATAGCCTATCATGTTGATTCAGAACTACCATTTAAAAAATTAATAAAATTGTTTACTGCTCTGCATTTCGAGTTGTTAGCATCAACATGAAACAAAGGTGCATTAAAGTCACCTAAAACCAAAGTTTTACAGCCAGAGTGAAAACTTCCGAGCGACTCGAATGTATTAAAAAACATTTCATAGTCTTCAACTTATGTAGCAGGAAAAATGTACAAGGTGAATACAAATAAAACTGTATTGGAAAACAGTAACTTAAAGCCTATAAGATCAATTCCCGGAAAAGAATTTTTTATATTGTCAATATTAACACACGAAGCTTTGAAAGTAGATTTAGCCAATAATACTCCGCCTCCAGCAGTAATTCCTGTAGCGGCAAAGTTTCGGTCGCTTCGAAAAACTGAGTATGATGCAGGAAAAAGTTCATTGTCATTGACCTTATTAGATAACCAAGTCTCAGTAACACTTATGACGTCAAAATCACTTGCCAACACAGAATTGTAGAACTCGATTATCTTAGTATTGACACCTCTAGCATTGTAATAATAGCATTCAAGTTCTCTGCAGTTGGGTGAAGTTAGTTTAAAGAAATAATTTTGGGAATACCATGCACGTATGTAATTTTTATATTCTGCTCACCATTCCTGACTCAATCATCATATGTTTTTTAATTTTTCGGTAGGATTCAATTTGTTTTGGCGTTCGGTCAGGGGATATTCCAATATCCTTGTAGATATCACTACCTCTGAATTATTTAGCCTTCTAGATTATATGAAATACATCCTTTTCTGATTCCAGGACTACCTTTAAGGGGCGACTACGATTTGAGTCGTATTTACCAATCCTAAATATTTTTATTACGTTTATTGAATTCTGGGCAGTTTTTACTAAGTCTGTAGCAAAATCGTAATCGGCTTTCAGGCGCTCTTCTCTATTGCCATTCTGTTGCTCCGGTAACCTAAAAATGATGAGATTTTTCTTCCTTTTTTTGCCTTTCGGCCAACTCCTGAACAATTTCTTCGAAGCTACTATCACTCGTTTCGGATTTCTTATTCTTAAGGTCATTAATATCAGCCTGTAATTTATCTATGGATGACTTTATGCACGCAACATCTACAGAACGTGAGTGAAAATTGCTTCATGCCTAGGTACAATTTTCAAAAATAAGGGGGAGAGGTGTTGTAAGGTCCTAAACTCCTTGACTTTTTCGTTGCGAAAAGTGTACATAGATAAATATTTCATTTAATTATATTTTATTTATTATAACTTAGATTGCCAGATAAACAGCGGCGAATAGTATGATGCACGTCCGAGTTCTTTTTCGTTGATTTTGCTGTTTCGAAGTATATTTGAGTTAATAGAAAGATCAGCCCAAATGAAAAATGCCGTAAATCATCATTTCTGATAGCAAAAGTATGGTAAAATTTGTTTCTTTCAATTGACACACTTTCGATCTTTTTTATAATGTTTATATGGAAGCCGTCATGCAAGGTCTGTATTCTACAAAAAGTTTATAAGTACCTCGTCTACTATTGTTACAACCTTAGAAGTAAAAATAAACAGAAAGATTTTAATTGGCTTGTAATATATTTAATTTGAGAAACTTTTATACAATAGATTTTTTTACAAACAATATAGGATAGTATAGGTATATTAACCTTTCACTTAAATTCGTAAAATAGTAGAAACTTTATCGGAACAGAGTTTACTAAAAACTGAATGATTAATAGTTACAAGCGATATTTACACGGTATGTTAACCATTAACAATTTCAAACGTTACTTAGAATTGGTCTCGACATGACTGATAAAGTTTCAAGCAAGTTTTAAAAACGATACGATTAGATACAATTAATAATATAGCACAGATCTATTCCATCCAACGATATTACTGGTAAAGTTCTGGGAAAAACTGATAACAATATTCAGTAATAATAACAAATTTTAATTTTCTATCGATCAAAAATATTGGCGTTGAGGTGAGACTTCCGGTGTCACCGCAAGTCGATGTCAACTCGCTTATTTCAAATGGAATATTGAATATGCTATTTTTTATTTCGTTTTTGGCTTTCACGTCAAATTTGAAGCTACGTTTCATAGGCATAGCTTATCCTGATTCTTAATCGTTACCGAGATATTTTGATTTTTTCAAAAATGTCTCATAAAACGTAGTTATCCCGTTCTATCTTTTTCAATCCTAAGCACGTGAAATTTTAAGGGAATAACACTAAGTATATCGAAACTTGTAGAAAATACGGCTAGTGCAAATTACACAGGGTATCAAAAATTGGCCGAACAATTGTGACTAATTCAAAATCCAATAACTAACTTATTGTAAATGGAACACCCTGTGTTTTATAATACTATCATGTGTACATTTTAATTTCTTTCGATTGGTATTAACATTGCCTGTACCTAAATTCCACTAATTTGAAGATATTCCGAAATTATTGCAGGAACGAGAATAATCGGTCAGTCAGCTGTCAAGTTGGCTAAGAGGAAACATTTAAACGTTACCTAATGTCATTACTTATTTAGCAAAGTAACTGTCATTGCTATAATACAGTGAGTGATGGGCAATACGGCAATTTTTAAAGAGTCGTATCATACTGACTCCGTAAACACAAAGAATCGTATCGCAATACTATGTAACAGGCTAGCCAATTTACTATGCAGGCTACACGGAACTTACTTAACTATTCAGTTATCTCGAAAGGGAGGCTAAAGTTTTAGTACTGCGCTAAGTTCTCTGTCGCGGGGTCGAGATATGCTGTGATTAACGTATAAAAAAGGTTTGACTTACCGTGGGTTATCTTATCCTGAATCTCGATGTAGGGACATATTCCTGGGCCACTTCTTATATACTAACACTGAGAGGGTAGTTGGGCGGATTTGCATGAAAACACAGCACTTTTAGACAAGAGTTTTTAATAACAAATAAATAGAATTTAGAAACGTAAACAAAATAGAAGTGCAAAATACTGAAATAATATTTGACCTGAGAAAACGAATGAATACAATACTAATGAACTCTAAACTGAATGACTCCATACAAAACAACTAACGGCGTCTACTTCGAGCCAGAGAAACGTACTTTACCCCGCCTCGGTGATTTGCCCTCATACTGTGGGGAGAAGCCCCAAATAAATACAAACAACATCCTATTCCGAAGTAGTATCGCGGGAGACTAACTTTTCTTCAGTCGAAACTTTCCAAGTAAAGTTTCTTTGCTATAAAATTTAAATACACTAATCCCATTGGTTGTTAAAGTACGTTTCTTCTCTCTGCCTAGTACCGCGAACCATGACCTGTTTCTGTCACAGTGGCCAATCAAAATACTGTTTACTAGCTAGTGACCTAAAACCCTTAATGTTATCCTCGTCTCCAAGTGAGAGGGGGTTGCGACTTACTCTACTGTTATTATTCCTGGAAAACCCTCTGAAAAACCAGGTTGACCTATGCCTTTGCACTATTGTCTATATGAACATACAAAAGATCTTACTTCGAAGAATTTCCAAGTACCACCATAATTCATTACAATTTACTGGCTTTAATTAGTTACGCCCAATTGAGCGCTTCGTCTACTTAAACACTTTTACGTCGCCTGGGGATGCAAGGATTTAAACATCCATAAAACGTTTTAATAAATCTGTTACGCCCAAACAATGCTTAATACTATTTATGACCCAAAGTGACATGTTTGCTTCAGAACCAGAGATGGTTCTACAAAAAAAAACTCAAATTCATGAATTGATTTATATAAATAAAAACAAAAACAGTGTTAATAACAAAACGACCATTTTTGGATACTACGTGTTATTTTCCTAAAACTTTCCTATACGAATTCTCAGTCGTTTTTGAAAAAAATCTAATTTTTAAAAAAATATTTGTAAACTTCCCTGCCTAACTTAAAATTAAATATGTAAATATTTTTGGGACACCCCGTAATGACAATAATATGAAAATTTTACTTATTAGATTATTTTCACTTAAAACGGCACAAGCTGAACTCTTTTCGTTGGGCCACTCCGTATGTACCTACCCAAGTATGTAAATATGATAGAGAAAATGCAGAATTTAATTCAATGTATCCAATTTGCTGCTGGACAATTTGCTTGTATAGTGGACATTCTAAAACTATAAGAAAATATCAGTATATACCAATATTAACCTTAGTAACACATATTTATTTATTTTCTACTTGTCTGTACTTTGAGGCTATGATTTTAAAGGAGGAATAACAGAGGTGCATAGTGACATTCCCGAAAGATATATTACCCTGGTGAGTTGGAATAGGTAACTGCCTTCCCCGCAGAGGGTTAATTTGAAATACGAATCCAATAAGCATAAATTCAGAGCGTGTCTACTTTTTATCCGGAAGACGTGCAGAAAAGAAAAAGAGAACGCTTGATATATGCCCAATTACTTCCCTGATAATACGTGTTGAGATAAAAGGAAGATATTTATTTATCTATGTATTTACTTACTTATTTTACTAATTTATTTATTTACCAAGGTAAAATTATTTGAATTTGATTTTTAATTACCTTATTTATTTTTGTATTGATACAATTCAGCCACATATCTATGCGCACGCGGCCGATGAATCCGAAATCGTATTAGACATATAGCTTAGACAGATAAGACATCAAGACAAAAGACAATAGACAATGAGACAATTTAGTATTCATTCTAGTATCTATTATACAACACGCACACACACTTCAGTCAATATTGTCCGTATCAGTATATCTGAATAATCTGACATTACATTCATTGCTATTAGGAGAGTTGTTCGATTGAAAATTTGTATCCTGGACTTGCCAATAATAAGTATTCAAAATGAATAGAGGTAGAAGTTCAATATGGAGTCACTTTACTAAAACTTCAGACTTTAAAGCAAAATGTAATTTTTGTTCAGTTGTGTTTTCATTTAAAGGAAGTTTCTGCAAACTTATTTCGAGATACGCGTTTGAAACACCCGAGAATTATTTTGGTCGAGCTGGAGCAGACTTCGACTTCAAGAATTAATCCAGAGCCGAATTTGCCGCCACCGTGTCAAGGGGAGCAAGATATTCAAATAGAAGTGAACTCCAATACTACTTTTACAGAACCTAATGCTGTAGGTACCTAGTACTAGCAAGGAAGGTACTTCTTCAGTTTGTTTACCAAAAAAAAAGGAAATATGTACAGCAGCGTATTTGTGATACTAGACCTATTTCTCCAAATAAAAGACTGAAAATAGATTTCCAAATAGTCAATATGTTAGCTATGGATTACCAACCTTTTAGTATTGTTGAGAGTCAACAATTTCAAATTTTGTTGAACATGTTAAATCCATCTTATGTTCTACCTAGTCGAAAAACAAATTTAAAATAATTTATTGCTGCAGCTTTACACTAAAACATCTGATGTAGTTAGAAAAGAACTGCAGGAGAAAGCATCGGCAGTGACAGTAACGACAGACGGATGGACATCTATAGGCAACGAAAGATACATCAGTTACTGTTCATTATATTGATGAGTGCTAAATGAAATCTTTTCTCTTGGATTGTTTCAATTATTCTGGAAAACATACAGCTCAAAATTTGGCGGACGAATTAAAACGGGTTCTTCGTGAGTGGAATATGGAAAATCAAGTTGTAGCTGTGGTATCGGATAATTCCGCGAATATAACACCTACCTTGTTATGCTCATATACTAAATTTAATTGTTCGGTGAGCTTTGCAGGAAAGTGAATTAGTTCAAAGGAAAGTTAAATCTATAGTAACATTTTTCAAACATAGTTCTCAGGCTACTGGAAAGTTAAATGAAATAAAAAAACAAATGGGTTTTAACGAGTTAATATTGAAACAGGACGTTTCAACACGATGGAACTCAACTTATGAAATGCTTTCTCGAATTTACGTGAACCATTAGTTTCCACTTTGGCTCTTGTAAATTGCAATGAACTTTAGATAAGCTAGGGATGAGCAATTCCACTAGGTTAAGTTCATTGACATTACTCCGGTAGCTCAGGGAGATTTATGATACTAGGGCGTAGTATTCGAAGCACTGCTTTGAGTGTTGACAATTTATTTGGACACCAGAATAATTTTTAGATATAAGAGACAAAAAAGAAACAACTATATAAAATTTAGTTGAATACAATATAATCAATAAAGCAAAGATGATTACAACTGAATAAGTGAAGTTACTATTAAACAATAAGAATTTAAAAATGATGAAAAATGAAAAAAAAATGTGAAATTTTAAGCTGGGCTAACTTTACAAAAATTTTTATGAGGTTCGGTGACACTCTGACAATCTCGTTCCTTCTCTATGAGATAAGTACTCTCACCCTTAACCTGTTGCTGATGATTGGATCCAGGTGGACTTGCCGTGGCCAAGTGGGAAAGCTAGAGCTCTAGTCCAGATGACGGTCACGTACTGGCTAAGTCCAATCCTCTTATCTAGGGATCTGCAGGTGGTAAGCGTTCAAAGTTCTTTAGCCTGCTAAACAACTCTGTATAGATCTTGCAGTCAGGTTACAGGAGGCTCGTCTCGGAAGAGTACATACAAAGAATTGTTTGTGTTAAGAGTGCCCCACAATTTGCAAATATATAGATGAATGTTGACGGCTAGTTTAGCCAAGATTAAAATTTATAAATAAGTTCCTGAAGGGAATGTACCAGCAAATCTGTTTTAGTAAAATCCTCTGTGAATTCTCACAGGGAAAGTGATTAACAAATGAATACCAAACCTGGAAGGTGTCAACCTTTAGTGACCCTGGCCAGAATGAAGCAAATAAAATTATCCAAAAAATTGCATTCCAAAGAACTGATTACAGTTCAGCCATTCGACAATTATTCTTAATCAAAAACTCTAATCGTTAATATTTATAGATACAATAGTTCAGAAGGAACAAAAATAAAATAATAAAAACCCTCTATCATCTGACCCAAAATTCCAAAAACAACGGTTTCAGAACCGGTTAAACAAGGAAATATTACCCCTCTAATTTTCTATAGCTTACAATCATATAGGTTGTAACGCTGCGATAAGAGAAGATAAGATAAAGATAAGATAAATGAAGTTAATTCCCAAAGGGCGCTTCACGTGGTATTGAATAGTCGTAATCCGATTCAGACAAAATGGAGGCAAGAAAACTCAAATTTATTGGTTTCGGGAACCTATATTTTCTATAAATCTCCTGACTAGAGCACAGCTTCACAAATTTATAAAATAATATTGAAACCGTATTCAATTGTATTATTGGAAGGAGATGCCGAAAACAACTACTCCACGGGCAATATGCCCCGACTGGCGTTGCATTACATCAACATCTCCATGGATGTCGCCACATCTGTCTGTCAATTAGACAGTAATTGTCAGACAGGTAGTAGCAAAGACCCAAAGAGGGCACTGCAGTGTATTTCACTGTATCTCGCCACTACAAACGTATTCTATTGTTCTGAATCGTATTACTGCTCACCATATAGGGTGACAAAAAAATTCTCAACTGACCACGCCTAAGTAATTTACCTAAAATCCAGGTAAATCCTGATTCTAATTATATATGAAATATAATTACTTAATAATAGCAACAAATCGCTATGATCGTATTTCTGTATTAATAATAATAATCTCAAACAATAATGAAAGATAATAAAATAGGTCACATAAAATAACTCACATCTGTCTAGCGTGGAAGCCTGGAACACTCTTCCGTTCCTTCCTAATTCACACCGGCCTGTTTATTTGATTTTGGTGGGGCTACCGTTTACTAGCCAATTAGCGCATTCCAACGCATTATATTCAAAACTTGAGAACTCGGCAACCAAAAATTAGGTTGGGTGTTTTACGGGGTGCATAATAGTCAACCTCATGGAACGAACTTAAAAGGTACGTTACAAAATTAACGCAAAATGACTGGGTAGTTATAAATGAATGCTGTAAAGTTTTAAAATTCTTTTTAGAAATAACCTTGGACATGAGTGCCGAAAAACAAGTCACTATTTCGAAACTAATACTTTATAGTAATTTATTATTCCAACACTGTGCGGGCCTAAATATGGAAAATATGCCAATCGAGTGTCAAAATATGGTACGGGTTATAAAGAACAAATAAAAAAAAGATTCGGTAATATTGAGGACAATATGTTATTGGATCAAACTACATTCTTAGATCCACGGGTTATTCAATGTTCATTTATTAACAATTTTTATATATTGTTGAAAATTTTTGGTTTTTTATTTGTAATGTTATTTATTGTTGCTTTTGTAGTTTATTTTATGTTAATTTATTAAAGATTTTTTTGTATGTTATAAAATTTGGTTGTTTTTATTTCCAATGGTTTTGTTATTTTTGTAGAGTTTATTTTATGTCTCTATTATTAATGGATTTTTAATAATTATGTTTATAGGTGCCTAAATAAACTGAATACCTGATATTTCTATAAGCAGAATATTTATTTAGCAAATCAAAGTAAATTTGCTAATTGCGATAAAAATTTAAATTTAAAACACGTAAATGCCTTACAAAAATGCCAAGCCGATTCTGCCGCCTCTGTATTGTATACTTTTACAGATAGCGATACTACCACCTCCACCATTTCCTCAGCTCAACACTACTAAATGTTCGTATTTCGTATGATAAACTGTTTTCGTATCGCAATACTAGTATCCGTATTTCGTGTTATTGCCATTGCATACGCAGTTCGCAGGTTCGCACTTCGCAGTTCATATTATGCTAGGCTACCGGATGGATACCGGTATCAAATGGCGATGCACTTCGATGACACACGACCGCGGTCGATCGAAGGTTTTCGCGACAACCCGACGGCAAAACCCGGCAACTGGCAATTGGGGACGGATACGAATACGAAACTTGACAAGTTGGTTGTGAAAATTCGTACCATTCGTATCAACAGAAAGATTCGTATCTGTCATACGATTCATACGAATAAGACCCATCACTAGTAAAGTGGCTACAGCTGAGTAGCCAGTGAGTTGGTCTGTGTTTTCCGGATATCTCTATACAAACACACGACATGTTTATCTCACAATTCGATTACACTCCTCGTAAATAATAATTAAATTTAAAAAAGGCATCACCTGTTAAGGTTCTTATACTAGGGCCAAACTTCTACCTATCTTCAATCTTAAACACTTTTATTGACACATTTTGTGAAATGACACCTACAACACGGCAGTTTGTGTTGTGCTGATTTCTTTTGAATGTCATTTTAAAATGTAAAAATAAAGATGTACAAATACTAACTAGTCGTTTTTAACTTTATAATACCAAAAAATCACAAGCACCGCACTAAATTATTACGTTAAACAAACCCAAATACGTGTTATTTATCATTATATTAGCAATAAGCCTCCAAAAATTAACTTTTAAGTATGTTCAAATATTTTCATGCAGAGGGTGCATTCATTTTTGGCATCGCCAATAAACCTATTAGGGGCGTATTATAAAGATAAGGTCTAGTCATAAAGAAACAAGAGGGTTGTTGTTTCTTTATGGGTCTAGTTCTCTGTGTTCGGTTGAATAATTTCAAGAAAATCGCCCTGCTATTTGGAAGTCTTCAGTTTGTGTTTTGTTCTGTAGTGTGATTCTGAATGAGTGGCAAAAGACGTATGAAAAATTTGCGGGAGATGAGGGGGTAAGTAAACTATAAAAATTTTACATTGTTCTCCTATTGTGGGTATTACAATATAAATTAATCATATCCAATCTCTAATGTGACCATATTTTAATGTAGCAAGAAAACTAAGTCCAATGACATACAGGACGTTGTCAATTTACCAAGCACGTCAACTAGTGTAGCTGTTACATCATCCGATCAATTCGCTGCAGAAATTGTGACTAGACCAAGTACTGAAACTGAACCAGCTATAGAGCTACACAGTACAAGTAAAGCATCTGATGCAGAAATGGGAATTTTATGCAGTCCCGCGGGGATTGAAATTGGGTCACATTCAGCCCCGAAAGCGATAGAAATATTAGATGAAAGGTAAAAAACTAATATATTTTCTGCACCGTGTTGAATTAGTTATATTAAAATAAAATTCAAGAACTAATTGAAATAATATTTTTTTCGAAATTATGGGATTATTTTATCATCAGGATTGAAAATCAATTGGAGCAAAATTACCACGTGCACCTATGGAAATACAAGACGTAAAATGAATAGAAAATCAAATTGTACTTACTTATCTAAAGAAAGTTGCTAAATCGGTCCAAGAATTTTTTTTTGTGGTTTTACAGGGTGTAGAACCAATCAAAATGATAAGGATAAGTATATGGTAAAATTGACGTAACGCAGATTTTAATACCCCAACCACTATTTAGAAATGTGTAACGGCAAATCCACGTCCGCACTGCAACTCGGTAACTAGCATAAATACTGTCAAAAGTCGATTAAAATATGCATCCGTGCAAAATAAGCGGGAGTATTTCCAGGCACGTATTTAAAAAAAAATACGTTTTACAAAATATCTGACTTTGTCGTTCAATTGAGGACAAAAAGTTACCATGAGAAAGTTTTTCTGGAAAAAAGAATTTCCAAAATACTTTTCTATTTTATCCAGAATTTCGAAAACTGATTATGTTAGCTTGGTTACATTTTTTACGTCGGTTGTACTGGTCTCTAAATTGGGCAACATTAAATACCCCTATTTAATTAACTTCGTATCTCTTTCGGAGATTCCCATGCATAGTGGCGAATATAGGACATGTAGAATGTATATCGAATTTGATGGTATTTATCCCAGTTCAGTAGACGTATAGGGGAGAGTCACCATGAATGGGACGCTCCTTGAATGGGACCCGTTTAAAGAAAACTGTAAACCTTTAGCTATAGTTTCCTAACTTCCCCAGTAGGTGGCCCTTAACCGGTTGAGCATTTGGACATGATACCCATATGTGCAATGGCGTGATGATTGTGGTTGTGAAGATTTTCTTAAATTTACCCTCAAAAAGTATTTTTACAACTAGTTTGTCTTAGTTTGTTTTGTGAATAACTTTAGTCAGAGGTAAGTTTACATTTCCCTATAAAAATTGTATACTTTTAGCCAATATTTTAAGCAGAAATCAGTGTTTTGGGTTTTGAGGTTAAGAAATAAATAACCGATTTTCAAAATGGATCATGATTCCTTGAATGGGACAGTTTTAAGTTCCTTGATTGGGACATGTCCCATTCAAGGTCCAAGGGTACCTATTGTGTTTTTCTGTGTTATTACAAAAACAAGAAAATGTAATAAATACTTTTGATTGCAGACTATAAAGAATGGGACCAAAAAAGAGGTTACGGATATCTGCATCTGAAATGGAGGCTGCTGTGCGGGAAGTAATTTTAAACAGAACTTCAATAAGAGAAGTAGCTCAATGTATGGGTATTTCCAAAAGTTCACTGCACAGAGCAGTAAACATTGCCAGAAATACAACGATTGAGGCGTATAACCACTCGCCCAACATAGGAAACCGAAAAATATTTTCAGAAGAACAAGAACTTTCTTTAGTGACTTATTTCAAGACTGCATCTCGCATGTGTTATGGATTGACAACAGTTCAAGCTCGCAGCTTAGCTTATCAGTTTGCGAAGGAATTGACTTTAATGGTTCCAGAAAATTGGACGGTTAATGAAAAAGCTGGTAGAAGATGGCTACAAAAATTTATGAAACGACATCGGGACATCTCTCTTCGCAAGCCAGAAAACTGCAGTTTGTCGAGAGCCACAGCATTTAATGCTCATACGGTCGGACAGTTTTTTAATAATTTAGAGAAAGTGTTGTCCAGGTACAAGTTTGCGCCTAGCAATATTTATAACTGTGACGAAACTGGTTTATTAACTGTTACGGATGCTCCGAAAATCATTGCACCATGTGGGTCTAAACAAGTGGCCCAAATATCATCAGGCGAAAGAGGAACATTAGTGACCATGCTAAATTTTGTCAGTGCGATAGGCAATACAGTCCCACCTGTTTTCATATTCCCCAGGGTTCACTTTAAAGACTATATGCTCCATGGAGCACCAACTGGAAGTTTAGGTTTAACGCACAAAAGTGGTTGGATGACGGATGACAATTTTTACGAGTCATTGAAACATTTTGCTGACTTTGTCAAATGTTCACAAGAGAATAGAGTTCTGTTGCTCCTTGATAATCATAAATCACACGTTAATGTCACAACTATCAAATTTGCAAGAGAAATGGGAATAACTTTATTGACATTTCCTCCCCACACGAGCCATCGGCTACAGCCGCTCGATGTTTCGGTGTACGGACCATTTAAGGCAAGGTTTAAGTCAGAACAAAACAATTGGCTTGTATCAAATCCCGGAAAAACAATTTCCATCTACAATATTGCTGAACAAGCTAACAAATCATTTGTGGAAAGTTTCTCTCCTAAGAACATTACCAGCGGATTTGCTAAATGCGGAATCTTCCCATTTAACAGACATATTTTTTCCGATCAAGACTTTTTAACATCTTTTGTGTCTGACAGGCCAAACCCCGAAGTAGAAAATAAAGAAAATGACCATGGCGGCAACCGAATTAATATTCTCAACAACATTGTAATTCAGCCTGCCTCCATAACACCGGAACAAATCCGTCCCTATCCAAAGGCAGCAGAAAGAAAAACCACCCATAGAAAACAACAGACTACAAAAATTTTAACAGAAACACCAGAGAAGATTAATGAGAATGAATCAGAAGTTCCACAGTTTAAACCGGGATCTTTACCCAGCCAACCAGCAATAAAGAAAATAAAAAGAAAAATAGTCGAATCAAGCAGTAGCGAGTCAGAAGTCGAAATGTCAGCAGAAGGTGACAGTGATCTTGACTGCTCCGATCATTTTAGTGACAGTGACTCTTTATCAGAACCAAATACACGATCGAATGAGGACAAGAAAAATAACATCAAAAGCACTACGACTACATCTAAGGAAGAAAATAGGATTGATAATGAATATGAAAATATTGACTTGAAGTTTGCAATTAATGACTTTATTCTTGTAAAATTTTCAGTTCCAAAAAAAAATTACGTGAACTACATTGGTAAGATTTTAAAAATTGAAGATCAAACATTTAGTGTCATTTTTATGAGACGATTTAATAACAAATTCCATTTTCCCGACATTGAAGATATTTGTGACATAAAGAAAGACGCAATCTTGAAAAGACTAGTTCCTGTGGAACTTCCCGGAACATCTCGAATAAAATCATATTTATATTTTGGGAACGACATCTTTGCACTAGAAGCTGAACATGGAAAAATCATGTGATCCATTGTGATGTTTTATTTTTATTTAAGTTACACTGTTCACAAGTTATATCCTACATATTTTCTTTTGTTTTGTTTTGAGAGTTTTCTTTTATTTTGAGAGTTTTATTTTTAGTTTATAAACCTGTCAGAAAATGTAGATAGGCCTATTTAGTTTGTATATTGCTACAATACATACCTCTCCATTTGTATTTTTAGCGTTTCATTTAGAAATATAAAATGCGTCTTGGAATGTGAAAATATGGATTGTGTTGGACTTGTCCCATTCAGATGAACGTGTCCCAATCAAGGGTTATATGGGTCCCATTCAAGGAACCTGTACCTTGAATGGGACACTTGCCATGTTTTTAAAAATATTTTTTTTTGTGGTGTTAAAATATTATTGAACGGTCTATATTTGGGTTTTACATCAACAATACTATCCTATAAATTATGGCTAACTTGTTTTTTACAAAACTCAGAAAAATAAAAAACTACGTTAATTTAAAAAAAAATGTCCCATTCAGAGTAACTCTCCCCTACTTATCGCCACAGATTTTTATTGCCAGAAGAGTCGCAAAATATGTTTTGTGTGTATTTTACCATACATACCCTTGTCTTCAGACATTGAAATAAATTTTTGTCGAAAACGCTGTACTTACTTTTACCTTTTAGTACTTTTTCGTTGAAAACTATACAAATATGACAAAATTTAAATTCAACAAAAGTTGATAACGAAAAGTTATGAAGACAAAACTTTAACGGATAGCTCGTCATGGCCTCCCCTCCATGTCGGTTCACTTGTATTGGTTCTCTAGTTATGCACAATCGACCAAATATCATTTTCATATCTTAATGTGGTTAACTGAATTTTTTTTCTTGATGAGCTTTAACACCTTGCTTTTCAGTGGAAAAAGCTATCGTAAAATCCCGTATAAGAAAGCATTTTAAAATTTTAAAAATATCTTCATATATAAGGAGACAGAGGGAAAGGGTCAAAATTTGAGTTGACACCCTGTATGTACAAGTGTTCTGGAATGCTCTGTGCCAACTAGTCACAAAAATGACAGTAAGGAAATTACATAGAAGCATTGATTTTAATAAACTTAACATATTTTACATTAAAATTTTCTTGGACAGTTGTAGAAAGTGTCTCTTATCCTTCATATGCAAAAATTGGTACCATTGCAAAAGTACCTAATATTTATAACGATATGTAGGCTCAGAATGAAGGGATCACTCAAGTTATACTTTTTTGCTAAACTATATAGGTAGTGCAGTTTCTAGTTTATATTTTTTTAACTGAAGGAGACTGTTTTATTCAGCTCTTCAACTCCTGTCCGAGAGCTGGAAGAGGAAGGGAAAAATCCGTTTAATATAACTGGCCGCAGAATAATAAATATAAAGAACTTCTTCCAGGAAATAGTTTCTTTTAAACATTTGGAAATATTTGATTGTAAGAATGAACATCTTGAGATTATAAAAGAAGTTCGGCACGGATTTAAAAGTATATTTACATTAAAATGTAATTGTTGCCAGGAGTATAAAAATGTTTCCACTGATCCAAACCACACTATGTTAGACATAAATAAAGCTGTTGTGCTGGGTGCAATATCCACTGGTGGTGGATTTGCACAAATACAAAAACAGTTTGGCTATTGCGACATCCCAGTGATAAGTTCCATATGTTTCAAAAAGTACAAAATGAGCTAGCTGACAGTCTTCATGAACTAGCGTGGGAAGTAATAGAACAAGCGGGAATAAAGGAGCGAACCATTGCAATTGATAAAGGTCACATAGGAAAAGATTCAGTACCATATGTCACAGTCATAGCGGATGGAGCTTGGAGCAAACGTTCGTATAAAGTGAACTATGATGCAGCATCAGGTGTTGTAAATACTTTAATAAATTAATATCCCGTGGGTCAGAGTAACTTGTTATACCCTTAACTTGTTATTTAGTCTTTTTCAAAAATTATTTATTATGGTTTATTTTTTAGGGTGTCATTATTGGTCAAGAAACTAGGAAGGTCTTGTATCTGGGAATACGCAATAAATATTGTGTTATTTCTATGTACAAGGGCAGAAAATAAAGAAGAAACCCCATCAAACCATTTGTGTTTCAGAAACTGGAATAAACCATCAACTGCAATGGAATCGGACATCATAGTTGAAGGTATTAGAAAAAGTATTGAAATTCATGGCCTTAAATACTTGTACCTTGTGGGTGATGGTGACAGCAGCGTCACCAAAAAGTTGACTAAATTTCCTCCTTATGATACGCCAGTTTCAAAGATAGAATGTCGTAACCATTTACTGCGAAATTATTGCTCCCGATTACGTGAGTTGGCACACAAAAAAATAGCTCTAAAGGAAACAACGTCGAGATGAAACAAAGAAATATATTAAATAATAATATTAAACGGTTGAGAAGTGGTGTAATTGCAGCAATAAAATACACAAATGAAGTAAGAAGCAACTTATCCCATGGAGATAAAATTGTTTTATTAAAGAAGGACATTTATAATGGGCCAAATCATGTCTTTGGTGATCACTCAAAATGCGATAAATACTTTTGTTCCGGACCTAAAAGTCCAAAAGAGATTAATTGGGTACCTGTCATGATAAATTCTGGTAGGGTTGCCAGAAATGCAGAGAGTTTAATATTAAATATGGACAATAACGCAGCAGAATCTTATAACGCGGTAGTAGCTAAGTTCGTCGGAGGTAAGAGGATCAATTTTACTGCTAGGCGATCATATGCAACAAGGGGTGAAGCTGCGACAATATCCTACAATGTCCCTGTTGGAGAGTTTCCCAGGTTCGTACATAAAAAAATTACTAAATCAAGTCCTGGAACTTATACAAAGAAAATCATTGCTGTACAAGCGAAACAAGCCCGTTGGATGAAATCGAGGAGAATTGAATTTTCTAGTACAAAGCAAAGAAAACCGAAATATGTTGCTCAAGCAGATGAGGACTATGGCCTTTCATCAATCGATATGGATGAAGAGGAATATGAAATAAGAAAAACGGAGTTTTTAAGATTGTTGCACAAAACAGAAGAAGAGCTGCATGAACTTCAAGTTAATACAATTGGACAAGCAGATTCCATGCTATGGAGAGAAGAACGATCAAAACGCATTACCGCATCAGTTTTTGGATCAATTTGCAAACAGCGCTCTTCCACACATTGCTCAGCTTTAGTGAAAACAATCTTATATGGTACATTCCAAGGTAATCTCTCGACAAACTGGGGCAAAGAGCATGAAAAAATTGCTGTAAATTTATATGAAGAAATGCATGGTATCAAAATAGAAGAATGCGGCATATATATTGATTTAGAAAAACAATACTTGGGAGCTACGCCCGATGGACTTGTAGGGAAAGAAGGAATTGTGGAGGTCAAATGTCCATATACTCCAGTTACATTAGGCCGAAAAAAGCAGCATCTGCTAAAAAAATCCAAGTGAGCCTAAATTTTGCATACACCTTTATTTTAACTTTGGAAGCAATGTCTAAAAAGTCCCCATCAATATCGCGCTTGCGATTTTAGTTATTTAAGGTCAAAGGTCATAAAACTCTTATTTTCTCAAATATCTAGTTTTTCGTGAGTCGTATGACTTTTTGCTTTATTACAAAAAATAAAGAACAGGAAATTCTCTACAAAAAAGTTATATAAGTCTTTTCTGTACAACCAACGATTTATTAAATAACACAGAGCTAAGTTATGCTGCAAGGCCCACAACACATTATGTCTCGACAAAAAAGTATGTGGTACCGCTGTTAACTACTGTATATACATTTTTCTAATTTTGACATTTAAAGTAACAGTTTTCAAAACTCTTTGTCGTTAAGAAACGTCTTACTTTTCATAACTAGGTAGTTATGAAAAGTAAAATATTATACAACTGGTGATGAAAAGTTTGTTTCACCATCAGTTATGAAATATATACTACAAAAAATGAACAACTTCGTCTTTGTGGGAATAACAGTACATAAAGCGCATTGGGCCGCTTCTTCTATATCACTAAAAATATAGCTTTTCGTATCTGACATGATGGTAACTGGTATAATATCTACTGATTTACTTCTACGAAAAATTTTTTTCAAGAAATGTCAAACTTGACAGTAAATAAAAAGTTTAAGTATCTTAGTAACAGTATACAAATGTGAACATAATGTGATTTATAAATTTAAAAAAATTAATTCTGTTCTTAAGTCAGTATTGATAAACATGCATGTCGTATATTCAAAATTAGAAAAAATTTTGTATGAAACACGTTGGGAAACACTATTTTGTGTAACTCGCATTCTAGAAATCTGCTCGTTACACAAAATAGTACTTTTCCCAACTGGTTACATAAATAGCTATTACAACACAATATTACCGGCTGTGATTGGCTCTGCACTCTTTACCAAAGGAAAAATAAAAGTTTTTAAAATGTTCGAGAGGCGCCTCAAGTTGCATCAATTTGCGGACGTTTTTAAGCAGGAAAATTGTGCAGTAGAGACGATTTTGGAAAATAGATTACGCATTCTTCTGGCATTCTATGGAGCTCCTAAATCAGAGTTATCCATTGAAAATTATCGATACATGACATTTGCGAAGTCAACAAGACTTAACACCGCAGTGAAATGGTCGTCATTCCACCCACTGCTGCCGCCGCACGTCAACATCTAAGTCGAGTGTATTATCAAGTACAGAATTGGCTTGATAATGATTTAAATCCTGAACAATGGGGATGGAAGATAAATAATGTTTTGGAGCCCATTAAGACTTTATTACCACCTGCACCAGACCTACTTTTAAATACAATTTTTTGCAATTGCACCAAAGGATGTAACACAAATTGCGGGTGCAGAAAAGTTGGACTGTCCTGTTCAATACTTTGTGGTCATTGTCACGGTCAATCATGTCTCAACCCAAATGTCGATAGCGTTATGGAAGGAAATATTCAGGATGAAGAATATAATGAGTTTGATCCCGTTGACCTCTTGACACAAAATACAACAGAAAGACAAGAAAATGTTGGGGAAGAAAGTAACTACAACATAGAAAAGAACGAACAGGTATTTGAGGGGACAGACGATGAGAACTTGGAGGAGGGAACAGAGAACGAGAACATGGAGGAGTGACAGAGGACGAAGAAGTGGCAGAGGGGACAAAGAACGAGAATGAGGATAAGCTGTAGAAGACACTATAAAAAGAGCAAACTCATGCATTAGGCCTACTGGGAAACCATGTAAAAAAAATGCGCCTTGTATCCTACCTCTGGTGGTGTGAAAACCGATTCACCGCTATCCTGTCCTTTCCTGGCGTATAGAGTGAAAACTATTGGTTTTACGTAAAATATATATATAACATTTTTTTAAGAGCATTTTTTAATCTTTGTTTTCTATAATAACCAAAAAAGTCATAGGACATACAGGAAGCTAAATATTTGCGAAAAACCAATTTCTGTGACATTTGACCTTGAATAACTTGAAACGCAAGCTACATATCGGTGGGGACTTTTGCCACATTATTAGTAATATAAAAGTAAAGGTGTATGCAAAATTTCAGCTCACTTGGATTTTTTTAGTAGATGAATCTTTATGTTACTGGACTAATATGCAGCATCTAAAATGACTCCTATAGAAGCTACTGAAAAGAAAATTATAAAGTTTGCTGAAATCCGCAATAAAATATTCAATTTAGAAAGGAGTCACAATTACTATTATCAGGTGCAGGGGCAACTCCACATAACGAAAAGACGATATTGTATATTTATTGTCTGGACGCCATTTGGCATTGAGTCGGAAGTGGTGAGTTGTTGATATTGCAATAATTGCAAATTTATACCTAATGTATTTATTTACCTGATAAGTTCAAATTCATGATCAGTACATATTTTGCTACTTTTTAGATATTTCAAGATGGGGAATTTTGGAAGAAAAACATGGAAAAAAGTTAGAAGTGTTCTATTTCAAATGTCTACTTCCAGAAATAATCAACAACCAATTTACTAAAAATCGACCAATTAAAGATGCCAGAAAACAGTAACAGTAAACAGTAAAATTATTGTTTATTTTTAAATTTATCTGCCTCAGTGATTATTATTATTATTATTATTATTATTATTATTATTATTATTATTATTATTATTATTATTATTATTATTATTATTATTTAATATATTTTTTTACAAATTTATAATTAACTGTTATTAAATTATTAGATTATATAGTGGTTTTATAAAACTACATAGATCATTATTTTTAACGTGTATGTATTTATTTGTTAATTTTCATTTAATAGTCATAATATTTGCCAGCCATTCTTGTTAACTACTTCAATAGGCTATTTACAGGTAAGGTCTCATTAGGTATTATTAGTATTTTATTTTTAAGTGTTATAATATTATTCATGTGTAGTATTTTTATGGAATATAAAACCAACTATTGCTGCAATATTTATTCTACTTAATAATAGATGTGTATCTACAAATAATATAATTTTTCCATAACAATTGTTCATCTTAGGTATATAAATTTAAATCTATAAATTTCAGTCAATTTGTATATTTAATTTTATTACCTTTAAATAAATTATTCATCATTGTATTCCTAATTTAATTTTTTCATTGCTTACATATAAACGATAGTTTTAATTTAAAATTAATATTTACAATTTCAATCAACGCTGAAATGGATGATACATCTTAAATATCGCAAAATCTTGGGAAGATATTAAAACACTATGTATTATACAATCACATAACTCGGAAGCAACTACCTACTAATCCACTTCGAGAATTAAAATTTTTACAGTGTAGCAGGTAGCTGGGCCAGGAACCCGAGAAAATTTATGGGTACAAAAAATTATTAGTAGAATATACAAATATGAACCCCTGAAGTTAGGCAATTTCTATACAGAAAATTGTTTTCGTAGATGGCAAATTTTGATGTTGTTAATTAAAAAAAATGAAATTTGTAAATAACATCTTTTAGATAAAGGTTAAATGTAGGACCTTTCAAAGGTATTTTTTCAAAATTTCTTTTTATAGCTGCGCACTGAAACGTTAAAGTTACCTATTTTTGTGACGTGTTTTACAATTCGGAAAAAATTTTTTTCTAAAAAAGGGTGTTGCTGTGTCGTAGAGCAAACCTTGCTTTGTATTCTCAAACTTATTTTGGTTAAATTAGAAGTCTCAATTCTTTTACGTTTCCAGGCGCGTAAACGCCTGCAATTCAGTCCGCAGAAATGAGAACATTTGACCCTTAATATTATTTTGTTTCTTTGTGTTCTTGCTACCATTCTAGTGAATGTTCAATATTGTAAATATTTATAATAAATGCATTTTGTATTAATTGTGTCAATTACTTTAAACAGTACAATTGTTGTACTCCTATTGGGTTCATTTTCATTGTTTTAATGAGTACCTAATATTAAAATAATGGTAATTCAGCACAAAACTATTAAAATTTACGTCAATCAAATGTTGGGAATTTGACCCATATTATTAAAATACGATGAAATGCATTCCAATGTTTAAGTTTATTTCTATTAACTTCCTTTCGCGCATGATAAAGTGTTGTATTTAAGTATAAAAAGTACAATATTTTTTAATTTACAAAGGCGAAGGACATGTGTATATCTCTCGAATTTAATGTATTGAAGACTGTCCTCGAAGACAATTATTGCCCGCAACAATTGCACCATCTGATTTCATAGCCAACCTGACAGCTGACTCACCGATTATTTTCGTTCCTGCAATACTGTCGAAATATCTTCAAATCGGGGGAATTTAGGTATAGGGAATGTTAATACATATCGAAAGATATTTAATATGTACATAGGTAAGCATTATAAAACACAGGGTGTTCCATTTACAATAAGTGAGTTATTGGGTTTTGAATTTGTCACAACTGGTCGCAGTGTTGTGCATTATCTAGATTATTTTATGTAGATGAATAATCTAGATAAAAATTATCATCTTTTATCTTATCCAGATGGCATTTCAATAAATTATCTTTCATCTTATCTTAAATTAAATATCCATTTATTTTTCATCTAAACTGCGAATTTAGATAGTAGATGATTTACTGCCATAACTGATAAACCCCTAGATTCTAGATTAAAAAACAATAGACAACTATCTTCATACTGATATTAGGATATTATTATTGATGGAGTTCAGGATATTAATCAGGCAAGTAATGAGTTTTATATCAGGCTTGATTCAATATTTCAAACTTGCGTTCTTAGAACAACCCCAGCGCGCCGTTTCTATCCTCCGTGGTTTAATAGATTATTAATCAATAAACTTAAAGGTAAGTACAGGTGTTGGTGAAAGTACAAAAGAACAAATGGTCGTTCATTTCTTACTGAATTTAAACGTCTCAGAGCGGAATTTGAAGTTGATGAAAGGAAACTAAATAAGAAATATTTAATAAATATAGAAAATAACATAAGCCATGATCTGTCTGCCTTTTGGAAGTATGTGAATATTAAGAACAACCGAAATATACTTAATAGTATGTCTTTTCAGGATGAAATACTTACTTCATCTGGTGATATCTGTAATGCCTTTGCTACTTTTTTTTCAGAGTTCTTACAATGAACAAGTGGACAATATTAATCTTCCTGGAATTGAGGATTTAAATTGTGTTAACTTGAATATTTCTGACTTCACTGAGGATGAAGTATTCAAGTGCTTTAGAAATCTTAAACCGAAACTCACTAGTGGCCCTGATGGCATTCCAGCTTTTTTGCTTAAAGACTGTGCGGCTATATTTTCTACTCCCCTCAAAATATTATTTAATAAAATTTTACATTCATGTACTTTTCCATCTATATGGAAGTTATCTAAAATAATTCCAATATTTAAAAATGGTGAAAAAATAAATGCCTTCAATAGGGTTGATCATGGTATACTATTAAGGAAATTAGGTTCTTTCGGTTTCTCCTCCTCATTCATCCTTCTTCTAGAGTCATACCTTTGCAAAAGAATTCAGTGTGTGTTGTACCGTGGTTATAGGTCTAGCGAGGTATTTGCAACATCTGGTGTTCCACAGGGTTCGATTCTTGGCCCTCTTTTATTTACCCTATACTCGTAGTTAGTCGGTTAACAGTTAAATGTCTACTATATGCTGATGATTTAAAGATTTTTACTAGAATCTCAAATTTACAGGACTGCGAACATTTGCGGTAGAATTTGAATAATATTAATGAATGGTGCATACTAAATAATCTACACTTGAATTCAGAGAAATGTAATGTTATGTCGTTTTCTACAAAACTAAATACCATAAATTTTAATTATTGTATTACTAATAGCATCCTTTCTAGACCTGAGACCTTTTGTGACCTTGGTGTTACATTTGACAGAAAGTTAAGTTTTAATAAACATATGTTAAACACAACTGCCAAGGCGTATAAATCTCTTGGATATGTTATTAGGAACGCGCACAGTTTTACAAATGAAACTTGTCTTAAAACATTGTATATTTCTTTAGTTCGTTCTAAAGCTGAATATGCCTCAATCATTTGGTCTCCTAATTATTCAATTTATATTGACAGTCTTGAGAGAGTACAGCGCAGTTTTCTTAAACTTGCTGCCTTTCGTTCAGATGGAGAATATCCACCTATTGGTTTTCGTCATTCTCAACTTCTTGCTAGATTTTCGCTTATTCCGTTAATAGAAAGACATAACATTGCTTGCTTAATTTTTCTTTTTAAATTACTTCATAATCATATTAACTGCGCTGAAATTGTAAGCATGCTTAACTTCCATGTTCCCAGAACGGCCTCACGCCATTCAAATTTATTTTATTTGCCAACTCCACGGACAAACATCAGGAAATTTTCTCCTTTAAACAATATCTGTAACATTTATAATAATTCGTCCTTCGATATTTTTTCTTGTTCACTTTCTTTTATAAAAAGATAAATTTTGTAACCACTTCTTTTATTTTAATGTTGGCCTTATTTTCTTTACTTAGCTTTTCTTACTCATTATTTGCTATACTTGTATAATATTGTAATTTTATTTGATAGGTTTTGTCTATCTTTTATTTTAGTGTTTTTATATTTCTTTGTGTTTTATGTTGATTATGTTAATTGTGTTCATTGTTTTGTTATATTATTATAAACGTATTGTAAATTTATTTTCCCATTCTAGTACTGGGCCGTTAGGCCTGTTGAATGGTGTTACTACAATACTACAATAAATAAATAAATAAATTGGCAAGTAATAAAACTCCGCCCTCAGATGGTCTGGAAGGAAATAGGTACCAGTATAACTAGTTGCATCAGATATTTTTAATGAAAATGGAAACAGATAATAATTGGTTTCATAAGAAATTTTTGCTATGAAGTCTGAATTGTTACAAATAAAATAAAAGTATATTATATATTTATCACAGATTTATAAAATGTCTTACAAACACATTTACATTAATATAATCTAAAACTTACGTTGCCAAAACTTGTCAATACATTGTCAAATTATTAAGGTTATAAGTAATTTTATTTCCAACAAATAATAAGCACAATGTTTTGTTGCAACACCTCTCATTTTCTGAAACCTAAAACATTATAATAATCTAATAATTGAAAACAAAATACTAAAACTGATTATTACATTACCTGTATTATTACATCTCTCCAGAATATTTTTGAGGCTAATAATTGACATAAATGAACTTCAGCTACAGAGGAATCAAGTCGAACACAAAACACAGTTTGAGCACTTTTTTCATAGCAAATTTTTTGAACAAACTGCGGTGAAAACTTCAATGTTTGAATGTCAGGTTATACGACGTGGCAAAATGGTGACGGAAAGTAGATATTTTATACTAGATGTGTACAATTTAGTTTATCTCATTAGCTGCAGCACCACCATCGATTTGGGTCGATTTGGAAGAAAGTAAAAATGCTTCTCGGGCGTGTTCTATGTGTAAGTAAATTATCTATTTGTTTTCATTTAAGGATACACCTTCTGCAGACATATCACAAATATTGAAATATCAAATCAAATATCACAATCAGAATACAAAAAAATCGAACACGAACGCAGAAAACCACAGGCAACTCTACTCTTTTGTGTTCTCTCTTAACTAGATGTATTCTTAAATAACATTTTTCCAGAAATTTGCGAGAAACCCCGTATACAAATTTTCAGAATTCTAGTACGCGTGTACGCATATTATTCTAGAAACGGTTAACTGAATGACTGTATACAGGGCGCCCTATTTCTTGACCCGTTGCATGGGTAACTTTTTTATTAGTAGAGATACAAAAACGCTTAAATGAGCAAATTAGTGCAGTTTCGTATTAGTAATTCTACGGTAAGGCGAAAAATTATATACGGGGGAAGGTTGAAAAGTTATTGACAAAAAACGAAAAATCCAACTTTTCTATTATCCCTCGTAGCTCGTTCATTTGAAGAGTTAGAGAAAAATGCTTCACATGTTTTTTGCAGTATTTTTCATGTAAAATGACATGCACTTGCTACTTTTTATATATCTCTTAAAATGGTTGAGAATCACAGTAAAATATATTTTTTTTAAATGTAATGGATAGGTGGCTGTGACATTAACCGAAAGTCCCCTTTTTTCTCTTTCAGATGATATAACATAGTCCATATTTTATCCTTACAAAAGTAATAATAATCGTTCTTTTTAAAGAAAGTTTATTGTCACATCAAGAATGCTATGGATTATGGAACAAAAGAATGTTTTGAGAACAGAAATTATTAATTAATTAATTATATTGAAGTAAATGTTCGAAATGACCACCATCCTGTTGGATACATAGTAAGCAACGTTTCTGGATACTTCTTAAAACATTATTTATTGTATGTCCATGTATGCTTCTAATTGCATCTTGACTTTTAGATCCTCTATATCTAGAGGAGCTGTCACATAAACTTTATCTTTCAATAACCCCCAAAGAAAGAAATCTAAGGGGGTCAAATCAGGTGTTCGCGCTGGCCAGTCGATATCCATTCTATTTCCTATAACATTATCAAACTGTTCATGTAAATATTGTTTTACCTCGCGGAAATTATGCGCAGGTGCTCCATCGTGTTGGAAGTATTTAAGATTTCTAAAAATATGAAGTGGTAATTCATTTAAATATTCCTCTGTTAGAGTATTCCTTAGAAAATGAAGGCAATTATTCGCATTCAAATTATCTTCGTAAAAATATGGGCCAATAATTTTGCCACAAAAAATTCCACACCACACATTTATCCCAAATTGACGTTGATTTCTTCTTTCAGAAACAAGATGTGGATTTTCTCGGCACCACATTATGTTATTATGGCGGTTAAAAATACCATTGTTGGTAAATCTACTTTCATCACTGAATAAAATCTTTTTCCAGAAGTCTAGATCCTCTTCGCATTTTGAAATGTACCATCGACAAAATGTCATCCTTCTTTGATTATCAGCTGGATATAAAGTACTGCATATGGAATAATGATAAGGCTTTAAATTGTTACCTTTTAAAATAGCTCTTACAGTTTCCTTGGAAGTGTTGCAGTGATGTGCAATTTCTGCAGTTGAAGAATCAGGTTTAAAATTTACATAAGCCAAAACATTTATTTCAGTGTCTTCATTGAAGTTTCTTTCATCCTTAGGCTTTGAAAAAGGACCGTATAATCGTATATTATTTTCCAGCTGTCTAAATATTCTATGATGGGGTTGTCTTCGTTCCATGTAAGTTTCAAAATAAAGATTCGCTGCAGCTTGTGCATCTCGATTTTGGGTATAATAACAAAATAGCATATCATTTTTCTCTTCGTTGGTGTACATATTTGCAACACTATTGTTTTGTATGCAGTATTAATAATAAACAATAAACTACTTAACAAAAACTAAAAATGTCACTTATGATCTGTCAATAATTAAATGCCAACTAGACGTTTTTAAAAATATCAGGAATCTTATTTTTTGTTTTATTTCCATAGCATTCTTGATGTGACAATAAACTTTTTTTAAAAACAACGATTATTATTACTTTTGTAAGGATAAAATATGGACTATGTTATATCATCTGAAAGAGAAAAAAGGGGACTTTCGGTTAATGTCACAGCCACCTATCCATTACATTTAAAAAAAATATATTTTACTGTGATTCTCAACCATTTTAAGAGATATATAAAAAGTAGCAAGTGCATGTCATTTTACATGAAAAATACTGCAAAAAACATGTGAAGCATTTTTCTCTAACTCTTCAAATGAACGAGCTACGAGGGATAATAGAAAAGTTGGATTTTTAGTTTTTTGCCAATAACTTTTCAACCTTCCCCCGTATATAATTTTTCGCCTTACCGTAGAATTACTAATACGAAACTGCACTAATTTGCTCATTTAAGCGTTTTTGTATCTCTGCTAATAAAAAAGTTACCCATGCAACGGGTCAAGAAATAGGGCGCCCTGTATATATAAAATGGGTAGTCTTGAATTGCTAGGTAAAACAAAAATCTATATTAGTAGTGAAGTAATGACAATTCTCTAACAGAGGAGAGAGCTGTGAGCATGAGCAGGCCATATATAAGAAATTAAATGCGCCATCTGGTCGATGAGTCATGCACACCTGGTGCATTGACCTCGATCTAAAAATAGAATTGCCCATCTGGCGTCCGCATCCAGTCAATTAGTTATACACATCTGGTGCATTGACCTCCATCTAAAAATAGAATTGCCCATCTGGCACCCGCATCCGAGCGATTAATTATGCGCACCTGGTGTTATGAAACTAGACTTTTTGTACACCATAAGTGGGGGTAATCCCTATAAGTACCTAACGGAGCAATTTATATTCAGAATTATGGAAGAGTTTCAAGTTGAAACATCTGGTGAAGTGGAAGTTGAAGAACGTTTTATTTTGGAAGACATAGAATTTGAAATTGAAAAAGATTTGTCTGGCGAAGTAGTAGTTGTCACGTGTTTAGAGTGCCATAGCATTGTAAAAGTATGCTATTTATCCAAAAATAAGAGGTGGTTAGATAGACGAACAACGCGACGGAAGTTTTGCTTGGGCAACTGTAAAATAATAATAGATGTGCATAGTGAACTAGTTTGGAATTTTGATCCTCTACGTATATTATTCGTAGACGTATGATGTACACAGTGGAAGTCAAGAGGTGTATTATTGGTGTACGCTATTGGCCCGGCTATTATTGGTTAAAAAAATTTAAGCCTAGAATAGCTTATTGTGCCGGCGACTGTCAACAAATGAGGCCTATTGAAACAGTTCGATCTTACAAATTTTAATAAGAATTATGGTGGATACCGGAGGCCCAACAAAATGTTTTATTAACAGGAATAGTTTGTATTAATAGTTTAATAAAATAGATTTAAAAAAAAATCTTTTATTACCCCCCTCCCGCTCTTAATGATGAAAAAGATACGCCGGGTGTTGGATGGAGATCTAGAACAATCGATGTAAAGCCTCTGATTGATCAACTTTTAAACTAAATGTGTAATATAAAACATAGACATAATCTACTACAACTTTAGTGTCTAGGCAGATATAACAATGAACGCTTCACAGCTTATAGTGCTACAAGCCATTGCTCAGAACGTGCTTTTTGTACAGCATCCTTATAATACAAAGGAGGTTTTTGTATGCTTTGACAGTAATGGAACGAGAAATGAAAGCTGGCCCTCTAAATGGAGAAGGATGGAGGTATATGCAAGCAAATACACTACTTCTTTGAGTTATCCAATACCTACCATCAGCACCGAGTACAAACTACGTCTACGTAAAAAAGATAATATAATGGAAGACTCTGATTGGCTGGATATCTACAGGAGATCCCCCACCAACACATCCTCGACAAATATCCACTGTGATGTGGGATATTCAGCAGATGATCCCTTGCTTTGGTATATAGCAGTTTGCTCTTCACTGTTGTTGCTCAAAGTGATTATTTCAAGTCTTCAATCACCATGTCTCAACAACTACGTTGTTCGAAATGTCTAACAGCTGAGTTGATAAATAGACAAAAACTATGAAACTTTGTACAATTTTACTAAAGAAGAGCTGTCACACTTTCCCTTGGAATATCTAATTTCAAACGTGACTTCTGTGGAACTACTGCATGCATGGCCCAAGCTTCCACTAGAGTACATCCAGAAATTTGAGCTTCAAATTCAATTACCCTGTTTTGTGCACTACAACCGGCCAGAATGGAAATCACATATAGATGGTCCTCCGAGTTCACAAGCAGCATGTCACATATGTGAATGGGGGCTACAAAAATGTAACCGATATGTTTCATATTAATTATTATAATATTTTATGATGGAATAATAAACTAAATATTTATATACTGGTGGTTTTATTAACAATTAGACTTGTAAACACCTGTGGGAATGATTATTCCCAATTATAAATAATAAAACAATATATATAACTAGTAGTTTATTTACATAATTGGATAATAAGCTAATATTTATTTCTATAATTACATATAAAATAAACTTAAATCAAAATCCCATTCCATATTTTCTAACTCCTGTCCCTGCTCATCAGCTGTCTGTTCCTGCTGTTCCTCATCAATCAAATTGTTTGCTGCTTCCAATAAAGCACCTAAATTTCTTTCGGCCGTCACATCCACATGACCCCAGGCCAAAGTATGTATATCGTCAGCTCTAACATACCTTTTATCATCGGCAGATGACAGTGCCACTTTATTTTTAAGTTCTGTGTGGATAGTGTGCAAAGTAGAAGTAAATATTTGCATTTTGCGGAATATTGTTCCACCGTTTTCAACAATTTCTGCATAGTCAGTAAAGTCCAATTCATGTTTAATTACACTTTTAGAGACACCTTTTGCCTTTTTCATGATGTCGCCAGCTTTGACACAGTATGCCTTGGCACCGGTACCGTAGAAACTTTCTATTGGTCGTCCACCATATTCATCTTTCCAACAACAGATTTTGTGATGGGCATTTTGTGAATATTTGGGTTTGGAAAATTTGAAGTATCGAAAAAGTCAATGTTCTGTCTTATGTCTTCATACACATTTTCAGTAAACAGTTCTAAGATTAGCGAATCCGTGTCCGTATAAAGCAATGTTGCATTGTTACCATATTTGGGCTTGATGTAATCATACAAAAAATCGTAAATAATAGTTTTTGAAATGTCCAAGATTGAAAAACCCACGTAAAGTGGTTTGTCGTATATAACTTTTAACTTTTGCAATTGAACCCCTACTAAGTTTTCATCGAAGATGGAACACGATTTGAAATGCGGAAGAGCTATTAGCGCCCCCGCACCAGTAACACCCTTTTTATTTTCCCAACACGAACATAGTTTAATATTTTGTCTTTTGTCCACATTCTCCATGGTTTTACCAAAAATAGAGTTCACCATCAGTTTAAACAAATCCTTTTCAAATTCGTTTTTGGAAGCATTACGTAGTCTAGTGTTCAAATCGATATATGACCCTAACCATGTTGACTGTGAAAATTGTAATACCCTGTGAATTTTCTTTAATTTTAATCCGTATTTTAAGTACTGTTTCAGGTTCCTGTAGTGAATAACATATTTGTACTTGTCGTTTAAATTTGGTATTAATTTAGCAGTTTTACTAGCTGGTGGTATCATGCTCTCAGGACCTAAAGGTAGATCGTTGTGGTCATAATGCAGACTGATTGGATATTCCAAGTCCACTTCTAGGACATAACCTTTATCTGCATTGTCGTCGATAACTGAAACACTAAAGTTCTCAATCTTATGTTTCTCCAACCATCTAAAACCTCCCATTGGTAAAGACTGTTTCATCGCTGCACCCTACAAGTTTGTGGCATCCAAGTACATAATATATGAGGTAGGTTTCAAGGGATCATAATTTGGAATAAATTTGTTATTTGCTACTGCTTTTCTTTTGCTACACTGAGACACTCCACCTCTAATTCCTTTTCTGAAGAAATGTATAGAATCTATGTCAGTTAACAGCTCCATCTCTATTCCAGTATAGCGCAACATCGCGTCCCAACTTAAAGATGGCGCTGTTAGGTATTGGCAAGGATCTAACTTATATTGCTCCAAACAAACTTGTCTAAAATTTTCAAAGACATCAGCCAACAAAAGCACATCTGATTTCAGGTAAATGTCTGCATATTGTCCCAACGTTTCACATTTGAAAATATTCCATACTTTTTTAGCTCGTTCGTAGTCATCATCAGAAAGGGCTCCCATAGTCATACTATTATAAAACATATCAATTGGTGGTAGATTGGTATCTTGCAATTTTTCAAAACTGTCCACATAATTATATGGAAAAACACCTTTTCTTCTTATTAAGTCAAATTCCTCATCTTTTTCAAAATACTTTCTGGTCTCCACACATTGCTCAGATGTTAATGTTTTACTTAGTTTATCCAAGCTTTTAGCTAAGAATCGAAAAGAGTCTACAAATTTCAATTTCAGGTATGTATCTGGTATTTTGGGTTCCTTAGATTTTTCTACAAGTATTGATTTGTAGAAGGAGATGTATTTTTCCTTTGTTTGTGCAATGACTGACACAGGTTCGTTTTTTAGTGCTAATTTCTTGATAAATAAATGACCATCATAATTACTCAGGCAATGGAAGAAAACTGGTATAAACTTTGGTACCTTAAAGTTTAAATTGCACACAGAATGAGCAGCACCACGAAAGCGTCCTGTTAAGTGGCGGTGGTCACGCACTTTTATGTCTTCTGGTTTAAAAATTTTGCTGCAAATGTGACAGGTTGTAGTAGTCTCAAATTCTGTTTTTTCTTGATCAGAAAGCGACAGCATGTCTCTAACATGTTTGAGATGGTTGTTGTATACCTCATGGACTGTCTGATCCAATTTTTTCATAAACACTTCAGCGGCATCGGGTCCTCGGTATGTTTCAAATTTTGAGAACGAGTCATCAAATGTACACTTTAGGTAAAAGGCAAAAGAATACGGCTGGTGTTCTGATACCTTTACGGTAAACGATTGATCAACATTGGGTTCATTGTGGTGAATAGGTTTCAGCAAACTTTCAAAATCGGCATAAATGACAAAAGGAACCGGCAACTGCTTTTCAAAATTTACAAATTTTAGTATATTTTCCGGAACTGATTCTCCATACTTGTTTAATTTTAGAGGGGTAGATGGTATCTTGACATAAACATAATTACAGTCATTTTCTTGGTGTGCTTTTAACTGTTCTCTTTTTCTAAAGGATTGCAGGCATCCATCACAAATGTGTATCGCTCCATCATGTCCAGATTTTTGGTTGGAAACTAATCTTGATAGGTTATTAATTAGGCAGTAATGATTGTTGCCCGAGTCATCAGATACAAGCAATAAATTAACATGTGTCGGCTTACGACACCTAGTAAAATGTAGAGGTCCCACAACTTCTGTAACAGTTTTTCCATCTTTAAATTCTGATTCCAAGCCAAACACGTTCACAGATATATTGTTCATTTCTTCAAATTTTGAGATGTCTTTTAATTTAACAGGAAAGTCTATGCCAGTAAAATTTAGTAAAGTATCGTAGTGTGGATATGAACTTGTTCTTGTAGGTTCACCATTTGCAAGAAAAATAGCAGCATTAATTGACCATACAAAACAGGCATTGTCATTATTTTTAATATTTAAAACAGCTTTTCTAGCCTCGATGCTTCTAGGCAGCTTAATATATGAAGAGGCTGATATTGGAGCAAACTTGTTGATGTTGACATCCAGAAACAAGATGAACTTTAAAATCCACCCGGAATCCTTTTCTTGAAATTCAGAAGCTTGAGCGGTCATCTCCTCTAGAAACTCTTCAAACATTTTTTGGAAATCAGTTGATTGCGTCACGAGTTTATTTTTTGTATTGAATGATTTGATATCACTCATTTCTTTCTCGGGTATCACGTAAAGCCCAAACACTTCAAAATTAATCTTGATTGTTGTGTGGTCCTTCAAATATTTTACAATTATATTTACAATTTTCGGCTTCACCTCGTTCAGAAATATTTGGTAGTCGATGTGTGTTTTGCGACTACTGAAACGATAACTAGCTATTCTGTTCTTGAAAGCATGCTGTAATTTTTTAACACCGTCTTCTAAGGTCTCGATAACGGCTTGATTGATCCTTTTTCTATTAACCACATTGACACTGGCTGAAGAACTCGATGAATAACCACCACCACCACTAGTAGTAGGTTGTAGATCTTGACCATTTTTTAAAACGGGGCAGCTATTTTTAATATGTCTGTTTAAAGAAAATAATGTCAAAAAGTTTTTTCCACAATATTCACAAATAGCACCGTCCAACTTTAATCTTTTACATGATGAACCATCTATTGGTTTGGGGTGTAAAACCGAACAATACTCACGAACATGGCGAGTTAAATTACGTTTATATGAAAAAACTTTCTTGTAATACTCACACTGCATCGCGATCGGCGTGCGCAGACAAACTGAGGAATCTATGTATGCTGCTTCGTTTTATAACTGACTGAGTTATTGACCTTATCTAAAACTAGAAATGTCCATCTGGCGCCCGCATCCGTGCGATTAATTATGCACACCTGGCGCCCGCATCCGGTCGATGAATCATGCACACCTGATGCATTGACCTCGATCTAAAAATAGAAATGTCCATCTGGTGCCCGCATCCGGTCGATGAGTCATGCACATCTGGCAATCATATGTGAGTAGAACACTATGATCAGCGCATGACTGGAAAAATGAGGAGGGGGAAAACACATTTAAAGACTTACATACGTCTAAAAATATTAGTTTGTAAAGATGTCTCTAGCCAATTTCGCTCAGTATATTTCTCAAATAGACAAACCAGTTGCTTTACCAGAAGTGACAATACCAAAAAATATTGTGATTGGTGAACGAAGCTTTACGTTAAACAAGTCCGGAAGTAAATCTGTATCGGTCAGTACATCATATGATTTGGGGTTCACGCCATGTGTAAAGCTTTTTGGAAGTAAGAACCAGCAAGTTATTTTTAGTGAAAGTGAATGGCAAAAGTTTTTGTCTCACCAAGGAGTACTAACAAACTACTTGTTTTATAACGACCAGTCTGATAGAATTGTAGAAGAGAGTTTTTCTATCAAGTTTGAAAACTTTGGAAATAATCCAGTAATTTTGATATCTGCGGGTGACAACTATATTTATTTGGGATATGAAAGTGTGTGCAATTTATGGGAAATATTACCTCTATTGCAATACAGAATAGAAGCAGTGAAAAATCAACAGTTTTTGGAATATTTTAAAATTTTGAAGAGAGGTTTACAAAAAAGACAAGGTGATATAATCGCAAACTTGTTAAATATATTAGAACCTGAAAAAAATCCAAACAGTGAGAACGTAAGTTTAATGCTGGAGTTAGTGTATCTTTATCCAGAAGTATTAAAAACAGAATATGAGTGAGAAAAAGCGAGTTAGTTTTAACTTGGACAATATCAAAACCAACATATTGTTTGATCCCGATGGTTCCTATCGAGAAGCAAGAAAATCAGATTGGATGCAGTTGGAAAGAGACAGAAATCGCTTTCATAGACGGATTACTAATATTTCATGTATTATAAGTAGTGTTTTTGATTATAACCATCGATCACGTGTTTATTATGAAAGGTTTTGTTAACATGGTTAATATATAATAAAAAGTTTATATAATCTTATATTGGCTTTATTTAAAAAAATATATATTTTACAATAAGTTAAACTATCTGATTTTTTGGGATCCAGGAAGAGCTTCCAAGGCCGAGCCACTTAACATATAGCTTATTTCCTTTCCGTCGCAAGATTTTTTCAACGAGATACGCGTCAGGGTACTTGACTTTTTGAAGTTCATACTCATAAAAACCACCTTTAATTTGTTCGTTATTCTGATCTTCCAACAGGTAAGTGGCGGGATTTGTAGGTTGTACTTTAATAATTTTGAACACCTCAGTACTCCAACTAGGAGTGTAGTTTTTTTCGAAGACCTCGCGGTATTTACTTATCCTAACATAGTCACCGACTTTAAATTTATTTTTTCTAGGATCCATAGTTTTTAGATGACTGTATGCAGTAGAAAGCAATAAATTTTCATGTTTTTTTTCCACCTCTATCGGTTTTAGTCCAATAGTCCCATGTTTTCTATTGTTATATTTTGAAACGATTATAGGTAACAGAGACAACCACTTGTAACTTCCTTGTAGTGAGAATTGCCGCCACATCATGTGTTTTAGAGTTCTATTGACGCGTTCAACAACACTTGCTTTTAAATTTGAATAAGTTGCGTAGTGGTTTATTTTATATTCATTCATAAGAGCCCGAAACTCCTTGTTAAAAAATTATTTTCCACCATCGGTCTGGAGATGTTTTGGAGCTGTTGACTCTGTTAATATACTTTTCATTGCATTTGTCACATCTTTTCCGGTTTTACTTTTTAATTGTTTTGTCCATACAAATTTTGAGAAAACGTTTATTACCACAAGAATATATTTGTAACCACTGTTATTTTTGGCATATGGTATCATTTCCACTAAATCAGCTTGCCATAAATCGTTTAATCCTTTGACTATGACATGTCGCCTACGGAAATTTTTCCTTGCAGGTTTATGAAGTTCTTTTACAATTTGTTCTTTGACAGTGCTCATGCTTCACACTTTAAAACAAATTGAACAAAACATCTTTCTTTTATATGAGTTCTTGGCGCGATTTTGATAAGGGGGTTAATTAACCTTAAAGTATCCTGTTTAGATAAAGTTAGTCCAACTAAATCATCTTTTGTAAAAACCCTGTCGTTAACAACAACTAGTGTGTTAGGTGGGTGAATATAAACGTCTTCAACTTCTGCGGAAGCTAATGGAAATTGGTAACTATCTGCTCCGTAATTTATATCATAACTAGACCCTAAAGGACCAGTATCCGGGGGGAAAGTATATATAATTCTACAATTTGCGCCATAGAGAGGTAGAATACTATAATAATTGACAGTTTTATTTGAAAAATATTTTCCAAGCTTATTAATCGGCATGTTGCAAAAGACTGCTGATACTTGTGCCGGTAAATTTTATTTATACAATTATTTTGGCTTCTCTAAGTTCTTCAATAATGGAGATTATTTCATTTTGATGTGCTGTGTTTCCGGCAATCAGTGATGCTACCAGCAAACGTAATCTATCCCCTAGTTCATTGATATTGTCCCAATACACGTAGTCCCTATTTTTCTTAAATGATTTTAATAGGAGCCCCTCGCCCTTTTTGTTTGTTTGTCGCGTAAGCCTGTACTGTGGTAAGGGTTTCTTAAAAGCTGAAATTTTTTTGGTCTTTGTAATTCCTGCTCTTTGTAAGTATGGTCCAATTATAGTAATATATTTTGTTGAATTATTTCCAATAATTTGCTCGTTGACATCATAATTTCTGCGGTATGCATACGTTCGTTTCAAAATATCCATATAGTTGTCTAAATCATCCTTTGTATAACTTATGGGCTCCTTTTTAAAAAGTAGCTCATAAATACCAGGAGTTCCAGGATATGTAACCCCTTCCACTCTGATATCTTTACCAATAATCTCAACAGGTTTTAGTGTTAGTCCGAGGTAAAATTTATTTGTCTCTATATCATGAATTACCCCATAGTGATGATCAAACTTATTTTGTGTGTCCTTAACACCTTCGTCTATATATTTTCTCGGTAATTCGTGAAAATCCTCTAGGTAGTCTTGATAGGCCGGCGTATTTACATATTGTTCAACTGCTCGCTTAGTTTGATCTAATATTTCAGTAATACTTTTATCTTGTGAAGTATCTTGGTCAGAAATTCTACTCTCTGATATTACGTCTGTTTCTAGAAAGGGAACTTCTGTAGGTAACAAAGGAGTTTGGCCGGTTCTTTGTTTTGGGTTTTTTGTACAGTTTCAAAAATAGGATGACGTCCTTTTGAGGTCATAATCACTGTTTTAGGTCTTTTGGGTGTAGATTCATAACGCGTTGGTGTGATAAATTCTTCTTTTGGTTCCACCTTTGGAACAAAGTCCTCTGTCTTACTTATTGTCGTTATAAGCTGCTGCAGGGGTTGTGTAATGGGCTGATAAGTTTGTTTTAATTGAGCCTGTGTTTTAGCCACATCTGATTTTAGACTTTCAAATTTTTGTTTTACTGCTGCTCTGGTTTTAACCAACTCTCTGGCTAGTCTTTTATTCATGATGTCTTATTAAACACTGTCAGCGGTAATTGCGGGCTACCCAATTTATATAAACATGAAGGAATCGAAACCTTTTCTATATCGCCCTTGCTTCATATCACAATCCTTATCTATAACGGCAAATCCATATTTTACAGCCCAATACTTTGCGCATAACTCTTTGAAGAGTTGAAAAGACATATCTGTGGTTACATGATCGTCATATATATGCTTTAAATTTGTCGCATCTTGTTTAAAAATTACAAGAAGATTTGCATTATCGCGAATGAGTTGTTTTTGGATGGAAGAATATGTTTGGCTTAAGTAAAAACAATCTGTATCTTTGTGTCGACCGAAGCAAAAGTAGTCCCTCATGGGACTTTGATTGCAGCATACAATATCATCAAAAATTATAACAGAGTTTGGCTTCACTTGATTGGGTGGAATAATTTCTTCTTCTTCTCCAAATTCGTAATATCCGACATCTTTAAGGGGTTTAAATATTTCTCTCAAGTAATCATATTTCGGCTGATAAAGAGACTTGGAATATATATAAACATTTTCAAATCTCAGACCTTTGGGATGCTCCAATAATGTAACTATAACATTTGTTTTACCACACCCTGAAGGACCGACAATTAAACATCTTTTTGAATGTCCTTCAAATAGACCGTTGTGCTTCTGATAACTATCTTGCACTATCTGCTCATGATTGGAAATCGGTAATGAGAAGTTTTGTTTAACTATTCTCACTGTTTAGCACATACTAAGAAGAACAGCAGACTGATAAACTATTTATATGTTAATTTCACCGTATATTATCAGTTTTCTTTGAATCTTTAGACCGAAAACATATATAAATGCTGATACACACAATCACACCAGCCAGTCATAAGCGACGACGCATCAGGAGAGGTCAAGGTTTAGTGAATAGGCTTATTAATAAATTACCCTTTGAAATACATATACCAGGATATAACTACTGCGGACCCGGGACAAAGCTCTCTAAAAGACTTAATAGAGGCGATCCCGGTATAAACCAACTTGACCAGTCCTGCCTCGAGCACGACATAAAATATTCTGAAAATACTGATATTGAGAAACGACATCAGGCAGATAAAGTTTTGGCGGACAAGGCTTGGGAACGAGTTAAATCAAAAGACGCGAGTGTGGGAGAAAGACTTGCTGCTCTAGGTGTAACAGGAGCAATGAAAGCGAAAACTAAACTTGGAATGGGTCTTAGAAAAAAATTAAAGAGAGGAAAAGGGTTGAAAAAAAAGAAAAAACGTATAATTAAGACACCCAAACGGATTGGTGGCTTCTTACAACTTTTATTTCCTCTCTTGGGAGCACTTGGAGCTTTAGGAGGTGGAGCGGCTGGTATTGCCAAAGCCGTGAATGATGCGAAAGCAAACAAACAGTTATCGGAAGAAACACAACGACACAACAAGGCTATGGAAACAAAAGGAACAGGATTATATCTTAAACCGTATCGAGGGCGCGGACTATATCTAGCACCATATAAAAAAAACTTCCAGTGAAGCTACCCCGCCATGCTTTAACTAACAAAGAAATTATTCGATATGTTAAACTGTTAAAAATACCATTTTTTAGAGGAGTGTTTATGCGTAACGCATTACCATTAAAAATACATAAAACTGAATGTGCTATTATAAATCTAGATGATGAACAAAATACTGGAAGTCACTGGAAGAGTTACGTTAAAGAAAACAATGAAATAACCTATTTTGATAGTTATGGCAATTTAAGACCTCCAACAGAGTTGTTAAGATACTTTGAAAGCGATGGTAGCAACATTATTATAAAATACAATTACGAAACTAAACAAAGTGATAATTCTTACAACTGTGGTCACCTGTGTTTAAAATTTCTATATAACTACTTCTACCGAGCATAGATTTGTCCAGTTTAAATAAATGTGTAAAAGAGTTAACAATGACAATAACAATTGCTCTTTCTGGAAACAAATCTATTCTAAGTGCTGATTTTAATCCACCAATTTATCTAGAAAATAATCAATATGAAATCGGATTAGCAGATTTTGAGACTTTTATGACTATCCCAAATATTGAAGAAGGTGTAAATAATAAATTTTATTATGATGATGACGACAAAGAAATAATTATTCCTACCGGATCCTACGAGTTTGAAGATTTAAGTAAATTTTTAACAGAAAACGTAAAAGACGCTCAGTTTACTTTAACAGTCAATATAGACACTTTAAAAACTATGATTAAATGTTCAAAAAGAATAAATTTCCTAAAAGAAGGCACTGTACGAGAAGTTTTAGGGTTTAATAAAAAAATTCTGCCGAAAGATCAAGTACATGAATCCGATAATGTAGTTAAAATTTTAAGAGTAAATTCAATTTGTATAGACTGCAATATTTGTACAAATAGCTATTTAAATGGCAAGCCTGTACACATTATTCATCAGTTCTTCCCAAGCGTTGAGAGAGGATATAAGATAGTTGAATCACCGCTCCCTATATTATATTTTCCAATTAGTGTTCAAACTATAACAAATATTACCATAAAAATACTTGATCAAGACGGAAGACTAATAAATTTCAGAGGTGAAACTATAACAATAAGACTTCACTTAAAAAAAGTTTCAAATGGTGACCAGATATAGTAAAGAAGTTTCAAACACAAAATCTTATAAAAAGAAGAATCCAAGATCCAAAATTAGTATGCGAAATACATTCAAGGCGTTAACATCTAAGAATCGCGCGTTTTTGACTAATCTCGGGTTTAAATTGCTGGTGTAATGGATATCTTAAATGTGACATCGAAACCCTATGTTGACAATTCGATTACAAACTACGAATTCCATAGTTATCAACCATCAGTCTCAGGATCATTCGAATATAACGACGAAATAAGAATTCCTATCCCAGAGGTTGACCTGTTTACACTGCCTTGTGAAAGTCATTTGTATATTGAGGGAAAATTAACCAAAGACGATGGAACTAAAGCTTCAAAATTGAAATTTATTAATAATGGTGTTGCTTTCTTGTTTAGAGAAATTCGCTATGAATTAAGTGGAGTCACGGTAGACACCAATAGAAATGTAGGATTAACATCGACTCTTAAGGCATACCTGTCTTACAGTGATAATGAAAGTGTTAGACTTAATAATGCGGGATGGTCGCCAAGAGTACATAAAATAGGAGAAAAATTTACAGACGATGATGGAAATTTTAACGTTTGTATTCCACTCAGCATGTTAATGGGGTTTTTTGAAGACTATAAAAAAGTTATTATTAACATGAAGCAGGAGTTAGTTTTGATACGTTCTAATAACGACTCAGAAGCTATCACCAGTGCAGATGATACCGAAAAACCCAAAATTACAATTAATAAAATTGTTTGGAGAGTTCCACACGTTTCGGTGGACATTCCACAACAGTTAGCGCTGACAAAAATTATAGAAAAAAAACACTGATATGCTTGGTTTTCGGTCTTGGGAACTGATTGAATATCCATCTTTAAGTGAGACGACTCAACATTCATGGTCTGTAAAAACAAGTAATAAGCTTGAAACACCCAGACATGTAATAGTTGCATTTCAGCATGATAAGACACAAAAAATTACGAGTGATATGAGTTGGTTTGACACGATTAACTTGACCAACATTCGAGTATTTTTAAATAGTGAAAGATATCCATATCAAGATCTTTATTTAAATCTTAAAACTAAGAAATTTGCTTCTTTGTATGAAATGTTTTCAAATTTTCGAGGATGTTACTATGAAACAACTAAAGAACCTGTTTACACCCCTGAAGAATTTTTAACTATTTGTCCGATCGTGCACATTGATTGTTCTAGGCAGAAGGAGTCAGTTCAAAGTGGGTCTGTTGTTATGCGGATTGAATTTGAGACAAGCGAAAACGTGCTCAAGGACACTACAGCGTATTGTTTAATTTTGCATGACAAAATGTTTAGCTATAATCCTTTAACTAAAATTGTTCATCAACTATAAAGTGCGCAAGCCCCATAAATAGTAATAAATAAAAAAACTTATAACCCACGACGCAGTATGGTCAATACACTTCAACGACGAATCATAAAGCATCAGAGAAAACTTAAGGAATTAAAATACTTTATAAAACTTTATTGCCAGAAGCAAAGAATGATAAGAGACTTTGCTTACCTCCATCTATGAAAATGGGAATGGTGCTAGACGTGCAAAGTTTTTACCTTGAAAACAACAAATTTCTTCCTAAAGAGCTTGCTTCTTTCGACGGATCGAAGATTTCACATTTTGTGTTTAAGCCACCGTTTGGTATGGAACTACTACCACCAGAAGCACATCGTCAAAATATATGGCTAATGCATAATCAACACTGTATTCAATGGAGTGAAGGATGTACACCTGTACATATGATGGCAAAAATTTTAACAAATTTAACGAGCAAATATGAAATAATTTACGTAAAAGGCCGGGAAAAGTGCCAATATCTTAAACAATACATATCCAAGCCAGTTATGGAATTGGGAGAGCATCCTGCATTACCTAGTACAGAGCCAAAGTGCATGTTTCATAGTAAAAACAATTGTTCTTGTGCATTGTCAAATGTATACTTTATTCATGAAAATTTTATAATGTCATAGACTTTTTAATAAAAAATTAAATATTCTTGGTATTTTTATTTATGCTGATAATCAACACATGTTCACACCGGATATAGGTGCTAGATCTACATTTCTTATAAATGACGGTTATTCTATTTTTAGATAGAGTTCGGTGATCAGGATGTTGCCATCTGTTTGCTAGATGTGCATGACTCATCGACCGGATGCGGGTGCCAGATGGACATTTCTATTTTTAGATTGAGGTCAATGCACCAGGTGTGTATGATTCATTGACCGGATGCGGGTGCCAGATGTGCATGACTCATCGACCGGATGTGGGCTCCAGATGGACATTTCTATTTTTAGATCGAGGTCGACACACCAGGTGTTCATAATTAATCACCTGGATGCGGGCGCCAGATGGGCATTTCTATTTATAGATCGAGCTCAACATACCAGGTGTTCATAATTAATCGCTTGGATGCGGGTGCCAGATGGGCATTTCTGTTTTTAGTTAGTGACCTAGCAACATATGTCCACCATTAATTTTAATTAGAGGATGGCCACGCCCATAGGATACTGTATATATAGTCATGTAGATAAGACTAATTTTAAACAGTTTGAAATGGATATACCAACAGATTTTGAGAGTGCTGAAATGAAAAAAAGTGTAAAGTGAGCAGTTTGGCTTTAGTGAAAAATTGGGTACACGATCGTCTTTGCATCATATTGCATTACTTTAAACTAAACAGTGCAAAGGGTAAATTTTGCCTAAGTTGCTATTTTGAAATAGTTTGTGTCTTTGATTCAAATATGCCTACCGTGCAAGTAGGCGTCCAGATATTTTACTGGTTTTGCCGAAGAAGCAATTCAACAATGTATTACCTGGTCCGGATGTGGAGTCAACTTATACGCACACTGTCTAAGTCGATTTTGTTTGCAGTGTAACACTAAATAAACTTTGTTACTATACTGTAATTTAAAATATTCTGCAATAATAATTTCGTGTGCGATTGTTTATTTGTACATTTTTTTCTCATGTGTTTCACTAGAAAAATAATGTAATAGTGTTTTCCATAATAAAATTGTATTTTGCTTGAAAGTATTTTTTTGGTTACCCTGTATGTTTGGAAATACAGAAAATGTGTTCTTGTTTATAATTGTGAAATAGGAATAAAATTGAAACATTTTTCTAATTTATTACATTGGTAAAATTTATAAAATATTATAAGTATGGCCCTGTCTCCAATGCATTAATTGAGCAGAAATCACGAAGGTATCTCCAAACGTGTTTTAAAGTATAACAAAGATGGCACAGCCTTGTAATACAATAACCTAAAATGTGGATTTTAAAACTGGTAAAACGTCTTCTTATTTTAGCCAGCTGTTTTGCCTTGTTCAACGATGCAGTTTTTCTGTCTTAACACTAACCAGCGTCGATAATGAATAATGATTTATTTGTCTGCATAGTTAGAAAGTGCACTAATTTTTTAATAATTAAAATTGTGTAATGTGCTTTGGTGTTTTGTTATTAGGATATAACTTTTTAAAAGGTGAGCCGATTAACGATCAAAAATATTTTAAATAAAATGCATGTTATCTGTAAAAACTTTCACTGATGAAAAAGCAAAATTCTGTCTATTATTATTTTGAAATAATTTTAGTTATATTATTATACAGGGGTGAGCATTAATTTACAATCTCAAACCAATATTTATCAAAAAGGCAACGTTATGATAATTTTCTTATATTGCAAATAATTATTTAAATAAAACAATTTAGGGTAAATGTTGCAATGATTGGCCTCTTAAGGCTGACTTTGCATGTAATATGAGAATACTTGTGAAATTAAAAAGCAATTTGAATTACTTTTTCAATTACATGTTTTAGAATTTTCTCTTAACTATTTCTTACCAGTTTTTGTAATCCTTAAAATATAATTCAATTTTATACTTTCCTTTTTTTAATAACATGCAAATGATACAGTCATTGGCATATGTAATACAGTTATTGGCCATACTTGTGACAAATATTGGCCTGCTCATTGGTACATGGAACAGTTATTGGCCATACTTGTGACAAATATTGGCCTGGTACAGGTATGTACAGTTTTAATTATCATTGTTGGTTTTGCTAATGAACTTCGGTATTAGGTGTACTATCATACTATCATACTAAGCTGGTTGGCAAAACGTGTGTGTCGGTACTAGTGTATTATTTTCTTTTGGAAAACTCTTATGATTTTTTTTTTCATGTAGTTTATAATAGTCTTAATATCTTTTCAGAATCAGGTAGGTTCTAGTTAGGTTTTGTTTTGAAGAAATAAGTGTCAAGTATTAAAATTGCATTTATTATGTACCTATAAACCAAAACCTTCAAATATGTTTATTTAGGCATGAAATACAAGTAAATGAAGAATCAACGTCAGGATGCAAATGTTGCACACATCGAGGATGATAGGTTCTTAGACAAAGTCGACATCGAATTCCTTCTCTAGCTGTTGTAATGTTTTTAACACAAGTGTAACAAAGTCCTTTATGAACACGTTGATTGGTAAGATGAGGAGGGATATCTGATAATAGAATGTCTGATATTACTTTCACTCTTTTAAAACTGTCTATCTCTTCAAATAATTTTCGTTTTGGGATGTGTATTTTAGCAGGACTAGGAGATTTATCATGTGACTGTAAAACTATAGAAGAGAGTTTTGGCAATACCTCTTCAGAATCTGTGTTTATAGCTGCAGTATCGGTTGTACCACCATAATTTGCAGGTGAAGCATCTTTCTTGGTTATAATCAGGGAAGATGTGGTGCTATCCTTTATTGGAGTTAAATTTCTAGCAACTTTAGTGTCGGGTTCAATAACATCTATATTTTTTTTACTTTTGTCTTCCAGAGGTATTAGCTCAATAACATTTTGATGCTGATGAACAGGTAAATGAACCTTAACTCCTTTCTGCAACGTTACTGATTCCTTTTCTATTTGATCAACATCGACTTCTTTGGATATTACTGGGTTATTATTGCTGTTACATATCCCTTCTAATATCTCCGTCGGTTTCTTTTTAATGGTTTTTTTGTTTTATTTTGTTTATTCTGTTTCATGCTTTGTCTCCTTTCCCTATCCAATTTCCTCTCTTTCTTTAGTCTTTCCTCTTCTAGCTTCTTCTCTATTTTTTGTCTTTCAATATTCCTCCTATCCGATGATGTCAGTACAAAAGGAAGCCTTTCATATTGTCTTTTACCTTTCCTTTCAGGTGTTTTAGGCCATGCTATGTAAGTTTCTAATGGATTAGTTATTTATTTATTTATTTATTTATTTATATATTTATTTATATATACAATATTCAACAGGTCAATGACCCAATTACAGAATACGAATACATATTAAAAATTACAAAACAACGAATATATAAAAAATAAGTGGTACAGAGAAAAATGATACAGTTATTTCTGTATCTGGAGTGTAACTCCATTTAAACTGTGTGTGTAAACAGTAATAGATTTACCCACTATAGAATTGGACATATCTATCGCTATATTACAATTTGAGGCATTATCAATAGTTTCGTTGGATTTATCTTCAATTTCTTGTATTATGATTGGCTGCTTAGGTTCTAAGTTTTCTTTTCCTATACCAAAAATGATGGGTATTTCATCAATATTGAAAGTAGTTTCCAATGTCTCCTGGTCGTCACCGTTCATGACATTTTCTTCAGTGATCTCTTGCTCTACGGTATTTATTGAATAATTTCGTGTTGAATTCTGCAGAAACTGAGCATATAAGTTTTTAAGAATTGGATAAGTATTTCCTAGTCCGTCTTCATGGTTTGAAGCTAACTGCTTTAATGTTTCACTCCCTACTATGTTTTTAAACTCGGTATAGGTAATTGTTGCTTCTGGGTTAATATCTTCAGCAGTTTTAGCAATTTGAATATTATTGGTGGTAGTAGTAGATTTTTTCTTTCCTATACACTTGGAAAAGTCCAGAGCCGATGGATTCCAAGGAAATAGGCCGCACGCTCTAAATCCATTTTTTATCACATCTGATCTCAGCAGAGTTACAGCGCGACTTAAAACTGGTGCAAATTCCGCTTTGGTTAAGGTTTTCGTTGGATTTTCTGTTTTGAATTGCAAAACTGCTCTATTCCAATAAATCTTTAATGGTCGAAATGCTGATACGTCTGCTGGTTGCATAAGTCTCGTTGCATTAGGATATAGGGCTACTAAAATAATATTTTCTTCGGTACATAATTGACTTGTTTGGTAGGTTAAATGGGTTTTATGCCCATCGACAAACATTATCACTGGCAGTTTTATATTGTTTCTGATTAAATAAGGTTTAAATATATTTCCGATATACTCGTAAAAATTTTTATTATCCATCCAACCATTGTCGGTTAAACCAATTCCCCATGAAGAAGGGACTGATTGTAAAATATCGTTTGGAAGTCGCTTATAAGGATATATAATCATCGGGGGTATAATATCTCCTAATGCCGAAAATGAAAACATAACAGTCAAATTGACTTTGGGATGATGGTCTACTTCATAAACATTTCGTGAACCTTTCATAGCTAAAACCTTTTTATTTTTTGGGCATAAATAGAAACAGGTTTCATCACCATTAAATATTCTAGACGGATCTTCCAAAATATCCTCTAATCCTTTTTGTAGTAGGTATGATTTTATTTGATCAAACCATTTCACTAAATCTTCTTCTGAAATATTAGCGCTGGCTGATGTAACTGCTTCTGGCGTTCTTAAAGAAATATCAGGATGGCGTTTAAGAAACCCTGCTATCCACCCTCTACCAGGCCTATTCTCCTTAAAAGGGTTTTGCCTTGGGTTGTCATCCAAATACCTTTTTACTGAGTCAGTAATTTCATCAGTGCGGATTGGAAATCCTCTTTCCTGGCTGTGAAATATCCATGTCTTCAAGAGTAGTTCTTCCTCCTCCGAGAGAACTGGAGATGGACCATATGTTACCTTATTGTTAAATTTGGAGCTTCTTCGAAAGTTTAAGGTAGCCCTTGATACTTTATAAATACGTGATGCTTCTCGTTCAGTAGTACCATTTTTAATTGCTTGTAGGGCGTTTTCAATATCTTCTTCCGAATATTTCTTTTTATAGGTTTGTTCTGCAGCAGAGTGTTTTGGCATGATAACTGAAAAAAGATCGTTATTTACAAGAAACTTTTAACCGAAATTAAATTAGTAAAAATGTTTTGCTCATATCTCTACTATTACTTAATAGGTACTAACCTATATTTATATTAACATAAAAATACCTATTTTATTCAATTAAAATAGCCACCTGATGAAGACAGTTTGTGGCCAATCATTAATTACTAGATAAAATACTTTCATGCAATATTGGCCACAGAGGCCAATCATGGTTCAACCGAGGAATTTTGACATCAGTCGTTGGCCACTACAAAATTTTATAAGGAAGTGAAAAATACCTTTATATTTTTAGGTTAAATCAGTCAACAGACATAGAGAACTTTGATATAAACAATTTTAGGAATATATTCAGGAAATGCAGTTTATAACACTTACCCTTCTATATCTCACTTTGGTGAAAAATTAAGTAAAAAGTTAAGATAAGTTCACAGCACCATACACACCTTAACATGAACGGTCGCCATACTAAATCTGACGTCACTTTAACATTGCCAAACTGATATTTGACAGAAAACACGTTGCCGAATTGGATACAAATATTGAAATATAAAGATTTAGCATATCAGTCTTAATATCTCAGATACAAATCGAAATGGCCAATAACTATCACATGGCCAATCACTATGGCATTTACCCATTTAGGGAGCAAATTTTTTAATTATTTTTTATTTAATATTATTACAAAAGCAGGCGGTTTAATTTTTAAACTTCTCTCAATTATTATTTTGAAATAATTTTAGATATAATATTATACAGGGGTGAACATTTATTTACAATCCTAAGCTAATTTTTATCAGAAAAAGATCATGTTATAATAATTTTCTTATATTGCAAATAATTATTTAAATAAAACAATTTATTTAGGTAGCAAATTTTTTAATTATTTTTTATTTAATATTATTACAAAAAACAAGCAGTTTATACAAATAGTGCTTTAAAACATTAAATATGAAAGTAAATTCAACAGTCTGAATTCTATTAACTATTGAACAGTTATAATGTTTTTCTGCTTCTCACAACAAATACTTGATGAAAAGTTTTGAAAAAAACACTTTTGCATAGAGACCTCCAGTTAATTAAATGATGCACTTTGAAGTAGTGATATCGTAAGACGTACATGGTTTACCTTTTGAAAGAGTTTTTGATTTAGACAACACTGAGCACTAGTCCCATTTTTTTTTGCACTCGCTAAGCTTTTGCAAGATTATTTTTTGTAACCAATAATAGCCGGGCACTGATATCCTTGAAGACGCATAGATGTGACAGCAAAATTTTGGTGTTTAAAGCACTTTTACAAACATAAGAAAGAAAATTAATTGTAATCAATACAAGAAATTTTTTCTGCCAAAGTGATAGTCTTATTCATTTTTTCCAACTTTATTTCCAGTCTGCTGACTTTTAATCTGCATTTTTCCAGTTTTCTATATAGATTGGCTCTTCGGATCTGTTTGGGCCGTAGCGTTTCCTTGCTTTTTGTTATAAACTTTTTGGCTTCATCAAAATACATATTTTCTGAGTCGTCATCGCTTTCCCTTGCACTTTGCTGATTTTGTTGTTCATCATCTGTAACATCTTCGTATATTGGTGTTGAACTACTTTTCGGCTTAAAGCCTTCGGGCAGTTTTGTGGCGTTAATCGGCCTCACTTCAGAAAATGACCCGTCTAGAATCTCGAAACTGCTATCACATATTCCGGCTGAAGTACTCGGTGTCTCCACGGTTTGATATTTTGAGTTACCAGGCAGGCGTCTTAAATGCTGAAGAATTTTGGTTGATGGAGTGGAGCCACTAGGAATAGCACACCTAACTTTCATATTTAATGTTTTAAAGCACTAATGGTAATACTGAACATTTGAAATTGCGCTAGAATATTTAAACCTCCCCTCTATACATGTCCTAGCTTCTCCCTCTATTCGCTGTCTAAAACACTCTATTCTTCAACCAATCAAAATGTTTTTACGCGCACACGGCTTGAAACGTCTGCTATAAACAAATGTTCTCATGCACATGTAAATTTTTGCAAAAAACACAGCTGCATTTGCAAAACATAGAGGTACCATCATATGTTATTTTCCAGATGCTGTACAGATGCAAAGACATCAGTCTTTGAATGTACAGCTGTCCCGGCATACTGAGTTATGATATTTAAATTTCATTTAGTACAGGGTGCTACAAATTTTATATTAACTTATGTGGATTCATAGCTGCTCATTCGTTTCACTAGAGGTGTATTTTTTTTATAAAAATTAAATCTTATACAGGGGTCTGAAAAGTTATCATTTTTTTTTTATAATTTTTTACATATATTTACAATTTTTTTAAATCTTACACTAGATGACTGGATGCGGGCGACAAATGGACATTTTATTTTTTAGATCGAGGTCAATGCACCAGGTGTGCATGACTCATCGACCAGATGGCGCATTTAATTTCTTATATATGGCCTGCTCTTGCTCACAGCTCTCTCCTCTGTTAGAGAATTGTCATTACTTCACTACTTATATTATTGAGGTTGCAGTCAAAATGAAAGGGAACGAAGAAACCTTTCTAAATTTGGCCAATTATGAAAGAAAACTCTTGGTTATTTGTCAAGCTTTTAGAAATGTTTATTTCCTTTCTAAAGACATCTTCAAACAATAGATACATTAGATAAAATGTCTACTGATACCTTAATAATATCTGTAAAAACTCACCTATATGAGATTAGTTACATGAGATACAGAACATTGTTCTAATCCGAACCGTCAGGACATATTAACAATCAACATTAAAATTGTTAAAAACAGAACATTTATCTGAAAACAGTAATATTGAAACAGTAAGTTAAAATAAATATTTTAGACACATAGCCTTTGTGTTTTCACATAGAGTTTAACACTGACGTAGTTTTGCACATAACACCAAAACACTATACTGCACTTGACGTGCATTTCGCCAAAGATGACATCATCTGGAGATGATTAAAACTTAGTGCGTTTTAAATCATCTCCAGATTATGCCAACTAGGTTGGCGAAACGCGTGTCGAGTGCAGTATAGTGTTTTGGTGTTATGTGGAAAACTGCGCCAGTATTATCTTCACACCAAAGGTTCCAATTCCCTTCAAGAACACATGGAGCTTGTTTTTGGTCATGAAAATTATTGTTTTTCAAAAGGACCTCTGCGAAGTTTATTCCCAAAGGGAAAGCCTGTATGTTTTTCGTTTACTATATATATGAATGGACTAAAATACACAATTATTCGAATTACTTATTTATCTCATATTTATGTATATTGAAAATAACATTAAAGTACTAATTGTTTCAGATACAAGCAAATTGAAATATGGACCTGGCACTCAATATAACTACAAGTATTCAGTGGAAATAAGAACGCTTTTTAATGGCACAAGCAAAAATGAATCTAATTTATATGTGGAAAGCAATGCAAGCTTCAGATTTTTAACACCTTGCGATGGCCTTTTGACGTTATCCGATGTTACTTTGAGTGAAATTATACCTAGGAAAGGCTTTAAAAGTCCAGATCATTCAAACAGTCAACAGTTTGCTAATGCAATAACTGAAAATTCCTTAAGGTTTTCCTTTAAAGATGGTTTCATTTCAGAGCTTTGCCCATCTGAAGAAGAACAAAGCTGGGTTTTAAATTTTAAAAGAGGTATCTTATCCTTACTACATAATACAATGAAGAGATTTGATCTGGACCACTCAATAGAAGAAGAGGATGTGCGAGGAAAATGCCCCACTCATTATAAGGTCCTAGGGGCAAATGGAACTAGTTTATTGATAGAAAAGAGTAAAGATTTAAATTCTTGTCAAAGAAGATCCAAGTTTCATTCCGTTTTTCAGACAACCACTACAAGAAATCTGGAATTGGTAAATATAATAATAGTAATCGTAATAGTAACTAATAATAGTGATAGTAATAGTAATAGTACAGTACATTAGTATATTATTTAGACACTTTTTTACAAGGAATCAAAGATTCATATTTTTCTATCAACAATATTCAAGATATTTCTGTTTTCTTATGTTCGCCATATTATACGATTTTTTGCTTATGCTTTTGCTTGAGTCCAGTATGTTTTTTCATTACGATGATGTATCATACCTAATTTGTGCCTAAATTCCGTTTTTTTTTTTAATTTTGCCGGACGTGGTTTGACAAAACACAAGGGGCATTTTGTTTATCGACAGTTTTTGAATGTTCAAACAACTATGAAATTTTCGTTTGTGTTTGTGTTAATGTTACGGGGAAAAAATATATATTTTCAAACGAAGAAAAGTGAAACGTTGATTCAAAAATGCATTGAAACAAGGAACAAAATAAAATCTAAAAATTATAGCCTTGGTTAAGTGGTTCACCCCTTATATTAAGCATAATTGAAACCGCCTTATTAAATTGGTTATTGCTCTATTGACTTCCCTCCCATGTGCTCAATCTCTTGCCGCAAATATCACTCAGTTGTCAGTTTTGTATCAAATTCCGCTAAATTTCTATGAAGTTTTTAAGCAATACTTCCGATGTGGTAGGTGTATTTTTTGATAACACTACAGATAAGTGACTGCACTTATTTCCGTAAATACATTTTATGCTTATCCTGTTTTTCTTTATTTGAAAAAGTAATATTTTCGTTAAAATGAACAGAAACGCAAACGAAAACTTCACAATTACGTAACTGTCAAAAATCCTTGATAAACAAAATGTCTTTTTTGTTGTCAAAGCACATGTCGCAAAATTAAAAAATATTAATTTGGCTCAAATGTAAAGCAAAATATCAAGTGTGATACATCCTTGTAATCAGAAAACAAACTGGACTCAAGTATGCAAAAATCCAATATTGGCTCAATATTGGATTTTTGCATATTGGAGTCTACTTTGTTTTTCTGATTACAAGGATGTATCCTGCTTGATATTTAGTTTTACATTTGTGTCAAACATATAAGAAAAAAGAAAGTTGACAGTTTTGTTACTCTGCCATCTGGAATCCTTTAAAATATGTCAGAAGCTAGTTAGATGTTAGAAGCCAGTGATATAGTTTTTTATAGTTAGAGTAAGTCACTGATATAGTTTTTTATTTTCAGAGTATGAAAAATGATAAAATATTGAAATCGCTGAGTCACTGTTATCTGTCAATCGATCACAACATTTACAATGAAATAACTTGCGAAGAAATCCATGTTTTATACCCTTTGTCTAATCAAGATACAGGTGTCACTACTATTGTGAAACAGAAACTGAATCTTCTAAGCGAAGAAAAATCTGAAGTATTAAACGAAGGGCTTGAAATTTCACGAAGGACAGTTTTAAATTTTGATCATATTCTAGCATCGAAAGTGACACATGGCGAATTGAAAATTTCAAGAGACTTAATGAAGCAATTGTGCAGATGGAAGCAAAATGATATTCACAATAGTTTATCAGATATATATAGCAAGTTTATCCAAAGTTTACGGTTACTTTCATATCCTGCAATTTCTGCTCTATATGGGCATTCTAAAGCAACCTGTCCTACAGGCAGGTAAGTATTAACAATAGCATTAGAGCCGCCTGACACCAGACTTAATTTAGCATTGAATTCAGTACTCAAATTGCGCGCGCAGATTTAGCGGACTTCGATGCTAGAAATTCGAAGATGTTCTAATTTCTTGGATGAAATCAGTGCAGTATAGATGCACAGTAGCGTATTTATACTGCGCTCATTTCGTCCAAGAAATTAGAACATGTTCTAATTTTTATTATCCAAGTCCGCTAAATCTGCGCGCGCAATTTGAGTATTGAATTCAGTGCTAAATTAAGTCTCGTGTCAGGTGGCTCTAGTAGTAACCATAGGAATAATAACAACATCCCACGCCCCCATAAACTTTCACCATTATAATGATTACTTGTTGTATTAGATTCCAAATATCGAAATTTTATCAATGTTACGCAAGTAAAATTTTAACTTCTCCTACGGTAAGAAGTTTCGATATTTATTTTTAAATTTCAACGATAGTGCCAATGGGTTTATGAGGTTATAAAAATACATAGACTTCGTGACCACCGATTTTCTGATTTTAATGATAACGCATTTGTGGAGTTCCAAGGACATGTATATATCGCTATTTGACACCTCAAGTAACTGTTATAAACAACCGACTCGGTTCCTAATAATGAAACTGCTGCTTGGCTCTTCTTGTGGAGTGTCGACATATAATTATATTCCTACCCCTCAATCTAATCACAGTTTTTTCCCGGTAGTCATAATTTTATGTGGGTAAGGGGCAGTATATTATTATTATTTTGTTGTCGTATTAGCGCTTAGGAATCACTTATATTGGTAAACCGTAACCATCATTTAGAACAATAGTGAGGCACACCCAGACAACATCGTTTGTTGGGGGGGGGGACAGTCATACGCATACTACTGTGAACTTATCATATTACTTAAGATCTAATATATATATATATATACATACACAGGGCACCCTATTTCTTGACCCGTTGCATGGGTAACTTTTTTATTAGTAGAGATACAAAAACGCTTAAATGAGCAAATTAGTGCAGTTTCGTATTAGTAATTCTACGGTAAGGCGAAAAATTATATACGGGGGAAGGTTGAAAAGTTATTGACAAAAAACGAAAAATCCAACTTTTCTATTATCCCTCGTAGCTCGTTCATTTGAAGAGTTAGAGAAAAATGCTTCACATGTTTTTTGCAGTATTTTTCATGTAAAATGACATGCACTTGCTACTTTTTATATATCTCTTAAAATGGTTGAGAATCACAGTAAAATATATTTTTTTTAAATGTAATGGATAGGTGGCTGTGACATTAACCGAAAGTCCCCTTTTTTCTATTTCAGATGATATAACATAGTCCATATTTTATCCTTACAAAAGTAATAATAATCGTTGTTTTTAAAGAAAGTTTATTGTCACATCAAGAATGCTATGGATTATGGAACAAAAGAATGTTTTGAGAACAGAAATTATTAATTAATTAATTATATTGAAGTAAATGTTCGAAATGACCACCATCCTGTTGGATACATAGTAAGCAACGTTTCTGGATACTTCTTAAAACATTATTTATTGTATGTCCATGTATGCTTCTAATTGCATCTTGAATCCTGACTTTTAGATCCTCTATATCTAGAGGAGCTGTCACATAAACTTTATCTTTCAATAACCTCCAAAGAAAGAAATCTAAGGGGGTCAAATCAGGTGTTCGCGCTGGCCAGTCGATATCCATTCTATTTCCTATAACATTATCAAACTGTTCATGTAAATATTGTTTTACCTCGCGGGAATTATGCGCAGGTGCTCCATCGTGTTGGAAGTATTTAAGATTTCTAAAAATATGAAGTGGTAATTCATTTAAATATTCCTCTGTTAGAGTACTCCTTAGAAAATGAAGGTAATTATTCGCATTCAAATTATCTTCATAAAAATATGGGCCAATAATTTTGCCACAAAAAATTCCACACCACACATTTATCCCAAATTGACGTTGATTTCTTCTTTCAGAAACAAGATGTGGATTTTCTCGGCACCACATTATGTTATTATGGCGGTTAAAAATACCATTGTTGGTAAATCTACTTTCGTCACTGAATAAAATCTTTTTCCAGAAGTCTAGATCCTCTTCGCATTTTGAAATGTACCATCGACAAAATGTCATCCTTCTTTGATTATCAGCTGGATATAAGGTATTGCATATGGAATAATGATAAGGCTTTAAATTGTTACTTTTTAAAATAGCTCTTACAGTTTCCTTGGAAGTGTTGCAGTGATGTGTAATTTCTGCAGTTGAAGAATCAGGTTTAAAATTTACATAAGCCAAAACATTTATTTCAGTGTCTTCATTGAAGTTTCTTTCATCCTTAGGCTTTGAAAAAGAACCGTATAATCGTATATTATTTTCCAGCTGTCTAAATATTCTATGATGGGGTTGTCTTCGTTCCATGTAAGTTTCAAAATAAAGATTCGCTGCAGCTTGTGCATCTCGATTTTGGTTATAATAACAAAATAGCATATCATTTTTCTCTTCGTTGGTGTACATATTTGCAACACTATTATTTTGTATGCAGTATTAATAATAAACAATAAACTACTTAACAAAAACTAAAAATGTCACTTATGATCTGTCAATAATTAAATGCCAACTAGACGTTTTTAAAAATATCAGGAATCTTATTTTTTGTTTTATTTCCATAGCATTCTTGATGTGACAATAAACTTTCTTTAAAAACAACGATTATTATTACTTTTGTAAGGATAAAATATGGACTATGTTATATCATCTGAAAGAGAAAAAAGGGGACTTTCGGTTAATGTCACAGCCACCTATCCATTACATTTAAAAAAAATATATTTTACTGTGATTCTCAACCATTTTAAGAGATATATAAAAAGTAGCAAGTGCATGTCATTTTACATGAAAAATACTGTAAAAAACATGTGAAGCATTTTTCTCTAACTCTTCAAATGAACGAGCTACGAGGGATAATAGAAAAGTTGGATTTTTCGTTTCTTGTCAATAACTTTTCAACCTTCCCCCGTATATAATTTTTCGCCTTACCGTAGAATTACTAATACGAAACTGCACTAATTTGCTCATTTAAGCGTTTTTGTATCTCTACTAATAAAAAAGTTACCCATGCAACGGGTCAAGAAATAGGGCGCCCTGTATATAGATTCTTCCCTGGCGTATATGTACAGTCGGTTATAACCCATCTCTCCATATAAGCCCTATTTGTATACAAGCCACAATTTAATTAACAATTATTGAATTCATAAGGAAACGAACTTGCTGCCACGGGTCTAAAAATGTATATAGTTTAACCCTGAGCCACCGATTAGATCTGATTAAATAGTTGAGAGAACTAGATTAGTGGTCGAATCTTTTTCGAATATGTCTTGCTGCTTCTTAATACACATAATACCTTCATCAGATATTCTCAATATAATAATAATAATAATAATAATAATAATAATAATAATAATAATGTTCTTTATTCATAAATTAAAATCTACAATACATCGTGTAATCCCTAAACATAATGCACCTAAGCTCACCAAGGAGCTTGTATTGTGCAGTATTATAAATGAGTTATTATAAGCCTACACTTTCATTTATTCCAGCTAGCCATACTACATTTACCAAACAAATGCACAATATATTTTACAGTACACAAAGAATACATCATAAATATATACCTAAGCAAAAAAGTAAAATAAGTAGAACAAGGTACAGTTTTCAGAACACATACAGACAACTGCAATTTTAATTACGTTAGAATTATATATATTTATATTAAATATACAGGGTACTTATAGATACACACATGTATATACATATATATATTTTATATATTTATTTCTTTCAAATAGACTTAAATCTATCAATATTTTGACATACATACGCTTTAATTAGTTTTTTGTATTTCCTCTTGTTTGTTTCATTCTTAATATCTAAAGGTAAAAGGTTATATAGTTGTATGCCTCTATAGTCCACGAAATTTAAGAAAGCTATGTTATATGGTTTTGGTGTAACATAATTGCAATTAGTTTTTGATCGTGTGGAGTGATTGTGCACTGTGATACTAGCTATATTTTTATTTTTCTTAATAAAGTTTAAAATTGACAAAATATACAGTGTATCGATATCTAGTAATTCGATTTCTTTAAATAATGTTTCAGTTGAATATAATTTAGGTTTGTTAAAAATTATTTTAATGATATGTTTCTGTACAATTTTCAAATTGTATAGTTTTGATTGGTACGCCCCACCCCATATTGCAATTGCATAATTTAATATAGATTCGACCAAAGCTTTGTATATAACAACTAATTGTTTGACACTCATGCATTGTTTCAGCTGATAAAATTTATAGATGAGGCATCTCATTTTACTGGTCAATAACTCTATATGTACCCCCCAATTTAAAAACTGATCAATTGTAACCCCTAAATATTTTATATTTTCTGAGAACTCAATGTAATTGAGACAACTCTCGCAATTTTCAAGTTTTGAACATTGATGCAGCACTAATTTTTTTCTATTTGATTTTCCACAGTTATTCAAAGAAAAGGATACAAATTTTGATTTTGCAGTATTTAACGTTAATTTATTTTCACTAAGCCACCTGTTCACTTTAAACAATGCAACTTCCGCTTTATTTGCAACATCTTCCCAACTCGCACCAGAAAAAAACAGCACTGTATCATCGGCATATGCTATAATCTGACCAGGGATATCTAAGTTTAGCATGTCATTTATATATAGTTCAAAGAGTATTGGTCCTATCACTGTACCTTGTGGGATGCCTATTGTTACTAATTTTTCATTGCTATAAGCCGAATTTATCCTTACTACTTGGGTTCTCTTATATAAATAATCCCTTATTAAATCACCGCACATACCCCTGATCCCATATGAATGTAATTTTTCTATTAATCTTGTATGCGAAACCATGTCAAAAGCCTTCGCCAAGTCTAAAAAGACCGCTAAAGGCTTCTGGCCGTCGTTTAGCGTTTTATGTATTTTACTGGTTAATGTATAAATAGCATTCGCCGTCGATAATCCCTCTCTAAAGCCGAATTGGAATGGTGATAATAATTTAAATTTATTTAAATGTTCAACAAGCCTATTTTTGAGACACTTTTCTATAACTTTCGCTATGTTACTAATAATTGAAATTGGTCTATAGTTTGCTATGCTAGTTTTGTCTCCTTGTTTAAAAATAGGTGTAATAATATTTTTTTTAGTATATCAGGAAATTTACCTTGTTGAAAGATTAAATCAATTATATGAACCAAAGGTTTAGTGATGTATTCTAAGCTGCTTTTAATTGTTTTCACTTGTATATTATCGATTCCAGGAGCACTACCACATTTCAAGCTACTAATAATGTTTTTTATTTCATTTTCAGACACCGGATACAAAAAAATTGAATTAACTAAAGTTTTATTTGCAAGAATTGTTTTGCTGTTCGTTTTTATAGCTTCTGCCATTTTGTGACCAATTCCTGAAAAATAATTATTAAATTCGTTAGCAATTTCAAAGTTATTTACTAACGTTTCACCGGTGTCCGATTGCACCTGATTAATTTCTTTTTCTTTAGTTGTGTTCTCGTTTGTAGCTTCCTTAATTAAGTCCCATGTTTTTTTAATGTTATGTTTATTTTCTATGAGTTTTTGCCTATAATACGCATTTTTAGTTTTTCTTATCTGTTGGGTAACGTTATTTCTATATATCTTATATCTATTTTTAATTTCTAAGTTGTTTGGGTTTTTAAGAACTACTTGTTTTAACCTGTCCCTTTCTTTTATAGCAGTAATTAATTCCCAAGTTATCCAAGGTTTTATTTTCTTTCTGTCTTTAACTTTGTTATATACTTTTTTAGAACAACAGTTAATTATATATTTATATTTTGCGACGAATTTATTCGCAGCAGCTTCTGAATTATTTTCATTGCATATTAGATCCCAGTTCTCTCTTTCCAAATATTTTATTAATTTTTCCTCATTAATTTTTGTTTGTATTTCTATATAGTTTTTATTTACTTTATTAGTATCCTCTAATAAAAAATAGGTTGTGGCATAATGATCAGTTATACTTAATTTTAATATAAATGAGAGATTTTGAAAAACATTATTAGCTTTTCTTAAAAATATGTGGTCTGGGCAAGTGGCAGATGTTTCAGTTACTCTAGTTGGTTTGTTGATGGGAGGTACAAATCCTTTTCACTCAGTAAGTAAGTATTGTTGTGTCGTTACACTTGCGTTGTCTAAAATGTTTATATTTATATCACCTATTAAAATTTTTATATCATGTCTATCATTATTATATGAAAGAAATAAGCTGTCTCACAATAAGTATTTTTATAATTGCTGGAAAGAACAGATGTAAAGCTGATCTGGCGATAATTCGCAGCAGAATGTTCAGTCGCAATTCTTGAAAACTAGCGTAACGTTAGCCATTTCCCAGTCATCTGCCAATTTCCCGATATCAAATGAGGTTCTCATTATATTCGTTAATAATGGGGCTAAAGTTTCGGGGCAATTCTTAAGTAAGAATGAATATTATCAGGTCCCGCAGAAGACGATGAATTTAATGTGTTTATTTGTTCAGGAGCGAATTGTTCTGTGAATTCAATTCTACGAAACTTAGCATCAATTCTTCATTCTTGGCTAAGATGTGGTAAATTAGTCGTAGGCTCATCTGTATCATCAGTAGAGAAGTCTTGATAAATATATTTGCAACTTCCTCGTAGCTAGAGCATAGATTTCCATCATCATTTCTTAGCAAGGGAGTACCTACTTTGCTCCCGCTTACACTTGGTCTGCTTACACTTTAATTTGCTTGACAAGTTTCATCTGACATGCCCGTAAAATGCCCATTTTTATATCGTGTTCGAGATAAACGAAGATTTAATTGTAGCCTGTTTGAACAATCCCTGAAATAAAAATCTGAATTGCTACGTTGATATTTTTGCCACAAAGATCGTTTTAGCCTGATTTGTTCAAGCAGTGCAAACTTGATCCAAGGCTTTTTGAAAAGTGGATTTCTAGTTTTATTAGGAACAGTTAGATAACAGTAGGATAGTTAGTTACAATATTAGAAATGTTAAATGGTAGTGACGATCATAAAGTATTAAATTAAGGTTATCCGAGTCTCTAATTCTAACCCTGCTTCATTCGTAATTTATAATGTTATAAAGTTTTCGATTTGATATTTGGTGGAATTTGTGTTTCTGGTAACAAACTGGATACTAGTGAGAATAACTGCATGATCAGACTTACCAAGTGGTGCATCGTAAGGTAAAGAACATAAGAAATTTCGTTCATTTGCCCACAAGAAATCTAAAATGGAGCTACTTTGATTTGCTCTAAACCTCGTAGGTCGGTCAACTACTTGTTATAAATTCCATCTAACCATCATATAAAAAAACATCAGTTGACGTAATTGATCAGATGTAATAGGCCATTTTATAGAAGGAAGTTTAAAATCTCCAAAAATGATGGTGTGTTTATTTGCAGTTAAATTTTCAATAAAAGAAAATAGCTGATAAATATTGAGTATATTTGCTGATGAGGAATTAAAGACACATTCGAGGATGAAGCTGCAGTTGGACAGAGATATGCTTAGCCAAATAGAATCCATCTAGGGTAGGATGAGATCGAGTTCAACAATTTTAGCAGGGCCAAAGTCACAATCACGTAGATAAATACAAATATAATTTTCTGTTTTGTCATACTGATGTATACTGAACAGAGTGTAGCCATCATATTGGTTTAGAGCAACCAATAAACTGGGGATACGATCATGTAACCATGTGTCCGTATGTAATATAACTGATGATGGTTTTGTATTGATGAGCGCCGAGAGCTCATTAAATATTAGCGACATAGTGTTTGTATAGAGTATGGAAATATTACTAAGTTTACATAATTATTGATTATTTCCAGCACGGGTTACAATTTTAGAATGACCACAAGTATATTTAATGGTAATATTGTCTACTCCATGAACTTAATGCTGCACGAGCCTTTATAGTCCAGAAAAACTCTGAACTATTTAATGAACAGAAATATGAACTATTTATGCAAAAATATTGATAATAAAATGGGTTATTTTAACGGATTTACAAAAGTGTTTCCTTTTGGAATAGATTACTGGTATATAACTGGTCATAACTACAAGTTGCTTCATGAATTATACAACACGAGATCTCGAGAATTTTTCTTAAGCAATCGTATATTTGATATTTGGAATTCTCTTCCTAATGAAGTTGCTAACGCACCCACAGTAAATAGTTTTAAGAATAGACTGGACACATTTTTGTATACCGCGTAATTGAATGTTAAGTCTTTGTTACTGAGTATACCTATATGTTATTTCATTGATTTTGATTTGTATTTATTTGTATTTAATGTTATATGTATGTACCTACATTAAGTTTAATTTCTTTGAGCTTAAAAGGGTTTTACCCTCTGCTCTTATCCATTGTAATAATAATAAATAATAATAATATAAGACAATAATTTACCCCCATTTTACTGTATATCTGTATTAATGTCTTGTACAAAAGAAAATATAAGTCGACTGCAAATCTTACAATATATAGATAATTTTAAACTATAACAGGTACACTTCTATTAAGTTTCTGTTGGACACCCTAGATTGGCTTAATATTGGTCAGGTCACTCAAATCAGCAATCAGCAATCAAATTTAATTTTAATTTATAATATTGTAAATAAATTAACACCGCCATACTTTATAATACATACATACATAAATATTATTCGTAAAAAATCTGAAATTCATACATATTATACAAGAAACAACACACTTCATATAGATAAGGTTAATGTGGTGGCTCAAAAAACATTTTTAACGCAGGAATAAAATTATTTAATGGTCCTCCAAATGTTATTAAAGTGTCTTCAAGTGTAGAAATATAAACAAAGTAGACTTTGGGGTAAATGATGATAGATAAATGTATTTCTGTTTTTTATGTTTCTGTTTAGCATAATATGTTTTTATATGAATGTGATGTATCACACGATCTTCTTTTTATTTGCAACTAGTTTGAAAGGGCTAAATAAAGATACTTACGTACTTACATATATAGCAAACACTTCCGGCTAAAAGACCCTATCATACTTTCCCAAGGAAAAAATGTGAGCTAGAGAAGCCCATTCGAGACCTGAGGATATCCGGTATCTCTTATTTAAAGGTTTATAAAATATGTTTCCGGCATATTGTCTCCTCCCAATCGAGATGAATAAAAAAGAGGGCCTGATCACCGCAGTGTAGAGCCATAGAGTGGGTTTCGGATTAAGCCCCCACAATTTGCTAGAGAGCCTCCTGCATATCCAAAAGGATGCGGTGGCTCTCTGTGTTTGTCTGTCTATATTAGGTATTCATGACTTTGATCGCTGGATGGTCTTATTGAAAACGGTTGGCGCTTTGAAGCCATTTAAACTTGTGTGTGAAGAAAACTAGGTCAACCTTAGAGGGATTAACTCCTTCATCGAGACTAACCATTCAGTGTCTGGTAGTTGGTCTCGATGAAGGATGTGTCGGGGCATACTGCCCGTGGAGTAGTTCAGCATCAGCCCCTGTCCTATACACCATTCTTCTATGCTTTTTAGGGCCCTTTGAGTGAGTTCACTAACTGTGCTTGCTGACTTTCCTGCGATTAAGACCGTAAGGCCATCAACTTGAGATTGAGTGATAATCCCTTCGCCATTAAGCCTACGGAGAAGACGTCGAGCAGAAGGCTCAATAGTAATGGGGAGAGCACTTCCCCCTGCGGACAGTCTCGGTCCACAATCGCTCTAATGATTAGATCCACTTAGCTATGGTGGGTGGAAACTCATGCTCCTCTGCCGCTGTTGGGATAGAGTTATATGATAGTATATATGGTAGTATATATGCAGTTTTACGAAGAAATATGTTAAGCATCGGTCTAAAGGCCTTTGGTCGCCATATCAAGCTATATCAAGTCATATCTACCTGCTTTGGGAATATATCCTAGAGATAATGTTGCTATGTATAGATTGGCCGTTGTCCGATGATGTATTCTGACACTTGTTGAAAAACAGTCGGAAATATTCGATCCATGCCCGCACTCTTATATGGAGCGAAATTATTTATAGCCCATTCGTTCTCTCTACAGTGACAACACTCTAGTGTTGCCACTATCACTAGCCATCATCTAATCCATAGCAACAATCTCTATGTGGAGAGTCCTCTGGTGTTGAATAGAGCTAACATTAGTGACGGATCTGGGAAAGTAGAAATCCACGAGATGCTCCAACGCCTCCTTGGCGGTGCATGTATTGTATATGTACCATCTGAAAACATCAATTCTGGATTCGTGATTGTATTTGATTTGATGAACCCTTGATGTATCAGAAGCGTCTTCGATGCTCTCGCAGAAGTCTTTCCATGCCTCTCTCTTACTGCGTCGAGTGAAGCTCTTGAATCGACGTTGAGCTCTTCGGTATTGTTCCCAATCAAAGTTAGATTTCGTATTCATGGCCCTGTTATAGAGCTTGCGTGCTTCTTTCTTTTAATTAAGAGTTCCAAATGTGACTCTATGTTTACTCTTAGTTATTTTTACCGTGCAACTTTATTCATATGCTCCAACCATGGCGCTGCTAAGAATATCATTGCTTTCCTCTACCTGATAGATTGTGTGGGGCCTTGGTTCCTGCACAATGTGACGAGATTAATAAAACTGTTTAAATGGTGGATGGTGTGATTCGTAAGGTAGGTATGTGGAGCCCAAAATGAAGCTGCTGGTATAAATACAGACTCTTGGGATTTCCGCGTCGCAGCTCACAAATATGCATCCCCATTTACGACTTATGCGAGCGCGGTTTATTTTGTGTACTGCACGAGTATACACGTTCAAGATAGATACAAGATATACACGTGCGTATACAAGATATCTTATTTTTCCTTTTTTATTATTTTATTTTACAGAAACAAGGCCCAACAGACATAAGTTTATTAAGAGGGCTGAATTTACATAATTAAAGAAAATCTTAAATTTAGATACAAATACTTATCTAAATACTAAAATAAATTATTATTATTCACTGAGAAAAAAATGCTTATTCTGATAAATAATAGTTACAAGAACATTTTGAGACACATAAAATATGTCTAAAGAAATTAATAATTAAATTAAAATAGTTGCATACAGAGTAAAAAGGGGACTAGCATAACATTTGTTTTTGCTTGTGGAAGAAAGAAAAAAATCGTATTTGTAGCAATCAATGAGGGAACTCGAAATGTGATTTTGGAAAGAAGATGCAAACAATCAATTTTGTTATGTAGCAGTTTGTAAAGAAATACCAATAATAATAATAATAATAATAATAATAATGCACAAAGAGCCGCAGATGAACTCGGTCTCCAGTTTGAGGTTAGGCGGAGAGGCGGACGAGGTGGCAACCCCGAGTTGCAGCCACACCGCCTAGGAGCCCAACTTAAAATCGCCGAACAGGAGAAACTGTTTCGGCGGCACGTCGACAGGCGGGTCCACGGTGTTTTCTACCGACACATCGAGGACCGCGGTCTGTCGACAAGGCTGACCTTCTACTATCTAAGGCCAGCCGGGCTCACTTCGGAGACTGAGGGATTTATTGCAGCCTGTCAAGATGGCGTTATAAACACATTGGTCTATCGTAGCCGCGTGATGGGTGTACAGGTCCCTGATGTCAACTGCAGGGCCTGCCGTGGGGCGCCGGAGACATTGATGCATTTGTTGTCAGCGTGTCCGGCAAAAGCCACTTCGGCGTACATCCATCGCCACAATGCGGCTTTACGAGTGCTATACTACCACCTTAGGCACTCGTATCAGATAGACCAACAGCCAGTGCCGCCTTACTTGCCAGGAGATATAGAGTCTGTCGTCGGGAATGACATATGCCAGATTTTCTGGAACTACCAGTTCCCGACCGTCAGGCTTATACACGCTAATAAGCCTGACATTTTCCTCCTCGACAAACAAACCAGGACTATGTACGTATTCGAGTTTTCCGCTCCGGCGGAACCAAACATAGTCCTGAAGGAGGAGGAAAAGCGGACCAAATACCAAGATCTCCTGTTCGAGCTTCGCACATTATACCCTGGCCACAAAGTCATGCTGGTAGTTCTCATTATCGGTGTTTTAGGAGGAGTTCGCACAACGCTGCTATCTGAACTGAAGACCATTCCGGCTTGCAGGAACTCTGCCGAGATCCTAGTAAATCGGATGCAGAAATCAGTCATCCTGGGGTCACTACGTCTACTGAGGGCACACGATTTGGGAACCTGTAACTACTTACCGACCGGTGGAGAGGAGTAGTTGCAGTCACGACCTGGGCTTCTGGCACGGCTGCAGCGATGAGTCGAGGCTCGTTGCAAGCCCTGACCAGTTTCTAAAAAAAAAAAAAATAAATAATAATAATAATAATAATAATAATATCTCTACCCCTCATTCTAATCACAAGGATTAGCCAGAAAGTCTGAGACTTGTGTGAGACTTGATTGCCAGGATGGCAATGGCCTAGGATGGGAAGAATGTCAAGGCTTATTCGCAGGGATTGCCAAGCCATCCCTGCGAATAAGCCTTGATCTACGAGTAAACAATTTAATTAAAAATTGTTTGGTGGAATGGGAATTAGAACCCACGACTCTGGGTTGAGCGATCGAGACGCTAAGCCCTGAGCCACCAGCTCGCCAGCAACTATTCTTCTAAATTCAACAATATACATTAAATTGGGACAAGAGAACAGTGTGACTAAATCTCAGGCCAGAGGCCATAAATAATCGTTAACCTTACCTTGGGGTTATATATATAACAATTACTATCCCCTACTGCATAAAGAGCTGTCAGGTATAAATCATAAATTAGGTATTTTGTCGGCAGCTACTTTTGGTGCGTGAGCTAGGTCTGTAGGTATATCAGGGGTTAGTTTAGATATTTTTTGTGATCACAAATTCTGTACAGTAAATTCTATTACTCAAAATATCTCATCACATGGCTAAAGGAGAATATAAGATAACTTTATGAGTATCAAATAAAAATTGGTTATTCATATACATGTAGAAATACACTGGGTATTCACACTACATGTAGAAATTGTCCAAGACCGTAAAAAAAGAGCTTTCTAATAATATGATTTACATAGTGAATTACTGAGTGGTGATTGGTGAGAATAATAATAATCGGTTGTAATGCACACAAAAAAATGTAGGTTAATAAAAAATGTAATAATACAGTTTATCGAAGGTGTACTTGTTGATTTTCTTATCATGTGAAGGGGGTCCCTCAGAACAAACTGATCGGCTCCTAGTCCAGGACAATGACCTCTGCAACCAAGCTGACGTAATCAAAGAAACTTATGTTGAAACAAGCCCAAACGCCTGCGATGGTCGTATAACATTTGATGCCGACTGAGCCAATTACAAAAGGGACCAAAAGACTAGCCCTGTCCTGTGATCTAAGTGGATATGGAGATAGATTGCCACATGTCACCAAGGTATACAGTAATTACATAGTGATGACGTAAGACGAGTTGCTAAACCTCAATGAAATCACACCAGCGATATCACGGCCATCAATTATCAAGTTAAAACTCGAACAATTGGCTAGTTGTTTAGCAAGTGTCCTACATGTCTGTACTAATTATATGAATAAACATTGAATATTAAGCAATAATAATAATTTATATTAGTAAAAAACATAAGATCGAGGCTAACTAAAGCTGAGCTTATAGTATATAAACTAAATTGATACCTGATATAATTATTAAACATGAAATTTACTAATAATTACTGTCAAAATAAGTGATACAATTTACTATTATTCTGAGAAGTTCTATTACTACGCTACACCCATAGCGTTTAAAGTGTACATATTTAATGAATTTACAACATTTTCAAGTTTGGTTTGTGTATCTGGTAATAAGGTGCCCAAATAAGACTTGCATATTCTAGCTGTGATTTAACAAACGTAAAGTACAGTATCTTTAGACAATCTATATTATCAAAATTATATTGCACGATCGTATTATAAAACCCAGTGAATGCATTGTGGAGGAAGCAATGTTATTTATGTGAATCTGTTATGTGGAATGTGTTAATCTGAAGTTTTAAAAGATCTTCACAGTTGACAGATATTAAAAAAGATATCATAATTAAGCGGATGTAACCTCTTTGTAAGCGTAATGACTTTACACTTACACATTTAAGTTTAACTTATTGAATGCACACTATTCTACTAAACAGTTTAAATTTTCTTGTAATGTCATGTTATGCTTATGCAACATTTGGTATAATCTTATTATTATTATTACTTATATCTGCATAGTTAGCATTGCTACACCTACCTCGGAGTCTGAAATTTATGATATTAACACTATTAACTGAACTTATATTGCTAATAAATAATGATGTTGAGATAGCAAAGATTATTTTTCTTTTACTTATTTTTTTCTTCATTTCGTTTAACTTAGCGGCTTACCATATGGAGCTATATACGTTTATAGCTCTATATGGTAATTATGTTAGAAGCTGTAACATAATGAAACATAATGAAAATTATGAGGTATATTTCGATAAAATTAAAAACAAATTGCAAGTATTGTTGCAACATGTAAATATTCGCTATCCTAACCAAGATATAAGAATAAGCAAGGAAAACATGTACACTAATCAAGCATTGTCGACATTCAAAGCGGGTCTTAGAACCGTAGTGTAGCCATTTAATTCACCTACCAATTATTGTTAACGTTAGAACAAGCTGTATTCCAATGTATAAAATTCGATAATGAAAAATCTCAAATAAGTTTAATGAATTTCATGAGAAGCAAATCAAAACCTGACTCAAATAAAAAGACAAATGTCCTAAATAGACCTCATGAGTATGTATCTAATAATAGTAACAATCCTAATAGACCTTATTTTTATCCAAATTTAATACAAATAATCAGACTTTTAAACGATCGATTGTTCAACTTCAGAATTCTCAAGTTAAACAAAACAACTAAAATTACTCAATTTATGAGAAACAAAACACCATATCAACCGAGTCCTATGCCGATCAGTACCCAAAGTACGCAGAAAATACAAAATTATTTTAAACCACAATCTAGACCAACATTTATTGCACAAGAACTTGCAACAAATGCAAATGGTAGTGTAGAACCAAATGTAGAACCAAATAAGGAATAATATACGGAAATAACAGATGAAAACTCTGAACCATCTTTAGAGCCAGAAACAAATTTTCAGAGCCTGGCCTCCGAAGATATATCGACCTAAATTCTATCACTGATAAACCAAAATTACCTTTTATAAACATCCCCAGTCTTAAAATGAAAATTCTCAAAGACTCTGGAGCGTCTAACAGTATAATAAATCCTAAACCAGCTTATGATCAGTTCCGAAGTTATTTCTTTAAAGAAAAATTTTCTGTAAAATCACTTAGAACATAGTATCAACTACAATAAATACGTAAACCACTTTACTGTTAGTGACTTTGGAATAAATTATAATTTTAAATTTCATGTAGTACCATGGCACGACCGTTTCGATGCTTTAATAGGCAGTCACGATTTTCAACAAATAGGTGCAAAAATAGACTATAAAAATCAAATCTTAGACATAGAAAATGGGAACATCTCATTCTTTATAGAACTCAATCCTCAAAACTTCGAACGTTTTAAACAAACGGTTAATAATTCTATAAAAAAATCTGTTAATATAGAAAAAAGCGAGGTTCTCATTCCCGAAATTAAAAACAAAAAAACAGCCAATTTAAACGGTTTAAAGATATATTTTATAATGAAAATAGTGATTCATCCTTTACCAATGCGGTCAAACATAAAATTCGTACCACAGACGAAGATCGAATATATTGTAAGTACTATAGATATCCTTACCATTTAAAACAAGAAATTCAGTCTCAAATTCAAAAGCTTCTTGATAATAAAATAATAAAACCTATTAATAACGGACATTATGAATACATAGAGATACCATTCGGTTTAAAAAATGTACTATCTACATTCCAAATAGTTATAGACACCGTGCTACGCGAAAACATTTACAAACTTTGTTTCTTTTACATGGATGGCATTGTTATTTTCTTGAAATGTTTACATGACCACTTGGTACACCTGAGAAAAAAAATCAATAAATATAAAGAGTATAATTTAAAGGTACAACTAGATAAGTCAGAATTTTGAAGGAAAGAAGTAGGCTTTCTAGGACATGTTATAACCCCACGGGGAATAAAACCTAACACCTTAAAGATAAAAGCTGGTCAAGATTATCCCATACCAAAAAGTACTAAAGAAATCAAGGCCTTTTTAGGGCTCGTGGGATACTAGCGAAGGTTTATCCATAATTTCGCAAGAATTGTGTCACCTGCAGTGAAATGATAGTCGTGTTATTCTTTCTATGTCATTTATTAGATTGTTCACATTACTGTAATATCGATTTACATATTCGTACATATTTTACGTAATTAGTAAAATGGTTAACACATACCTATTATTAATACATTCATAAAATTTGCCGTAAACGAAGTTGCTTTACTTTAGTGCTGACAAAGGTCTAGATTGATTGACGCAATAAGGTGGATATACTTTAACCGTTGTAGACCATTTACGAGATGCCTAAAAAAGGATACCAAAATTAATACCTATGATTCTGACTATATCGAAGCCTTTCATAAATGCAAAGAATTATTAAGTAATGCCCCGGTTCTAGCTATACCCTGACTTCGAAAAAACATTTCAAGTGCTACAAATGTCTAACGTCGCGATCGGTGGGGTTCTGTTGCAAAGTAATAATCCGATTGTCTTTTACTCGCGTACGTTAAGTTTCGCAGAAAAAACTATTCCACAATTGAAAAACAGCTATTGATCATCGTTGAAACGACAAATTATTTTCGACCATATGTTTAAGGAAGACAATTTCTTATAGAAACCGATCACAAACAACTAGTGTGGTTATTCTCATTAAAATACCAACTAAGTGGCGGCTCCGTTTAGAAGAATTCGATTATCAAGTCAAGTACATTACAAAAAGGGTAAACAAGATTTAGTAGCATATGCTCTATCCCCGATAGATATAAACATTAAAGAAGTAAACACAGACGAAGACGATTTAGATTTAATTTCAATACTTCCACAGGTAGATAGTGGCGTAGAGTTAAACTCCGAAGAGGTGGACGAAATATTAAATAACCTCCCAAATGATTCAAACACTCAAAATACGGCAATTGAAAATCCCGTGTTTACCTTGTCCATCTCAAAAAAACCGCTAAATCATTTTGTTAATCGGATTGAACTCGAAAGAAGTGACGACTATAAAATATTGTTTTTAAACCCGTTTAAAAACGCCATTACTTAGTAACCAATAGAAGCGGTCAAGAATCTGCAAATATCACAAGCTCTTAAAGAAATAATAGGTCCGAAAAATATTTATGGCATTTACTTTTAGACCAAGTTTTAGAATTAAAATTCTTATAAATTTGCCCCAAACTATTTGAAAGCACCGTGAAGATTGTTAAGTGTAACATAGTATGTCCGGATATAGAAAAACAAGACCGCCAAAACGAAATTATAAAAGAATATCATGATAAAAATCATAACGATGTAATCGAGTTTTATAATAAACTAAAAACAAAATATTATTGGCCTGATATGAGAAGAAAAATTATTATGTTGATAAACCAATGCGAAATCTGCCTACAAAGCAAATGCAATCGACATCCCTACAATGTCCCGTTTTCTGGTCCACATAACGTATGAGCTAAAAACCATTCGAAGTCGTTCACATAGATACTTTTAGCTTCGACAAAGCGAAATTCTTAACTGACCTATTTTCGACCTATAATTGACCTATTTTCGAAATACACGCAAGCTTAATTTGTAGAAGACCTATCAGACATTACGATTCTTAATAAGCTAACACATTATTTCGCACACCACAATTACCCAAGCAAAATGGTTTATAGTGGCGGAAAAGAATTTAAAAATAATGTCCTTCAGGAAGATTGTAAACTATTCAAAATAAATCTGCATTATACCACAAACTATAATTCCAATTCGAATGCTTCCATAGAACGTGTTCACTCAACACTACTTGAAAAAGTACGCACCCTTAAAGCAAATAATCATAATGAAACACCCCACAATCTAATGATAGCACCCGTTCTAATTTATAACAAATCGGTTATCTCAACTACCTGATACATACCATTTAGTTTGTAGTATGTTCCTTACGATAATTTAAACGCTCATGAAATAGATATTAACAGAACTATTTATGAAGCCTATAACGAAAGTAGGAAAAACGAAATACTGCCTTTTTATGAAGGGATTTATCAGAAACAATTAGACAAAAGTAACAAAACTTTAGAAAAGCAAAATGAAAACAAGGAAAGTAATATAGAGATAAATGAACTAGTTCTTTATTTAAAAAAACCAAAAATAAGAAAAGCTGATCCGTGTTATGATAGTGTAAATATGACGTCTGTTAAGAAAAATAAAATTACTGGCATAAAAATGAAAATCCTGCAGTAGCAAACATACATACTAGGAAACTTAAAAGATTAAGAAAAACATTTTCTTTAGAGGGTAACATCCTAACGACTATCCAGGCCTTTTGAATAGAAAAAATTAATGGTAACAGATATTTACTCCATACTATCAAGTGTTACTCCAAGATCTTTAATGCTGCTATATATATTATAGAATATAACATATTCCTCTCTGAAAAATTCATTAGATCTATTGAAAGTATACAAAGAACCACTTTTTAATGAAATAACAAACTTAGAAATGATCTGTGTAGAAGAACTAAAACAAATTATAAGTCACTTGAGATTCATCTACAAAACAGAGGAACTATTTGAAGTGGACATTATTATTAGAGTTATTGAATTTTCTAAATTTAAGATAATTTCAACTAATAACAGGATTACAACAACCTTATTACTCCGGCTTTAAATAGGAGGTTACATGTATCTAACCCAGATGTACCTATATTGTACTGCTTGCCTAAGATTATAAATCAGGAAAGTCGGTGCGTCCCATTGTTTCATCAATTGGATTACCGACTTACCACCTATCAAAATGGTTAACTGAGAAGTTCGAAGGTTACCCATTGGACCATCTAGTTTTTCTGTGATTAATTCCATTGATTTCATTAATAAGGTGAAAAATATTCAGTTGCAAGAAGGTGAAGTTTTGATCTTCTTTGACGTTTGTTCATTGTTTCCAAGTGTTCCTATACCACAGACCTTGGACTACCTTAAGCATCTACTCGAATCAAATAATCTTAGTTAAAATGTAGTAAAAGAATATCTCCAACTCACTAAACTTTGCATGAAACAAAATTGCTTTCGATTCAATGGTAATTTCTTCGAACAACATGAGGGTACAGCAATGGGTAACTCTTTCTCACCATTCACTGCCCAATCTCTTTATGAACAAATTCGAAACGGAGGTAAAAGAATAATTCGAGTATTTCCCCAGGGTTTGGTTCAGATATGTGGATGATATATTTGCGGTGTCTGATACAAAAGTCACCGATATTGACAACTTTGTTTCTAAATTGATAAGCCGTTTCGCGTTAGTTAAATTTACATATGAAATTGAAGACTCTGGACAACTACCATTCTTAGATGTATTAATAATTAGAAATATTGAAAATAAGTTATTTAACATATACAGAAAAGATACCAGTACTTTAAGATATATCCCTAAGGTCTAAGGACTCTCACCATCGTGCTCAACACAAAATGGCGAGTTTCAATTTTTTAATTTATCGCCTATTAAGCTTCTCTCTAAATATATGTCAGTGGTTTATTCATCGGGAAATAAACTACAACAACTTTTAGGCAATCAAAAAAAACAAAAAAAAAAACTAAGGAAAAGTCGGGGGATTTACGAAATTAGCTGTAAAGACTACAATCAAAAGTATGTTGGACAAACTAGAAGGTCAATTCAAACTAGATTCAAGGAACATATAATGGCTCATCTCAAATATGGTAGAACAGATAAGTCTAGTGTCGCCCAACATGCGTTTGAGAACCATAAAATAGATAATAAGCAATTTAAGACTAATTAGTAATGTAATAAATTCCAGACAACTGGATGCTTTTGAGAGTTTGGAAATTGCTAAAGGTAAAAATAGTATGAATAGTGACAGAGGGCCACCTTCAATTGCAGCAGTGTTGCTATTGCTATTCTTTATGTCGAGAAATTCATTTCAAGTTATTTCCTATTTAAAAAGTTATGAGTTCGCTGATATAATAAAAGAATGTGTTATTAAAGAAACAAATAAACTGCACGAAGAAATTGTAAGTTTAAAGCAGGAAGTAAAAAATCTAAGAGATAGTAATATTGACTTGGTAAGATTGCTAGAACAGTATAAGAAACAGGATGGAGAGGGACATATTTTTAATAATGAAAAACCGGAACATAATCAGAAGAATAACTTACGAAATCATAATAATAATAGTAAGAATGTTAAATCGGCTACATCGAATAAATTAAATTTAGAACAACAAACAAAGAGCGTAGGGACCAAAAAACACAGAACAAAAAGCCGGAAGGATAAGCATTTAATTCCTCTCTTGATACAATACAGGGTGAAAAGCAGTTTAACTGGCAGAATAATGAAAACGAAAACAATGTTGAAGACAAGTGGATGTATCCAAGACGTAAACAACGTCATACATATATTATATATGGAAAATCTAACGAAGAAAACAACTTTCAAGGAGTGAAGAAAGCTATCGACTACCACGTTTTTAGGTGTTCATTGAATATGAGATGCGAGGAACTTCGAAATTTTCTAACATCAAATGGTATACAGAGTGCGCACTGCCAGAGTATGGCATCGAAATATCCAGATGTGTATAGCTCATTTAAAGTTTTTCTCCAGAATATATCAAGTTATTCACCAATCCGGAGATATGGCACAAACATGTAGCAGTAAACCAATTTAACAGAATCGAAATGAACGATTCAAAAGCAATATAATTTAAATGTTCAAACTCTTTTAACTCATTATGATGAGGTGTGTTACCGTATGTATGACAGCAAACCATTTATTCTGTGTTTAAGTGAAACTAGAGTTAATGAGGATATTTTAGATAAGAAAATTTACATAGAAGCTCTAGTTCTGTTAGATGTAATTCTTTAAATATGCACACTGGTGTTATTGTTTATCTCTCTAATGAATTTAGTTTTGATAAGGTAGAGAGAATATCTGTTGCTAAAAAGTATTGGTTTATCTCGGTTAAAATTGTAATTAATGGACGCAAATGGATGTAGGATAGGATGTGCAATAGGATGTATTTATCGCTCGCCAAGCTCTAGTGGTGCGGAATTCTTTACTTTTATGGGATTTACAAAATAAAATTTCCCCGAAGAGGCCAAGTAATATTAGGAATATGTATGGTATCGAGCAGTTTGTTTCTTTTTCAACAAGAATACAGGGTGATTCCAAAAGTAAAATAGACCTGGTCTTTAGTAATGAGTAAAGTGGTTGAGTAAAGTAATGAGAGATGGTTTTTTATGAAACATCGTGAAAATAATTGTTTTGAAAAAAACATTGATCTCAGTTAGATGTTCCAAGAAATATATATAAAACACTATATACTAGTGTTTGTAGTGGCGAGATACAGTGAAATACACTGCAGTGCCCTCTTTGGGTCTTTGCTACTACCTGTCTGACAATTATTGTCTAATTGACAGATAACGATCTGCAGAAAAGCAGATGCCATTACAGCGACCTCTATTGTCTTTGAGGAAGACAATCCTACTTAATTATTGGAAGGAGATGTTGATGTAATGCAACGCCAGTCGGGGCATATTGCCCGTGGAGTAGTTGTTTTCAGCATCTCCTTCCAATAATTACTATATACTAGTATTTCGGCTTATTAGGCCTTTTTCAATAGAGTAATGTCTATTACTAAACATTTCCAAGCGCGTTTTCGTTATTTATTTGTTTACGAGCACCCTACCCCCGATTGATCCTACCATCTGGTAAAGCCCAAGTTTTTATTACCTTTTCTAAGAAGGGCGAGAGTGTAAAGTCTATCTGATCATTCGTAGTACAAGGGTTTATAATTAAAGATTTTTTAATTTCTAATTGCTCTAACAGATCTAAGCGCTTTCCTTCCTTTTCACGATGCAGTGCATCGTGAAAAGGATGCATTTAAAACCAACCCATACAATACAATTAAAATGTTAAATTGATATTAGGTAAGAACACTTTTTGGATATTTATTGTCACTAATTTAATTTAATACTTATGTTAAATCATTATTTTTAGCTATTAGGTAACCTTGAAAAAGTCCGAAAACTCGGACTAAACGCAGGATATTTGTCGTAAGTTGTTAGTAAAATCGTTTGTACATATTTGTAAGCTGACTTTCAATATCATTTGTAAGGCTCTAAGAAGTTAATTCTTAGCTACCAATTAATTCAGTGAGGCAAACTTCAATGTTTTGTTAAGTATCCTATTTATTATAACATCATTTGTTAGTATTTGTATGCTGACTTTTTTCATTTGTAAGATGTTAATGAAAAGGTTATTACTAAATAAATTCATATAAATTCCACAGAGGCTTACCTCTCATTGGTTCTAACTAGAAGTAAAATGTCATTTGTATAAGTCATTATACTTAACGTATCTACAGGGCACTAAAAGAAGTTAGAAATCGCCAAGATATTCATTTTAGTTGGATATTTGTAACTTTCAGTTACCTCACTCAGAGATTATGATAATCGCTGCTTCACTCAAAACACTTTAAGGTTCATATACAGGGTGTTAGTTAAACATGCGGCAACAATTCAAGAGGTTATTCCTTGGACTATTCTATGGATATTTTATCCTTTGATGATTTTTGAAAAAGAGCTTTGTTGCGAAGATATAGGGAGAAAAAAATTTTCAACAAATCCAATTTTGGTATTTTTCACATTATTAATGTAGGTGAAATAAAAGTATGGTGTACTACACTGGACGTATCAAGTAAAAGACATGTAAGGAAAAGGAGTTGTTTTTTCTTACCAACATCCCGTGATACTTCGGAGTGATTATTTTGTATGTTTTTGTATGTTGTCTTTTTGTAGTTTGTATGTGTCGCATTTGTTAAGATTGATTGACGTTTGGCTAGTTGACGTGTAAACGGTTGTTAGTGAAGTCCTCTATCATGGCTCGCTATACGAATGCCGAGATGGCTGACATGCATTTTATTTATGGACTTGCTGATGGCAATGCATTAGAAGCTAGGCGACTGTACATTGAACGATTTCCTAACCACATTGCTCCCGATAGAAAAATCTTTCAAAGTATTCATCGACGTCTTCGAGAAACGGGAACATTGAAGCGAAGTGGAGGACCAGGAAGGCCAAGGACTGTAAGAACGGTAGACGTAGAAGATAATGTGCTGGACATGATAGAAGAAGATCCAGGTACTTCTTCACGAAGAATTGCAAATAGTTTGAATGTAAGTAATTGGACTGTTTGGAAAATTCTGAGAGATAATTTGTTGTACCCATACCACATTCAACGGGTTCAGGCACTTCTTCCTGCGGATTTTGCTCCACGTATTGCATTTTGTCAATGGCTTTTGCACACATTGGTTGAAATCCCTCAACTACTTACGCTGATTCTTTTTACCGATGAAGCCACTTTCTCGCGATATGCAATAAGGAATTTCCACAATAACCATGTGTGGGCTGACAAAAATCCACATGAGATTTGTGAGGATCGGTTTCAACATCAGTTCTCGTTGAACGTTTGGGTTGGAATTGTGGGTGACTGGCTAATTGGACCGGTAATTGCGAAGTATACCGCAACTTTTTGGAACAAACGCTACCTCAGTTTTTGGAGAATGTAACATTGGCTACAAGACAGGCAATGTGGTTTATGCATGATGGTGCACCACCTTATTTTAGTGTAGTTGCTCGAGAGTTTTTAACAGCAACATACGGAGATCGCTGAATTGGTCGAGGTGGACCTCACGTATGGCCTGCTCGATCCTCGGACTTAAACCCCCTGGATTATTTCCTATGGAGCCATCTAAAGTCATTAGTTTATACTGGGCCAGTGGAAGGTGTGGACGATTTAAGAGATCGGATAATTACTGGATGTAACTCAATATGAAACGACCCTGTTGTTTTTGAAAGAGTTCGGGAGTCTATGAGGAGATTGGATGGTTGCATCCGAGCTGGAGGTAGCCATTTTGAACAATTCTTGTAGCCATTCGTGCTAGCCGCATCTCTCTCGCCGAACGGCGATCGACGAAAATTTTGCAGAGGTTTTTTGAAAAGGCGTTTAAATTGGGAAAACGCGTAGGAAACGGAACGAAAATACCCCTACGCATTGGAGAAAGGCCGGGGGCGTCCTCCGGTGGTCCGCGGAGATCGTTCCGAGATCGTCCCACGGAGGAGATAGCTTTGAAACTTTGCGGATTCGGCGACGGAATTTAGAGGGAGACAGAATCGACGCGTTTTAATATTGAGTATATTGATAAGGCTGTCAAGATTGTTATCTTGACAGCCTTTGATAGTAATTTTTATGATGTTCCATAAAAATTTACATAGAGTTTACAATCCATATTGTGCAGCAAAATAATATATGTACCCTAGTCTAACGCGCAAGTCTATTGACCTTGTCTAACGCCTCTAACATTGGTGTCCTTGTTTCCCCAACACGTGTGGTGAGCGTTTTCATAACACCCAATAATTAACGGTAGATCTTGGTTCTTGCACCACGTAACGAGATCTATGAACTGTCTAGAAGGTGGGTTATGTGATTCATAAGGTAAGTGTGCGGAGCCTGAAATAAAGCTCCTACCTATGGTCACTCTGATGACTATCATCTCCCTGTAACCGAAATTGGTTAGTTGAATGGCATTAACATGCTTGACCTAACATGGGCCCACACGATTTTGTTGTGTGCTCATTTTTGTTTCCGGATAAGGGTTACTCTGAAGCCCCAGAATAATCCCCTTTTTGAACTTGGGGTCCCAGAAAATGACACTAGCCCATTCTTAATAGCCCACAAAGTTGATCCTCCGCATGGACAAGGCTGACGCCTCATACACAGCGAGAATCAACCGAGAGCCCTTGCCGACTACCTCGATAATTTGTCGTATCTTCCAGAACCTCTGGAGTCGATCGCTCAATGCATAGAATATTGCCCTCGTTCACATGTATCCCCGGTACAAAGGCAACAATCTTCCTCAGTTTAGGGAGGGGTCTCTCCAAAATTTGAAGGGTAGTCCCCTGAAAGCCTTCTCACTTCAGTGGATGTTTCATCCTGGCAGGTAACCATAATGATCCCCTACTCCGTCAGCGTAAATTCATCGAAACTGGTAGACCTCCATTGGGAAAGCGTCAATGCCACGCGCCAACGCAACCTCCAGGTTGTTACAAAACTCATAGTCGGTGTACTTTTATGACGAAAGTTTAATTGTTTAGGTTGTGGACATTAGTACGATACCTGATTTTATTATGAAGATATTCAGGACACTTCAACAATATCAACTTATAAAAACAATAAATGGAATAATAATATCCATATCTCTTTATTCCATAAATGAGACGAACACAAGAATTTTCAATTTGTTGGATACGTTTCGCATCAAATGCATCTATACAAAATCCATAAAAAAATATTGCAATAAGTAAACTGGGACAACACAAGGGTTTTACAAACTAAACTCTAAATACCTAGGCAGTATATGACGATTATTAAAGAATAATTTTAAATTACAGGATGATTTTTTATCACCTGATTTACATGTCTTTTAAATTTGTTTACTGTTTTGTTATCAATCTTAATGAAGAAATTGTTTTTCAAGAAAGATACGACTGCGAGTGTTGTTGTTGTTGTTGTTGTTGTTGATAGGCGGCGCGGTTACCCGCAGCACTCAGGTCTTTCGACCCATTGTGCCTGCCGCTAGTTGGGAGCTATTGGAAGAGACCCGTGCTGTGCGCATAGGCCAACACCCGTTGTAGGGGAAGCTCCCTAATGTCCTGAGGCAGAAGAAATGCTGCGCCCAGGTGTTTGTGTCTCTTGATCATGAGGCAGGCACAGCGACAGAGGATGTGAATGGAGTCCTCGTCATCGTGTCCGCAAAACCTGCACCTTCTAGTGTCACTAAGACCGATAGTATTAAGGTGCTTGTTAAGATGTCCGTGATCTGTCAGCAGTCCTGTGACAATCCTTATGCTGTTACGACTTAGCGCAAGTATTGATCGAGTTGCGTTCGACCAAGGCCCTTCAATTAAGAGCCTGGCTTGTCGCAGCCCAGTCACGTTTGACCATTCTTCCTTTGATCTTACCTTGATCCAGTTTCCAATGGACCTTGCTACATAACTAGGCGGAAGCCCCAGCACTGGTTCGGGCCCTGTAAACTGTATACTTGAGCCTCTCTTAGCCAGTGCATCGGCCTCCTCATTTCCTGTTATATTATGATGACCCGGTACCCAGGTCAATTTTACCTGGTTGTTCTGTCCCAATTGGGTCAGACCATTAACACGCTCTAGGACCGCCCTGGAGGTGATCCTGTAAGAGATCAAGGCACGTAAAGCTGCCTGACTGTCGGTGCATATCTGGATATGCTGATTAGAATATCTCCTTTTGAGATTTTCCTGAACACATGCAGAGATAGCAAACACTTCCGCCTGAAAGACCGTGGCATACTTTCCCAAGGAGAAGGATAGTCTCGCCCTCGGGCGCACGCCCCGGACTCCCGCCCCTGAGCCCTGGTCTGTCTTGGACCCATCCGTAAACCAGACGAGCCCATTCGAGACCTGAGCATCAGGATTTTCGAGCCAAGCGTCCCTGTCCGGTATCTCTACTATGTAAGGTTTGAGAAACACATAAATGGGAGATATCCTGTCACTGGGTGCGTCCAGTAGACTGTCTCCTCCTACAAGTTCCCCAAGAATACTTGTGTGTCCACTATCGTGGCTTTTACCTAGCCACCGCCCCCACTGCTTGACCCTATAAGAGGCCCTCCTTGCCTCCCCCTCAACCACTATATGCAGTTTAGGGAGAGACAGGAGAGCCTCCAGAGCCTCTGTGGGAGCCGTGCGTATCGCTCCTGTCGTGCTTACACACGCCAGGCGTTGTAGTTGATTTAGCCGTTGCTTGATGGTAACCCGCCGGACGGCTGGCCACCATACAATCGACGCGTATAGAAAGGAGGGTCTAATAACCGAGGTATAGAGCCATAAGGTGGCTCTCGGATTAAGCCCCCACATTTTTCCAAAGAGCCTCTTACATGTCCAGAAGGACGCGGTGGCTCTCTGTAGTTGTCTGTCTATATGGGATACCCATGACAACTTTTCGTCTAGGATAACTCCCAGAAATTTGACCATCTTTGAACGCTGGATGGTCTTATTGAAAATGGTTAGTGCTTTAAAACCATCCAACTTCCTTTTCTTAGTGAAGAGGACTAGATCGACCTTAGAGGGGTTAACTCTCAGCCCTTGTCCTATACACCATTCTTCTATGATTCTTAGGGCCCTTTGAGAGAGCTCACTAACTGTATTTGCAGATTTCCCTGCGATTAAGACCGTAAGGTCGTCTGCATATGCTTGAGTCATAATCCCTTCCTCATTAAGCCTGCGAAGAAGACCGTCGAGCACAAGGCTCCATAGCAAGGGGGAAAGGACCCCCCCTGCGGGCACCCTCGGCCCACAGTCGCTCTAACTGTGACTTCATTGAGAGAGGTAGAAATCGAGCGGTTTGAAAGCATGGAATAAATCCACCTAGCTATGGTAGGTGGGAATCCGTGGTCCTCAGCCGCGGTTAGAATTGAATTGTAGGAGGTATTATCAAATGCCACAGCTATGTCCATGAAGGTCCCGATAGCGAGCTCCTTCTGGCTAATCGTTTTCTCTATTTTGTAGACCAAGGAGTGCAATGCTGTTTCCGTAGATCTACCCGTTTGGTAGGCGTGCTGTGAGCTATGTAATGGTATAGTCACTAGCGGGCCCTCTTTCAGAAATCTCTCTATGAGCCTTTCTTGTAGTTTCAGTAGAAACGATGTTAGGCAGATCGGTCTAAAGGCCTTCGCTTCATCATAAGAAGCTCTACCTGCTTTAGGAATGAAAACCACTCTCGCTGCTCTCCAGGGTTTTGGAATATATCCTAGAGCTAATGTTGCTATGTATAGATCACGCAGATGCTGGATAATGTATTCTGACCCTTGTTGAAAAAGAGCCGGACATATTCCATCCATACCCACACTCTTATATGGGGCAAAAGTGTTTAAGGCCCATCTAATTAGCTCCACCGTGGCAACATTCGAGGCCATCCTCCAATCCATAGCTGTAACCTCTATGTGGGGAGTCCTCTGGTGTTGGATAGAGCTGGAACTTTTGGCAGAACCAGGAAAGTGGAAATCCACGAAGTGCTCCAACGCCTCCTTGGTGGTGCACGTATATGCACCATTAGGAAGCCTAAGAACATCGATCCTGGGTTCGTGGTTATATTTCATGATTTTATAAATCCTAGATGTGGCAGGGGCGTCTTCAATGCTTTCGCAGAAGTCTTTCCATGCCTGTCTCTTACTTCTCCGAGTACAGCTCTTAAATCGACGTTGAGCCATTCTATATTGGTCCCAATCAAAGTTCAATTTTGTGTTCATGGCCCTGTTAAAGAGCCTGCGTGCTTCTTTCCTTGTTTCTTGGAGCTCAGAGTTCCACCATGGGACTGTATGTTTACTCCTAGTAACTTTTAGCGGGCAACTCTGTTCATATGCTCGGACCATGGCCCGGCTAAGAATATCATTGCTTTCCTCTATCTGATAGTTTGTGCGAGGCCTAGAATGAGGTCTCACATTAGCCGACAGACTTTCTTTGTAGATACCCCAATCTGTGAGTTTTGGGTTTCTATACTCTTGTGTCGTAGGGATTGTGTCTATCTCTAGACTGAAGCAGATGTGGCGATGGTCGGACATGGACACCTCCGACGAAACATGCCAGTTTTTGACCCAGTGCGAAGCCCAAGATGAGCTGACAGTGATGTCTATAACCTCTTGCCTAGCTTTTGTGACAAAGGTAGGTTTCGAGCCTTTGTTGAGCGTGTCCAACTCATTGGAGTTGATGTACTCAAAAATTGCCGTGCCTCTAAAATTGGTGTCGCTGCTCCCCCAACATGGGTGGTGAGCATTTGCGTCACACCTAATAATCAGCGGTAGACCTTGATTCTTGCACCACGTGACGAGATCCATGAACTGTCTAGATGGTGGATTTTGTGCTTCATATGGTAAGTATGCGGAGCCAACAATGAAGCTCCTACCTCCTATGTTCACTCTGATGACTACCATGTCCCTGTAACAGAAATTGGTTAGTTGAATGGCATTAACATGCTTAGCAGTATATATACAGGCTCTTGGGGTTTCCGCGTCGGAGCTCACAAATATGCGTCCCCATTTACGACTAAGACCCTTAATAAAGCCTTTGGTCACCCAAGGTTCCTGTATCATTACAATATCTGTATGCCCCACCGCGAGCTGCTGACTTATAATGGAAGTCGCAGCGATGCAGTGTTGCAAGTTGCTCTGCGTAAAACGTAGTAGTTTGGGGTCACAATTTACCTGTGTACCCATTTTGTTTCCGGTTGAGGGTCACTCCGAAGCCCCAGATTCCGCCCGGACCCCCGCGGAAGCGGAAGCCTCAGGCGGCTCAGCGGCCTCAGAGTTTCCCCTTTGGAACTTAGGGTCCCAAAAAGAGACCCTCGCCATACCAGCATGACCCACAAAGTTGATCCTCCGCATGGTCAAGGCTGACGCCTCATCCACCCCGAGAATCAACCTAGAGCCTTTGCCAGGTACCTCGATCGTCTGTCTTATCTTCCAGAGCCCCGTTTGGAGCTCTGGAGTAGACCGCTCGATGCGCCGAAGAATGTTGCCCTCGTCCACAGGCGCGCCCGGCACGAAGGCAACAATCTTCCTTAACTTAGGGAGGGCCGCTCCCTCCAAAGTTTGAAGGGTAGTCCCCTGGAAAGGAGACAGCCTTCTCACTTCAGAGGTGAGCCACTCCCTAGATACATCGTCGTGGCAGGTGACCATTATGATCCCCTGCTCCGTCAACCTAAATTCGTCGAAGCGTGGCAGAGAGCCCTCTAATGGGAGAGCGTCAATACCGCGCGCCAACGCAATCTCCAGACTGTTCCGTAACTCGGTCGAGAGCCTCGTAGCCGGGAAATCCTCCCCGGCTATCGCTACCCTCAAGACCGAATTAACAGCCTGGCTGTATGTGGCCCTAGCACGGGCCTTTTTAAAGGCTTGCTGAGCTGGAGATGGGGTCCCCCCCGCCTCGCGAGACCTTTTCAGGCCCCCTTTGGCGGAGGAGCTCCCCTGCTCAGTTTGCTTCTTTAAGGGGGAAGCCCCCGATGAGGAGGGACCCGCCCCTCCTTCGGCAGTTGCCAGCCTGGCCTTGCGAGCCTTCTTTTTCTCAGACCCCGAGCGATTACGTCGCCCAGAGCCCGAGGTGAGAAGTGTCCGCGCCTCGGCCGTAGGAGGAGCATCCACAATTTCCCCCTCTCTAGTGGGAGCCCTTGAGGAGGGCCCCGGATTGCTATTTAAGGAGGCCCCTTCAGAGGAGCTCTCCGTAGATGTTTTTGGTTTATTTTCTGGTTTCATAAAAGTCCCACGAGTACCGGGGTTATAAAGGTCCACCCCTGTAGAGCCCCGCGTGCAGGGCTAAGGCTATTTACAACAGGGTGTCGCCTGGTGCCCTGAGGGTACCGTGCAAGATACTCTTACCTTCGTATCATTCAGCCCTCGCCACGGTGACTAACAGCTTAGCTTGGGGGAGTGTTTTTCGACCTTCCGGTCTAGATCCGCCGAGTTTGGTTTCAACAGGTCCACCTCGTGAAGGATGCAGTCCAAGACTGCATATCCTTGGTCTTTTGCCAAAGATACCCAGCGGTCTTGGGAGTATATGATTATAGAGTGTGCAATGATCAAAGATCTCTCTGTGCTAAATCCAAACTCCCCTGAGAGTCTCAGCTTTATGCTGATGGGAATTAATTCGCCTCTCTAATAGACCCGACTGCGATAGAAAATCTCTTCATATCAACATATCTTACTTCGGTAACTGAGTACAGTTTTCCACATCGTTCATGAATATATATTTGCTACTGTTACACAGATGCAGTGATATTCACACAGATTTCTTTTTAGTTTCCAATACATTTTGTTCGATATATTGCATCAACTCATAATTGTAAATTATTTCTGGAACTGTTATTCTTTTCGGTTTAGTGCTTAAAACATAATTTGGCCCATAAATTACAAGTGACGACTTCTTACATTGAGATGTAGTGAATGTATTTTGGCAGCAGAAATAAAGTTATTTATGTCTTCATTGAGCTTTGTTTCGGCATCTTGATCCTTTGTGGGACGAAATGATAGATATAGTTGCGTGTCATCTGCATAAAAATAATAACTACAGTGTTAAATGAATTTAGTGAAATTACTAGTGTAAATAATATAGAACAGGGGTTCTATATGGGCTTCTCCGATTTAAGACCAATCCCTGGAGCACACCTGTTAAAACATACAAAGACTCTGAAAATAACGATACCCTTTGCTTTCTACCAGCTAAATAATTCTTTATTATTATTAATAAAGCAGATGTTTCGGCGAGACCTATGAAATGCAAAATGGAAATAAAAATTTAATGATCAATTGTATCAAACGCCTTACTGAAATTGAATACGAAAAGATGTTGCCAGTTTTTTTTTCAGTTGCTTCTTGTCAAAAGGCGTTAGGCATATTATTTTTAGTATGATACTAATAGAAGTTTAATAATTTATAAGATTATATTTTAAAATTATCATTTTGTTTAATAGAATTTGTGAAATAATTATGAATTTCTTAGGCATTTTGCAATTTTGAAGTAATATTTTTATGTTTTCTGTGACATTGTGATATGTACATCCTTGTAAACTTCCTTTTTATTCGTTTTTCTAAATTTGTATTCATAAAAAGCTTTCTTTTAGGTTTATATTATTTAACTTTATTGTAATTGTATTGTAAGCTTATTGTAATAAGCGCGAAACCGTCTGTGTCTGGTAGGTCGTCTCGATGAAAGATGTGGCGACTCTTATGGAGATGCCGAAGTAATGCAATGCCACTTGGTGTACATTGTCCGTGGAGTAGTTGTTTTCGGTATCTCCTTCAAGTAAATAAGTAGGATTACTATAATGGCGCCTGCGGAAAAGTAGGTCGTTATCTGTCTGTCAATTTGACAATAATTGTCAAACGGATAGTAGCAAAGACCCAAAGATGGCACTACGATATGTTTCTCACCATTACTAATAAATAACTATGTCTACTATCATGAACATATAGAAATATTACTTGAAATATTCCCCTAACTAATGATATTCCAGGTTGCCCTCATTCCAGTACTGAACGGTGGTTAGGTCTTACTAATGCAAGTCTTGCTTAAGGCAGAATTATGGTTTACAGACGACTAATATGCCCCCCTTTCGTACACAAGTCTCTGTCTTTTGCAACGTACCATTTGAGGTACGTTTCGTTAGGTTGACTATTATGCATCCCGTAAAACACCGTAAACCAGTAGCCTCATTCTTGATTTCCAGTTCTCAATTTTTGTATATAATACGCTGGAATACACTGATTGGCTAGTAAACGGTAGCCCAACTAAAATCAAGCAACACGCCGTGTGAATTAGGAAGGAACGGGAGAGTGTTCCAGGCTTCCACACTAGGCAGATGTAAGTTATTTTATTTGACATATTTTATTATCATTCATTATTGTTTGAGATCGTTATTATTAGTACAGAAATACGATCATAGCGATTTGTATTACTATTAAATAATTATATTTAATATATAATTAGAATCAGGGTTTACCTGGATCTTAGGTAAATTATCTAGGCGTGGTCCGTTGAGTATTTTTTTTGTCACCTTATATGGTGAGCAGCAATACAATTCAGAACAATAGAATATAGTTTCAATAGTATTTTATAAATTTGGGAAGCTGTGCTCTATTCAGGGGTTTTATAGAAAATATAGGTTTGTGTAACCAATAAATTTGAGTTTTCTTACCTCCATTTTGTTCTAAATCGGATTGTGACCATTCAATACCACGTGTATGCGCCCTTTGGGAATTCAGTTTTTATCTTATCTTTATCTTATCTTCTCTTACCTTAGCGTTACAACATTGGTGATTGTAAGCTATAAAAAATTGCTATTATCGTAATTTCTGCACCACGCTAATTAATTTGTTTCTTTGCCTTTATCTACAATATCTTTGCCTACCTGAGTAGATATTTTAATAAACAACTCACATGCAAGCCGATTGGGAGACTGGAACCTGTTTCCTAATAATTGTAGAAATTCATTGATTATTGTTCTTTGGCAACAAATTTGTACAATAAATCAATAAGAATTTTTTGTAACTTGTCACTCAGTCATTTAAAGATAGTTAAGCTAGTGGAATTGCACATCCCTGGCTTATCTAAAGATCATTCCACAAATTGGCGCCCAACATGGGGCCCGACGTTGGAATTTGTGCAATGATCTTTAGATAAGCTAGGGATGTGCAATTCCACTAGCTTAAGTTCATTGACATTACTCCGGTAGCTCAGGGAGATTTATGATACTAGGGCGTAGTATTCGTAGCACTGATTTGAGTGTTGACAATTTATTTGGGCGCCAGGATAATTTTTAGCTATACGACACAAAAAGAAACAACTATATAAAATTTAGTTGAATACAATATAATCAAGGAAGCAAAGATGATTACAACTGAATAATATGAAGTTACTATTAACAATAATAATTCAAAAATGATACTAGAATATCTACTAATAGTTACTAGAATAAATGAAATAATGTGAAAACTGAAATTTTAAACTGGGCTAACTTTACAAAAAGTGTTGTGAGGTTTGTGACACTCTTATAATCTCGTTACTTCTGGATAACGTCAGTACTCTCACCCTTAACCTGTCACTGATGATTGGATCCAGGTGGACTTGCCGTGACCAAGTGGGGAAGCTAGAGCTATAGTCCAGATGACGGTCACGTACTGGCTAAGTTCAATCCTTTTATCGAAGGATATGTAGATGGTAGGCGTCCATAGTTCTTTAGCAGGGTATAGCTCTTGCAGTCAGGTTACAGCAGGCTCGTCTCAGAAGAGTACATATAAAGAATTGTTTGTGTTAAGAGTGCCCCACAATTTACAAATATATCTAGATGAACGTTGACGGCTAGTTTAGCCAAGATTAAAAGTATAAATATATTCCTGAAGGGAATGTACCAGCAAATCTGGTTTGGTAAGATTCTCTGTGAATTCTCACAGGGAAAGTGATAAACAAATGAAAACAAAACCTGGAAGGTGTCAACCTTTAGTGACCCTGCCTAGAATGAAGCAAATAAAATTATCCAAAAATTTGCAATCAAATGAACTGATTACAGTTCAGCCACTCGACAATTATTCTTAATAAAAAACTCTAATCGTTAATATTTAAAGATACAATAGTTCACAAGGAAAAAAATAAAATAAATAATAAAACCCTCTATCATCTGAATCAAAATTCCAAAAACAACAGTTGAGTGTTGAGTGACAGGAAACAGGTTCCTGTCTCCCAATCGGCTTGCATGTGAGTTATTTATTAATATATCTACTCAGGTAGTCAAAGATATTGTAGATAAAGGCAAAGAAACAAATTAATTAGCGTAGTGCAGAAATTACCATAATAGCAATTTTTTTATAGCTTACAATCACCAATGTTGTAACGCTAAGATAGAGAAGATAAGATAAAGATAAGATAAAAACTGAATTCCCAAAGGGCGCATACACATGGTATTGAATGATCACAATCCGAGTTAGAACAAAATGGAGGCAAGAAAACTCAAATTTATTGATTACACAAACCTATATTTTCTATAAATCCCCTGAATAGAACACAGCTTCCCAAATTTATAAAATACTATTTAAACTGTATCCTATTGTTCTGAATCGTATTGCTGCTCACTATATAAGGTGACACCTAGATAATTTACCTAAGATCCATGTAAATCCTGATTCTAAATATATATTAAATACAATTACTTAATAGTAATACAAATCTCTATGATCGTATTTCTGTACTAATAATAATGATCTCAAACAATAATGAATGATAATAAAATATGTCAAATAAAATAACTCACATCTGCCTAGTGTGGAAGCCTGAAACACTCTCCCGTTCCTTCCTAATTCACACGGCGTGTTTGCTTGATTTTAGTGGGGCTACCGTTTACTAGCCAATCAGCGTATTCCAGCGTATTATATACAAAAATTGAAAATTGGCAACCAGGAATTAGGCTACTGGTTTACGGTGTTTTACGGGGTGCATAATAATCAACCTAATGAAACGAACCTCAAAAGGTATGTTACACTTTCGGGTTAATTTTTGTAATTAGAATAAGGGATAGAGAAATTATTATTATTATATTATTCCAAGTCAAACGAATCCAAATACACATATTTGTAATTTACATTTTATTTAACGGGATATGCTTATTTATCATATATTTGAACTATTAACGTGATACTCGAACTGCCATTTCTTTTAAAATAGCCACCATCACGCGATCCCGAACATCCATAGAATAACCTAGTCATTAGCATGCACTGCAATGATGCAATTACACCAATTTATCTATTATTAAATAACATTTTTGTGGTACGATTAAATCTTATTATATAAGATTATAAATGGTTATAACTGATCACTATAAGCTATCGGTTTTAGGGATGCGAACCCTAATGGGGAATGACAGCATTTTATCTATTAAATAACATTTTTGTGGTACGATTAAATATTATTATATGAGATTGTAAACGGGTTGTAATTTATCACTATATGCTATCGGTTTTAGGGATGCGAAACATTTTAAAATCGGTGATCCGTAGTATACGAAAAATTACGTTTTTTATAATTTGATATATGTAAGTAATTTAAATACGTATTCGCCCATCTCTATTTCTCTATTATCATGTAGAGTGGTAATGTCACTGGTAATTTTTTTATTTGAGCAATTTTGGGTTGGTGGGATAAACGATGTATACGTTACATAGTAAATCTGCTAAAATACTTTTTTTTAGGAAAAATTTACTCGATGTACTACCTTTTATAAATACAGCTCCATCTGTTGCCATCATGAGAGATATTATTTTGAAAGAATCTGTTCCAGAGAATATAGTCAATGAATGGCTGCTCTCAATGGCTTTTATTGCAAACCCAAATGAAGATATGATGAATGTTGCAGTGAGTCTTTTACAGGAAAGCCCTTTTTCTCCGATGATGGCTTTAAGTATAGGTTCACTTACCCATTCATATTGTACTCTACACGATAACTGTCGAAGTAATGATGCTGTGTCTTCTACTGTCCGCTATTTAGAACTTCGTTTGCAGAAACTATTGAATATGAATTACTTAGATCGAGAAAAGTATGATGAGGTAAGGAAATTTCAGAATTTTTCAGTTAATTAAATAGTATATTTCGTGTCTGTAAAACAATAAAATTTATAATAATTCTCCGAAAAATAATGTAGACGACAATCAACATTATTTTAAGATCACGCCTAAACTAAAAATAATATGCTACAATTTTGGACATACAACGTTTTGATTTCCAAAAGCAGGTGGAACTTCATATATTTTAATACTTTTATAATTCAGCAACTGTAAATGGACAGCTTATCATCGGAAAACTTGCTCAAAGCGAGGGTATGAACTATAGGGTGAATATTCTTGTTCACAGGTTATGGTGACACTCAAATCGTTATCTAATATTGGTGTGATAACAGAAGATTTTCAAAGTGAACTTTTTAAACACATAGAGAATGCCAATTTAGATGTGGCGTTACGAGTTGCTGCAGTTGAAACTTTTCGCCGCTCTTCATGTGAAGATACTAGAAGTTATTTTGAACATATATTCCGGAATAAAGATGAAGAAGCAGAAGTCCGTATAGCTTCTTATCTTCAGATAATGAGATGTCCCAATTATCTACTTATACGGACAATTCGACATTCTTTGCTACATGAAGAAGTTAATCAAGGTATGTAGATATATACGTGCATGCACACTAACGAGAAAACACACTGTGATGCTCTCAATTTGTTTTAGTTTTTAGTACCCTTAATACCAAGGTGTCGGTCGGTTTTTTACTTGAGGCGCCACCATTCAGAGGTTTTAAATGTGATAAATGGTCCACACGGGCTCTACGCGCTGATAAGTAGGGGCTGAGTAGCAACATTGAAGAAGGTGCAATAAATTCACATTCCAGGAGTCAGTTTTCCTCAACATAAGTAATAAAATTCAAACAATTCAGGTTATCAAAACATTTATTTACACTTTGAGATGGACAAGCAACAATACAGTAAAAGCAGTGAAATCAAAAAGCAGAAAATAAACAAAAACAATTGTTGCTAAGCAGATACTAATGCAACGGTCAGTAAATAAACAAGCAACAAAATTATACAAGCAGGCAATAATCAAATGTTCGGTAAATGAGGAAGCAACAGAATTTTACTAGTAATTAAATATACTCGGCAACAATTATTATTAAGCAGGTAATAATAAAAAGGTCGGTAAATAAGCAAGCAATAGAAATATGTGTAAGTAAATAACTTACTACGTCTGTATCCCTTTATCGGTCACGTTGTTCTATTTTTACATAAAGCCGCATACTGTATTTCATAATCTGTTTAATATGCCATTTATACCGATCTTAGAAAAGCGTTCGATCGTGTAGATCACAATTTATTGTTATTAAAGCTTAAACTGTACGGTGTTGGAGGCAACTTACTTGAATGGTTTAGAAGTTATTTGACAAATCGGAAACAAAATGTTGTTATCAATGGATATAAATCAACTGATTTAAATGTAACCTCGGGTGTACCCCAGGGCTTACACCTTGGGCCAATTTTATTCTTACTCTTCGCCAATGATATATCTAATGTGATAAATTATTCTAATGTATTAATGTTTGCAGATGACCTTAAGTTATTTGGTACAGTAAGTTCAATTAATGATTGCCAAATGGTCCAAAACGATTTATCAAATATAGCCCTGTGGTGCCAACATAACTTTCTAGATTTGAATATTGGTAAATGTAAGGCATTATCTTTCTCTAAAAAGAAGGATTTGTTGATTTTTAATTATGAGGTTAGAAAGTGCAGTTTGGAAAGAGTTTCCTCTATTGCAGATTTCGGCGTAACTTTTGATGAAAAAATGTCATTTACAGCCCATATCAATCTAACCATAAGTAAAGCATACAGGATGTGCGGTTTTGTTATTAGGCAGTGCCAAGATTTTACGAACATCCCAGCTATAATTTTGTTATTTAACTCTCTGTCTAGAAGCATACTGGAATATGGAAGTGTGATCTGGTCACCTATGTATCAGTGCCATATAAATCAGTTCAGAGAGAGTGCAAAAAAAATTGTTAAATTCCTAATGTTTAAGCTTAACCTTAATTTTTACGATATTCCCTATTCTAGACGACTTTCTATGTTGGGTATCGAATCTCTTGAAACACGGCGAGTTAATGCGGACAAAATATTTATGTTCAAGTTATTTAGTAACTCTATTGATTGTCCTTGCCTTTTAGGTTTATTTTGTCTTAATGTCCCATTTTATAATACGAGGTTCATTGAATTGATTCATGTTCCATTTAACAGAACTAATTATGGGCAGGATAGTGCCTTAACTAGGCTAAGTAAACATTTCAATGATTGTAGAGTTGCCTTGATTTTTTTTATCTTTGTTTTTTATTTTGAAATTTATTTTGTGATTTGTTTTTCTCACACTTCATCATAGCTATCATTTGATTAGCATGTAATTTTGTCTTCCATGTGTAGATATCTTATTCAATTTGAATTGTAAATACTGGTGTTTATAATAGTACTATTTGAGTATTACCTGTGGCGAACTAATACTACCAATAAATAAATAAATAAATAAATATTTGCACCGCTTCTTTTCCTAAACTGTGATTAAAGCTTTAATTTGACACTGCCGATTTAATGCTTAAATAAAATGCAGTACTGCTAATAATCTGGGTTTATTATATATCATTTTGTTGCTTGTATATTATTATTATTATTTGCTTATTATAGCTACTTATATATTATTGCTATTTGTTCAGTTTGCTGCTTATCTATTTTTGCTACCTGTCTATTAATGCTGCCTGCTCATTTTAATTTTAATAAATCTTGTAGTGACTCATATTAAATTAAATCATATTACCTAGATCAGAGAAGCACTGACGCCTGGCATGTGCATTATTGCACCTTCTTCACTGTAGCTACCCAGTCTCTACTCATTCGCGCTGTAATGTAGCAGTAGCTGTTCTGTTGTAGTAGCTAACTTTCTCAGTTCTTTTTTCAATATGTGGAATGATGTTTACTCATATTGTATTTAATTTTCACTACTACCATTTTGTACTTGAAGTACACGTTAAAGTCAAATACAGATTGACAAAATACGAAATTTCCGTAGGTTCGAATCTGTTTGAAGTAAATTTATTTTGACTAAAAATTGTAACTTTTAATGACTGTACGTTAGACGTAGATGTTAGACCAACAAAGAGATATATTATTATGTGTAAGTATATTATCTAAAAATGTGCCCTTGCTTCTTAACTTCCAACTGAATTATCATATACTAAAATGGGGAATTTCTGTATGTTAAGTAAATTACACTTCCAATAAATATTCTATTCTATTTAATTTTTCTAATTTATGCAAAATAAGAGTTTATTAGATCAAGAACATAATTAAAAAGAAATTATCTATCTTAGAGTTTTTATCGTAGTAGCAAAACATCAGTGGCGGCTCGCCAGGTGACGCAAGTGTCGCGCCGCTTCAACTTTCCGTGTTTGGTTGTATCATTTAAAATGTTTTTTAATTTCATATAAATTTTGTAATTTAGATATATTTACATTTATATAGATAATAGATATATTTATATAGTTAATAAACAGAATAATTATTATAAAACGTTGCACGCTGAACGCCTTCTAAAAAAAACATCGTTTCGTTGAGGGCGAACATTAAACCCCGTACCGTTCCCTTCCTATAATAAGCAAGTGACGCAGATCGCTATCAGGTGGTATTTCTGCGACAGTCGGAACGGCGGTTGCCATGACAACAATGCGGCCGATACGTGACTAAACTATCCTGTGGGCGAATCTGTGCCGCGGATTTCGATAGCGCATCACATCACTCCTACCGCCCTGCGCCCTGGCCAGTTTGCCTCTATACGTGACGCCGCGCCGGTTAAAAAACAATTCTTATAATAATAAATAATCATTGTTTTCTATCAATCGTAGAAATATTTCCTATGTATGATCCAGTTTGTGTTTTATTGGAAGCACCATTTTCTAGATGAAAAAATGAGGACAAAAAAGATTTTTTAAATTGCGAGAGCCCTGTGCCTTCTCTCGATTTCGAAAAAAAGGTAATGTCAAAAGACAAAGTGCTCGTTCGGAAGTTTCGGAATGAGTGGTATTCGGAGTATAAGTGGTTGTGTGGAAGTATTTATTTAAAAAAACTTTTTTGTATGCTGTGTTTAATTGTGGGTGTAAAAAAATTAGGCTTGTGGAATAAGGAGGGATTTAACAATTTTGGGAATGTTACGCGAGGCTGTCGCAAGCACGATGCTTCTTTAGAACATATACGGAGTGCATTAATGTTCGCAGAATTTAGAAAAAACCTCAATACAACCGAAGACGCTTTGAGCGAAAATTCCAGACTATATATTAAACAATTTAACGATGATGTCCTAAATAAACGGAATTTGCTTGAAATTTTGCCCTGCAGCACTGTTTTCGTTTCCTAGCCTGCGGCCTGCACCTCAGTCCACAGTCCGCGTCACCTATTTACTGACCCACGAGCCGCCACTGCAAAACATAAATATAAATACAAATCTCTAAAGAAATCTCTAGGTTTCTAATGTGTGGCTAGTTAAACCTTCTGCCACACATGTGCCTGAAGACGCCGGAAGCAGAAATACGTATCGTACATTAGGCTAAGGTGGATTGCTACAATTTCAGTTTTGTCAGTAAAAAATAAAAAAAAAAATCATTTTTCATTAAAATTCAATACAAAAGGTATGTAACCAAAAATAATTATTTTTAATGTAATGTAGATGCTTGTTTAATATTCAAAAAATGTAGATAACACTATAAAAAAGTTATATGAAGATATGCCGTTGTAATTCAATGTTGGTTGGTGCATGTTATACGCAACGTAGTTGTTTGCGACATATCTTAAAAATAATAAGGTTATTCATTGGCACACGTAGGATAATAGGTAACGAGGAAATATAAAACTTTATTGAACCATAATATTTGATAATTTCATTAATAATTTATCTCTTAGTTAACTTTTTGGCTTAAATCATATATAAAGAAAGATGTAAAGAACTATTATACATATTACTATGAATAAAGTAGTTGTTAACCAAGAGTTGTTGTTGGCTGGCTGTGGTACAAATTGGGTTATTTTGGTGATTTTAGCTAAGTCTGCTAATGAATTGACGTTGGAAGGGTCGACTTCTTGTAAGTGTAAGGATGCTAGTTTGTTGACAGTGAGGTTCCATATTTGGGGTATCTCAATTTTTGGCGACTGGAAGATTGGTAGCGGATATTCAGTTCTTGTTGCGGAGACCCGTTGATTGTTGATGATTGTGCTACAGCCTATGGATATGTTGATGACTGCAGGTTCCGATATAGTTTGGATTCGATTTTGACAATCGATAATTTGAAGTGCATTTACAGGAACTACTGCACTATTTTCTTGTAGTATGGCAATCATAGGTTTAGTAACGAATACATAGTGGACATAACAGTTACCATGATCAGCTTTTGACAGCAATTTGATTAAATAGCTATCGTCTCCGGATTGACTAGGCGAATTACAGATATACATGTTTTCTATTTTTGGACAGACTTGAGTAGCTGTAATGTAAGTTTCGGTATTCATTCCAAGGTATGAAGTATTGGGAATAATAGTTAGGTTTTGCATACGAACAGGGATCGTATGATAGTAGGAATAAATCCCTGCTGTTGGAATAGGCAAACTGACAATAAAAATAATTAATTCATCCGAACAATGAACTGATGTTCCTAAATATGAATAGTAATTTTGATGTTATTTATACATTGAGCATTTCTTGAGAACAGTTTGGTTACAAATTTGTCAAAATTGTCTTCTTAGATTAAGAGGAGGTTCGCAGGTCTCAACTTCCATTACATTGATTGGTGTGCCTTTCAATAGACCTAAGCATAAACGGAGACATTTGTTTTTCACTTAGTCAATTTTTTTAAGGTGAGTATCCGCTGCAGCAGCGTAGAAAATACTACCGTAATCAATAATTGACCGTACCAAGGATTTATAAAAAGTAAGGCAATGTTAGGATCCGCTCCCCATTGCTCCTGGTGAATACCTTGATTATGTTTATTGAGTTCTCTGTTTTTCTGATAGTTTGTTGTATGTGATCCTTCCAAAGAAGTTTCCTGTCAAGTATTATTCCTAAGTATTTAACTGTATTTTTAAGAGGAAATTCGTTAATTCCCAGGTTTATACTAGGTGGAAGCCGAGTTATTTTTCTACTAAAAGAGCATGCCGAGGATTTGTTTCCAGCAATTGCCAATCCATTATTATTTATCCAAATTTGGACATTGTCCATAACTTTTGTTAATTCGGTAACACACTGATCTAATGTGTTATTTTGGGAATATAAACAAATATCATCAGCAAATTGAATTAGCTTTACTTTGTGGTTTAAGGTGGTGTCAAAATCCATTGTGTATATTATGAAAAGTAGCGGAATGAGAATACTTCCCTGGGGTAATCCAACCGAGATATTTCGGGGTTTTTTTATTAAATCACCAATTTTTAGATACATTTGTCTATTACTGTACATATTTATAAGATTGTCAGCTATTCTTGATGGTACTCCTATTTTTCTTAATTTTCGTGAAAGTATTTCTAACAGAACATTATCATATGCCCCTTTTATAGCCAAAGATATTGTCATTACAGTTTTATTTTTTGTGAATTTTTTGCTAGTTGGACGTCCGTGATTAACAGTGCCAAAGCTTCTTACGTAGATCGTCCTCGTCTAAATCCAAACTGATATTGTGGTAGCAAGCTTCTGTTTTCCAACCAGTGCTCTAACCCATTTTTAATTAAACGTTCATAAGTTTTCATTATACACGATGCCAGTGCTATTGGTCTGTAAGAATCTGCTTGATCTGATCGTTTTCCTGGTTTAATGATAGGTACTATTATAGTCTTACCAATCCGCTGGTATAGTGACTTCATTAAACCAAATAGAATTAAATATTTCCAGAAGATTTCGTTTACCGTTTTCTGGTAAATCGAAAAGCATAGAATAGGTTATGTTATCCTTGCCTGGGGAGGTATTGTTGTTTTGTTTAAGTGCTCTATTTAGTTCCTGAGTAGTAAATGGGTTTAAGAGCTCTGTATTAAATTGTGTTTGTTGCGAGGTGCTGTATTTCCTCGGATATTTGGCCGTTAACCCATGGGGGGGAAAGTTTATTGTGGAATGTCTCAATCCATTCGGCTTCATGGTCTATTGGAATTCTGTTTTGGGTTTTTCTATTTTTATATTAGTTCAGTTTCGACCATACTTCTTTTATAGGAGTATTCCTGCTAAGACTCCCACAATATTCTTTCCATTTTTGCTTTTTTGTTTCCTTTAACTGTTTCTTTGCCAATGCATCCATTTTTTTGTAGTTTAATAGATTACCTAAATATGGGTTTTCTTTGTATTTTTTATATGCTATTTTTCTTTTACTTATCACTTGTTCGCAGGTTTCGTTCCACTATGCTTTTCTCACGTGGTTATTTTTGTTACTTGTTTTTGTATTATTCTTGGGTATTGCTATTTCCGCCGCCGAGTTAATATTTTGCGGAAGTTGTTCATAGTTTTCTGAATTTCGAGTTTCTATATAAGTTTTATATATATTCCAGTTGGCTTTGTTGGTCCGCCAAATTTTATGACTTTTGGTGTTTGTACAATAGGTAGTCTGAAGTTGACATTCTATTATTAGCGGTAGATGGTTAGATCCGTACGGATCGTCTAGTACGTTCCACGTAAACATATGTGATATATCGGGACTACATAATGTTAGGTCAATAATTGCACTGCTTCTGTTTCCTGCATAGTTGACTAATGTCGGTGATCCATCGTTTAGGTATACTAGATTACACTGCCGTGTTAATTCCAAATGTCGTATCTTCAAATTTACGTTTTTTTGGTCAGGGGCATATCTGACACAAACGCAGCTCATTTTATTAGTCTGTTACAACGGTATGTCGTAACTGTTTACATTTAGACCGTACCTGTAAGTTTTTGTTATGTCGTATCTACAAAAACTGCCCTCATGTTAATATAATTTAACGTATATGAAATTATTAAGCATTTCTGTTGTAACTGCAATTTAAAAAAGCAGATACGACAATTACACCTAACAATTCTTGCATATACGACAAATTCGTTTAACATTCTGTTAGTTCGCGTGCTCAAACATAGAGGTATCTAACATAACCTCAAACAATTCGGTAATAGTTTGTCACTTGTGTCCTTGTTCTGTCTCTATGCTACAGTGTTAAAACGATAATAGACTTTGTTAGTGTACTGAATAATTGTGTATTACTTGGTAAGTTCATTAGATTTTAGTATTACTAAATATATAATATATACAAGTTGTTTTTAAATGACAGGAATAACGGCCGAACGATGAACCGGTCGAAAAGGATACTAACTCTAGCCTTAAATAAAAATTTAGCAGCCAAAGTAAATAAGTAAAGGCAGTCTTCTAGAAAGCAAAGAATTTTGCCACATAAGCATGATGAAGATTTTGTGCCAGAAGCGAAAAGAAAGTCGTCGGATTCCGGAAAAAAGAAAATTATCGTGTTGGGCGACATATTGTTAAATCCTATCGATAATGGACAGCATAACATGGAAAATGAAAGCAATAAAGAGAATTTTCCAAAGAGAGGCAACAAAGATGTATTGTTTGAATCTACCGCAGATACTGAAACAAATAGTGAAATTGCGATATTAGAAAATATTAGAAACACATATTTTAGAAAATGTGCTTGAGATGTGTGATCATACAAACAAAAGAAAACAGGAAATCATAAAAAAAGAAAATAATGTATTTGATGTGGAAATTATAGACGCTATTTTACAGAGAGTATACTCACAGGAAACGTTAATATATACAAAAAAGGGGGAGATTCGTCAAAGAAAAAAATACAATATGCCACTTGCAGAAAGAAAGAAAGTTAAGTTAGGAGAAATAGCTGGAGCTCATAATTTAAAAGATGTCTGCAGCACAATGTGTATAAAAAATTGTTTCAAGAAGATTAATTCAGAAAGGCGAACATCAATCAATGAACAATATTGGAAACTGGACAAAACTGACAAAAATACTTTTGTGTACAATAATGTATCACAAGAGGGGGTTAAAAGAAAAACTGCCTATCCGGGATATAGAGTATGTAGTCTTGTGGCTTGACAACTGTGCTGCCCAAAACAAGAATTGATGTCTATTTTCATTTTTTGTATATCTCGTCAACTCTAGTGATACAGCATTAAAAATTCTAGAAATAAAATATTTTCAGTCGGGCCATACTTTCATGGCCGCCGACTCTTTCCACCACCAGGTAGAGACTTCATTAAAGAGAATGGGTAAAGTTTATGATTTTCAATAATGTCTGTAACAAAAGCCTCAAAAAATGTTAACATTATTGAAATGGATATTAATCGATTTTACAATTGGGTTGATCATTCATCTCAATATAAGCTAACCAGAACAACTCCAAGAGCATATTTAAATAACATGGTATATGTTCGTTTCGATAGAGGTTGTAACACTTTAACATACAGAGACGACTTTAATCAACCGGAAAAATTACTTAATTTTTTAACTGCAAAATCATTTAAGCAGGGCATTTCAAAACCACAAAATATTGCTAAGCCACGAGGCATCACAAGTGAAAGAAAACATAGCATACTAAACACACTGACAAAAATAATGCCCCAAAATAGAAAAGCGTTTTGGGAGAATCTGCCAGTGTCAAACGAAGAGTTGCCTCTAAGCCGATGAGTGAAATATATTAGTATAACCTGTGAATTGTTATTCACATCTTGTAGTTCTAGATGATCTATTACAGTTACTTGACAAATAAATATAGTAAATAAAAATTGTGTATTTATTTGCCTTTATGACATTTTCTTCTATGAAATTTCATTATAATGTTAGTGAAAAATGTCGTATCTATCAAAAGTTGGTTTAGCTTACTATTTATTTATTCTTATTAAATAATAATAATAATAATAATAATAATAATAATAATAATAATAATAATAATAATAATAATAATAATAATTTATTTTCCAGTTGACAAAATATTTTGTATAGGAATAGTCACACTTTTACTAATTACTACGTTAAGACCTACATTATTTATCCTATGTACTCTCATAAAATTCTTCTAGACTATAAAAAACATTGTCTAGAAGGTAACAATTCAATTGTTTTTTAAAAATACTTAAACTTATAGCACTTTTTATTTGCACAGGTAACCTATTAAAAATTTTTAAGCCTAAATAAGTTGGCGAATTAAAAGTAACATTGTATTTACAGAACGGCACATAAAAATTATTTTTTTGTCTTGTATTTTTTGAATAGATATTCTTATTTAAAATAAAATCAGTCTTATTCCTAAAAACAAAGACACACATTTCATACATAAATACATTTACCAAAGGCAAAATTTTCATGTTTTTAAACAAGTTTCGACAGGAAAATCGATCAGATACACCAGCTATACATCTTATAATACGCTTTTGTATCTTAAAAACATCCAATGCCTGAGTGGACCGTCCCCAAAAACAGACCCCATATCTCAGTCTAGAAGACACTTGCGCATGGTAAACCATGATGAGCTATTCATGTGATAAAACAGTACGTAAGTTTCGTAAAAGAAAACAAATTGAATTCAATTTCGAAATTAACTGTGCACATTGTGCCTTCCAATCGAGACACGCATCTATTATAATGCCCAAAAACTTTACTTCATTACTAAACGTGAGTACATCTGACCCTTCTAAAGAGATATTTAATGTCGAACAGGTTTTCTGTCGATTATGGAACCTTACAATTTGAGTTTTCTCTGTATTAAAACACAGGAAGTTCGCTTTATACCACTCATTTATGAGTTGCAAAACACCATTACATTTTTGTATTAGTTGTTCATCTATAGGATCAGAAATCAGAGCAGATTGATCATCTGCATACATTACAAAAAATTCTCTGGTAAAAGAGTCCAGTTCATTTGTATAAAACAAAAACAAAATGGGACCCAACACCGAGCCCTGAGGCACTCCCATGTCTATATTTCTACATTCTGATTTAACCACCCGTATATTATACTGCTCCTTGTATGTTAAGTTCACATATTGTTTATGGTGACTTAAAAATGATCTTATCCAGTTCAGTGCTACTCCACGTATACCATATGAATCAAGTTTGCTCAAAAGTTTATTATGATTAACACAGTCGAATGCCCTGCTGAGATCACAAAATATCCCAACAGGGCACTCGCCTGCTTCCAAATATTCCAAAAGTTTAAAATAAAAAGAGTGCATGGCAGATTGTGTAGATCTATTAGCCCTAAAGCCATGTTGGTTTTTAGTAAATAAATTATGTTTATCTACAAATCTTAATAGTCGATCTAAGTAACAATATTCAAACACTTTAGAAAATGCCGATGATATAGTTACTGGCCTGTAGTTATCCATTTGCAGAGGATCATGTTTTTTATAAATCGGAACAACCTTTCCCACCCTCAACTCCTCTGGAAATCGCCCAGTTAAAAAAGACAAATTAACCAAATAAGTAAGGGGAGCCACAATGAAAACAACAACTTTTCTTAACAAAGACATGGGAACCCCATCAGGACCGGATGCATTTTTACTTTTTAATTTATTACTCAATAAATTTAGCATTTCTTGACAAACAAAAGGCTCCAAAAAAAGCGAGTGATAATTATAAATGTATGAATAAAGCTAGTCTTTTCTTTATCTCAATCAGATGTTTGACAAATATGATAATAATAATAATAATAATAATAATACCTCTACCCCTCATTCTAATCACAATGATTAGCCCGAAAGTCTGAGACTTGTGTGGGAGAGGGGGCGGCATATTATTATTTCGCGGGCCGCATTTGCGCCTCAGGAACGTTACGTTGGTAGGCCCTAACCATCATTCAGTGCTGGAATGAGGGAAACCTGGAAAACCTCATTAGTTAGGGGGACAAGTTAAACATCAACTGATTTTAATCTCTCACATTAACACCAAGTTGATATTCTTCCCATCCTAGGCCATCGCCAGGATGGTTGCCAAGCCATCCCTGCGAATAAGCCTTGATCTACGAGTAAACAATTTAATGAAAAATTGTTTGGCGGAATGGGGATTAGAACCCACGACCTCTGGGTTGAGCGATCGAGACGCTAAGCCCTGAGCCACCTGCTCGGTACATGATACATTCTCTCATAAAGGTGGCATAATTGATTATGATTAAAGCTTATTTTATCAAAACCATCAGTTTGTCAGTTACGACAGTTGAAATTAACACGGCAGTACAGTGGTCAATGGCCTCCAATAAATTTCTGCCGTGCGAATCTTCAAATTCGCAGCCCCATGAAACATGCTGAGCATTGAAGTCCCCTGTTATTAAACAGGGTTTTGATATTTCTGCGAAAAACGAGCCCCATTGTTGTGGAGTTATTTTGGTTTGAGGTTTTATATATAGTGAAACCAGTGCCATTTCTCTTTTATTTACTTTAAGCCTAATACCACAGCTTAATAAACAAACAGCTCGGGCACTCTGCGGCGGCATCTTTGATGTGGCCGTTTTCCATAGACAATGACCGACATTCGCTATCGCTCTCGCACTGAGGAAGTCAGAGTTGGACGTATAATATTTGACGTGTGTGAAGTTGGCCACGAATTTCCAGCCACGAATTCTGACGTAGAGATGTTTTTATTCGAAATAGATTTAGGCCGCTGGTAGCCACTTCATTGCATCGAGTTACTTGTGGTCGATCTGCTTACCGTGTTGCCACACCTATCTCTACAGGTGCTTTTCTACCAATATTAGTGTTAATGATTGGTTTAGCCTTTGAAATAATTTGTCATTGTGACGTATATATACATAAACATACATATATATAAACATACATACATGTATTCATGTTTACTGAATTACACGGGGAACACTTTTTCTTATTTATTATAACTGCTTTACAAAATTATATACAACTTGCTTTGACATTGTGATAACGGCTTCAAAATTTATGGAAAGTGTACAATAGTAGTACATATACAGCCATGTGTACAGAATTTCTCGTTCTGCCGTAGGAGCACAGTTATTATTTTTTTTATTTATGGCAATAGTTTTACAAAATTGTATATATATAACTCGCTTTGGCATTGTGATCACGGGTTGAAAATTTATGGAAAAATGCACAATAGTAGGACATATACAGCCATGGGTACAGAATTTCTCGGTCTGCCGTAGGACCACAGTTATTATTTTTTTTATTTCTGGCAATAGTTTTACAAAATTATATATAACTCGCTTTGGCATTGTGATCACGGCTTGAAAATTTATGGAGAAGTGTACAATAGTAGTACATATACAGCCATGGGTACAGAATTTCTCGGTCTGCCGTAGGAGCACAGTTATTATTTTTTTTATTTATGGCAATAGTTTTACAAAATTGTATATATATAACTCGCTTTGGCATTGTGATCACGGCTTGAAAATTTATGGAAAAATGCACAATAGTAGGACATATACAGCCATGGGTACAGAATTTCTCGGTCTGCCGTAGGAGCACAGTTATTATTTTTTTATTTATGGCAATAGTTTTACAAAATTATATATAACTCGCTTTGGCATTGTGATCACGGCTTGAAAATTTATGGAGAAGTGTACAATAGTAGTACATATACAGCCATGTGTACAGAATTTCTCGTTCTGCCGTAGGAGCACAGTTATTATTTTTTTTATTTATGGCAATAGTTTTACAAAATTGTATATAACTCGCTTTGGCATCGTGATCACGGGTTGAAAATTTATGGAAAAATGCACAATAGTAGGACATATACAGCCATGGGTACAGAATGTCTCTGTCTGCCGTAGGAGCACAGTTATTATTTTTTTTATTTATGGCAATAGTTTTACAAAATTGTATATAACTCGCTTTGGCATTGTGATCATGGCTTGAAAATTTATGGAGAAGTGTACAATAGTAGTACATATACAGCCATGGGTACAGAATTTCTCGGTCTGCCCTAGGAGCACAGTTTTTATTTTTTTATTTATGGCAATAGTTTTACAAATTTGTATATAACTCGCTTTGGCATTGTGATCACGGCTTGAAAATTTATGGAGAAGTGTACAATAGTAGTACATATACAACCATAGGTACAGAATTTCTCGGTCTGCCGTAGGAGCACAGTTATTATTTTTTTTTATTTCTGACAATACTTTACATAACCGGCAATACCGGCAGACCGAGAAATTCTGTACCCGTGGCTGTATATGTACTACTATTGTACACTTCTCCATAAATTTTCAAGCCGTGATCACAATGCCAAAGCGAGTTTTATATAATTTTGTAAAACTATTGCCATAAATAAAAAAATAATAACTGTGCTCCTACGGCAGACAGAGAAATTCTGTACCCATGGCTGTATATGTCCTACTATTGTGCACTTTTCCATAAATTTTCAAGCCGTGATTACAATGCCAAAGCGAGTTATATATAATTTTGTAAAACTATTGCCATAAATAAAAAAAATAATAACTGTGCTCCTCCGGCAAACCGAGAAATTCTGTACCTGTGGCTGTATATGTACTACTATTGTACATTTCTCCATAAATTTTCAAGCCGTGATCACAATGCCAAAGCGAGTTATATACAATTTTGTAAAACTATTGCCATAAATAAAAAAAATAATAACTGTGCTCCTACGGCAGACAGAGAAATTTTGTACCCATGGCTGTATATGTCCTACTATTGTGCATTTTTCCATAAATTTTCAACCCGTGATCACAATGCCAAAGCGAGTTATATACAATTTTGTAAAACTATTGCCATAAATAAAAAAAATAATAACTGTGCCCCTACGGCAGAACGAGAAATTCTGTACACATGGCTGTATATGCACTACTATTTTACACTTCTCCATAAATTTTCAAGCCGTGATCACAATGCCAAAGCGAGTTATATATAATTTTGTAAAACTATTGCCATAAATAAAAAAATAATAACTGTGGTCCTACGGCAGACCGAGAAATTCTGTACCCATGGCTGTATATGTCCTACTATTGTGCATTTTTCCATAAATTTTCAAGCCGTGATCACAATGCCAAAGCGAGTTATATATAATTTTGTAAAAGTATTGCCATAAATAAAAAAAATAGTAACTGTGCTCCTACGGCAGACCGAGAAATTCTGTACCCATGGCTGTATAAGTCCTACTATTGTGCACTTTTCCATAAATTTTCAAGCCTTGATCACAATGCCAAAGCGAGTTATATATAATTTTGTAAAACTATTGCCATAAATAAAAAAAATAATAACTGTGCTCCTCCGGCAGACCGAGAAATTCTGTACCTATGGCTGTATATGTACTACTATTGTACATTTCTCCATAAATTTTCAAGCCGTGATCACAATGCCAAAGCGAGTTATATACAATTTTGTAAAACTATTGTCATAAATAAAAATAATAATAACTGTGCTCCTAGGGCAGACCGAGAAATTTTGTACCCATGGCTATATAAGTCGTACTATTGTGCACTTTTCCATAAATTTTCAAGTCGTGATCACAATGCCAAAGCGAGTTATATACAATTTTGTAAAACTATTGCCATAAATAAAAAAAATAATAACTGTGCTCCTACGGCAGACAGAGAAATTCTGTACCCATGGCTGTATATGTCCTACTATTGTGCACTTTTCCATAAATTTTCAAGCCGTAATCACAATGCCAAAGCGAGTTATATATAATTTTGTAAAAGTATTGCCATAAATAAAAAAAATAATAACTGTGCTCCTACGGCAGACCGAGAAATTCTGTACCAGTGGCTGTATATGTACTACTATTGTACACTTTCCATAAATTTTGAAGCCGTTATCACAATGCCAAAGCAAGTTGTATATAATTTTGTAAAGCAGTTATAATAAATAAGAAAAAGTGTTCCCCGTGTAATTCAGTAAACATGAATACATGTATGTATGTTTATATATATGTATGTTTATGTATATATACGTCTCAATGACAAATTATTTCAAAGGCTAAACCAATCATTAACACTAATATTGGTAGAAAAGCACCTGTAGAGATAGGTGTGGCAACACGGTAAGCAGGCCGACCACAAGTAACTCGATGCAATGAAGTGGCTACCAGCGGCCTAAATCTATTTCGAATAAAAACATCTCTACGTCAGAATTCGTGGCTGGAAATTCGTGGCCAACTTCACACACGTTAATATTTGTAGTTATCGTAAATGAGCAATAACAGTGCCGTATTAAAAACTCTTGAAACATTTTATAAATAACTTTTGAAATAGACATGAATAAAACGGTGATGCCTAATTTAGAAATAAGTATATAATGAGATTCAGATCTACCTATTTGGCAAAGTTTTAGAAAAGAAATTTGAGATAGTAATTATGTACATATGTTTATTACACATTAATTATTTACAAAAATAAAAATAGACAATACTTCATTACGGTGATGCCTAATTTAGAAATAGTATATAATGGGATTCAGATCTACCTATTTGGGAAAGTTTTAAAAAAGAAATTTGAGATAGTATTTATGTACATATGTTTATTACACATTAATTATTTACAAAAATAAAAATAGACAATACTTTACAATGAGGTACATATAATAAATAATAATAAAAAAGCCTTTATTGTGTTCTTAACGAAAAAAGAAAGAAAGAAACACAAACGGTAAGAATTCTTCCATTCCACCTATATAAATATTCAAAATTAACTATTCACAAAAATGTACAATATACCCAGTAATAAAAACCAAAAATAGGTGAAATAAAACCAATTAAGACTCGGATCTTTGCCGGAAGAAGCATTGGCTTGGAATAGGTGTGATCACCACAGATGTTTTTTGAGCTTCCTTCAAGTGAAGGAAATACTGTAGGAAATGCATTTGCATTTAAACGTTCACAAAGATGGTTAGTGAACATTCTTTTCTCAAAATGATCTTGATATAGTCTGTGGCTTTTATGAAATGGGTCCAGTTTGTCCAAAAGGTCTTCCCTATTGGCTTTCATTAGCCATATCCTTGCCCTAAAAAAAAATTAATATTTTTAAAAATTAGTTAAAATTATTTTTAAACACACCGCAAAACATTAGCAAAAAAATGTACACTCGACTACTTGCGCAGTACTGTTCTATAATTTTGTTTTTCCTAAAACTAAAATATAACAGCTGGCCAACTTTTAAACGAAATTCACCATTATTCAAACCATATTATTGGCTGTCTATGAATTAATTTCCTAAATTAAGTTAACTTACATACTAAATTACATTTATGTATAACACATTTTTATCTACTTACCGATCGGGTTACTTAGGAAAGGTAAAAAAGCTCTTATTACTTTATTATTGCAGTTTTTAGTTGCACATACGTTTCCTGTTTTTCTATTACTCATTATCACTAATGAAAAAAGGAACACTATAGAAAACAAAACAATAAAAAAGCACAATAAATAAACAGCAAACACTACACTCAAAATAAATTCGCAAGAATAACTACGTCGCTGGCTTAAACGATAATCAACACGAAGTGATTTCCCTATATCGGTTCGAAACTCTCGCCACTGTGCTGTTCTCTTCTCAAAGGCGGGGCTAAGAAGCGGCGCGCGTGGATCGGCGCAAACCGTTCCTGTCAAGAGAGTGCCCGAGCTGTGTGTTTATTAAGCTGTGCTAATACATCGGGCAGGTATACTTGCATTATCAAGAAGTGAAATGTCTTTAAAATTATAGTTTAATTTAAGCAAAATTGCTACTCCTCCTTTTCCGTCATCCCGATCTTTTCTTATAATGTTGTGTCCCGTGAAATTTATATAACAATGGGCCTTAAACCACGTTTCCGATAAAAGTGCTATATCAATGTTATGAGTTTGCAAGAGGTGTTCTAAATTTTGTTTATTAGCCACTGCAGATCTACAATTCCATTGACACATCTTTATACTACACTAACATTTAACCGCTTCTTAATTAAATCTTTTAATGTTGTCTGTTGAATTTCAAAACTTTTATTTTCCTTAAAACTATTGATTATTTGTGTAACCAATTCAAATATTATGTTTATTAGATTATCTTGAGTATTGCATAATTGTGTTGTATTAGATAAATTGTTCTTGTATGATTCCTGGCCCACAATATCTCCTGATGGGTTTGGGATATTTATGGGGTTTATTATTGCATTACGTAATGCAAGCGTTGGGTCAGGTGATGAGGCTCTCGCCCTCTTGGGCTGCGATCTAAACAAAGAATAATGTGGTGTCAGATCTATGTGTGTTCTGTTGGTAGGAGAAAGTATGTTATTTTGTGGAATATTAATGTATTGTTGTGAAGCATAGTATTGCTTGTGTTTTGAGTTACTGTTAAATTTTGACCGGCCACAATGTTTGCATATGAATTTTTTGGAATTTTTTTAGCCGCATAGTTATAACTGATATTTAACTCGCTCATTGCTTGTTTTATTTGTTTTTGCCTTTTAAATTCTGGATAATCTTTTATTTTTGAGGAGAGGTGATAGCCTTTGCAATTGAAACATTTGAGTACAGTTGGATTTTGGCACTCTTGTGTCGCATGATCTTCGCCACAATTGTTACACCTTGGTTTGCTGTTACATTGTTTGCCTAAATGCCCGTATCGATAGCAGTTAAAGCACAGTAATACAAGTTCCGGTTGGTATGTACTCCTTTTCACCGTCTGGTAGAACATTTCTCCTTACCTATTAATTCTTCTGACTTTCTCTACCTCAAAATTACAATGGTGGTCGACTTGCTTGATTTTACTTTGTAGATATTGTTCCGAGTAGTCTGTTGGAATGGATTTTATTACCCCCTGTCTAAATATAATAAACTTTGGAAGGTACACCTTCAAGCTATTTGTTTTAAATACTTCAGAACTGTTTTGGTCTATTAAGTAGTTGGCGCTTCTTGAGTCTTTGAAATTTACTCCTACCCTATTTCATCCTATTGAATCTATACTTATAATTTTATTATCTAAATTTGCCCAGTTTATTAGTATAATGTCACCTACCTTTAAGGCGTTTAGTTTACCTTTAAACCCGGTGGAAATATTTTCTACATAAACGCGGAACGATCCTAAGTCATACCTGGAATATTTATACAAAATTCTCGTATTTTGTATGTTACCATCTCTGCTGCTGATTTCGTTTTCTTGCTGTGGAATGTTGCTCCGTGGAGAATCTATTTCCATATCTGAGTCTGTATGTGCACTGTTTATTCGCGGTGGGGTAGTTTCTATGTCGGGAGGCCTGCCCCCGCTTGTCGCACTCATACTAAATTGATGTTGATCTAATAACTAACACACTTAAAGCTATAACTTTAATTTCCACTATTGATTGTCACTTATTTAGAAGAAATTACACTCAAACTAACTACACTATTTACTTATATTCTAAAATATATTTTCTTATCTTAACACCCTTATGTAACGTCCGCTCTGTACCGCGTACTGATTCCGAATGTTGCGTATTTTGGTAATCAACAATACTTCTTTTGCCTAAAAAAAATCTAGGCATGATAGAGATCTATAACATGATTAATTTTTAAGGTCTTTGAACTAATCGAAATTTCAGAAATTCAGACTTATTTATTTCTTGTATAAAGACACTTTCTTATAGCAATATTTTTACGTCACTCAACAGTATTCTTCCTTGTGAGAAAAAACTCATCCGCGTCTGTCTGTATGTATTAACAAAAGAATAACGAAAAAGTAACAATTCATTAACAATTAATAACAAATTGAGAGGAACCGCCTCTTTGAATTTTATTTTGTTTTGGTAACTTGAAGATTATTTGTTTTTGTAACCCGAATAAAAAACACTTGATAAGAGTCAACGCGTTTGCTGCACGGGGTGAGAAGGGGATGTTGACGAGGACGGTAATGAGAGGGACACGGGAACGCGGTTGAGGAGAGTGTGGTTTTAGGAGTGCCTCGAACAAGTTAGATATTAATTACCTCTACTCTTGAGTTAGTTCTTTAGTTTTTGTGAATTGTGTATTATTGGATTTGGAGAAATTATCTAATTTACAGGTTAGTAAAGTATTTGTTGATGTTTAGGTTATGTTGATTTTACGATATATAATTTTTGTTTAATGTCATTTTTTTTATTATTATTAATTATTAAATAACACAATTTCTTAATTAGCTATATTCGCCTTCATGAACTCACCTCAGTAATTTCTATTATTATTCAAATAATATAATATACCTAATCTGTTTGTACACTCATTTAATTTACTGTGCTTGTATTCGAGGTAAGATAATTTAATTATCTCAATTGAGTAATAAATTTCTTGTATTGTATGTTTAGTTGGAATCGAAGTTATACTGTTGAGATCGATATTGTTTTCTTATTAAAATAAGAAGGGTTGTACTACTTATTACTGGAATTTACGGTACTATTCTGTTAGATGATATGTAAGAGCCTTGATGAATTTTTTAATATTTTCTCCCGTGCTTGAGCGAACATCCGAGTATAACAAAGAATAAAATATGATAAAATATCGAGATTTTAGCTCAATTTCAACTATTAGCTGAGTAGCCTCCCGTATGGGACCTCAGTACCTTCCGACGACTGTCGGCTAACTAACAATTACCCTCTTCAGTTTTGTATTGAGAATGTATGTGTGATACTGTAAATTCGAGTACTTCAATATTTCATAAGGTTTTGTATGTATTATTTCCTTTATCACCTTGCAACAGTATAACAGAGATTCGTTTGAATTGAGATCGGAGGTTTCTCTGCCGTGCTCTTTCCCTCCGTGAATTCAAGGCTGAGTACGGCACTGGTAGTTTTCAGTAATTCAATAAAGTAGGTGTATTTACGAATTGGTGTTGTTATTATTATTATTATTTAAGATTTTCACCTTCCTTAAGTCTCCCTATTCAGTGACTAATTAGTGTATCCGAGGTAAGTTAATAATATTTATTCTAAATCACCGCAATAAACACAACGTAGGGTATAATTCTTCGATTATTGGCCATAATTAATTTACTTCATTCAACTTTGTTGAACGGACCCGGGTATGTTACACTACAGATTTGGTGCCGTGACCAGGATGCGCTTAATTAGGAAAAAAACAACACTCTGTGGAGATTTGAGGAAGGATTGTTTTGTTTGTAAAATATGTTAGAGCACTCGGTATATTGGTTTATTGCCATGATGACGACGCCGACCTCTTCGCGGAGGATTGTTTATAAAACGCAGATGTGCTAGAGATACTTCAGCCGTAACCTGAATTTTTAGAAACCATAAATGGTATTTGTCTTAAAATAACAGAACTCAGTCCAGGGTTCATATAGGGCAATATTTTAAATTCTACCCTTAAGTTTAATGGAATAACTGAGAATCTATACAAAATATATATCAGAATTCATTTAAATTCCGTGGTTGAATATTTGTTTCAATAAGTGGTAAGTTTGTTTATAAATTTTGTAGCCATAACAGTCCGATTAGGAACCAGGCTTGATGCCGTACTTGCCTAGCCGAAGTACTTGAGTAGGTCACTAAATTGTCAACACTACGTTATTTTCAGTGAACTCTATACCTTTCACTGGTTATTTTATTTTTGTTGTGGCCGTTTTCTCAAAGAATTTTTTATCAGCACATCTTTCAGTCAGGCCTTGGAGAATAAATAAATTTTATCAAGTTTACATTCGAAATGCTGTTAGTGTTTCATTTCTTAACGGCTATTAATTTTGTCATATAAAATATCCCCGTGCATAAATAGACTGATGTTTGTTGAACTTTTTACTGCTGAAAGATTTAATTTACAGAAATTGATCGAAATGGCCACTTACAATTCGCATAAACTGTCGACATAGTGGGGATGGTTTGACCACCATCGGCGCCTTCTCTGGAGGTGGAGAGTGACCGTACAGCAGCCACATTTGGGGTAGCTACTAGACAGAGAGATGCAGGGATTGCGTGTGACACTTCAACAACAAAACACTCAACAACAAGACCGTGTCAATGAAGCGTCTATGAAGAACACCGGAACATGATTGTAAATTCCCACCAAAGTCGCTTACTCCGATACTTTCAGTTTCAACAGGGTGTACTTATTTTCTTAACTAACGTTTGTTAATTATCCTAAGTTAGCTATAATATAGTCAAGGTTCTCATTGAAAGATACCATAAACCACATCAACATTTTGGGGCAGATATCCTGCTATATTTGTCAAAAGTTCAAATATCTTTCGTATAAGCTTATAGGTGCTTCACATCCGATTTTGGGCGTACAACCCGGATGATTTTTGATAACAGTTGATTATTATGGTCCTTTGCCTTAGGGGCGTGCAAGATGCTCGTATATTTTTGTTGTCATTGAGTTTTTTTTGTCAAATTTGCACGATTTACCCGTTACGTCGAGGACCAGCTGAAATATCAGCTCTCAAAATTATTAACGATTTTCATAAAACTATCCCTATTAAAGTACTTTTTAAGTGATCATGGTACACAGCTTCAATCTAAATATTGGCATGAAGGTAGGCGCAAGCATTTAAAATTTTATCATAGGGTCGAGTCCGAACATTATTAAGTTGTAATGTACTATTACATTTTATTTACAAAAAGGTAGACGAAGGGAAGCAGGTCATGGTAATTTTCATTGACTTGTCAAAAGCCTTCGATTGCGTGGATCACTTTATCCTTTCAAATAATATTGAACAGTATGGGCTCCGTGGAACGTGCGCAGGAAATTATTGTCGTCTTACCTGAGTAAACAGAAAACAGTTTGTAGTAAGTTATTTTGGAGGGAAATCGGACGAACTACAGTTTGAAATTGGGGTACCTTAGGGAAGTATCCTCGGGCCGCTAGTATTCTTACTTTATATTAACGATTTGGATATAAATTTATCCGCCTTTTCAACCGTATATGCAGATGATGTAACCATTGCTATAGGTGAGAACGATTTAGAAACGTTAAGATCCAAACTAACATCGAACATTAATATACTAAGTGATTATTTTATAAAGGCAAAAAAAAAACCTAACAATGAATCAGGACAAAACTTGCTCGTTACAATTTCATCCTTTATCAGCCAACTATTTCTCGGGTCCATTTTTGAAAATGAATGGTAAAACCATACAGCAGGTAACCTCTTTTAAACTTCTCAGGATACATATTGACTTATCATTAAATTGGAAAGTACATATAAACATGGTATGCAATAAAGGTGCTAGTGGATGTTTCGCTTTAAAGAGACTCCGCCAGTTTAACATTGCCTTGTTTATACATTTTAGAAATTTTAAAATTTGTGAAAAATAATCGTTCTAAATTCAATCTACTAAATCAACATCATAATTACTCAACTAGACATGGATCTGACTTTCAATACGAAATGCATAGACTTGAACTTTATAAACAAAATCCATATTATGCCGGTCCGATCCTGTATAATAAATTAAATAATGAAATAAAACAAATTGTGAATCATAAAAAAAAAATTGTCAACTGTAAGAAATTATCTCGTTTTAAAAGCTTTTTACTCAGTAGATGAATACTTAATGTCTTAAATAGAAGAAAAGTTTGTAACTGTAACTATTAAAAGTATCTAGTAATGTACGTATGTTTATGTGTATATGACATATATCTAGACTAGTTTGTACCTTGTCCCATTTTACTTTGTAGTATTGTGTTTGTAATTTCAAGCTCTTTGTAAAATCAGACTTGTCCTATATCACGTTTATGATCAATTGGATTAATAAAGGTATTGTATTGTATTGTATTGTATTGTATTGTATGGTATTGTATTGTATTGTATTGTATTGTAGGTATTAATCTAGTAGTATTGTTATTGTTACAATTACTTGTTATTTATGTTTATCTTTTTTTGTAAAAATGTATTTTGTTTTTCGACATATTCTGATATTTGTTCGACGCCACTAGTCACTCACACTCACACCCACACGAATACAGGGTGTTGGAAGATTATTTCAATTCCTCAAAAGTCTTTCTAAAATCTTCCAAAGGGGCGATCTGAGAGGAACCGCCTCTTTGAATTTTATTTTGTTTTGGTAACTTGAAGATTATTTGTTTTTGTAACCCGAATAAAAAACACTTGATAAGAGTCAACGCGTTTGCTGCACGGGGTGAGAAGGGGATGTTGACGAGGACGGTAATGAGAGGGACACGGGAACGCGGTTGAGGAGAGTGTGGTTTTAGGAGTGCCTCGAACAAGTTAGATATTAATTACCTCTACTCTTGAGTTAGTTCTTTAGTTTTTGTGAATTGTGTATTATTGGATTTGGAGAAATTATCTAATTTACAGGTTAGTAAAGTATTTGTTGATGTTTAGGTTATGTTGATTTTACGATATATAATTTTTGTTTAATGTCATTTTTTTTATTATTATTAATTATTAAATAACACAATTTCTTAATTAGCTATATTCGCCTTCATGAACTCACCTCAGTAATTTCTATTATTATTCAAATAATATAATATACCTAATCTGTTTGTACACTCATTTAATTTACTGTGCTTGTATTCGAGGTAAGATAATTTAATTATCTCAATTGAGTAATAAATTTCTTGTATTGTATGTTTAGTTGGAATCGAAGTTATACTGTTGAGATCGATATTGTTTTCTTATTAAAATAAGAAGGGTTGTACTACTTATTACTGGAATTTACGGTACTATTCTGTTAGATGATATGTAAGAGCCTTGATGAATTTTTTAATATTTTCTCCCGTGCTTGAGCGAACATCCGAGTATAACAAAGAATAAAATATGATAAAATATCGAGATTTTAGCTCAATTTCAACTATTAGCTGAGTAGCCTCCCGTATGGGACCTCAGTACCTTCCGACGACTGTCGGCTAACTAACAATTACCCTCTTCAGTTTTGTATTGAGAATGTATGTGTGATACTGTAAATTCGAGTACTTCAATATTTCATAAGGTTTTGTATGTATTATTTCCTTTATCACCTTGCAACAGTATAACAGAGATTCGTTTGAATTGAGATCGGAGGTTTCTCTGCCGTGCTCTTTCCCTCCGTGAATTCAAGGCTGAGTACGGCACTGGTAGTTTTCAGTAATTCAATAAAGTAGGTGTATTTACGAATTGGTGTTGTTATTATTATTATTATTTAAGATTTTCACCTTCCTTAAGTCTCCCTATTCAGTGACTAATTAGTGTATCCGAGGTAAGTTAATAATATTTATTCTAAATCACCGCAATAAACACAACGTAGGGTATAATTCTTCGATTATTGGCCATAATTAATTTACTTCATTCAACTTTGTTGAACGGACCCGGGTATGTTACACTACAAAATAATTAATAAAAATATAGAACAATTAATAAGATAACAATAAATAAAAAAATTATAATGAACAGGTAATGAAACAATAAACAAACTATAAGCAAATTATCCATCATTGAACTCAGTTACAGTTAATGATGGTTCTGAAAAGCCGAAAAGTTACTTAAAAAAAACTATTTACGCCATTCGATAGATTGTAAGAAGTAGCTATGAGAAACTCTCCTTTTTTCGATAGCTCTTCAAATAAGCCTGAAGTTTTACAAAAACGAATGTCCAAAATTTAGATTTGCATCTCAAAGTATCTCAAAAACTAATCATGTTAGGTTTGATTTTTTCTTGGGGTAAATTATTAGTCACCAAATTACGCAACTTTGTCCCAATTTAACCTAAGCTTTTTCTCTAACCGTTCCCAAGATACCGATTTATTGCATCAAATTTGACGCGACACGCAATGCGCAACACCTCTGTGCTACATGCAACGCTTTTTCAATAGATACATAAGTACATTTCAATTATCTTTTAATCGAATTTTATCAATTCATTTTCTTTGTTTTTCTCTAAATATATGCATTTCTGCTGTAGGTTGGAGTCGTAAATTCCAACTACACAGCTTCGAAAGCAAAGAGTTGTGGACTGTATTTAATTTTTTGATTGTTGAGTAGGTGAAAAACTGTTCGTGTAATTGCAAATTCCCTTTATTGTTGGAACTGACAATAATTGGGTATTTCACTTTAACTTAGGTATAGGTAATATTTTACAGGTGTAAAATAAACCCGCCAAATGATACTAACTGTAGTTACTGTTTACACTTCCCAACATAGGGTTCAACCAAGTAATAATTATATTTATATTGTAGCCAAGACTTGAACATACAAGCTGGCTGCTATACCGTTCTTATGCAACTGCCCTTTTTCTTTTCTTGCCGCGGGGCACGGCGGGTTCTCAATGGCTCTCAAGGGTGGTCTGATCTGGTCAGTGTTAAGAATTTTAAAGTATACAAAGACTGCATGCACTAAATTAGACAGAACCATCTGTAAGTTATAAATCATTTGGCGTTCACAAAAACTAATCTAATCTAGTACAAATAAATAGGGTTTCTCCAACATCTGCCATAATCTAATTATTATTCTGTTATTGTAATTAATTTATTTAACTGATATCTCATAGTCTTATTTGTATTTGTATAGTTCTGTTATTGCAACTAGTAATAATAACCAATACTATTTATGTATTTTCAGTTGGATCCTTCATATGGACACATTTAAATAATCTACTTAAGTCTTCAGTTCCCAGGAAGGCTGAAATTCAAAGTTTACTTTCTGAAAAAGATTTGGTTAAAAAGTTTAGCAGCGATGTCAGAAAATATTCACATAATTTTGAAGGTTCATTGTATTTTGATGATTATAATCTTGGTAAGTATTACTATTTAACAATTCCTATTGAAAATTATAGACATTGTAATTTGTCATCTACAACTTAGGGTTTACCTAGGAGCAAGTAGGAGCAAGTAGGAGCAACGTACAGGGTAATTTTGAAAATTTGATTATTTACAAAGGTCAGTAGGGCCTACTTTTTTAAAATATTTTCACGTTTCTGGCACTTCCGGCATTGTGGCATCACCCTGTATTACATATTTTATTAACAGCCAGACTGCAGCCAGCGGATGCAACGGCGATAAGACTTTGCCGAGTCGCGTCTGGAGACGCGGACGGTGAGATCACGGATTCAGTGAAAAGATTCAATTCAGTGACAGACATCAGAGAAAAAAGTGCGAGACGTAGAACCGTTAACATCGACCGCAAAAATTTAACTAAACTTATTAAAATATAACTGTTTGGTGAAATTGTAAAAATCATAAATAAATTTAAATAATATCCGAATATAAAGTATACTGTGGTGAACCAGCGAGTTGATAAGTATATTTTTGAGTGCTTTGGGCAACTAGAGATTCTCTGGGGAGAGAAGATAGTCTAATAGCAAAATTTTATAAATTTAAATTATAAAATCGGATATTTCTTTTAGAAAAAAAAAGGTCAATATAATACATCTCCCCGAAAGGTCTCCGGTAAAACCGCCACCACGACCAAGGATCCTAACCAGAATTTTTTGAAGGTTTCTTGGCCCACATTACCCACAGCCCGCTCTGTAGAAGTCTTCAGGGAGGGTTTGTAACAGCATAACCGGAAGTCGACAGCAACTTGCTTATTTTAAATGGAATACCATATTTATTATATCATTTCTGGATTCTACGTAAAATTTTAAACACATTTCATGCAGGATGTCCTATACCTGTCTTCAACTGTTTTTGAAATATTGACAGGTGAATATTGACATTTTGCAACTTTGACACCCTGTAAAATGTAAACGGTTTGAGATCAAGCAAAACGGTTTGCACATTCCTATCTTAACTTTTGATAAGCTATCGTTTGACACTAATTTCAGATTTAACCAAGAGATTAAATTTAATCGAAAATTTTTAATTTCTGTCTAAATCTAAAATTAGTGTCAAACGATAGCTTACGAAAAGTTAAGATAGGAATGTCCAAACCGTTTTGCTAGATCTCAAACCGTTTAGATTTTACAGGGTGTCAAAGTTGCAAAATGTCAATATTTCAAAAACAGTTGAAGATAAGTACAGGGACATTCTACATGAGATGTGTTTAGAATTTTACGTAGAATCCGGAAGTGATATAATATATAGGGTGTTCCATTTAAAATAAGTATTCCATTTGTGTGATATAATATATAGGGTGTTCCATTTAAAATAAGCATTCCATTTGTCCGAACGACTTCCGGTTATACCGGAAGTCCCATAAACGTGAAAATATTTTAAAAAGGTAGGCCCCACTGATCTTTGTAATAACCAAATTTTCAAAATCACCCTGTACGTACTTTTCCATATATCTATATATATATATATATACAGGGTGGTCTTTTTCAACGTCAAAGTCCAATATATCACGAGGGGTTTGTTTCAGAAAAATATGCTTTTACATGGCGTGTATACAGGTTGTAACACACATTTTAAAATTATTTTGAAATCCACAGGGTGTTCCAAATTGGGAAATATAAAAAAAATATTTTTTTTTGTAATGGAACACCCTATATATTTTCATCTTTTTGAATTCTACGCATTTTCCTGATTCCGAATATATGAGGTTATGTAGACCTAGGATAAACACGGTTCGGGTTATTCGTGTTTTTAATAAATTTTTGACAAATGTAAACTCTAATTAAACAATTGAAATCTGTCAAACTAAAAGGAATTAGATCGGCAAATTTGGTAAGGATTACTTTCACATATTCCTGTGTCTGATGGTGACTAAGTTCTCCTCGAATAATACACAGGGTGTTCACTATAGGCCTCCACATATTTAAAATTTCAAACACAAAAAACTCAACTTTTTTAAATGCTACACCCTATATTTTTTAGGGTCATATAATAGCTAATTTAATTCTCTTTGAAATAAGTATTACATTCCCTATACCTAAAGTACATACTTTTCAAGTTATTCGACATTTTTTAGAGCAAGATATCATTATTGCTCTGCAGCAGCTTATTTATTACTCGAAGAGTGCTCTGATTATTGTTTTCAGTTGACAGAACTGTCATAGTTACAAAATTAATTGTCTTGTGTGCTGTGTTTTCAAGTTGTTGCAATTCTGAGTCTTTCAATTAATTGATTATTGCAAAAATATTTCTTTTCTTCTGGTGTGGGGAGCATAGCCATAAATTATGAATTATGTTCAGAGGCCTTTTAATAAATTTAGAAAACCAAAAATGTCCAACAAATTATTATTATTATTATTATTGTTATTATTATTTGGAAAGTTCATGTTGGTTCAGACTCAGAATTGCAACAACTTGAAAACACAGCACACAAGACAATTAATTTTGTAACTATAACAGTTATTGTCAACTGAAAACAATAATCAGGGCACTCTTCGAGTAATAAATAAGCTGCTGCAGAGCAATAATGATATCTTCCTCTAAAAAATGTCGAATAACTTGAAAAGTATGCACTTTAGGTATAGGGAATGTAATACTTATTTCAAAGAGAATTAAATTAGCTATTATATGACCCTAAAAAATATAGGGTGTTGCATTTAAAAAAGTTGAGTTTTTTGTGTTTGAAATTTTAAATATGTGGAGGCCTATAGTCAACACCCTGTGTATTATTCGAGTAGAACTTAGTCACCATCAGACACAGGAATATGTGAAGGTAATCCTTACCAAATTTACCGATCTAATTCCTTTTAGTTTGACAGATTTCAATTGTTTAATGAGAGTTTACATTTGTCAAAAATTTATTAAAAACACGAATAACCCGAACCGTGTTTATCCTAGGTCTACATAACCACATATATTCGGAATCAGGAAAATGCGTAGAATTCAAAAAGATGAAAATATATAGAGTGTTCCATTACAAAAAAAAATATTTTTTTTATATTTCCCAATTTGGAACACCCTGTGGATTTCAAAATAATTTTAAAATGTGTGTTACAACCTGTATACACGCCATGTAAAAGCACATTTTTCTGAAACAAACCACTCGTGATATATTGGACTTTGACGTTGAAAAAGACCACCCTGTATATATATATATATATATATATATATATATATATATATATATATATATATACTTATAATAGGTATGTTGTTGAGCCCGCGAGACGGACGGGTCTCTGTTGCACCCGGGCTTAATTACAGAGTTAAAGGAGTATATACTGTGACCATTAATCCTTCTTTTAACTATAAATCAGGGCATTATTAGAGGGGTAACTTAGTTGCTTAATTTAAAATTTTATGTAATGACAGGACGTTGTAAAGCCCAAAGATGTAAACGTTAGTTTGTGTAGCCCGAGTATATATTTTTATAAGTCTTACGGTTCTTATGTAGCCCAGCAGTGTTGCCATATTTTTGTACCCGTTTAAATACCATTATCGATATTAACTTCACCTGAAAAGCAAATTGATCAAATGATAAAAATTGTATCTGTCTGTGGAAGATGCTCAAGGAGGCAAGTGATGTGTTTTTCTGATTAAATCTTTGTAAGTCTAGGTAAGAAGCTTGTAAACTTTGCAAAGGGAAAAGTTGAATTATTTTTCTCTTGTGTCTTTTACATAATAGCTGTATAGCTGTCTATGTGATGTCAAAATGAATTTTCCATATGTGCATTTTAATATACTGAATGTCACAAAATACTGGCTCATGCATATACCTTTTTTATTTCGCGACTTGTCAACGCAAATGATTCCGTGTTTTTTAAAATAGAGTAGGTACCCGTAATATTCTTGGACATTTCAATTCAGGATTTTAACAAACTTACATAAAATTTAAGCTCGTGTAATAGTTATTTATAATCCCGAAAATCACAAAAGGATAGTATATTAAAAAACGAGATAAGACCAACACATGGAGCACTAACGAACCAATATTTTTATGTAGGAACCAAATATTTGAAATAAAATTTGTACAATATTTAGGTATTTAATATTTTTCAAAAATCACTAATTGTATTTTCTCTTAATGGAAGAACAAATGTAAATAGGTATTTAATTATCTCTCTTAGAACTTCTCAAGAATCTAATTGTAATTTAACAATCGATTCTTCACATTGTATTTTCTTTAAGTTGAAGTCTTTAATTCTTTCATTCTTCTTGTCTTATATGCTTAGAGCCGAAAATCACAATTTTAACTGGAGTAACTGAAATACGGAATTAAATATAAATCAAAGTCATTTTTGACTAGCCTCCGCCTTTCACTGAGCCCGCATCAAAATTAGATCGCATCTAACTTATCTCTATGACTTCTTTTTTCTTATTAATTCTGCACGCCCAGTGTTAGGTAAGTACCTATAATATCTATTATAATAATATTTCTGAACTAGTTGTGCTTCTGTTATGTTAATAAAAATAACATAACATTCAATACAATAAATACATTGGCGATATAAAACACTAAATTGCTGAAATATTTTTTTTTACTATCCATCTTCTTTAAGGCTACATAGAAAATATTCAAGCAAAATTACATTCAGACAGATGATATTCTTTACACATACTGAATTTTTAAGTAAATAATTGTAAACTGAGAATGCACTGTCAATTTTCAAGAATCATTTAACTAGTAATAAGTTACATGCTTTAGCAGTACGTGCATAAATATGAAATACTTCTAAAACTTAAATAAGTTGTTCTGTATTTTTTTTCCTAGATATATTGATAAGTTATAGTAGGCAAACATTATTTATGTCACTAGGGCACTTCCTTCGAAATTTAAAGTAGATACCTACGACATATCTTTCATAACTACTACGCGGTTGCTACAATAATATAATTAAAAAATATTGGATATTTTTAAAATTGTTTATCAGCAACAAAACACATGCCTCAGATTAAACATTTAAACAAAAAAATAGAGAAAATAAGCAATGCTCATTCTATATACCTTCTATTTTGTGTGAGCGGACTTATTTTATGTGTAGACTTTGATAACAGTTTCTAAGTTATTAGAAATTCCATAAATCCAAAAAAATTTTATGCTTCCTTATTTAATTAATTCCAAGTAAGCCATGTTAAAGAAAAAACAGTTTCTGTGAATCCATATTCCATGTATATTAAAACGCGTCGATTCTGTCTCGCTCTAAATTCCGTCGCTGAATCCACAAAGTTTCAAAGCTCTCTCCTTCGAGCGGGGATCCGCGATCTCCGCGATCCCCGCGGGCGACCGTCGCCCCCGGCCTTTTTCCAATGCGTAAGGGCATTTTCGTCCCGTTTCTTACGCGTTTTCCCAATTTAAACGCCTTTTCAAAAAACCTCTGCAAAATTTTCCTCGATCGCCGTCCGGCGAGAGATGCGGCTAGCACCGGCGTTTGTCCTCGCGCCTAATGGTCCCGTCACGCCCGCCGCAATCCCGACTTTTCGCGGAACCCCCTCGCCTCTTCACACTTCTAATTTTTACGGCTTCGAGAAGGGTTTCACATGAAAGTTCAGTCCTTTCTCTAATCCTTTGAGATTTTTTTTTTTGAGACCGTACGTGGACTCCATCTACGTCTATTTCGTCTTCGAAAATCTCTAGTCGCATCTGTCTCAACTTTTTTCTCATTTTATCTACCGATGTGAGATTGCACTAACAAGACAAGCACCTCCCACGAAAACTGTCAAATTAATTAAACCTCAGATAGGTTATTTCATTATTTTCCTATGAGAAATATTGCTAACGGAATCGATAGTACCTACTGACTGCCAAACACTTCTCATTACCAAAATACTGAAGCGTAATGCTTTTCCAATTAGAAAATCGGTAAAAATATTTTTTTTAGGATAACACGTACAGTTTACATACTTAAACATCTCAAGGTAAATTTCTGACAACAGTCTCAGTAGCGCAATGGGATAGTTGTAGGATTCCAAAAATCATAATGTTGATTTCGCGAGTTCGAGTCACGCTGGCGGCTAACTTGTTTTTCCCTTTTTAATTCCAATTATTTATAGTATTAGTTTGGAATTAATTCCTTAATTTTGGCAGTCTGTAAAATTCATCATTTTAGCTTACAAAAGTAAATACCTACAATATTAATTTGCTGCTACAATTATGACAGCAATATATGTTTGGTAATGTTGATAAAATTGATAAAAATGTTTGTTTGTTTTACCATCAAGAATAGAGTACCCTTACAATTCATCAAAATATTGAGAAAAGTTTAGTATAATTACATCATCATTCCAGATACAAAATTTCTTAATATGTATTTTCTTAAAAATAATATTAATAATACAAGTTGCAGGCTAGGACCCCCGGCAGGGTTAGAAATCAGCGATTTTCTCCCATTTCTAGTTTATTTTAATAAAATACCAATAAGATGAAGATTTCTTAGACGTGGTGTAAACTGTTGAATCTAAATTTACAAAAAATACATTATTCAACTCATATAGGTTCGAAGTAAATCCTCATTTTATTAGGAAACGAAATTTCCAGGCCAGTTGACAAATAATATGTTTTGTGCAGCAAGAAACACTTCCATTGTTACCTGAAATTTTATTAAAGTAGTTTAACTGGTTAGATATGTGATAGCACATCATAATTGAAACACCCTGTAGTTCAGCAACCTTGGCATTCACGCCAGCCCCATGAAATCCTCTGTACCTGACTCAGCCCATGGACCCGAAATATTGTTTATAAATAATGACACACTTCGATATTGGAAGAGTTATTTTATTTCCGAGTAAAATACAAGTATCTAACATATGGGAGTATCTTACAAATTTTATAATTTTCTTCGTTTTTCAAAATCATCTCCAACAGTAATTTTCATTTTAAGTGAAAACCATTTAGACATTTTTAAAAAATTTTAAATCCAATACATTAAATATTTGTTAATTAATGAACAATCCAAACTATAATATCAATTTAACGTGGCACCATCACATAAAACAGAACTTTTAACAGAAAATTCTGAAAATCAGCGGGTAGCAAATAGGGATCTTTTTCGTTGGTCACCAAGATCACGAGATGTTGCACCCCTTGATTTTTTTTATAAAAGTCTGCGCGTAGCCTTTCAGTCTGTATCACCGGAGAAAATGTAAAAGTGACAACAGATGCTATACATCGCAGATGCGAAAGTGGTTTACAAGTGAATGGTGGTGTTTGAACAATTATTATTGTAATACTTAAAATAAATTCACAGAAACTGTTTTTTCTTTAACATGACCCACTTAGAATTAATTAAAAAATTAATTAGGTAGGGAACTGAATACAAACCACCCATATTTTTGGGCTTAGAATTCATTAAAATAAAAAAAAATTGTTGTTTCCATTTAAAAAATTGAAGATATTTATTTTTTTTAGTTGGATATTTCCTTTGTCACTGTACTCACCCTGTATACAACTAAATATTTTTAAATCGCCCATTAATTACCTACCGCCTTCCTTATAACGCCCACAATCAAATACTTTTAATTTAGTCGATGGCTAATTCACTGATAAATTTTCTTTGCAAGTGGGCATCCGTAAAATTTTTCTTAAAAAAATTAATATCTCGAAAACTACATTTTATGAATACACAAAGGGGCCCTAAAATTGTATGTAGAATCCAAATATGGAGAAATATACAGGGTGTTCCATTTAAATCAAGCAAGATGTTATCTACTTCCGGTGCAACCGGAAGTCACAAAACTGTCAAAATATTTTGTTTGCCGAGAACACCCTGTATTTACTACACGTACAAAGTTTTTTAAAAATCGCCTCAGTAGTTTCTGAGATACCTATGGATCGTGTTATCTCCTGGCTGGACACACTGTATGTATGGTTAATCAAATACACTTGTAGAAAAACATTTTATGCTCTATACATGTATGACATCTGATTTTTCCTGACACGTTTCGTCCTTTTAATATTATTAACTTTAAAATTTTAAATACTACGACCTGATTCTTTTATTTGATATTCGAAAAACACTTTAGAATAAAAGTTGACTGGTAAGTCACACTTGGCTATTCTTTTGTTTATGCTTTTGCTATTCTTTTCTGTTTTGCTCACTAAAGCCAATTTCGTTAATATTAAATTTATCTGGAAGTATCAATTGTCGCATTAATCTGTTTTCGTCATCATACAAGTATATAATATATTTTGGGCGTAAAATTGAGGCCGAACTACCCCCCAAGGGTAGCAACCATCTATGAAATTGCAAGTTGATTATTGCCACTCTTATAGCACCGATATCAAATTTAAAATTTTTATTTTAATTTTAAAGGGAATTTTTTTTTTAATTTTCGTCAGTCGAAAGCCAACATGTTAATCTAAATTATTTACGTTAATTCATAGTTGGTTTCTTTTGGGATTACACCACCTGTAAAATAACAAAAAGCAGAAAACCAGAAGTATACAAATTAATTATTCAAAGTGTAGTAATAAGGCAAACTTCTAAAGTTTGCCCCAAAAAACCACTGTATTAACGTGTGATAAAATAATATTTGATATATTGACTAAATTTTATCAGTGGTTTTTCAGTTTTATACAAAATTTTATAATATTACATGTCATATTCTAAAAATTTTATACAAAAAAAAAATTTTGTATAAAACTGAAAAACCACTGATAAAATTTAGTCAATATATCAAATATTATTTTATCACACGTTAATACAGTGGTTTTTTGGGGCAAACTTTAGAAGTTTGCCTTATTACTACACTTTGAATAATTAATTTGTATACTTCTGGTTTTCTGCTTTTTGTTATTTTACAGGTGGTGTAATCCCAAAAGAAACCAACTATGAATCGTCAAAATACACCACAAATAAGTTACAGACATTATTTACGTTAATATTTTGATCTGTATATATTAATACCTATTTATTTAAGTAAAGTCAAATAAAAATTTACAAAAATACAACTTATTTGAAATTGGTTTTTGCAAAATGTGTAGATATATTTCCATTAGGTAGGTATAAGTGTTCCGATATTTTTTCGCTACAGTATAAGACTTACAATTATCTGCTCCAAATTGCAAAGACATTGCTTGCCTGTTAAATATAAAAATAAGTAATTATAAATTCTGCAAAAGAATTTTGGATCCGAGAAAATTACTTACAATTAAAATAATAGTATATATACGAGTCTATAATATAATAAACATTAGTAAAAGCACGTATGTGAATTCTCTAAAATTATCAGTACTAACTACACGTTGAAAAGCCCACTGTCCCCGTGATCGAAACGGCGGTGTTGCCAGATTTCGGGCTAAACAAAGACATGTTCATTGGTGGGCTACACAAGACTTATACTGTATATAAGGTATACAAAACAGCGCCACCTACAGTGAGTTTATATGAACTTCCTGGCGTATGTCCAACTCATAAACACTACTTTGTGAAGCCCACCGTAAAATTCGTGTACAGCCTTACTAACACTATATAAGCCTAGTAATGACCAAATACACCTGGATACGCTGTTGAGCCCGAAATCGGGCTACACAGCGTATTTGCGGGCTACACAACGACCTGTCAGTATCTTCGACGGGCTCATCAATGACCGTATATACCTCTATATATATATATATATATATATATATATATATATATATATATATATATACATATACACACACTTAACTTGCAATTTAAAAAAAGAAATATTGATCACCATTATTTTTCTTGTATATGTATTTTTATTTTTTAGGCGGTAACTACGAGAGCAATATTATATTTTCAACATCTTCATATATCCCAAGATCTGTTATGTTTAATTTTACTGTTGATGTATTTGGAGAATCTGTAAATCTATTTGAGGTAATTTACAACAACATGAAATCCATTTTTATATAACAGTGGACTTTCAGATTTATGGTCGATTGGAAGGATTTGAACATTATTTGGAATCCTATTTTGGCCCCAAGAGTTCAGCAGAAACAATGACAGATAGCTTAATCAAGACAGTGCGACAGGCGAGAAGTATAGAAGCAGACGAAATTTTAAAGAGCGAAATAGATAAACTACCTAGTTTTATTAACGGAACAAAGGAACCAAGGGTATGTAATAAAGCTGTAAAATCAGAATTTCCTCATATGTGTGACATTTGAACCAACGGCGTGAGAAAACTCGATTTCACCTCAGATTTTATTTTAGAAAAACATTTGCTTGTGGATGTAGGTAAAGGGGAAGAACTGCATAATGAAGTTAATTCATCATTGAAGAGCAGATCAAAGTAGCATTTTTTTAAAAGGTACACACTATATTTGATAGAATATATAGATACTATTGGAAGGAGATGCTGAAAACAACTACTCCACGGACAATATGCCCCGACTGGCGTTGCATTACATCAACATCTCCATGGATGTCGCCACATCCTTCATCAAGACCAAATACCAGACAATGACCGGTTTCGATCTTGTTATGATCTCATCAGATTGCCATAGGTATCGGAATCGATGAATGATCTGGCGACATTGATTGCCTAAGGGGCATAAGTGAATGTTTGTAGTGGCGAGATACAGTGAAATACACTGTAGTGCCCTCTTTGGGTCTTTGCTACTACCCGTCTGACAATTATTGTCTAATTGACAGACAGATAACGATCTGCAATAATTAAGTAGGATTGTCTTCCTCAAAGACAATAGACTTCGCTGTAATGGCATCTGCTTTTATGCAGATCGTTATCTGTCTGTCAATTAGACAATAATTGTCAGACGGGTAGTAGCAAAGACCCAAAGAGGGCACTGCAGTGTATTTCACTGTATCTCGCCACTACAAACATATAGATACTATATTATTCTGCAACTTTTTATAAGTATTATACCTATGAAAAGTTACAGAATAATGTAGCATCTATACAGGGTTATTCAGAACATATCCATAATAAAATTTGGGGATGTTCAACATACATGTACAAATGTGGTATTTTTACCACAATTTGTGTGTACAATTTTTTTGGCGCGTTCTGAAAACTATTTAAAAAATTTTAATTGCACGCCGTTGGATACTGGTCCACTGTAATGGAGTGACCTTGGGACTGACAATGCAAACTGGCGATGTCACATATAGCACGAAAAAAACTTCGGAAATTCTGAGAGTATACCGACACCCGGCGCAAAAAAGATTTGCAGCGTTTTCACTTTAAAATAAACTGAAAGATAGATAGATGTGACAAAAGTGACGTGTCTTTAAAATGAATAAAATTTTGTTACACTAATTTTGAAGAATTGCGCTACTTGATTACTAGGTATTAGAAACATGAAATTTATAAAAAAATTTGCACATACCTTGTTACAAAATCTGCTCGAAAAACGGTGTTGGAAGTGATTTCGTTGAATTGCGTGCGGATTTTCGAGTGCCCAAACGTGTGTATTGTGAATGTTCTGTATTCCATGTCGAGTAAACAAATCTTCATCTGTAACTAGTACATCAGCAGTAAATTGGGGATTTTCAGCATTTTGCTGCAACAACCACTCACAGAACCTAACTCGTAATTGATAATCCGCTGGTAACAGTGCTTGAACACGCTGGATATGATACGGATAAAACTGAGCTTCGTGTAGTAAGCGCCACACCGTTGATTGGGATATCCCAGGCGCCTGCCTAGCGATCTGACTTGTACTTATTCGCGGATTTTTACGGACCAGATTCAACACTTGTTCTTCAGCTGCTAAAATACGCTGTGGTCGTCCCGGGCCACCATCTCGTCCACGATTTGCACGTAAATTACTAGTATCACGGCCACGTTGTACCACTGCCGTAAAAGTTGCATAATTTGGCGTGTGTCGATTGGGAAAAATATCTGCATACAAGCGCGAAGCTGCTACTGCATTTTGTCCAACTTCACCATAAATAAGAATCATGTCCATTAACTCAGCATTACTGTACACATGAGCCATTTTGAAAATTTTAAAGTTTAACACTCCTACGATAAATAAAACAACAAACAACAGTACTGACTTCTTGTTTCTAATGTACCCAGTACCTAGGCTGGGCTGACTTCGTTTTGTTTACCACCGGCACTAAGAGAGCGACACAGATAGACAATAGAGATATTATCCCCACTCCAACTCTATTCACTCGGTCTTGTCCAGGCGTTCCAGGTACAAAAACTTGTTTACTTTTTTTGTAGGAATGTGGTATATCAGATGTCGTTGAGGTACAGTTGCCGATCTACGTAGTCCTTTATAATGGTATATAACCCTGTATATTCTATCAAATATAGTGTATACCTAGTACAGAAATGTAGTGTATAGAAGTTAATTCATCTTTGAAGGGCAGAATAAAGTAGCATTTTTAAAAGGTACACACTATATTTGATAGAATATAAGTACAGATGCTACATTATTCTACAAGTTTTCATGGGTATTTACCTATAAAAAGTTGCAGAATAATGTAGCATCTATATATTCTGTCAAATATAGTGTGTACCTTTTTAAAAAAAAACCTACTTTGCTCTGCCCTTCAAAGATGAATTAAATTTATTATGTAGTTCTTGCCCCTTTACATATAATATTATGTATACCAAAAAACAGCCGTTTTCGAAATAATCATAATTTTCTATAAAAAATAATTTTTTAAACTTGATAATTGCTGGTGGATTCGTGTTTTGAGTTAGAATATAACTGGATGGTGCACTTATTGTAGAAGATCCACCGTTAGTTCCAACTTGGGCATTTTTTTTACACATACAAAGCACACAAATTTCATACAGTGTTTACAAAACCCTGTTAAAGTTTTTACTTTTTCAAATACAAAAATCTTGGTGTTTTCAAATAGAACAACCTTTATATTTTAACGGTATGTGAAACGTCTACTCAAAATCTACAATTTTTGTATTGTATTTGTGCATGTTCTATACAAGTTCCTACTAGTTTAAGCAATTTTAAGTAAGTAAGAAATTTGCCAGAAATTTTGGAATTCCATGATAACTCCTGAAAAATTAAATATATGAAATATTAAAATAACAATTGTATAAAAGATTTACATCATCCGAATCTGAATTGCTAGGAAATAGTGAAATAGGAAAAGGTTGTAGGAAATAGTGTAGGAAATAGTGCTTGTAGGAAATAGTGAAATAGTGCTTGTTCTTGCACGTCTTTTTCTTCTGCGTAAATATTGTCGTGATCGGGTGTGTTTATCTCATCATGGACAAGAAAAGAACCGGTTAAATCTACTGTCTGCTTCGTTTCCATATCCTGTGTAGCCATTGTGTCTATTTCTCTATTTTTTAGAGGTAGAGGTGTGGTTTCATTTTGACTGGGTCGTAATAACTTTATGTTGTGATGGATATAATTAAGTTTTGCAGCTCTTTCAGCAGTGAATTTGTGCCATCTTTTTGTATGAATGTTACTTTGTGAACTAAAACTTATTTCTGTTGCAGCTGATAATAATAATAATAATAATAATAATAATAGACTTTATTATCCATATTAAGACAATCATACAATTATCGATACATTTCAAATAAAGTATAAAAATCACAGAAGCATCATAATGATGCTTGTTAGTGTACAAAAAAAACAATGACAAAAATTTAAAAATTAAGAATTACCTACCTAAGTATAATTAACAAGATTAGCAACATCCTTAAAAGTAAACAACAATGTACATATATAGACACAAACATACATACACACACACATAGGTATATTAATACCTATGATGTTAATGTTCTTCCTGCAATTTTTGAAAGGAAAGTGTGTCCACAAAATACTTTCCCCCATGTTATAACATTTGTTTCATGTAATACTACCCACAGGAAAGATTTTGAAAAAACTTGCTTTGGGAAAATCGCTTATAAATTTCATGGCGGCTATTCTTTGATTTGGTGATTTGAACCCATCGATCGAGGGTTCAATAAGTCTGCTGCCGAATATATAGGTTTTATGGCATACCTACTTGTTTCTATACAGAAATTTTTGTTTTGCTTGATCTTTTTCAATTTCTGTTAAATTTGCAAATTCCAAGTTAGCAGAAAATTTATCGCAATATTCTTAATTGTTTGACATACCGTATAAATGGTAGGACTATCCCCTTTTAGGTAGGTTATTGTTTTAATTATCGGTTTCAAAAGGTTTGGAAGCATATCTGTGTTGTTCCAAAACTCTTCATCTAATATGCTTATTTTCAGAGAGCGCATTTTTCCTGGATAACTGAATCTTACAAATGCTTAGCCTTTGTAAAACAAAATTGCATTTTAATAAGGGCCGGTTTTTCAATGCTCGGTTAAGGTAATTTAACCTACAGTTAACTAACTACAAGTTTAGAATGTGATTAGTTATTCATAAAATGTTCGAGGTAAATCACATTCTAAACTTATAGCTAACTGCTGATTAAACTGTGTTAATCAAGCATTGAAAAATCGACCCTAAGTCCTGTAAACATTTAACATATGAGATCCCCTATCTAGTTTTTACCGGTAAACTTAGAGAAGCTGTAACTTTCACTTCTTTTCTTATATCTGTTAATTTGGCACATACTAGCTGGCTAGAGCTAATGATCCTTACTATATTTTTAATATCAGATAACTGCATGTCAACAGATTCTAATTTTAATACATCGTTACACAGAAGGTGTAAAGTATATGCCAAACAACCATACGAAATTAGGTGGGGATATTTCGCTGCACACTGTTTTGTAGCTTTGACCAAATTTTTGACATTGTCAGAAACATAAATTTTTTGGGATCATGCTTCTAAAACTATGCTTTCTAAATAATCAGCAGTATGTCCTTCAGTTTTTCTTAAAACAGTTTTAACAAATGGAGGATCAGGCGTTGTTACGACAAAATTTATTACGGTTTCCTTTCTCAAATTAGACCACCAGTCGCATTGTAACAATACATTTTCCGACTGTCCAAACTTTTCCTCTACTTTTATTTGCATTCGATCAAATTCTTCATTTAATAAACGATTAGCGAGCAAAATCTGGTAGGTAATACCAATGATGGCCTGATTTTTCAAAAAAACGTTTGCCATTCTCTACTTTCGACTATTGAAAATGGAGTGTACCTTGTATGTATATGGCCCTGACAAATAAAACTTTTAATTCATTATACTCCTCCTCTTTAATTCTATCAAAAAAAGTCGCCATGATATTGCTGGAACTGCTGCAGGTCGAAGTCGTGGCCAAAGAAGCTCAAGATTTTGAGGACGGAAATATTATTTTTGGAGCACCCTTATTAAATTTATTTTCTGATTTTGACTGAATGGGTGCATAATTCTCATTCACCACCCGTTGTGTCAATTCATGATTTTGATTCCATCAGATTCCAAATTTTGCTTTCATCAAATCCGGTATATGAACATGTGCTAAATGGGACCTCATTCGTGAGACATTTTTTGCGTATTATTTTTTACAAAATTTGTATTTATAACGCAAAAAGTTTTCTTGTTTTCTTTTAGGGACTCCTCATAATAATGCCAAATTTGTGATTTCGATTTGACCATTGCTGTTAGTTTATTACAAATTTGAATTAGTAGAGAAACTCAATAGGTTGTTTTGTATAACTTACCTGAATTCCTGAGCCTGAATTACTTTTTATTTTAACAACTTAATAAGCTAATCACAGGGTAAGGTACACAGCACACTCTACACACACACTTTAACCACACTCAATTACTCAGCAATCAAAGTAAGAATAACAGAGAGGTTATAAAACCTTAAATGTCAAAACTGAAATTGGCGCGATATTTAAAATTAAATGTAAATGAACATTACTGACAGTAAATTACGTGATATCCATAAGTTACATAATTTACATAAATTACACCAGTTATCACGCAGTATGTAATATTACTGTAATTTTACAGTAATTTGTGTAAGTAACAATTTGTCATTTTACCATTTACATCATTACTTGCGACGTGTCTATACCATATGCAATATCCTGAACGCCGACAACCATTCCGAAAATATTTCAGAACTTTAATGGAAACTTTTGACTGGACTACTGAAAAAGTAAGCATATTAAATATTAAAAATAATATTAAACAACATAAAATTTGAAATAAAAAACGAATTAAAAGTTTTACTGCATTTTGAAGAAGATCAACATGTAAGTAGCACGCAGTTTGCATTCATCATTGAAGATCATATTAATTGTCAATAGAATTACCAAGAAATCAAAGTATCTTTCCTACTACATACAGCTTTAGAGCTTCATAATTAATTGCCTGAGAACGATTATCAGTTAGTGCACTAACACCGATATGCTATTGCGTATGAAAGCGCTGTCTGTCACCAGGCGTGACGTCACACTCGAGGAAATTATCCACGGTGTCAGTGTAATAATGTCAATTTAAACCTTCGGAGATTGACTTTTTTCATAAAAACTGATATAAATGATAAAAACTGCAACAATTGTATGATATAAGTCTTTCTCTAGTCTTTTATATAATTATGTACCTACCCAATATATAGTTTATTAATTATCGTTTTTCTATTAATAGTTGTATAACAAAGTAAAGTTTTATTGTTTGCAAGTTTTATTACATTCCTTAATTAATTAATAATTAATTGAATTAATTTATTAAATTTCGAAATTTTCTGTCCAGGTGTCTTTAAGCATTCTTTTTCTATTTAAGTCTCGCAGTCTGATATAAGTACGTGCGTGTTCTGACGAAGTACAGCACAACCTTGATAAGGCACAGATATAGTTTTTATTTGTGATATAGGTAGTTCTATCTGCTAATTTTTGAAAAATATTTTCTTCTTTATACAAAGAATAATTACTATGCATTTTATGGAATTCGCAGTTACTTTCCATAAGTTATCATTTGGAATTAAAAGAGGACCTCTAGAAATTGCTTGTATCCAGTTAGGAGCCTTACTCATAGTTATACTTGATGTTGGGTTTCCCAATGAGTATTTATTTTTGAATTTTTTTTGAATGCTACAAAGCCTGCTATGTATCTCAATAGTTCCTGGTTAACTTTTTCTTTGACCTCAAAAGTTTCCATCAGCTGCATTATCTCTTCGTCTATAATTTCCTCTTCCAAATAAGAAGGTTCTATGAGAGAAATTGTCATTATTTCTATTTCTTGATGTTTCATCCCGTGATACGACTCTTCCATGTTTGCAAGGTTGGAAAATATTTTCTGTGTTAAATAAACTTCCTCTGTTTTTCTTTCAGGTGTGGGACTAGCAGATGCTTAAAAACGTCCACTAAGCATTCTTCATCACTTTCTATTGTATTTCGGTTTTCTGTAAAGGTGGCAACCGAATATTTTCCTAGAATGTACCAACGAAGTCTGCACCTGAAGTCTAGTGGGGAAGGATGATCATTACTTTCACCCATTCCTCGAATATAAGCGAAGATGTTCTCAAGTATGTCTTGATTTAATCTGGAAGTTAAAATCTACTCCAAATATTCTTTTTCGTTCTTTTAATCTGTTTATTAGTAGAATCCATTTTTGAAAAGGAATCAATTCTTTGTGAGAACCTACTCCATGATCTTAATAAATTGTGACATTTTATCGAGTAGTTTCTTTTAATTCTCAATATCTGTGCGTTTGCATAGATAAATGCGTTTCTAGCTGGACAATTGTAGGTGAATTTACTGCGCGAGTTCACCAAATCAAATCAATCGTTGAATAGCTGGGTCATTTCGGCGACTTCTTTCCAAAAGCTATTTTCAGGCATGAGACCATTCTCTCCCGAATTATAGCTTTTGCCACTGAATTTGACATCTTCTGAAATGTGTTTAAAGTAACCCTAATAACATTATTTGTGTGTAACAATATTTAGACTGTTTACATTATTATAAAATATCCGATTACATAATATATTATTTTATATTTTGTGTTTGCGTTTACATAAATTACTATTAGAGTTGCAATTTTTGTTTATTATTATTATTATTATTATAGGTATTTTTCAATTTGTGTATTGGACGTTTTTTATATTGTAGTTTAATCATTGGAAAATATCTTTTCGTATTGTTCGTTGGATATTTTAAGTTATTAGAGTTACAGTTTTATTTTAGGTTTTTGTAAGACTTTTATTTTAATATTTTGCTGATATTTATTGGACTACAAGGTTATAAAAAGAATTTGGTTCAATATCCCAAAGAAAAAGCATATTAAGATAGATGTACATATGTATGTAAAACTATTTTACAGGCAGGGGGTTCCAAATAAAGTATGTAATACTATACACAATACAAATGTCACATTTCCTATTACATCCGAAGGGCAGGAAGATAAATCCGAAAGTACAGAAAATATCGAAGAATTGTTAAATATCTCAGACGAGGAGGACATCGTTGTCAATGATATCGGCTTAGACCTAAATAACTATAAAATAGCTACTGTTGTTTCATCAAGCAATAATTTCAGATATCAACCCCAAATTTTGGATTATCCTGTTGATACTATATACAGGGTGTCCACCTAGTGCGCGTAAGTCCAATATCTGGGTTAATAAAAGAGATAACTTAATTTTTTTTTCTACAGGGTTGTCTAATATCCCGAGCTGCACAAAATGAAAATATATTTACATATTCAGGGTGTTCAGTTTTTCCTGGACAGGTACCAACTTCGTTTTTCTAAATGGAAATATATATTTTTTATTGCTTTTTCGAACTAAACCCTTGATTTTAGTAGGACTTTCATCAGCCTTCCCTATACCTAACTTAAACTGTTTTTGAAATATTGACGGGTGAATATTGACATTTTTGCAACTTTGACACCCTGTAAAATCTAAACGGTTTGAGATCAAGCAAAACGGTTTGCACATTCCTATCTTAACTTTTCATAAGCTATCGTTTGGTACTAATTTCAAATTTATCCAGGAATTAAAAATTTTCAAAATTTTCAGAAAATTTTAAATTTTTGGATAATTCTGAAATTAGTACCAAACGATAGCTTATGAAAAGTTAAGATAGGAATGTGCAAACCGTTTTGCTTGATCTCAAACCGTTTAGATTTTACAGGGTGTCAAAGTTGCAAAAATGTCAATATTCACCCGTCAATATTTCAAAAACAGTTTAAGTTAGGTATAGGGAAGGCTGATGAAAGTCCTACTAAAATCAAGGGTTTAGTTCGAAAAAGCAATAAAAAATATATATTTCCATTTAGAAAAACGAAGTTGGTACCTGTCCAGGAAAAACTGAACACCCTGAATATGTAAATATATTTTCATTTTGTGCAGCTCGGGATATTAGACAACCCTGTAGAAAAAAAAATTAAGTTATCTCTTTTATTAACCCAGATATTGGACTTACGCGCACTAGGTGGACACCCTGTATGACGCAGATAACAGATACACGTACTTAAAAAGAAATCTTCCATTTGTAGGAATTTCGTGTGTGGTAGTATTTAAAGGCTATCAATTGCGAAAGAAAGCGAAAGGACCGGCTTCCGGAAACTAAAGGCTCTCGTTAATTACGCTAAATTTAAGCATACAGATTGTAGACGATTTAGATTCCAATTGAGCAAAAAAGGACAAAATATGCATACCATTGTAAATTATGACAAAGAATGTGACAACCATTTAGGTGAAGAATATTCTATCAGCTAAGAGGCCAAGAGAGGACGAACGCGAAAATGGAATTATTAAACACTCTTCCAAATTGTATTCGGAACAATGATGTAAAAAGAAGTGATCCTTACTACTAAGGGAAGGGTGCACGACATAAGATCAGTGTCAGTATACCAAAAAGCACGATCGGGGGCAAATCTGTATGCGGAGTATGAACAACAAACCACAAGTCGACATTTTGGTGCCTAGATGTCAAAAAGCAATTGGATATTTTGATGCCACTAGAACAGTTGTAGCTCCAATTTCTTCGGGAACGGTTTATTATTACGCGCTATTAGTAAATAGAAACAATAAGATAGTTCTATTGTAACTAATATAAGATAGTAACTAATAAGTTCTGGTCATCATTCGGCAGCATTAACTAGGCTTTTTTGTGTATTTCAAAAGGTTTGTTACAATAACACTTCGAAGAAAATGGCCCCTTTTCTGTGCAATTGTTGTCGACTGGAACTTCGCCAGTATCACTGCTTTATGTTTTGCTCTTAACGAAATGACTGTATAGTTACTCAAATTTGACATACCAATACGCATGTAATAAGTCTAAATATTTGGAAGAAATAATTGAGATAAAGTCATGTTGTTTGCATTTTATTAAGATGGTCATGAATAATTTAATAAAAATGAAAACAAATAGGAATACCCGCAAAATTATAATCGAAATGGTTGCTATTTTAATGGGTTGCCCAAATTTGATGGAACTATCATCCTGCTTTAAATTATTTATAAGAATATTATTGAGTCGAAATGAAAATGAAATGATTCATACTGCTTTGGAGAATATATTCAGAAAATAGAGACCAACTGAAATACAAAATTTTCATAAAGAAACGTTAGAAGAAACTGAGGAAGACGAAAAAGTAAGGGGTAAGTACCTACGTAGAATCCCCGTACTACCTGCATTTTATGAAAATATATCTAGAAGTAAAGAATGATATTAAAGACGATGACAAAGATATTGGGTGCCATTCAACGGTAAGTAATAAACTGCACTCTGAACATTTTGCACTACAATATCTACTAAGCCGGTGTATGCCTTTTACACCGCTATGGAGTAATATATTAAGTGACTTACCTGAAGGGAAAAAAGAAAGATATAGTAACGTCAATGTTGAATGCTGGTTCAAAGAGGTAAAGAAGTCGATATTAAAGAATAGTACATACGTGAAAATCGGAAGGTTTGTTGAAGCTGTTCGGTCCCGTATAAAAACCGACTTAAAAATCATAGAATTTGACATTGGACCCACTCCCAAACGAAAACACATAAGAATCTTTTCGTAAAGCTGAAGAAAAGCTACAAGATGAAATAGACCAGCGTCTCGCTGAAGAAACTTGGAAGCCCAAAGTAAAGGCGAACACATGCTTTTCTTTGCTAAATATGAAGAGAAAATTAGAAAGTCTGGGAAAAAGTGAAATCACGAATAATGAAAACTACTTGAAGATTTAAATAACTTGCCATCTCCCTTAATTTCTGACAACGTATCCTTATATTCCGTCGAATCTGAATTTCCTGATAAGAGGCGCTTGAGAATGGCTTATTCTTCAATAGCGATTACTATTTAAGATGTTCGGTTTCAATGTCGTTTGGTGTGGATATTTACGAATACAGGGAAATAACCATACAGCTTCATAGCCAGGATTACCTTTTATTTACGTCTAAACAAAATTCTGATAATTAATTAGCATAGGATAGTACTGTACAAGGTAGATGGCTTACCGATCACTGGATAGATGCCGTAGCATTCGCTTTCTTGAAATCTTGCACTGATGTTTATTATATTGACACCACGTCGTGCCAAGTTTTATTTTCTGACAATGTTTACAGTAAATTTAAACCGTATACAGTATCTTTGTAAGACACTAAATTTATATTAATACCCCTATTTGTCAACGACAACTATTGGACATTAATTTTTTAGATATAGAAGATCAATATATATATTTCCAAGATCCTGGTTATTCCGGCATAACTGAATTATTCGTTTTCAGTAAAGTTAAAAAAAAATTGACCAGGAGAGATAGGTTCAACAAAACTAACAAATTAAATATTAGGAAGTGAAAAGTGAAAGTACTAAATGGATACCCAAAACAAAAGGATTACATTAACTGCGGCATATATATTTTATACTATATAATGGTGATATCAAAATATCATAAAATAGAGGTCTTGAGAGAAATAGAACTAGTAGAACAGTTTAATCCTGAGACTTGTCAACTATCCTTTCAATCTGTACTGTTACTATGTTATGAAAACATGCCAGAGTCGTGTCTGATTTGCGGAATTAACGATAACACAGACTATGTTAAATGTTCCAATTGTAGCAGATGGGTACATTTCAACCCTTGCCTAAAATTTACTTTACCTGGACACAAATCTGAAATAAAAAATATAGGTAAATTACACATACCACTGTCATTTATGTAAATTTTATAGTCGCTCGTCTTTCACTCCATTCAAGATAAGAATGAAATATGTTTGAACGATTTGAATTTAGACTATTTTATCCGGCATTGTAAAGATTACTTAATGCAGATACATTACGAAAGAGAAACAAATGAAGAGTGCCACCGATATAGAGAAATCCCTGACCATATAAATCAGTTAAAATGGGATTACTCTACAACATTTTATTAACATACAAACATTGCTAAAAATTTGCAAATATATCAGAGACCATTTAAAAGTTGTCGACGATGGGTTCATATGGTTCGTTCTATTGGGCTGTATTAATAATAAGCTCTTCGTTAAATATTATGGCCTAATAGAGGGTGGCGATATAAATATGGTTGAAAAGTACAGGCACTCACATGGCAAAGATTTTAATTTTGAATATCCCTCTCCTTACACATTAGATCAGGGTCTTTTTAGCCTAATCAACGTTAATGTAGGTAAATTTTCTACTTTAATTAAAACTTCAAGTTTTAATCATCTCCAGAAAATCTTCTGAGGGCAACTTGGTTGGCGAAACGCGCGTCTAGTGCAGTATAGTGCTTTGGGGTTATGCGGAAAACTACATCAGTGATACGGATATTATACAAGGTGTCCCATTTCTGCGTATTTTCTTCAATAGCGTTAAACAGTTCGTAGGGAATTTTTTTTTACTTCTCACTTTGCTGCTAAAGTTAACGTGAAATCTAACGCAAATTTATCTTGAAAGGGGTTGGAACCTTTAGTGTGAAGATAACACTGACGTGGTTTTCCACATAACACCAAAACACTATACTGCATTCGACGCACGTTTTTTCCAACCAAGTTGGATGATTAGGTTTAGTTTTAATCATCTTCAGATGATTAGAGATAATGCCAATTTGGTTGGCGAAAGGAGCGTCGAGTGTAGTAGTATTTTGGTGTTATGTGGAAAACTACATACTACTATGTCAGTGTTAACGCAATTTTAGTTTTTTGGAATAATCTCGAAAACAGCTTTCATTTGGACAGATTTGAAAACTATGGAAGAATTGCAAAACTTTCCCCTTTTAACCGTCTTTGTATCCAAATTGGAACAAACCGTATCTTTATTATTTACTCATGTACGTATATACGATGTTTTTAGTGCATACTTTTTATATGTATACACTGCCTTTCTTTGTTTTTCGTTAGAGACTTGTATTTATATTAATGTTTTTGTTACTACGTTAAAAACATTTAAGGTAAATAACTTCTTTTTAATTGTGTTATTATTTAAACAGAATTTTAAGATTTCTTGATCTAACAGATTCTTATTTTGCGTAAATTAGGAAAATTAAATTGAGGCTACAATATTTAAAAAATATATTTATTAGAAGTGGAATTTATTTTCCAATAAAAAATTTCCCATTTATGATCATTTATTTGGAGTTAAAAAGCAACTCCAAATAAAAAATAGCAAGTACAAATTAAATTCTACTTCTACTTCAGTTATATGAATATGATATAATTTATTTAATTTCTATTAATTGTTATCATGAATTTTCATGATACTCAAATCACAAGTAGCCCACAATCGACAGCGAGAACACAACAGAGCAGCTGCTGCTATATCGCATCGCGAATCATATTCATACATCGGCAACAATGTACCGTTTGCGATGCAAGTTTCCGTGCCGTCGTGCTGGGCTTATGATTTGGGCACAATTTTGGATTGAAAACTAAATCTCGCTGACATCTAGTAGCAAAAGATTCAACTAAAATTCTTTTAATAACTCTCCCTATTTAATATGGCATTCTAACCGATTCTCCTATGATATCGAAAACTACTTAAATAAGTTTGTTCAAGCCTGATCATCTCATGTTCTTATGCTCTCTGTTCTGCTTATCTATCCCCAAATCATATACACAGAATATTTGGCTGCATTCAAATCATATTATTTATACCGGATTACTATTATTTAATCTATGCTATTACAAAGATTATTGTGCGATAAATATAACTTTGTACAAAAGCCGATACGAAAACGAAAACTGATTTGTAGCATTTTTTTAATAACCGTTTACTGTAAAGTTTTACCATAACTTTCAGAAATTTTTATATAAAAAGTTTACCCCAAAAAACCACTGTGATATGTAATAAAAACAAATATATGACAAATTAATTAAATTTTATCAGTGGCTTTTCAGTTTGATATAATTCTATATTATACCTACATTAGATTTTAAATTATGTCTAAACAAACAAATTATAATAAAATTTAAAAGAAATTAAATACTTACCTAGCTTTGTTCGCCTACGAGTATACGTTTCAATTAGATTCTCGACTCGTCGTCAGAGTCTGGGTAAAATAAAAAATATCAGATTGACATTTTTATTTCAAAAGTCATGCACTGATCACTATGATCTTCCTATCTATGATGATGATTATTAATCTTCCACCAGTAACATCCTTCTGGAGAAGAGGTAGCCACGTTTGATCTAAGGCTAGTGTTTCAGATGAGATACAATTATCACCATTAAGTTTAATAAAAGTTCTTTCTGTCATTTTTCTTTTAATTGTGTGTTAATTGTGTGTAATTTCTTTTTGTCTAACTTTAGCCTACGTTCAATCAACCCTGTGATTGCTATCCCATACGTGTCTTACTAATGTAGACTTATCAATTTGATAATTTCTAACATAATTCTTGTGCTCACGGACCCTTATTTATAATGGTCTATATGTCTAGATAACATATTAAATTCATATTTTTTAAGGTATTCCTGGGGCTGAAAATATTTGGAAATGAATTAAAGTATTCCTCATTTAGGGGAAAAGAAGAAATTTGGACTGCCATAGAAGCCGTCGATCCAATTTATCATTTAAAACGTATTTTCTCTGGCAAGGTAGGTGTTTAAATTATTACAATCCATTTACAACGATTATTCTTACATTGAAATTAAAAGTAAATTTTTGTTAAAGTGAAATTACAAAGCAGAAACTAATTTCGTGGAAACTAAGATAAACTTAAAAGAGAATAATAAAACGTTAGTTATGTGCTGTTATTGATTTGTTAATCGACTAATAGTTACATATTTTGATAAATATTGCAGTTACCATAATTTCTGAAAACTATCAAATATTTTTTAGACACGAATATGATATAACAAATATTTAGTATCTTAATATAATATATATCTTCACTGAAAACCAACTTATTGGAAAAAGTACATTTAATTTCAACTAGACTGTACTATAACTATGACTGACATAATGTTCTTATTTTGACAACAGGAAATCTCTTATGACAAAGCTTTGGTACTTTTGGACTGCAGCTACGTTGTACCCACAGCAGCAGGTTTCCCAGTGTTATTGACTCTGTTAGGAACATCTTCAATTAATGTCAAATTATATGGGTCTTTAAAAACAGCAGGATTCTCCAAAGAAAAACAGCTCGAACTAGACCTTACTGCTGATATACAGCCAACCATTTCTTTAGATATTACTGGCGACATGTCAGTGGATGCTTTCTATGCCAGTACTAGCGCTAAACTTAAGGCAAACATGTATACAGACACTGCACTTTATGCTGTTGTTCGGGTAAGAGATAAGAAATTGGTCAGTCTTAAGTTCAGTTTGCCGAGAGTGAAGAATGAAATATTATCTGCAAGGTGACGTATTTAACTTTTTATATTATCTATTGACTTTGGAATTGTAGGGACGGCTGAGAACTACAAAATAAAATTATTTCTATTTATACAGGGTTGCGCATAAGTTTGCCACAAACCAAACTTACTTTTTTTAATGAAACATCATACACATCTCGCAACAAACATCATCAGCAATATATATATATATATATACAGGGTTATTCAGAACCTATCGAAAATAAAATTTGGGGATGTTCAACATACATGTAGAAATGTGGTAGTGCAAAAAGAAATTTTTTGGCGGGGTCTGAAAACTATTTAAAAATTTGTCATTGCACGCCGCTGGATACTGGTCCACTGTAATGGAGTGACCTTGGGACTGACAATGCAAACTAGCTAGCACGAAAGAAACCGGCGCGCCCGGCGCAAAAAAGATTTGTAGCGTTTTTACTTTAAAATAAACATAAAGATAGATAGATCTGACCAAAGTGACGTGTCTTTAAAATGAATAAAATTTTGTTACACTAATTTTTTAGAATTGCGCTACTTGATTACTAGGTATTAGAAACATGAAATTTATAAAAAATTTGCACATACCTTGTTACAAAAGCTGTTCGAAATAATATTCCTTGACTTGTACACACTTCTGGGCACGCCTTATCCAATTTTGCCACACTAAACCGTATGTTCCTCCTGGTTGCTGATCTTGTAAACGCAAATTATTAAGTAAATTGGGGATTTTCAGCATTTTGCTGCAACAACCACTGACAAAACCTAACTGTCGATGTGTCGGTGTGTCGATTGGGAAATCGTTCCGCATACAAGCGCGAAGCTGCCAATGAATTTTGTCCAACTTCGCCATAAATAAGAATAATGTCCATTAACTCAGCATTACTGTACACATGAGCCATTTTGAAAGCCATTTTGAAAATTTTACAGTTTAACACTCGATAAACAAACTCGATAACTGCATAGACAATAAGAGATATTATCCCCACTCCAAGTGTATTAGCCAGACGTTCGCCGGGTACAAAAACTGTTGTTTACTGTTTTTTGGAGGAATGTGATATATCAGGTCGTTGAAGTACAGTTGCCCAGCTACGTAGTCCTTTATAATGGTATAACTTTAAACATTGTTTACGGGAAATCCTAATTACTTTTATTACAATTTTTTTGGTGATATCGATTTCTTATTTAAGGATGCACATATCCTCAAAGTTCTTTATATGGGTTCTGCATAAGGCTGTATATATTATATTATATTTATTATATTATTGTCCTTCTTTTAGCCACTCACCAAATATATGGTTATAGAGTCATTCAAGATTTATGGCCACTTTTCTAAAAAATTTGTGGCACATTTGACGCCCCGTAACTTTTTCAATACGAAAGCCCTGATCGTTGTCTTACCTCAAACCATGCAAATATATTCTTCTTTCAGCTTACCTAATATTTTTTAGAATTTCTTTATAACAGTATACAAGAGAAGTAAAAACACCCTATATATTATGTATTATATTCAATTTGGACGTATTGAATTTGTATTCAATGTATTATATTCTCTACTACTATTCTTTCCATGTATCCATGTAAAGGAAACAGTTTGTTGACCCGTCAGAAAAAATTTGGCAAGTGATTACTTCTGCATGACTTTTGTATTGGAAACCAAACCAAGTTTGTATTATAAGACTCGAAGATGAATTTTTCCGAACAAGAAATGATCGATATGATTTATGTGTTAAGAGCTAGTGACAAAAACTGTTTATTAGTAACAAGAAATTATCAAGAAAGATATCTCCATAGAAGACAACCACACAGAAGCACTCATGTAAGATTTTATGCAACGGTTTGATGAAACTGGAAATGTAGAGTACAAGAAGACTGATCGAACCAAGCCTATATTAAATGAGGATAACGAGTTAACAGCAAGGAATTTATATACATGGAGCGATTATAGACGAGAGTGTGCATCCAATTTTGTGTGGAAACATGGGAGCCGCCATTTTGATCTCACACTGCTCCCAACTTCTACATTTTGTATTGGTACACCTGACCAAGACGCTAGAATTATAGTGTATTTTTCTTTCTAATCTAAAAATTCAATGGTTCAAATCTTCCTACACGGCAACAGTGGTATGGTTAAATTTGGTAAATAATGTTTGTTTTGTATTTTGGGCGTCTTGTTGGTTTATTTTATTGTGATTCTCTCGATTTGATTCTGTTTGTGTGTTTATTATTGTGTTCTTTTGATTTGTAGACTTTGAGTGACAATATTTGAGTATTAAACTTTTCGTAATTATTCCAGGTAAATTTGGATTTTGAATGTCAAACTTAACAAGAATTGAAAGTCTTAAGGGACATGCAATCATAGTTCCTAGCTAATATAATAGTAAAGTATGAAAACTGCGAACATAAACAATACAAAAGATAAGCTAGGATAGTTAGAGAGAGAGAGAGAGAGAGATTTTATTGATGTTAATACACAAAAGTGTTTACACACGTCACAAGGAGCTGCTCCATCCAGCCTGTATTAAAAAATATAACACTATAATACAATACAATAACAAATACGAGAGTATATCATAAAATGAATAACAACAATCAAAATATAAATTTGCGTTAGTACAAAACAGTATATAGGTATACAAGAACAATATCAAGTAAAAATAATTAATTAATAATCACAGACGTATACACACATACAAACAAATGGTAACTTCAATCACTTACGATTTAGGTTATTAAAATTCTACAAAATAAGAATAAAGTAGTTCATTTGCACTAAAGCACCGCGAATACATGTCAGATCAGATTTAAATTACTTTCTAAGAATTCAGTTGTGCTATAGAAAGCCCCATCTATTAAATAAGATTTAATTTTTTTTTTAAATAAGTTCATATTTAGGCACTTTATTTCTGGAGGCAGAGCATTAAAGAATTGTATTCCAAAGTAGCTGGTACCCGTTCTCGTTTTGTTTAACCTATAAAAATTGTGGTTCAAATCGTGTTTGTTTCTGGTGTGATATAAATGTATTTGACTTCTGGTAGTAAATGATTCAAGATTTTGTTTTATATATAATAGACACTGAAATATATAGGCAGACGGGACAGTCATTATCTTCAATTTTATGAACTGTTCTTTGCAGTCATCTCTGTATTTAAGTTTCGAAATTACGCGTAGAGCTTTTCTTTGAGCGGCAAATACATCACTGCTAGAGGTTGCGTGACCCCAAACTAGAATAGCATACGATATAACAGAGTGGATGAGGCTATGATATGCAGTAACCAAACCAGATTGGGATATTTTGTCAACAAGATTCCTAAGCAAATAAATACACTTTGAGATCTTATTGCAAATATAAAAAGTGTGCTTTTCCCAGGATAACTTAGAGTCCAGATTGACACATAGAAATTTAAGATATTCTGGGTTACTCAGTCCATCCATGTTACGAAGACTGAAAAACATTGTTTCTGTTTTTGCTTTATTGAGGCACAAATTATTCGAAATAAACCATTTTCGGATTGTTGTCTCTGTTTCATTCAATTCATGTACTAAATTTGTTATGCTGGAATCAGAGAACGTTAAATTGGTATCGTCCGCAAACAGAATTGCAACAATTTTATCTTTAAGTATACGTGGAAAATCATTTATATAGAGGAGGAATAAAATGGGCCCTAGGACAGATCCTTGAGGGACACCAAATCGTATATTTTCAATGATGGAATTTTCATTGTTATGAACTACATATTGTTGTCTGTTTTTTAGGTATGACTGCAGAAGTGCAATGCTTTTCTCTGTGAAGCCATAAAACTGAAGTTTGTGAATAAGTTTTTCATGGGACACGCAGTCAAACGCCTTTGTTAGGTCCAGAAACAGAGAGCAAAGTTAGTTAGTTAGTTAGTTAAAGTAAGGTAAAGGATAGTTAAATTTTATATGCATTATGCATTTTAATTATTTACTTTTCTAAACGGCTAATGGTGTATTTTATATAAATAATGTGAACAAAAGGTACGTAGGTAGGCACACAAAATATTTCGTTTGTACCTTCATCAATTTTACAAGAAAGTTTGGTGACGATATATTTTATTTTTCAAAAATAATTGTAATTAAACTATAAAATATTGAACAGTTCTTATACCTATTTAGAATTTTTCTTAGCCTCAAAAGTTTTACTTGCTGCTTTCTGTGGTTTTTATTTGTTATTGCTATGGCGGATTCAAAATTGGAATACTCGCGCGGCTATGATAATCGTTCCATGTATATAAATTCCTTGGTTAACAGTGAATTTAAAGGTTATAGAAAACCCACAAATTGACTCAAGAGCAATAGCAAGGGCAACAGATATTAGTAAGGCCACTCTTTTTCGAATAGTGAGTAAAAATAAATATCACTCATGCCATATTCAGCTTCTTCAATTGTATGACGATAATCATCAAAGGCAACTAAGTTTTTATCACTGGGCACAATAACAAATTCAAAGAGAGCCAACATTTTTTGACTTCGTATTGTTTAGTAATGCAACAACATTTCGCAAAAATTGACATGTTAAGACATAATTGTCATGATTATATCTGTGATAATTTCTGTTATATTCGGTTATATTCGCATGAGGAGCCGAAATAGGTGATCTTTTAACGTCTGGGGTGAAGTTATTGAAAATTTTATCATCGGCCCCCATTTTTTTGAAGAAAGGCTTACTGCACAACACTATATCCAGTTTTTGGGACAGGATCTTGGACAATTACACCAAATACCTATTAACATTCGTGATCGAATGTGGCTTATGATTGGTGGAGCCCAGCTCACCATACGGCTAACAAGCCTTTCTTGGGTCCAATTTCAAGAATGCTGGATGGGAGAGGAGGACCAGTGGCGTAGCCAGCTAGGTCACCTGATCTGGCAAAAATGGGTTTCTTTATAGGGTTTCATGAAAAATTTTGTTTATTAAACACCTACGACTACAAAAGAACTAATTCGAAATTTGCTTGATAATATTAAGTTTACAGCAGTACGGAAACTACGGCAATTAGGAAACGTTAACGTATCTTTTGAATATCGCTTCAATGGCTGTGTCGAACAAAACAGTAGTCATTCTGAATATTTACTTTAATATTTTTCACTGTTCTTATACTTGTATAGTTTTGTATTTTGATTTATCATTGTCTCTGTTATTATTATTGTTTTTTGTGGTTTATTATATTCCAATTCTAGAGTTAGTATATTAATAACATTAATAATTAATAATTAAGTATAAATTAGAATGAAGTATAAAGTTCGGATTTTCATACGAGTCTTATACTTAATTCTATATACTTGCATCAATAAATAAAATAAAAATTGAAGTCGAGCGCATTTGAAAGTTCTTGTAATAATCAAATGGGATCTCAAATGTATTGGGTAAAAGTGGCCATAAACATTGCACAACTCTATATATACTCCAACCACCTTATATCTAGGGTTCAAAAAAGGCAATAAAAAATAAAACAAAACAATATACAAAATACTAAAATTAGCATTTTTGTTTTTAAAACGACGTACGTATAGGGAATACGTAACGAAACTGACAGAACATTAGTAGATGTGTCCAAATTGAATGTAATATACAGAGTGTTCCATATGAATTTGTCGATAAAACTGGAACCCAGAGTTTTAACTCGCTCTGTATACTATTATAAAGGAATTCTAAATATAGTGGATACGTTTCAAGAAGAATACATTTGCAAGTTGTTGCCGTAATAAAACGATTATATTGTAATGTTGATGTTGAAATTGATTTTTTAGAAGGGCCAAAATAAGGGCAATCCAATAATTACAATATATAGGATGTTTCATTGCAAAAAATGTAAGTTTGGTTGTGGCAAACTTATGCACAACCTTGTATAAATGAAAATTATTTTATAACTCTCTGGAACTCCATATATATATATTTCTTTTTCCGAAAATTTTTTTTTCTGTAACATTTTTTTCTTGGGTTCTTTTTATCTTGGCTGTTGTTATAAAAATTATAAAGAACCATGTGCCCAATTATAAAGAAACATGGTTCTTTATAATTTTTATAACAACAGCCAAGATAAAAAGAACCCAAGAAAAAATGTTACAGAAAAAAAAATTTTCGGAAAAAGAAATAACGGAATTTGAACGTATATCCAGTTAACCCATCCAGTCTAACACAACGCAACATTTTAGCTAACTTGTAATCAAAGGGTACTTTCCACCTATTAGGAATATGGGTACTTTTCAATTAAGTACTCAAACCAGAGCATTGTATCTAATTATATTTCATTTGAAATATAAGATAACGTATAAATTCTCCGTAAAGCAAAAGTCGTAAATAAATAATAACTAAAAAGAAACCGAAGAAAAATGTTAGAATGCTTTCCAAAAACTATCTAAATAATAACTTAAAATTATTTCTGTATGTTTTAGGTCAGAATTGCTAATAAAAAGAAATAACGCTGAAGAAAGACAAAGTGGACTTTCAAAGAGTAGCAATTCACAGTCTTTGTGTTCCTGGCCTACGCTAGATGGAACAATAGGACTTAAACTATGTGCTGAATATAATTTTATAAACGTGACCACTATGAAGAATATGCCACATTATTTATTAGCTGGTCCAGCTGGATTTAGATGGTATATAAACAAGTCAGACCCAACTGCTAAAGTTTACTTATTTGAATATAAATGGACACAGAAAAAAGATCTAAGTGTAATGTCTTTTATTTTCGATACTCCTGGATCAGAAATAAAAAGAATACTGAATGCTAACTTAACAATAGATAGACAGAGTCAAAATTTAACTATGCTACTGCAGTCCTCGGCGGGAACAATATTGGCACGTGGAAAATTTAAAAATACAGAAGATGAGAAGTTTATCCAAGTGGCCCTAGATATCAATAATAAAAAACATTTTGATGCTAGTGCGTCTCTTTTAAAATCTGAGATAAAAAATGGATACTCCTTTAGACCTAAAGTGTACTTAGGAGTCAATGGAGAACGTGTGCTTAAGTTAGATGGTAATGTATATTTTGGTGCAGATCTATTATAAAATAAACTAAATAGTGAAACGCATAAAAATCGCTTTGTAGACCATAGCGATTTTTATATGGAATATTAGACGTCTAAAATCGATAGGTTTTCAGTTATTCAGTTGCTTTAATAATTTTTTTCTAAATTCAAGCTTACCTGAAGCGATTGATATCTTCAAACTAAACAGTATCATAGCTTTATTAATAATATTTTTGATAAATTTAACAGTACTTAGGTAAGTAAGTAAAAAGACGTCTTAATGCGCTTATAAACTAATTGTAATATAATAAATATAACAAAATTAATTACAACTTGTCACGGATCCTACTTTAATTACTTATAATTTTATGTAAAACTAAAAGTTTAAGGTAAACTAAAGTGATTTAGGATTTAAAAAAATATATAAAAAAAATAATTGTTGATACATCCTCGATATACCTTTTTAAATTGTCATTTTATAATTGAATGTCAACGTTATATAAAATGTAATGACATAATTTTATAAAAATTCCATAAATTATTATACATTATGTAATCTTAAACATTATTAGTTCAGTTTCTTGTAAATTAATATTGTTGTACAATTTTAAAATATTTAAGATTTATATAGAGAGTGTCCCAGTGTGAGCATACAAAAATTTACCAGGGTGTAGACGAGACCAAAATAAGAATAAAATTCTTATAAAACAAATTTCTCTGATCCACGCCTAACGAGTTACAGGGTGTTATATTGGAGAAAAAAAAAATTTCCGCAATAACTTAAAAACCGTTTCGTAGATTTAGGTAATTTTTGGGTGACGTGTACATCTATTAAAGATCATTAAAACTGCATGATGTTTGTTTAACTCTGACACCTGTGGTGGCATAAGCCTACTCTTCCTTATGATTTTGTCTTCATAACTCTTGCATATTATCCTACTTCTTCGTGAATTAACTAAATTTTCTTTAATCGGCTATTAATTCTGAAGAAAAAAGGTGCTCTTGTTACACAGCCATCAACCATTGATGAAAATCAACCATTTTCGAGTAAATTGAGTATAAAGTACCGACTACATTCTTTATTTATTTATTTATTTGTTTATTCCCAAACAGGCAGTAGACCTAATTACATGGAAATTACATTTAGACATATACAAAAAAAAGCGATAAACAATAATAATAATAGTAGTAACATTATATAAACACAACTAGCAAATAATATAGTTAGTTATATAAAGGTAAAGTATGTACATCTTGACTGATAGCTAGGTGAAATAAACTCACGGGGACAAGTTCTCAACAGAAAAAATATTTTTTATAGACTTAAGAAATATAGTTATTGGACCAAATAAATCAATATTGTCAATTGATGAGACTCGGTTTATTAATCTAAACAAAGCTATAAGTGGAGCACATGATGTAGTTCTGCGTGTGGGTACATAGAGGAGCTGCCGCAATCGAGTAGATCTGGCTGGGACATTAAAATAGAATGACGACAACAAAACAGTCATTGATACCAAAATTTAGTATTTTATATCCAAACAATAACAAACCAATAGCCCCCCATACACAGAAGGGAATTTTAAACGATTTGTCCCGCCGTCCAGATCTGCCAGATCGCATCTGCCGATCGGGCCTCTGGAGGTACAGATATTTGGTCTCCATACACAGAAATATTGCATCCGTTACTTTCGCCAAATATAAACTCCTTGAGGGGACGGATAGTTCAGTTAATTGGTGAATCCTCTTTAAATTCTAAGGCCTCCGAGGGGCCTGGACGAGCGATCAGATATTTTAGACATGTTTAAAATCTAGAAGGGATTGGTTGTGCTAAAATATGAGCAGGGTTCAAAGAAGAAGAAAACTTGCACTTATTGGTTTATGTATCTGGCAAATTTGTGAAAATGAAAAAAAAAAGTCGAACAAAGTGGATGAAAAATTGGATCGAGGAGAAAAATAAATATGGACCTATGCGTTTAATCTGTGAACTACGATCCAATGAACAGGACGATTTAAAAAATTATTTACGAATGCCAGGCCACGTTTTTGATGAGTTTCTTAAGTTTTGAATTTTCTTTTTTACCTCCGCAACGGTGACGATAAAATTCTTGTTTTTCAAAAAAATCACTAAATCGTCATAAGCCCTCTTTTCATATTTTTATTTACATACGAACTGTCTTTAATTTTCCACAAACATGATTTCTGCCTATATAAATCTATAAATTCAGTTAATAATTCCTTCGTCCACTCCACGTTTCCACCTTTTACTATATTCTAACAGAACTGATATTTCCGTATATGTGTACCGGCAGGACTGGACTTGCAGCGGTCGCCTGTGAGAGATCGGATGTTTTACTGATCAGAAAGTGTCGCGCGCCACAAACGTAAACATCGATCAAAAGATCGACAACCGATTTCATCCGTGGCGGGACAAGTCGTTTAAAATTCCCTTCTGTGTATGGGGACCTATTGATTCGTCGATTTTGCAGAGTATTTATTCTAAATTCAGTACATAAACGTTTACTACGAATATATATGTAATCAGGTGGTCTGCTATTCTTTTTAAAATATAAAAATCTTAAGAATTTTTTTTTAACTTTCTCCACTTTTTCTGTATACGTATTAGGTTGGGTGTGACATAATATAGAGCCATACTCAAGTTTAGGTCTAACTAATGCGAAATATAATTTGATAATTGCATCTAAGTTACGTAAGTTTTTAGATTCTCTGATTACAAATCCTAGGGCCTTGTAGGCGGATGATATAATTTTTTGGAAAGTGAGTTTATACGATAAATTATTTTCAATAATTAAGCCCAGATCTTTCATATGATTAACTTTGTTAAGAATTACATTATTCATTATATATGAAAATTCGATTATCCGTGTACTGCGAGTAAATGAAATAGTACAACATTTATTTATGTTAAAATCTAATTTATTATCCCTACTCCATTTAAAGGTAGAATCAATATCGCGTTGTAGCAGCGCAGTCATTTTGAGATACAATTTCTCTAAAAAATTTTAGATCATCAGCGAAGAGTAGACATCTAGAATTACATATTCTTTCTGGCAGATCATTTATAAAATAAAGAAACAGCAAAGACCCCAGATTAGATCCCTGGGGTACCCCGGAGTTAGCAGCGTATACATTTGGTAAAGTGTCGTTAAATTTTACAACAAATTTACGGCTATTTAAATATGACATAATTAGCTTAATGAATATTTCAGTCACTCCATACATATACAGCTTATTTAGAAGAATATCATGATCCACTCGGTCAAAAGCTTTCCGGAAATCTGTATAAATAGAGTCCACTTGAACTCCATGTTCAAATGGACTTCAACTCATTAGAATATGTGACCAGATTTGTATGAATGGAATTGAAATGGATCGTTTCGGAACAAAACCATGTTGGCTCTCATTAACGAACGAACTAAGTTGACTCCATAGAAAGTTATATAATATCTGCTCTAATACCTTTGCAGGAGCTGATAACACTGCAATCGGCCTATAATTTTTAGTTTTTGACTTATCACCAGATTTATGAATCGGACTTATTAGCGATATTTTCCATAACTCGGGAAACGATTGTTTACTTAGAACTAAATTATAAATGTGTAATAATGGCTTTTTAATAAACTGTGCGCACCCTTTTAATACATAGGGTGGTATACTATCCGAACCACATGCTCTTTTCGGTTTTAACTTTTTTATTGACATGTTGTATTCTACTTCAGTTATAGCATTAACATGTGACATATTATAATAAACAGGTGTTTGATGTGTTAGTTTGTAAGATGCTGGGGTGTCGGAATAAACCGATAAAAAATAATTGCCAAATGAGTCTGGAATTTGATTCACATGCAGGAACAACGATATTATCATTATCATAAAACACTGTCATAGCATTTTTCCTTAACATAATTAAAAAAGTGTTTAACATCCGTGTGGATATTATTTTCAAGTTGACGTAAATACCGGTTATAAGCTGCTCGAATAAGTGACTTCAATCTCCGCCTGATAATGATAAATTTATTATTAAATTGTTCAGAACTATTCTTTAACCTTCTGAATTTTTCTTGTTCCTTTGTCAGTTAGGTATATTTATATCAAATAACCTTATTTACAATTTCATAAAATTTATTCACAGCTATATTTACGTCTTCCACTTCCAACACGGAAGACCAATCTGCCGCTTGAAATGCTAGAGTCAACTGCAAAAAGTTGCACTTAGTAAAATTATATTGAATAACATTTTGTGTATTGTTGACTATTTCATCAACTGACCCGTCAACTACTATTTCTAATGACGGATGATGTATATCCTCTGGCAAAAGCGAATCTAACGCTCTAGCAACCATAATATTCGTTCTTTCATTATTAGCTAAGATAAAATCAAGTAAAGTATTATTATCATTATATATATTATTAACATTTCTCATTGATAAAAAGTCCGCAAAATTATGAAAGCTTTCGTATTTCAAATTTCTTACTAGTTTGTATATCTCGGGAAGATTAAAGTCACCTATTATATATGTATTGGGATGAGTTGCATTATTTTCAATAAAGTGGTACATACTGACGTAATGTTCATTGCTTGTACTAGGTGGGATATATAGTACCATAAAGGTGTATTTGACCCCCTTATAACTAAAAAAAATCGATAGTATTTCAAAATAACTCACAAAGTTCCCCATCAAAAATTCCATCATATAACCAAGTCTCAGCCAAAATACAATATATCAAAATTAAGATCCAATGTACCTAGAAAAATTTGATCAAGTTTAGTCCTCAAACCCCTACAGTTTTGGTAATATACCAACATGAAACTAGTATAAAAGTATAAGTAGCACTTGCCCTCCTTTCTAAATGAAAATTAAATTAAAGTAAAATATAATTATTATTATCATAATACAAAACTAGAAGAGAAAAAGAAAAACGAATCGTATTTATATAGAAAAATACATGTAAAAATTTTATTTGTTGTCATCTACTAGGTACCTGTCATTATAAATAACAAAGTCGCTTACAAGAGTTATGTTTAAGAGCTACGAAACGGTTTTTAAGTTATTGTGCGAAATTGATTTTTATTTCTCCAAAATAACACCCTGTAACTCGTTAGGCGTGCATCGGAGAATTTTTTTTATAAGAATTTTATTCTTAGTTTGGTCTGGTCTACCTTCTGCTACCATTTTCGAGTAAATTAAGTGTAAAGTACCGACTATATTCCTTTATGCAGAAAAATACATGCTAAGGAAGTCATAAGTCATAAAATATACAGCGTAAATTTTTAAAATATATTAATTTGAGAAAAGAAGGATGGTACCCTCCACATCATGAATTACTTGATAAATTTAAGTTTTGTTTATCGAAGAAGCGTAGGGAATATCTTTTGCAAACGACACTCTTCAATATCATGAATAATGTTATTGACTGTCCCAATATATTATGTAAATTAAATTTCCATATTCCCCGTGAGAACAGCAGAAACTTTACGACTTTTTATCTCTCAACTCCCAGTACAAATATTTTAAAATTCTCACCCTTATACTCAATGCTTTATTTGTATAATAAGCAAATAACCATTGATTATTTCAATATTTCTGGTTCTGCTGGAGATTGTTACCTCACTGATGTAAAATTCTGGCGTATTTTTTTTGTTCTGTGTTATTTACCTTTATGTTTATTTTTTCATGTTTAGTGTTTTATTATATATTCGGATGTAATTTAGTAGTAGTAATATTTTTGTGGTAACCTTGTGTTGTAATTGGGTTTAATCCTGTAAGACAAGTAATGTAAATAAATAAATAAAAATAAAATAAATAAGGAAAAGTAGCCTTACACCACTACTTTTTCACAATAACACCCTGTAACTCGTTAGGCGTGCATCAGAGAATTTTTTTTATAAGAGTTTTATTCTTATTTGGTCTGCTCTAGCCCTGGTAAATTTTCCTACGGTCACACTGGGACACCCTGTATAGTGCGCGTCTACAGTTCGCTCCGCCTTGCTAAGTTTTGAACTGATTGGGTTAGAGACTTGGGGTTGGGATGAATAATGTAAAATGTATTATTTTTTGACGATACGCACATTTTCTTAAACTGGAAGAAGGCGCCACAGGCGCTCTCAAATAAAGTGTTTTAAATAATAAGGTGGAAAGTGTGCCATATCATTTAAAAGGCCTCTCAATTCTTTGCAAGCCTCCAAGTCTGCTAGTCTGCAATTCTCTGCAGTCTTTGAAAAATTTAAATTGGTCTATCTGTTCTCAAGTTATAAGCATTTCTGTGAGTAAGGTTATAAATTAATAAAAAGTATTTGAAGGAGATGCCGAAAACAACTACTCCACGGACAGTGTGCCCCAACTGGCATTGCATTACATCGGCATCTCCATAGGAGTCGCCACATCGTTCATCGAGACCAACTACCAGACACTGACCTGTTTGGCGCTTATTTTCCGCTCATGTGATTGCCTAATGGGCATCGTTAATGCACCGTGTTGTGCTAAAGTGGTGAGAAAGACACCGTAGTGTCCTCTTTGGGTCTTTGCTACTATCTGCCTACAACTTTACTTTCACCTAACCGAATTTTGTAAACTAGATCTTGTTTAAGAAGGAAAGCTTCGTTTTTAAAATAAAAAAATAACATATCATATTGATTTTTCTATTTTCCGAAGTTTCAAATAGAACCATGCAACTTTTAGAGCATAATCGGAATGTAGATAAAATTTGCAAGAAAAAAATGTGAAAATCACAGTTTGATATCTTGATTCGTTTCGGAGTTATTGGCCAAAATTATAATAACACGTTAATTGAAGATATAATTATTTTCAAAGTTCAGAGGTCCAGTTTGCCATGACAAACAAACTTAACTTTATTTTTTAAAAATATTGTTGATGTCCGTGCCTCCCTTCACACTTCATCTAGGCTTAGGACTTGTCCAAACCACGTGCAGACAAAATTTGGAGCGTATTTAAAAACCAACGTGCCAAAACAATAATAAAAATAACATTAATATCAACCGCAATATGCAAAACCCAATTATTATTTTTTTCTAGAGAACTAGACCCAGCAGTTGCAATTTCAACTCGTGCAATGGAACCAAGTGTCATTAGAGTAGTGTCCATTCGCTCAACCATCTTGTCTCTTGTTGTTGGTCGTATTTTATAAACAATGTCTCTTATTCTGCCTCATAAGGAAAAATCTAATACGGTTTAATCCGGAGATCTAGGTGGTCAGCGATATAGCAATTTTGGGTAAAAAGTCACGGATCCTTTGAGAGAAATGTGCCACAACCATGTGCGACAACCATCATGTTGATTCCACAATGATCCTTTAATATTCAAAGGAACATGTGCGAAAAGGATAGACAATTTATTTATCAAAAAAAATCTATGTATGAGTCGCAATTTGGATGACAGATGTCTATTAAAAAGATCCACCTGTTTTAGTCATCCACTTACCACATCCAACGAGATTTGTTTCTGACCAATAGTGCATATTGTGTAAATTAACTCTGTCACAATTATTATTGAAAGTGGCTTCATAGGTCTATAAAATTCAGGAGAGGAATTGAGATTTTTCATGCACATATCTCTTAACCGATAGCAATCATCCAACCGACGTCAAAATCAGAATCGGAAAGAGCCTTGTATAAAACTACATGATAAGGATGCAGTTTATATTCTTTTAAAATTACGAACACTGAAGCGCAACCTTCAAATCTAAAAAAATATCTCTTTTGCTTAAATACGGATCCTCTTCTATACGTACACAGGAATATTTATAATATTGTCTTCATTCTTTACTGGACGTCTTCACATTCTTTTCTGAACACTTTCCTTTGATAACGTCTTTGTTCAGGATATCTTGCAGCATATTCACGTTCCGCTAGAGGTCCATTTTCAAAACATTGGAAACCAATCATGTCGTAAGTCTCGGCATTGGTTTGGTATATGCCATTCTTAGAGGTTCAGCCCAAAATTTTATAAAAGAGAAACGAAAAATAAAAAAAATCAGACAAAATTTTGAGATCAGGAATTGAAAACAGAAAATACTTCAGAACTTAAACTAATTAACAGTTATTTCAAGTTTGTTTTGTTTCCATGGAAACCTGCAAGCTTACCTATAAGAAGTGTGAAGAGAGGCACGGACATCAACAATATTTAAAAAAATGGAGTTAAGTTTGTTTGTCATGGTAAGCTGGATCTCTGAACTTTGATAATAATTATATGTTCAATTAACGTGTTATAATTATGATTTTGGCCAATAACTCCGAAATGAATAAAAATATCAACCTATTCACATTTTTTCTTGCAAATTTTATATACTTTTCGATTATGCTATAAAAGTTATATGGTTCTATTTGAAAACCTGTACCCTCAGTATTATCTGAAAATGTTATTTTAGATGTGCGTGTATTAATATATTTTATATTTTAGGTTCCATAGATTCCATGAGCAAAAGGGGCATATCTCAGTATACAGTGGATTTAAAATTTGAAACCAAGAGGCTTAATTCTAAATTATTTGGATACATATCGAAAAGCGAATCATCTCTTGAAGTAAATTTATATCAAGATTATAAATTTTATCATACTCGAGAGCAACGAATTGTCCTAAAATTTGGTATTGCAAATAGATCTCGTAAAAATATAATAGTGGTTGTAGGATTCTGTAACTTAAATTCTACAGCTTATCCTCATCTCAATTTTATTTCAAATGCCACATTTCAGGTAAGTAGGGGAAAAATGGGAAAAATTTTAAAATTCCAGTGTGTTACATATATAGCTTAAAATCACCCTGATTTTAAGCTATTAAATTTAATTTTTTAATCTATATTAATCTGGTTTTTTGAAATATATTCGACCAACTGTTTCTGTAAACATGTCTACAGAAAAAAGAAAAATTCAAAAGTTAATATCAAGCAATATTTTTGTTTAGTAGAGTAAATTCCCTTAAAAAACGCGCTTGTTAATTGACATTCTGTTTTTTCTTTACCCGATTATTAAATCGAGTTGTATCTATTTTGAATATAATACTTTTGTAAACTGATGTAATTTCATAATACAGAACTTTTCAAACACCTAAGTACCTGTTTCGAAAATCGTAAATAAAGCTTTAGGTCCATCACCAAGATAATAGACATGAACAAGCGAGGAAAATAAGAAATGTTGAACCGAATATATTGGACGCAAAAGTTATAATTTTTAATATTTCTGACGTAGTGAAATTGGTAACGCTGTTTAGTTCTCTGCTAGACAAAGTCGGTCAGTTGATATCAAATTCCTGTCGGATCAGCGACAGTCGACATGTGGACCAATTTTATTACGTCAAATGTACATTTTCATAACTTTTTAATTTCTCATTTCGTAAGTATGAGAGAACCATTTTCGAGCGATTTTCAAGAGAATAAAATGAAACAGGAATATGGGAATGCGCTGAAGCTTCTCGATTTCAATGGCTTCACGGATAATTCTGGGTTTATGATTGCAAATGGAGGCTATGGTCTTGGTTTGGTCGAAATCTATGTTATGTCCTGTCTGAATGTGGTGTTTGGCTATAGCTGAGGAAGGGTAGATTTTCTGACTGCGAGTTTGTGTTCGTACACTATGTTGTGATCACGTCTATTTGTCCGATATAGGTTTGTAAACAATCTGAACATAGAATTTCGTAAACTCCATGGAATCCGTTAGGTATAGTGTCTTTAGGAGTTCTTTGAAAGTTAATATATGGGTATTTTTGTGAAGAATTATTAACCTTTGAATTTAAAAAAAGTTTAAATACTGTGGCCACGTAAGAGACAATTAGAAAACCAACCATCTTACAGTTCCAGAAAACACACTATTGAACTTTTTGCTCTATTTACAAGAAAATCCTCACAAATCAACTCGACAAGTAGCTGCAGAACAGTCAGTAAGTAAATCTTCTGTTCTAAAATATTTATACAAGAACAAATGGCACCCATGCAAGTACATTTAGTTCAGGAACTTATTGAAGATGATCTCGGCCGCAGATTACAATTTTGCGAAATAATAACGGATAGATGCAATATCAACCCGCAATAAAGATAGTTTTTTCCGACGAGGCAACATTTTGTTTGAGTGGTTCGGTAAATAGGCAAAATTTTTGATATTGGGCACCCACAACGCACACTGGAAAGTGGAAAGTCATACACAATTTCCCCAGAAAGTAAACGTATGGGCCGGAATTGTGGATACCTCAATTGTCGGTCTCTTTTTTATTTAGGAAACACTTAACTTTTAAAATTATTTAGACCTACTACAAAATTACATAATACCCAATGTAAGTGCACTTTACCCGAATGATGAGAAACCAAATATACCGGCAGATTCGATATGGTTCCAACAGGGTGGAGCGCCTCCACAGTATTCGAGAACAGTACGAGATTATTTTCATAATATTTTCCCAAATAGATGAATTGGAAGGAGAGGTTTTATCGAATGGCCAACTAGGTCTCCAGATCTAACCCCATTAGATTTTTATCTATGAGGTTATCTGAAATCTAAAGTCTACTTCAATAAACCGGAAAATAAATATTGATGGATTGAAGTATAGAATTAGAGCCGAAATACAACAAATCCAACCACAAACGTTAACTGAAGTGTTATGAAAATTTGAAGTTCGACTTGCCTATAGTCAGGAAGTTAATGGTCAACAGTTTCAATATTTAATTTGATTTCTTGTTCTGTTTTTTTTTTAATAAATCGGTCCTTTTCAGAGACATTTTTAAACAGAAATTTTGATATGTTCAATCGTAAGTGTCTCGATAACTGTTGAGTTTGGGTATAGGACATAGTATATGAAACAGACTTAGAATTCGATACAAACTTCAAAAATGAAATAAAAAATAGGTGTTTCCATTTGAAAAAATTAAGTTGATGCTCGTAACTTATTTTTGGGCCACCTGTGTACATGAATTTACCATCAGAAAAACCGCAGCCAAAAATAAAAATCGATTTGTCCGAGCGTTTTTTCAAAAAACCAACCCCTAAATTTTAAATGAATTTGTTTCAATCCACGCATCCTCACTGTATGTTCTACGTATGTACTACTACTATATACATATTCTATGTCCTACGTATTTTTTGTAGCCGTAGAATTCGATAAAGATAGATCGTAAAATCTGCAATAAAAAATATAGGTTCCCATTTAACATTTTAAAGTTACCCCCCGTCCCACCTATAGCGAGGAGGAAGGTGGACTAATTTTAGTACTATTGCATTTCCCTCGTTAAATGATAAGATGGCGGTTGATCGTTGGATGAGGTAATTCCAATTCTTATATTTCTTCGCATTTTGCATTTACATGTAATATAATTACAGTAATTCTCAAATAAGTAAACCATGAAATGTTTTTTGTAACAAATGTTCGTATATGATTTTGGCCAAATCTTCTGAATATTGGTCTAACTTATGTTGTACAACGTTCAGGTCTTCAATGTTCAAGTTTCCTATGTTGAGTGGTTTTATATCGATTTTTATTTTTTCAGGTAAATGTTTACAACACTCGAAAGGTATCATTACTGGATGACTTCTATATAACAGTTCATTCTGTTGAATAGTGGTTGCTTGAACTCTTGTACTGCCTACGAAAGCGTTACAATCTATTGTAATTTTAAAATTGAATTTGTGTTTATTATTTTTGTGATAACTTCTCGATTTTGACATTTGATTGTTATTGGTACACTGTCTGCAACTGAAATTAACCATTTATTCTTACTTAATATCTGACTTGAGCTTCACAAATAGCATCACTGTCTATTGGGTACCTAAGGAAGTACATTAGAACAGAGTTTCACATTTAGCATTAATTGTTTGCAACTTTCGAGGTTTGTATTTGTACATATAATAAAGAATCATCACCTTTCGCGATGTATTTATGTGACGTTGACAAAATATGATGAAGTCCGGTTCTGTTATCCAATATTGGATAGGATACAGGTGATATAGGGTTCTTTAATATCATTATCAAAGATTTCATCGTCAATTTTTGAATTTTTGAGTTAAAAGTTTTAATTACTGAAGTGGTTACTGAAACCTGATTTTTCAAGATATTTTCTAACTGACTGATCGTCTTTTTCAAGTTTATTGATATAATAATTATAGTATTCACCGTCGGATGCCTCTAAGTTTCCAGAAATGGCTTTCCAGATTGAACCTATTCCGTTTAATATTCCACGCTTATAACGTTTAGTTTCTGCAAATATTTCTCGATATTTTAATTCTAATGATTGGGAAATTTGTGTTAAAAGACTAATGTGTGTTTTGACTTCTGATCGAAATGCTCTCATACGAGGAGTGTCTATCTTAATTGTATATAATATACTTTCTAAAATTTTGTTGTTGTTATTAAGGGTAGTTTTAAGGGGTTCTATATCTCTGTAGAGTATTAGTGTCCATTTGTGACACTATTTCCCATAGTGACAATCCTATTTATTTATTTGAAAGAGATGCCGAAAACAACAAACTATTTCACGGCCAGTGTCTGTGATTGGTCTCGATGAAAGATGTGGCGACTCCTGGAAGATGTGGAAATGCCGAACTAATGCAATGCCAGTCGGAGCACATTGGCCGTGGAGTAGTTGTTTTCGGCATATCCTTCAAATATATATACAGGGTGACGCACAAAAAACGGTTAACGCTGTAGCGTCGTTATTTATTATCATATTTTAAAAATAAAAAAAAACAAAAGAAATCGCCTCAAAAACATTGTAATTTGGCATGAAGAATATTAAAAAAAATTCAAATTACTTTACGACGACAGTAATTTTTTTTTAAGGGCAAGGTAAACATTTTTTCACCAATATTTGTAGAGATCTTTTTTCCGAATCCAATGGTATATGACAATGATATATTTGGGCGTAAGAAAATATGATAAATTGGAAAAAACTGTCTATAAAATTAAAAGTTTTTTTCAAGTTTCAGTTTTTCAAATTTATCATGTTTTCTTACGTCTAAATATATCGTTGTCATATACCGTTGGATTCGGAAAAAAATCTACAAATATTAGTGAAAAAATATATACCTTGCCAAAAAAAATTGACTGTCGTCGTAAAGTAATTTGAAGTTTTTTTTATATTCTTTATGCCAAATTATAGTGTTTTTGAGGAGATTTCATTTGTTTTTTTGATTTTTAAAATCGGATAATAAATAACGACGCTACAGCGTTAGCCGTTTTTTGTACGTCACCCTGTATATATATATATATATATATATATATATATATATATACTATTACTACTATATATGTAAATTACATGTTTTTTGCAGAGAAGCGGCAGCCATATGGACTTAGCAATTAAATTGAATCAGAGCCCTCTTTCCACTCAACCAAATGCAGAACTTCAGGTTCTGAACTGTAGTTTGCTATTTTCATATAAGTCTTTTACTGACAATAAACGCACATTAAACATAGTTGCAGCTGTAAGTAGGAAATCTACCAATCTAGACCTTAAGGGTGAATTTATCTACGAAAGTTTTCATTATGATGTAAACACGGCAGCACTTGTTAAATATGGAGACAACAAAGAAGTGGCTATAACAATATTTTGGTCACATCCTCGATCAACGATGGAACAAATTAAAGCATATATTAACATAAAAATTCCATCTTTTACACCCATGATTCTAAATGTAGAAGTACAGGAGAAGCATCCAAGGGATTATATGGTACGTACACAAATTATTGTAACCTATTAATTTTATGAGATCTTTAGGTAATTTTGTATGTAATTTATAACATACCTGTAAATATTCATTTCAACAATGTAGGTGCAAAATTTGTACTGATACAAAAGAATCTCCCTTACTGGTTACTATCTCTTAGGGTTCAATCAGACTTTGTTACTGTGCCAGTACTTTAGGACAGTAGTATTCAATAAACACTAAATGTCCACTATAGCTTCTTATTCTATATTCTTCTAGATCAATTGATCATTTTAGTAATAGTTATTAGAAGTAATATGCTAGGCAGTTAATTATGAGGAGTAGCTATTTTAGACATGCAACTTTTTTAGTGCGACTGTAAAGCACTGGACCTTGCGTGCATCCATGTAAAAAAAACATTATTTTAGATTTTATCTGCCTTATATATTCAATTAATGATAATCAAGAAAATAAGAATATGTGTACGTAATTTATGTCTTACGGCTAAAAGTCACAAATTTTCAGAAAAATGTGGCAATTCAGATTTTTTTGTTTGTTAAGGTGAACTGGAAATTACTTAAATTTTTCGGTATCTTAAAAATGTGTTACTACTTGGTATGCTATTAATTAAGATCTAATAGATTTTCACAACTAAGATCTAATAGATAATATAGAATCCTCTTTCGTGTTTAATTTGCAATTCTTAGGTAAACAGGAACATTAGTTTTACATATATTTTCTCTTCTATTTTTCTTCTTCATTCTCCCTTAAATTTATTGATAACACATTCAATGCATAAGTCTTACCTTGATAAGTCTTATCTTAAAAACAGACTTTTGCGTATAAATTTTTGCAGGCACATAAATAATGCAAAGTTCTATAAATCCTTAACAGTTAATGTGTATAAAGAAATTTATATATAAATATTATAAATTAAAGTTCCCTCCTATCTAAGAGCGATACTATATCAAATTATCTTCTCAGCTATCTATTCTTAATAACGTTGTTATCTGGATATATTTTATTATATCCATTATTATTTATATTTAGCAAAATACAAATAATTAACTACTAAGTATTTTACTATTTTAACTTTTTTCCAATTCCTGAATTAAGGTGCAAATGCTCAATATTATCGTATTACAATAGTTTTATTGTATTTATTCTGTTATTGTATTAGTATTTTTTAAGTCTCTAATGATAAATGCTACATTGTGACAGGATTGAGACGTTACTTTTTCCATATTATCTTAAAATGTTTTCGTTCAAATAAAAAATTTCATTACTGCACATTAAATTCAAGTTTAGCATGAGCGGTAACTACACATTTTTAAATAATTTCAACATATCTGCATACAACAGGTGAATACTACTCTGTATGATATTAGGAAGATAATTTTTTAAAATAATGAATAATAGTGGTTCCAAAATGACAACTTAAAATGGGGTACTTTTGAGTGAATAAAAAAAATTGTTTGTTTGATACAGTATGATTACATTTTACAACCAGCTGTCTTTCTTGCAGATATAATTTGAAAAATTGTAAGAAAGTTGTTCCCCATTATAATAAAATTTATCGGTTCTTTTAAAAAAATATAGTACTATCTAAAGCCTTCCTCTTTATATACGAGAACGATATGCAATTTATTCTCGAATTAGTTTATAACATGCTTAGTAAATATTGCCAAAAACTGTTTGGCAAAAACGCATGGTCGATGGTGGTTATTGTTACGGGTTACGGCTTTCGATTCATTGTAGCTGCCGCTAGACGAGTGTTAGAAGATTTTCGTGTTATGCGCATAGGCCAGCACCAGTTCTAGTGGAAACACTCTTATGACCTGGGGCAGGAGAAAGATAGTACTTGTATCTTTTGATAATAAGGCAAGCACAGCGACAGAAGATATGTATGGAGTCCTCGTCATCGTGTCCGCAGAACCTGCACCTTCTAGTGACACTAAGGCCAATAGCATTAAGGTACTTGTTGAGATGGCCATGACCTGTTAATAGTCCTGTAGCAATCCTCATGCAGTTACGACTTAAGCGTAAGTATTGATCGAGTTGCATTGGTGGCTTGTCGCTGCCCAATTCCGTACGACCATTCTTCCTCAGATCTCTTTCTGATCCAATTTTTAATGAACCTTGCTACATAACTGGGCGGATGTCCGAGCACTGGCTCGGTCCCCATAAATTGAATTCTCGAGCCTCTTTTAACCATCGCATCAGTTTCCTCATTCCCGGTTATGTTATAAACACCCGGTACCCAGGTCAGTTTTATTTAAGATTTTCGAGCCAGGCAATATTGTCCGGTATCTATTAGATTAGATTAGATTAGATTTATGTAGGAGTCAGCCCCCTGGCCTGATCCACCGCGACCTAGAAGATCTATTGTGCCACTCCCAACCTATTTAGAGCACTCTGTCCAGCTTTGTCCTTTGCATTAGACTCCACAGCCTCGATAGAGGCTCTTCCATGTAGCTATTGGCTCTTGGTCTTCCTTCCCCAAGTATTTGAAATCTCAGTCTTGTCAGGCCCTCGCACTAGCACAGTACGTGTACTGAGGTTTCCTCTTCTTCTTGACAGAATCTGCAAGTTGCATCTTCTGACAGTCCCATAAGATTCATGTGCCTATTTAGCCTACAGTGTCCTGTTAGGAGACCTACTATTATTCTGATGGCCTTTTTATTCTGGCCTAACAGATCTGCTGTGAATTTAGGCATCCGTCCTTTAATGAATAGCTTTGCCTGTCTCAGTTGTGGCAGATTCCTCCACCATTCTAGAGATTTGTTTCTCATCCATTCCTCCATGGATGTTTTAATGCATGGCTTCGCTATGCCGCAGGAGGGTTCTGGTCCTATGAGGTCTTTTGATGCGCCTTCTCGGGCTAGTGCGTCTGCCTCCTCATTACCTTTGTGCCCCTCGTGCCCAGGTACCCAAGCTAGGGTCACTCTATTCTCATTCCCTAGCTCTTTCAGGGTATTCAGACAGTCCCACACGAGTTTTGACGAAACCTGTGGGGACCCTATTGCCTGTATCGCCGCTTGACTATCGGAGAAAATGGCAATCGAACGGTTATCCGTGCCTCGCTTTATCGCCTCCTTAGCGCAGCATTGTATGGCTATTACTTCAGCCTGAAAAACAGTTGCCCATTTGCCTAGACTTATTGAGATTTTGGTTATTGGCCTCGTCCCATAAATCCCGGCTCCAACTCCCTGTTCTGTCTTGGAACCGTCTGTATACCAAACTATTTGAGCTGTTATTGGGGGACCATTGTTCCAGTCTTCCCTGTCTGGTATTTTGATTACAAAGTTTCTTTGGAAGCTATACATTGGGACCATTATGTCCGTGGGCATTCCTAAAACAGGATCTGCCTTCAATTCTGTGTAAAGCCTCTGATGCTCCATCCCGTGGCGCAGTGTGATCGGTGTCTGGCCTCGCATAAGTCTGTGCATCACCGACCGGGCCTCACCTTGAATGTATATATGTAGTGGTGGCAGATCCAATAGTACCTCCAATGCAGCCGTAGGCAGTTACGACTTAGCGTAAGTATTGATCGAGTTGCATTGGTGGCTTGTCGCTGCCCAATTCCGTACGACCATTCTTCCTCAGATCTCTTTCTGATCCAATTTTTAATGAACCTTGCTACATAACTGGGCGGATGTCCGAGCACTGGTTCGGTCCCCATAAATTGAATTCTCGAGCCTCTTTTAACCATCGCATCAGTTTCCTCATTCCCGGTTATGTTATAATCACCCGGTACCCAGGTCAGTTTTATTTAAGATTTTCGAGCCAGGCAATATTGTCCGTTATCTATACTTTGAAGGGTTTTTGAAACGTATAGGTGGGAGGTATCCTGTTGCTAGCTCTTTCCTTAGTTGCTTAAAAATATTTCCAAATAAATGTCCACTATCCTGGTTTTTATCTAGCCACTGCTCTCACTGTTTTACCCTGTAAGAGGCCCTCCTTCCCTTCCCTCGACTACGGCACGCAGTTTTCGGAATGACAGGAAAGCTTCGTGCTGGCACACGCCAGATGCTGTAGTTGATTTAGCCGTTGCTTGATGTTAGCTTACCGGACGGCTGGACACCATACAATCGACGCGTATAGAAAGGAGGGTCTGATCATCGCAGTGGCTTTTGGGTTGAGCCCGCACATTTTATTAAACCGGGGTTGGACTAATTGTGATACCTTTCCGTCCCCAAGATGCTAATTTATATACGGTAAAGGTGTGATGTCACCGGTTTCTTGTGTAGAGAAGAGGTCTAAGCTAGGCTAGGCTGGTCAGGGCTCGTCGGATCTAAATTCAATAGAAGGCCATAAGGACCTTTTGGCCACTTAACAGGTAAAACACAGTACTCATACAGGTGAGCCCCAATTAAAACCGGGCTCATATAGCATGAGCTAAAAGCTGGTGGTAAGTTAAAACCACCCCCTAATACAGCGCCATCTGGATTATTCGCGCGGCAAAACGTAGGAACTAAAAGCCTCTGGTCATTGTCAACTAGACTTCTTCACATTTAAATTCATTAGGGTTGCACATAAAGACCTTTTGGCAACTTAAAGCCACCCCCAGAACAGCGCCTTCTGGATTATTCGCGCGGCAAAACATAGGAACTGAAAGCCTCTGGTCATTGTCAACTACACTTCTTCAGATTTCAATCCATTAGGGTTGCACATAAAGACCTTTTGACAACTTAAAACCACCCTCAGAACAGCGCCATCTGGATTATTCGCGCGGCAAAACATAGTAACTAAACCTTCTGGTCATTGACCACCACTTCTTCAGATCATTTAAAAACTACCCTTACGGGACCCTTTCATTTTTGGTAACTTCGGATGGACAGCCATCAAGTGTCACAGAACGCGCATAGCTATACTACTAACAGAACCCCTAATATCATTTGTTTAGATTTCAGTAAAGCATTTGACAGAGTTCCCAAAAATCGACTAATAATGAAACTTGATCAATTTGGAATTCGAGACCATTTACTGAACTGGATAAGACAATCTCTCCAATCACATATTTAAAGTAAAAATCGACAACGACATCCTCTGATCTTGCTGTTCTGTGCAGTGTTCCGCAAGGGTCAATTCTAGGATCTAGTCTGTTCCTACTTTACACGTCTGACATTCCTAGACTACTACACTGCAAGACCTCACAGCATGCAGACGCCACGAAAGTTTACTTCAATCTGAATGTAGAACACGCTACTTTTCAAACAGATTTACATAATATTTCCTATTGGTCCGATGATAGGCTCATACCGTTAAATATCTTTAAATGTGTTGTGCTTCAGATGGGAAAGGAAAATCTATGTCTTCTCAACATGACCTTGGGGTATTAATAACTGAATATTTAACTTTGCCTGACTTGTAAAAAGGCAAATAGGTTACTTTACGTATTTAAAAACATGTTTAATCATCCCTCGCTGGATCTCGCCTGTGCTGTGTATAAAACGTACATCAGACCTACTCTCGAATTTGGTTCCACTGTATGGTCTCAGTGACCTGAGGTTAGTCCGTGACAAAAATGGCATTGAAATTGTTCAACGAATAGCCACGTGCTTACCTTACGGGCTCCAAATGCCATCTTATCCCGAAAGACTTAATATATTTGGTTTACCCACAGCTATTGAGAGATTAATTCGAGGAGACCATATTACAACCTATAGAGTCTTAAGTAACACGTTCTTCTTAGATCTAATCAGCATGTTTTCATTAAATAATGATGACAGACTTAGAGGCTACTAGCTGTCATAAACTTTAGCGTGCAATTTTATTTTTGTGTACCTTCACTACTAATAATGTTAAGTCTCACCAGTCGATATCTGGGAAAATACTAATCCGAAATATTTGAAAATTTGGCAACATGGTAAAATCTCTGGGGCGAACGCAACCAAAATATGTAGAGCTCTCCAGTACTTCCGGTTATACCGGAAGTCGACATGAACTTCGTTATTTTAAATAGAACACCTTGTATATTATTGCATTATTGGATTCTACGGAAAATTTTAGGGTCAATTTATGTGACATTTCCTATAGCTAGGACTTAGGCATTTTGAGATATTAATATTTAAAGAAAAAAAATACGTATGTTATAGTGCGCAAGAATGTCCGCAACTTTTTCCGGGAAAGTGATATTAAGTTGATTTTTGTATTCTTAGAGAACTTAAGCGTTGCTAAATTATGGTGTATCCATATGTTCAAAAATATTATACCAAGTGTTCCATTTTCGCTGTTACATTTTGGAAATTTCAAACACCATAACTTTTTAAATTCAATTGAAGCGCCCTGTATTGTTCCAGTCTACCTTGTGCACATTGAAATTAAGCATATTTGGGTTGTGATTATTACTTTTGAAGATATTTGCAAATTTCTACAATTTTGGTAGTTTTCATCATATCTAGAATGTTATGAAATTTGCCATAGACACAAACATTTCAAAAATAATAAAATCGGTTTGGCATGTGTCAAATACATATTGTTATGTGTTGTGTCTATATAATTTACAATCGTTATAAACAATTACTATTGTAATTATACCGGCGCCTTTAAATTACTCAAACGAAGATTATTTAAATTTACTTATTATTTTTGGAAAATGTGACAAAGCTTTAACAAGAACTTGTGATACATTGGCTGCTCGATATCCGCAACGGAACCCATCACCAAATACAGTGAAACAAATTATTGAAAACTTGGTTTCAATTCAATTCTAAAAATTTTGGTTTCGGCAAAGCAAAAATTGAAAAAATTTAAACTATTGTTGCATGATATCAAAAACTATACTAAGAAACTGAATAATCAAATATTAATAATACACTTATTTTAGTCTTTAAAATGAGTTTCTCATCAACTGTGGCCCCTATGCTAGACAGTGGTTAACAAAATTTTTCACTGACATTCTAAACACGAGTAGACTGCCTACTCGAGTAGAATTAATTTAAAAGAGCAAAAATAATTGCCGTACTAAAACCTGGAAAGCTAAATTCTCGAGCCGACAGCTATAGACCAATCTCTCTTCTTAGCTCCTGCTACAAATTCTTGGAAAGACTTATATTGAATAGATTCCAAGACAAATTACTTGCGAACACCCCAATTGAACAAGCTGGATTTAGACCAGGCAGAAGCTGCACGGACCAAGTGATAAGTCTGACAACATTCATTGAATAAGGATACCAGGAATGCCTCAAAACCACGGTTGTGTTCATAGACTTAACAGCTGCCTATGATACAGTCTGGAGACAAGGTCTGCTATATAAATTCCTAAGTGTGATCCCCAGGAGAAAGCTTGGCTGTCTCTTGAACAACATGCTCTCTGATCGAAAATTCCAAGTGATCATGAATGGCAAAGCCAGCAGACAGAGAATTCTAAATAATGGCCTTCCTCAGGGCTCCGTAATTGCTCCTGCCCTATTTAATCTGTACATTGCTGATCTTCCCGCAACAACTGCTCATAAATTTGCGTACGCCGATGATCTGGCTATAGCTGTGAAACTTAAATCTCGTGATACAGCAGAGAGAATATTGGAAAGAGATCTCGAAGCTCTAGATATCTATTATAGAAAATGGAGACTAGTTCCAAGTCCCAGCAAAACAGAGTGTTCTTTCTTCCACTTAAATAATAAACAGGCCAACCATGAGCCTGAAATATTCTGGAAAGGTGAACGCCTTACGTATAACCCGAATCCAAAATACCTGGGTATTACATTGGATAGAACGCTCTCTTTTAAAAAGCACCTAGAGAACACGGCTGCGAAAATTCAAACGAGGAATAATATTCTGGAAAAGTTATGCGGAACTTCATGGGGGGCGACTGCCGAAACTCTGTGATGCTCGGCAATGGGTCTCGTCTTTAGCGCGGCTGAATATGGGGCTCCGGTTTGGATGAGCAGCCACCATGTTTTTATAGTGGATGTGCAACTCAACAGGAGCATGCGAATCATAACGGGATGCATAAAATCTACTCCAACTTATTGGCTCCCAACTCTCAGTTACATTATGCCGCCACATATCCGCCGAAGAGAGGCTCTTCTACGAGAATACAAGAAAATAATGAATAACCCAGAGCTGCCTATCCATGACTATATACCCACAGCTTGCCTAACCAGATTAAAATCCAGACACCCTCCAATCAAGACCACTCAGGCACTGCATGAAAGTGATTTCAGGGGTATCCAGGAATGGGAAGCAGGCTGGAGGGAGGATGCCCCCCCAGATGCACTCGATTATATAAACATCCAAAAAAAGCCTGCGGGATTCGACTTACCTCGCAAAGTATGGAGGAAGGCAAACAGAATTAGAACGGGACACGGTGTCTGCGCAGATATGCTGTATAGGTGGAATAAACAACCCTCGCGCAACTGTGAATGTGGAGCAACCTATCAAACAATAAAACATATATATCAAGACTGCACACTTACGGCTTACCAGGGACCAATTACGGATATATATTCTCTCCCTCCGACAGCGATTGAATGGATAATGAACTTACCTGTTAGTTTGTGATAGATGTTTGTGGACTCATTATTTACAATTGCTTTGCTTTTATCTTTTTCTCTATATGTTCTTACACTTATTGTTGTGTGTTGTTAATGTTTTTAGTTTTAATTTTACATACCATATATATATTATTATCATACCATGTATACTATTGCCATACGCTAAATAAATAAATAGTCTTTAAAATGACGTCCTTGAACTTGTCAGGATTAAATTTTCATGGGTTCCCTTCTAACTGAGTTTACATTTAAATTATTACATGCATTTCGAACCATTTCCATACAATCTTCCCTGGTCGCGTTCACCCTAGAGACTTTACCACGTTGACAAATTTTCAAATATTTTGGATTAGTACTTTCTCAGTTATCGATCGACGCAGTTCTTGATGAGACACCCGTATATATATTGGTATTTTGAATTTAATAGGGTTTTACCCTCAGCTCTTATCTATTGCCAATACTAATACTACTACAAAATAAAGTATAAAGGCAGAGCAAATGTCATTAATTCGTACCATAAATCGTACCCGTAAATATTTTCTTCACTTATAAGCGATCGTTTACAAATCAAAACAAGTAAAAAATATATACTTCACATAACTAGCTTAGTTATTCTAGATATTTATTTATTTATTATGTTACTAAGTTTTGTTTTATACCAAATACCGTGGTATGCAATAGGAAATTACCTGGTACCACAACTGTTTATTTTATCCTTTATTTCAATGTGTGGAAAAGTGCGGGAAAATATATAAAATCTTCTAATCTTCTAAAAAATGTATTTTAATAAATGTATTTTTACAGACTAATGTTAAAGCAACATGGTTTAGTGGACATAGCCTTACAGCCATGGTGTTATATCAAGACAAAAGTACAGCGCTTTCATCTAATCACCACATTAAATTGTCTTTAACATCTCCTAGTTTTAAAGATGCCAATGCTGATCTTCAATTTTACCGTAGTAATGATATATTAAAACTGGATCTCAAGGTGAGTAAAATGTTTTATATGTTGTTTTGATGACGATGAAATGTACAAAATAAATGATGTTTCTATAACATATATACAGGATACAGGATGTTCCACGGTGACCACTCATTAGAATATTTCAGAGACTATTTCGATTTGAATTGTGAAAATTTGAGACATTGGGTTTTCGGGCATGTCCTCCACAAATAAAATAATTTCGCCCACGTAGCACTTCCGGTTATACCGAAAGTCGCCAGCAACTTGCTTATTTTAAATGGAACATTCTATAAAGATTTCTAGAGCAATGTGTAAAATTTTGTGAAATGATTTTAACTAGAACACAAGAAGATAAGTACTGATTTTTTGCGTAAAATAATTTGGACAGATGAATCTAAATTCAGCAGAGAAAGTATTTTTAACAGACGTAATCGTCCATTTGGGCTTCTGAAAATCTGCATGTAGTTCGCGAGAGAAGATTTCAAAATAAATATAGTGTCAACGTTTTCTGTTTTTAAAGACACTCAAGTTCGTTACCTTTTCTACGAGAATAATTTAAATACGCATAGACACCTCCAAATTTTGCAAACTGTCGTAGCGTAGCGGTAAGAAGATCATTTGAAGTTTTGTCTGCAGCCCAGATATCAGGAGCAGTTACAGATGAGTTTATCGGAAGGATAAATAATTGTTTAAGGCTAGATGGGGATCATATCGAATATAGGAATTAGTATTTCTAACCGTATTGGATGATGATTACGCATTATTCTCATTCTTGTCACTGTTACACATTATTAATTAATTAGGTATTTAATATTTTTTAGGTTATATTTGTCAGTTTCATGTCTTTACCAATGATTGTAACATTTGTAACTTTTTAAAACAAAACTAATATCTCTCTACTCATTGTGGGTAAATTAGGGTATCTCTCATTCTCTGCTAGTTCTATTCATTATCTTGTTACATTCGCCATAAATAAATAATAAATTTTAGAATGTCAGCATTTAAATACGTGGTTTCATTTACCACTTTTGAAATATAAACAATCCTTAATTAAACCGCCTCCAAAGGTGTTAGACTGACAACAAATAACTGGTGACAGATTAGTTGTTTGTTTTGAAGTTCAGCTAAGAATTTCACAGTCATCCTCGCAAGAAATTGATTGATGAAATGATTTTAGGTGATTACACAAAAAAGACTAGATAAGAGGAACTTAAGACCTAGAAGAGATAGCACTGACGTAGTTTTCCACATACTAGTACACTATACTGCACTCGACGCGCGTTTCGCCAACCAAGTTGGCATCATCTGGAGATGATTAAAACTAAATCTATGCTAACACTGTGTTCTATTTATACGTAAATTATTATGAACCGTGATTTACTAACCAATAAAGCCGGGTGTATAAAATTGGCCCTCTGTTACTATTCATACTATTTTTACACTACAATTTCCAAACTCTCAAATGCATGCAACGGTCTGGAATCTGTTACATTCCTAATTAGTGTTAAATTGCTACTATCTATTTTATGGTTGTTCTCAAACGTACGTTGGGTGGCACTAGACTTATCTGTTCTACTATATTTGAGATGAGCCATATGTTCCTTGAATCTAGTTTGATTTGACCATCTAGTTTGTCCAACATACCTTTGATTGCAGTCTTTACATCTAATTTTATAAATCCCCGACTTTTCCTTAGTTTCTATTTTGTATTTTGGATTGCCTAACAGTTGTTGTAGTTTATTTCTCGATGAATAAATCACTGACATACCTATATCTTTAAAAACCTTATCAAAGACATGGGTGAAGCGAGGATCGTATGGAATAGATAATGAGTTTTGGATTTTCTCTTTCACTTTGAAAAGTCGAAGAATTTCGAAGTATCTCTTTAAACTTACATTTCCTAATTATTTTACCAATTAAACTTACAGAATATCCATTACTCGCAGCTATATCCCTAATTAATGCTTTTTCTCTTTCAAACCTCTCCTTATTTAGGGGGAAGCTTAATAGGCGATGAAATAAAAAATTTTAGCTCGCCATTTTCTGTTGAGCACAATGGTGAGAGTCCTTAGGGATATATCTTAAAATACTGGTATCTTTTTTGTATATGTCAAACTCTAATTTATTTTCACTAATTCCAATTATTAATACATCTGAGAATGGTAGTTGTCCACAATTTTCAATTTAACTGCCGTGAAACGATTATTCAATTTAGAAACAAAGTTGTCAATATCAGTGACTATTGTATCAAACCCTGCAAAGATATCATCCACAGATCTAAACCAAACCCTGGGGAAATACTCAAATTCTTCTTTTGCCTGCGTTTACAATCAGTTCATGAAGAGATTGGCGATGAATGGTGTCAAAGAGTTACGCATTGCTGGACCCTCCTGTCGTTCAGAGAAATTACCATTGAATGGAAAGCAATTTTGTTTCATGCAAAGTTTAGTGAGTTGAAGATATTCTTTTATTATATCTTGACTGAGATTGTTTCATTCGAGTAGATCCTTAAGGTAGTCCAAGGTCTGTGGTATGTGAACATTTGGAAACAATGAGCAAACGTCAAAGGATATCAAAACTTCACCTTTTTGCAACTGAATATTTTCCACCTAATTAATGAAATCATTGGAATTAATCACAGAAAAACTAGGTGGTACAATGGGTAAACTTTCGAACTTCTCTATTAACCATTTTGATAGGTGGTAAGTTGGAGATCGAATTGATGAAACAATAGTATGCACCGAATTTCCTGGCTTATGAATCTTAGGCAAGTAGTACAATGTAGATTAGAAAGTTCATTATAAGGGCCATTACTAATCAGGTTGTCGATCCTTTTATAATAGTCCTCTTTACCTAAAATAATAATCTTATTATAAATATTTGGCTTTTAGGTAAAAACAATGTTTTTTCACGTAGCCGTTTGATTATTTTTCTATGCTTAGTGGATTTTGGTTTACTATTAATAGTAAGGCCAAAATACTCAAACGGCTGCTTGAAAAAGTTTGTTTTTACCTAAAAGCTGATAAGAATAATAAGGTTGTTATTTTAGATAAAGACGACTATTATGAAAGGGTAGACAATCTGATTAGTAATGGCTTACTATTAATAGTAAACTAAAATCGATTAAGGATAGAAAAATAATCAAATGGCTGCTTGAAAAATATTGTTTTTACCTAAAAGCTGATAAGGGTCGTAAGGTGTTTATTGTAGATAAAGATTACTATTATATAAGGGTAGACAACCTGATTAGTAATGGCTCTTATAACAAAGTTTACGGTTACAAACCTTATTATTTCAAAGAGAAGAAAACGGTTAATTTTAAGAAGAGGGAAACTTGAGGAAACGTCCACCTAAAATTTTACGTAGATTTCAAAATTGTAATATAGTAATATATAGTGTTCCATTTAAAATAGGTAAGTTGATGGCGACTTCCGGTATACGTGCTACGTGGGAACCATTATTTTATTTGAGGAGAACATTCCTGAAAACCCGATATACCAAAGTTTCAAAAATCAAATCGAAATATTCTCTGAAATGTTCTAATGCGTGATCACCGTGAGACACCCTGTAGGTAATAAGTAAGGAGCAAATACAAAAATACTAAATAATATGAAAATAATTAATGAACTATTAATTTTAATGTGTTGTTTCATTATTTTCTGTAAATTTTATTCTACTTCATCCATATACTATGTATGTATATACTTTCATCTTTCTTAGATTTAAATAGAGATGAAATATGCAAATGAAGGAAGGTGTAATATAATATTACATTACATGAATACTACATTTAAGATAATTTAATATAATTTTACTTAGACTTGCTTCAAGTAGACTTGGTATAGCAGCCTGGCAATTTTTTATACAAAAATCAGCTCGACTATTAGATCAGCTGATAACACAAATTAAGATTTCCATCGTAACGGTGGAATCGTGAACGTAGAGAATTGTAGCGACATACTCATTTGAATGAAATTTAGATACTATAAGAATGAGTTTTAGAATCGAATGCAAATTCAATATGGCTAATGTAACGATTAATTCGACAAGTACAATATAAATTGCCTGTGTTGCACACAATTCGACTATCATTAAATGTTCATATACGTACCATCTTCACAACATCTCTTTCATAACACCTACTTTAACTATTCCCTTATAGACCGGGAGTTAGTCACAGACTTTTGATTGTGATTTCAAACAGTATGCTTTTCAGAGGGTATTATATTGCGAATATTCTCATGACGAAAATGAATGACTCAAAGGGACATCCTGGGTTCTTCATACAGAAAATTGAGTTTTCATTTGTGCGTATGCCCTTGAGCATACGCAAACGGTATGTCATCTTGTTTTTCAGCAGTTTTATAACAAAAAGTTGTATGCTTATCATTTGCAGCCTGTTCGGAGAAGCGCAAAGATTCTTTATTCAAATAAAGTTCACGTGACTATTATAACAGCCCTTTGGACCACTTTGGACCCACGCTAACGGTATGCCGTTGGTTTTCTGAGGAACTTTTTGTGTTGAAATTCATTGTAAAAGACATGGCAACCTGACTAAAATCGTACTAACAAAAAATGAAAACTCACTTTTCTATATGAAGAACCCGGGATGACTCTTTGATTCATTCCTTTTCGTCATGAGAATATTGGTACTCATTATAATACCCTCTGAAAAGTATAATAATATTTAAATATATTTAAGCATAATAATTGTAATGGATGATGACCAATTAACGATTTTGTACTAATTACATGTCTTTATGAAAACAATGCTTTTGCAGTATATTCTACAAACAAAAACTTTGTCTAGAATCATAAGTGGTATACTACTACCTACTACTACTAATAATTTTTATTTCTTTAAGGTCTTGTATAATAACGATGATTATCAGTTGCTCTTCCACCATCAAACAGTGTCACTTGAAGAAACAAAAACGTTGGCTAAAATAAAATACAAAGAAAAGCTTTACAGATTCATTAATGTAATCTATGATGGAAGTTACAGAAAAATTCACGCAGAACTACACATAGACCAGTAAGATTTCATTTACTTAATCTATAATAATAGTATTATACAGATATTTGTTTTCGATAATATTGTTGACCAACAGAAAGTATTATTTGTCATTAACTTGAAATATTTCTATTAACTCTCAAAAATGTGAAAAATAAAACTACCAAAATGCTAATCAACTTCATGAGTAAAATACTGAATACGTGACACATAGTGGTTGACACTCATATTTGAAGAGACAAAAGCTGTTATCAGTGACAGTGATATGACATATCTCGTATGTATTATCAGTTTCCACAACCTCCACGGATTTTTTATAGCAGTCAATAGTTTCGCTTGTATATCACCAGTAAATATTTATTACATTGAAATAGGTAAGTATAATACTTATTAAAGATATAATCAATGTATTCATTTACTTTATTAAGTAATTTAAAACCGGTCTTACCGTCATCAGTTTTAGTTTGAATTGTATTTGAAATTTAGTTCTGTAGTTTAGTAAAGTTTTTGACGCAAGTTTGCGAGTTTTTTTGTTTTTGTTACATGCAAGTGTCAAAATTTTCACTAAGCACCTTCGGCTCCTTCGTTCCTCTTCAGCAACGCTCTCGAATTCGGATTTTTGCATTTTTACTGAAATTATAGATTTTTTAAAAAAATTTCTAATGCAACCCGTTAAAATATTCTTACGTCCATACGCAAAAAAAAAACGTTGATTCCAAATAAGAACAGAAAATAGCATGGTGTCATCTAAAAAAACAAAATTGGTTGCTATGGCAACGAAAGTACTGGCTCCGAAACAAATTCAAAGTTACCAAAAGATGAAAAAAACTTAACTAAAAACTGCTATCTGAGCAATTTCTTATACGGGGTGTTTTAATATTTTTATTTTTTTTTTTATTTTATTTTATTTTATTCATACACTACCCAACAGATACATATCCATTTACAGGGTAGGACTTACAAAATACAAATACAAAATACAGTATATGCGACAAATATACAATAATAAATACAACAAATTTATAAATACAAAATATATGTAACAAAGAACGACTAGGAAGGTCACAAAAAAGAGAGAAACAATAAAAAAGACAAACAACAACTAAGTAAGTTACAAGAAACAAAACATTAAGAACATGTTAATGAGATAAAATCTAACAAAGTGAGGGTTGATTTGCATTAAACAGGAAATCGATTTTCATTTAAAACAAGGGAGAAATTCAGCCTCTTTATTGATGCCATACTGCAGTTAAATATGTCAATACTGTTACTAGTCCTATTGCAATTTCTGCACATTCTTAATAAAGGAGAATGTTTTTGAAGATTGGTCCTGGCAAAAGGCAGAGAAAACGGCATTCTGTCTGGAGTTCACTCTAGAAATATAAAAGTTTAACTTGTTAAGAATTTCAGAGCAATCATTACTACCGTGTATTACTTTGTATACAAAAATTAAGTCTGCAGTGACTCTGCGGCTTTCGAGGGTGATAACTGCAAATCTATCAAGAAGTTCTTGATGCGGAGTCCCTATGACGGGGTAGACACCATCTACTTTGAAAGAAAGGAATTTGAGAAAACGTCTCTGGATCTTCTCCAAGCTATCAATATGAATACTATAAAAAGGACTCCAAGCAACTGATCCGTATTCCAGTTTGGATCTAATATAGGAATAATACAGAAGTTTAAGCGTATCAATATTGTTAAAATCATGGGAATTACGTATTATCAATCCTAAAGTTTTAAACGCATCACTGACAATATTATGAACGTGTACTGAAAACGACAATTTACTGTCGAAGGTCTCGAAAATTACTGCATCTTGATAGAGGTGAATTGCCCAAAGTATAACCGTACACTATAGAGGACTGTTTTAAGGAGTATGTCATTACAAAACACTTACTAACATTTAATTGTAGTTTGTTCGCTTTACACCACAGTAATATTTTATTAATTGCTGATTGTACAGCCATGCAATCATGAACATTATTAATACTAGAGTACAGCTTAAGGTCATCCGCATACAACAGATAAGGAATATCCAAGTTGTACACAATGTCGTTAATAAAGATATTAAAAAATAACGGACCCAAGACAGACCCCTGCGGCACTCCAGATTTTGTAACAAACTGTGTAGACTTATCGCCACAGCACTCGACATACGATGATCGATTTTTGAGATATGATGAGAAGAATATCAATAGACTGTCGGAAAGCCCAAACCGAGCAAGTTTATTCAAGAGGAGATTATGATCAAGTCTGTCGAATGCCTTGGTGAAATCTGTATATACTACATCAACTTGTGAATTGTTATCGAAAGCATCAGTAATGTATTGAGTAATGCAACACAGATTTGTTGAAGTTGACCTTCCTCTTATGAATCCATGCTGATATTCAGTGATACTATTTTTAACATAAGCATGAAGTGGTTCATATAGCAAGAATTCAAAAGCCTTTGACAGATTATTAACAATAGTAATGGGTCTATAGTTAGGAATGTTTTGCTTTTCCCCTTTTTTATATATGGGAGATATATAACTTTATATAACTATAAGTTTAGATTTCTTTAAAATGTCTGGGAATTGATTTGCTTGTAACGATATATTGAACAGGAAAGCGACAGGCTTGGCCAAGACAACAGCACAATCACGCAAGAGAAATGATGGAATTTCATCCGGACCCCTTGTTACCTTTGCCTTAAGTTTTTTTATGGCAACTGTAACATCACGTTCGGAAAATTCAGTAAAATGGAGAATGTCAGTCTTTCAGTTAAACGTATTATCAGCAATTGTGCCATCCGAATCAGAATCAGAATACGCCTCTTGAAAATATTGAGCAAACGCCTCAACAATACTACTAGGATCCGACAGTTCAAAGTCAGTAAATGACATTTTTGATGGTAATGCTTGACATTTTCTCTTGTTATTAACAAATTGCCAGAACTTTTTGGGTTCGCTTTTAATATCAACTTCCACGTTATTACAATACCGCTTAAGGACGCATCAATATCCGTTTTAATGTACTGCCTTAGCAATTTAAACTCCTCAAGGGCTAAAGGATCACTATTGTTCCTATAGTCCTTCCAAGCTTTATGCTTCAGTTTAAGACATTTGATGATGTTTGAATTGTACCAAGGGGGGTAACTACGATTACTAACAACGGTTTTAGGGACGAACTCATTTATAGTACCAAATAATTTTAAGTAAAAACTGTCATACGCTTCATTTATGTCATTTATAGTTGTCAAATAATTCCAGTCAATCCCAGCTATAGCTTGATACAGTTCAACAAGATTTGCCTTCCTATAATTGTAAAATGTTTTATTACTCCTATTAATTATACCTCTACTATCTCCTCCCCTTTTATGAAAAGCTTCCGCAGATATGAGAATGGCAGGGTGATGTAAATCTTCAGAAATTAACTTATCTGGGGCAGGTTCAACACTACATGTTACGTTTGACAGAACAAGATCCAATAATCTGTTATTATAATTACGAATAAAATTATACTGCTGAAAATCAAAAAAGTAGCAGAAATTCGTCAAAGCTACCATACGGTCAGTACGCTCATGATCGACATACTCAGTAACATTGAAATCGCCAATGAAAACCACACTACTATTGTGTAAATAGACTAAGGAAGATAAAATCTCAAAAGATTTTTGATACGTTCCTGTTGATGTATTAGGGGGAATATAAATCAAAATTACATAGCACACAGGAAATTTAAAATGAATTTTAACACCCACTATGTCAATGAAAAGGAGGCTTTTGAATTCCGTGTTCAATTTGAGTTTCAAATCTGTAAAGACATTAAAACGGCGAGATTCAAATAATTCCTCATTATTTACAGTACCTATTATCAAGCCAGGTTTCAGTAACAGCAATTGCAGAATAGTTGGATGCAGTACTGGCATTTAATATATTTTTAGCTTTAGTTTTAAGTCCTCGCATATTTTGATAATACAAAGAAAATTCTGACTTAGGTATCGGTAGTGATAAATTTAAAATATTATTATTACTGTATTCCACTTCAGACGAACCAAAAGTTAAATTAGTTTGCTATTTATTGAGTGGCCCAAATAAATCTGACCTGAGTCTATCAATAGCTAATTTGTGAGCGAGGCAGTTATCATAATCCCACACAGCATGGTTAGTACTGATTTCAGACTTATTTTTTTGTTTGAGATTGAGACAGTTAATGCACTGATGCTCACTGCCCGCAGGAAAATCCTCCAGTTCATGATTTTTAGCGCAAATAGGACAGCAGATATTATTTTTACAGTTCTTTTTTGTATGGAGAAAATTATTACATTTAAAACAGCGTGGCACTTGGATAGCATCATACACTGAACAGCTATCCAAGCCAACAAGTAAGTGACCCTGATCCAATAATCTTTTATATGTGAGCATATCTACCTGCAGCATAGCCTGAAATATATTTTTGTTCTTCTTGGTAGGCCATATACGTGCGATGGTGCATTCAGAGGAAGGGTGAAAGATGTCATCATTTTGTTTGCGGAGATATTGAAGTAAGATGGTTTTGTCCAGATTTTCACTTATACCAACAATTCTAAGCTGAGGGAGAATACTCTTAAGTATATGAACTTCATAATTTGAGGACAGCTTTGCTTCAGCAATTTCTTTAAGCTTAACAGCCTCTTCAGATTTTTTACAGTCTAGAAGAATTCCACCATTCTTTATGTTTTTGACTCTATTGATTTTTACATACAAGTTCACGGGATCGGCTACTTGCAGTAAATCAAATTTGGTTTGAGAATTTTCCTGATTCGGGTTCTTTGGCTTAACAGCTATTTTATCAGATAAACTTTGACAAAGTTTGTCGGCATAAGAACATTGAGGGGTCGCACTCATTACAGGAATTTCAGATACTTTATCAAGGGCTGATTTAATAAGGTCATCTTTCATAGCATCAAATTTTGCAGCAAAATCACTAAAAAGCTTACTACATTTAGTTTCAAATAGATCTTGAAACTTCTTCTCATTAAAGTTACTGTCTAAGAGTCTGCATGTATTGCATTTCCATTGCAAACCAGGAACTGAAGAAAGGAGAGAAACTAACTCACTAGGTACATTAACACAGTTTAAATGATAACCGTTTTTACATGTCCCACTGCAAAAAAACACCTTGCTTCCTAGATAAAGAACTATCACAAAGACCACACCGAGACATTGTATCAAATTGGCAATATTTCCATGAACTAAATAATTAATTGCACTGTAATTACTCAGCAGTTAGACTATTCAACTTAGTGGAATGAATTCCACATAATTTTGGGATCACTCTGCCAATTGTCCGCCCTTTTTCTATAGACTAAACCCTATTAAAAACGAATAATTCTTTAGAGCACTTTTAAACACGTACACGTAATATCTAAAATCTATAATCATTGAGATATGTAATGATTTTCAATATTGTAGAATAAAATTAAAATGTGTCGTATAGAATGCATATTAAAATTAGATTCAAGTAATCAGAACCAACAATTAGCAAAAGGCTATAACTTTAAGGTAAAATAATGTTCGTTAAACAATATTATACAGGTTGCATCAAAATTCATCTCAAATTTAATTACTTACAAATTAAATGATCTCTCTTATTTTAAATGACACACCCTGGATTTTATGATCTATGTTTATGCAAAATTTAATTACCTTTCGAACTGTGTTAGGTTTCCTTGTACCTAGCTCTGATAGTTTTCCACTAAATAATATTTTTCTGTTTTGAATAATAATTTTCTCAATATTTTTCTTGAAATTAATGTGACACTAAAACGAGCACTGAAACAATTGTGATTGCTGTCTGTGTATGTTTACAAATTGACATCTAAAGTTTGTTGTTAATATCGCTGTCACAAATTTTCACTTTTGCAATTTAAAATGAAAACATACTCTGCACAAGAACGAATTAATATGGTTTTAATCATTGGATAATACGAATACAATTGTTTTTTGGTCTCAAGAGTTTACGCTTAAAAACCCAGCTAGAAATCATCGAAACAGGCGAATTTTTTAAAGATTGCTACACTTATTCCGAAGAACTGAAAGTGTAGCTTATGATAGAACGAACAGGCAAGTAACCATTGTAGGAAACGAAGAAACTGAATTTCGTGTCATTAGCGCTATTATAGAAAATTCCCATATAAGCCAACACAAAATCAGCCAGATAATTGAAATAAGTAGAAGAAACATCTTTGGAATATTTCAGAAATATAAATTTCACACATATCATATCCAATTACATTAAGAACTATATGAAATGGACTTCCAACGACGGCTCGATTTTTGTGGGCTTTAGACACGGTGGTAGAAGATGGAAACTTTTTCGATTTTGTACTGTTTTCGGATGAATGTACATTTCATAATAATGCTTATGTAAACAGGCAGACTTTTTATTATTATAGTGACGAGAATCCTCATTGTTTCTTAATATTATATAGAGGATGTGGTAACAGCTATTCACTGCTCCCGCACATTTTCATGGTAGTGTACGAGATCTCCTGGATAGACGCTTGATAAATAAATGGATAGGACGTGGAGATCCACGTCTTATCTTACTGGCAGGCAAGTTCCCCGGACTTGACGTGTTTGGATTTCTTTTTATGGTGCTACATAAAAATATTGTTTATGAAAGCCCACCAACTACTCCAGAAGACATGAAACAAAGAATACGGGGTGCTTTTCAGTCTGTAACTCCACAAATGTTCAATGTTAAACAGTCAGTGCCACATTGATTTCAAGAAAAATATTGAGACAATCATTATTTGAAACAAAAAAATGTTAATCACTAGGAAACTATCAGAGTTAGGTATAGGAAAACCTAACACACACAGTTCGAAAGGAAATTAAATTTTGCGTCAGAATAAATCATAAAATACAGAGTGTCATTTAAAATAAGAGAGATAATTTAATTTGTAAGTAATTGAAATTGGAGATGAATTTTGAAGCACCCTGTATAATATTGATGAACAAACATTATTTTACCTAGCTTTAAGCTGTAGACTTTTGCTAATTCCTGGTTCTGATTACTTGCACCTAATTTTAATATACATTCTACATTGATGGGTGTTGAGGGAGACCCTATCTGCCCAAAGTGCGGGGAGGGCGACGAAACACCTTCCTATAACTTCTTGGCAGAATGCGCGGCTTTCGGCAGACTGAGATACGACGTCTGGGGGCCGGGGAGCTGCAAGGGGAAGAGGTCAGTTCCCTTGAATGGACCAATATTCTAACCTACATTAGACGGTCGGGTAGGTTTGATGAGGGAAGAGGTGATGGAAAATTATTAATATCTCCATGATTTTAGATTTTAGGTATAGGGAAGGTTACAGAAACTTGCCTTAATCTAGTCTGTGGAATTATAAAATGACATTAAATACAGGGTGTTCATTTTAAAAAAGTATAACTATAACTTATATAACTTCTTAAAAATTTGAAAAATAAAATTTTGGAATTGATATTATTAGCAAAATAATTTGTATTTACAATTTTTTATTGTGATAAGTCTCTTGCCTTCTACCGACCATTAAAATTTTAAAAAATTGATTATTTATAAATACTGTCTTTTTTTTAATATCTCAATGATATTTCTGTAGGTATAGTAATAGATCTAAGAAATTCTACCAGGTATGACCCTGTTTCTCCCACGTTACGTGAATCAATCGAGAACAGTCGCCTACTATCTGGTATTTCGGTTTGTTTAAATTTGTTTTACCATTTCGTAAGCAGCACCATACCACAGATTTTATGGCCAAGGAATACTCGAGGAACATATTTCTCTAGTGCTAGAACCAGGTTGTTCTAGGTGATACAGTTCCTTCCTTCGTGAAAGTATTGTAAAATTTTTGGAAGAAAACAGGAACAGAAATTGAAAGACATAAAATGAGAAGGTATCATGATTTAATAAATGCTAGATTAATTAAAAAGCCAGAGGAAACAGGCATTAGATCAATTACCAAAAAGTCAGTGTTGGTTATTAATCCTACTTACATCATCAGCACTGAAGCTTTAGAAATGGATTAACTATTCTTACTTAATGAATTATACTTAAAAAAGATTATTTGATTGAGAGTGTTAGCAGAGTTACAAATATATTAAAGAGCATAAAACCTATTTTTGGTAGAAAACCAAATCAATTTACAGAATATGACTATAAACACTTAAATGATAAAACTGATATGAACTCAATTGCAACCATTTTTAATAGATGTTTAGAAAGATCAGGAGAAAATATTATTAAGCCAATGACAAACAAGAGTAAAAGTAAATACATGACAAATATTAATGAGGGATAGAGAAGAAGTCATATGAAGCGAGTTGTAATTTATCCGGTTTTTTTAGCAAAAGAAAAGAAAGGGACAGAAATTGACAAAAGTTTTTATACACTAGATTCAAATGCTATGGAAGGACTAATCATTCACTGCATTAACAATTTTGATCCTAAATTAGAAAACTGAGAAGACACACAGGCATAAATTCAAAAGATGTAAAACAAATTTAAAGCAAGAAAATAAAATAGAACTATCTACTACAGGAGTTTTTGGGAAAAAATTTAATAAGGATAATGAAACCATTCTGTTATGAAAGAAAGCTGCTCTAAGTTATTCTTGTGACTTGACTGACATTTATAGAGATTTTAATAATTTTGATGATAAGCTTTCTCAAATTAATCCTGAAACTATTATTCATCCTTTAATCAGTGTTAGGAATTTGTTAATTAAAGCTTTGCATTTGCAAAATATTTATTCTACAGAGGAATTAGCACAATTTGATAAAATAACAGATACAATTGGTTTTAAAGCTTTTACAATAATTAGTCAGATTGCATTGAGTATATCTTTAACTCAACACACTAGGTATAATGATTTCATAATTAAGAAATTAAGAAATTTTGATGTTTACTTGCTAATCATAACTACAAATTCGGATTCTCATTTATTTTATTCAGTTATAGTCATTGAAGATAGTTATCAAGGAAATATTTTAAAATGTTGCAGACAATTTAATAAATCTGGAAATTTATTATATACTGATTTTATTTCAATAGATGCAACTAGATTAAACAACATGATTAATTTAATGTCCTCTTATATCTGCATTTTAATTGATACTATGAGATGGCGTAATTTAGATTACACAAATTTAGAAAAATTGAGCAATGTAAATGATATAATATTGGAAAGCTGATGAAAACATGGAGAATGATCAGATGAAAAATAAAGCCTGCACTGAACACAGCATGACATTATGGAGATATGTGTGCATGAACATTCTAAGTGATCATTACTTAGAAGATGGCCCTTGGAAACCATTTGCATGCCATGAAACTGTTTTTAGAAGTAAACTACAAATATGGGTTCAGAAACAGCAAATGCAAGCATTAAATTTCATGGTTGTTAGAAAATCAAGCAGAAGAACGACTGAATCAAAAGATGATTATAAAGGCTTAATAGATTATGTAACGCTGCTTGAAATACCATAGTGCTGTTTCTTCCATAGTGGAAACATTTTATCTTGGTTATGAAAGTGACAAGAATAAAATGTTTTTGGCAAATGCTGATAGTTACTAAAGTCAGTCAGTTAGTCACTAAAATAGTTAAGGAAGAACTTTTGTATAATTCTGTAAATCACAATTATGAAGGAGAAAAAGATCATCTAGAAGTTGATCCAAAAGTACATGAGTTTAGGTATCAACATGGTAAGAGCGATGTCAGATCAAATTGAACTAACTCTGAAAAAGAGATTTGGAATGGATTGGAATAAAAGAATTACAGATGAAATTAAAATTAAGTTAGCTTCAATAACTCACAATGAATTAGCAGCTATAAAAGCAAGATACACGGTTAAAAAACTGACTTCAATTTATCCACTGAGACAATTATTCCTAGAACAAAAATGGCTCAACAAGTTGCTCAGAATTTGAAACAGAAAGAAAACAAAGAGGAAAGTCAAGAAGTTCCTGAAGAAATACCAACAAAATTAAATATAAGACAAAGTAGTGGTAATTAAATTACCTCTCTAATTAATAATAATTAAATTATTTATAAAACTTTATAAAACAGCAAAGAACACCAAGGGAAATATATGTTGAAACTGAGGAAACAAGATACTGTCAAATGTTTATAGAGAACATTTCTAGAGTATTATGTAAATATTTAGATGTGGAGGTAATTACTAGCCCAAAAAATAAAGAAAAAACATTTATTAAATCATCCTGAAACAGTTATGTACTACTCTTCAGATGACAAAACTAGATGGAACGAAAGACTTGTTAAAACATTTACAATCGTGTTATGTACACTTCTACCTTCAGAGTTTTATTGCTTTATCATAAACCTATTAAACATGTGGGTTGAAAAACGAATTTTATTACCTCCAGAATTACAGAATTAATTGCTAAATCCAAATAATATAACAACAGTAGAAGATGAAATAACACGATTAATAAAAGACGGTTTCATTGGTACCAATTCAAGAATAATAGACAAAGGTCAACGTATTTTGAAGATACAGACTGGCATGATGCAAGGCTTTCTTCTTAACATATTCTCTATTTCATTCTGGATTAAATTTATAGCACAAGACATTGTTTACAGAATAATTTTCAAAAGGTATTCCTTATGGTAATGTTATCATTTCTCATATGTGTTCTTCAGATGCCTTAGCAACCTACATTACAATTAAAACACAATAAGAAAAAGATCTAAAGTTGCTGCTTTACTTGGTTTACATACAATAAGCATTCTTGGTGAATATGTTTCAATCTTTGACAGTGACAAAAAAATCAGCTTTAATAGACTAATAAAACTAATGGTGTGCAGCACACCATTACTGTTGTGCTGCAACATATTTAACTTTGTTCTAGTCATTGTAGGTTCATGTAAATATGTCTGAGATAGCTTCTACAATAATGAGAAGCTTCTCCGTCGGGTCTGTCGCGTTCTTAAGTTTTGCTATTATTAGCTTGATCTTATTCCAGATATTCTTCAGATCAAAAGATCTGAAGAAATCTAGAATATCCTTTAATGGGCTGTCCGTCTGAGGGGTAGGTTGTGTCTGTGGGGGTAGTCTCTGCTGCTCTCTGGCCCTGAATTTTGTCCAGGCCTGTGCAGCAGTGTTATTGTTTGCTGTTTCTGCAGGGGTTGGTTTTGGGGCGGCTGTGGCCTTTGTTTGGGGGGGTAAAATTGGGAATGCGGTTGTGGTTAATCCAGGGTTGACTTGGGGAGTAGTTAGAGTCATGCCGGACAGCCGCTTGTTAGCAGCAGTGGAGGCAGGGACAGGTTTAGGTGCAGGGTTGGGATTGGACGTTGCCTTCGCTGCCAGATACGCCGGACATCCACGGTTGCTGGCCGGATGTTCCCCGCCGCAATTGATACATTTGCAAGCGGGGGCGGCGCAGGGTTGTCCCTCGTGGCTACCCCCGCAACGCACGCATTTATGCGCGCGGTTGCAGAGTTGGGACGAATGTCCGAACTTCTGGCACCTATGGCATTGAGGGATGTCCAGGCGCACGTAGTCACTCACGGTGACTCTGAGATGACAGAGATGCGTCATCTCATAGTACGCCTGTGTGGAGTCTTTCGGGATGGTTATAAGCAGGATGTTGGAGGGGACTTTTTTGCCTCCACGGGATAACATGACTCTAGCTATAGAGGTGAAAGGAAGAGATTTGAGCCTGAGATCAGTCTCAATGTCAGAATTCGGCGTGTCAACAGGTACATACTTTACCACCACTTTAACTGGCCTAAAGTTGGTTAAGTTATACGTAAAGTACTCGACTTTGTTATCTCGTAAAAGGTTCACCATTCTCTTATGGGTCTCCTGGGATGTAGCATGGCATACCAGCGCCGAGTTATTAAATTTAAACACGGGAGATGGCTGGATGTTCGTTGTAATCAGTTTTATTACAGTGGCGTGTTTTTGTGTATATATGTATATTGGAGGTGTGTTTGGTTTTTTGTTTGTGTTTGTGTTGGTGTCTGTATTGGTTTTGGGGATGGTGGACGTGTATTTTTATTTATTTTTGTTCTGGGTGTAGGTTTGGGTGCTGGTGTGTTTTGCGTCGGTGTAAGAGGAAGGATTTCTATTGTGTCTAGGTCTTGTTGTTTGTTTTTGTCGGCTTTTTTCTGTTTTTTCGTCTGTTGCGTAATTTCTGGGGAAGAGGTAGTGTCCGAGTCGGTCATAATGGCGGGTTGTTGATGCTGGAACGGATTGTCGGGGAATATTGAGTTTATGCTCGCATCTATCAATGTTTTAGAGCTATGGGTCTGATAAGTTGCTATTGGGGACGGTGTGGTACGTGGGGTGGAATGTATTAATGCGGTGGTTGTCGTTGTGTTTACTGTAGTGAATGTCATTGTCGTGTTGGTGTTGCTGGATTGTAATGTCGGGATTATACTTGACATTGTAATGAAAGAGGTGAGGTCGTCAGTCATTGTCCGGGGGGTAGCGTATTCGGATTGAAAGGATATATCGGGAAGACATTAAGAATTTCTAATTTGAATTGTAGCAAACTTGTGCTTACTAATGTGTTATCTGAAGGAGATGAAGCTGGTTTAAATGTTTAAAAAGCCAATTATGCAGTTGATGCTCCTCTTATTGAGCTGAATTATGATCTTCTGGATGCTTTCAGTTTGACTATTCTGAGGAAATGGAAGTTTTGACAAGAAATGATTTTATGTATGATACAAAGAGAACAAGACAAACTGTCAGTTCAGTGGTAATGAGTCATCAACCAATAATACAATCAATGTTTGACATATCAGACTTGGAATGAAATGGTGGAAAGGCGTTGCATCAGAAATTCTTCCTAAAGTTGAAATACGTAAAGCCAGAGATAAGATGTGGCTTTTAGCAATAAATCCTAAGGAGTAAGGAATAACTGATTCAGAATCATCATCAGAAAATTTATAAATTTTGTTTAACTTTAATTGTTAATGTAGTTAATTCTGCAAAGACTGTAATTTTCATTTAATCTTTATCTTAAATCTAATGCTTGTGACAATGAATTTTGAGATCAGAAGTTGATAAAGAAACACTTAACATTTTCATTTTATGATCATTAATTTTTGTTAAGGGTTTTTGTTGTATGCTTGTCTGACTTCATAATTTTGTACCGGTCTTTGTGTATTTGTGCTAAGGTATTTTAGATTTGCAATAGAACAGGGTTTATACTAATTGCCTATTTCCGGAATCTATCGATATTTTCAGTTTGACAGTTTTGATACCAATCATAAAGTAGTTTCATCTACTTAGGCCCTGAATTTTTGCAAATCTGAAATAGTGTAGTTTAATTATTAAATCATTATGAAGTGATTGTTACTGCTAAAATAGAAAATATATGTGTTTATCCGTTATTGCACATTATTGATTTGATTCACTGTAAAAACATGATTCTCGTTTCCGTTTCTGATTCTGTCTTGAGTCAGATCCAATGAGGTTCATTATTAAATAATGTAATCCATCTCGTGGAAATGGATGAAAGCATGTGTAGAAAACGATTTACTTAAGTTGGTATATAAAAAAGACTTGAGAGACATTATCGATACTGTTATGGAAGTCGATGGGCACTCACATCCCCATGGTGAATTCTGGGTTGTTTATTTAATAAACCAAAGTGGATATCTCGTTAAAATTCAATATATTTGAGTACCGGTAGAGGGCAAAAGACATCCCACAATCACATATTGAGTTTAAATATAAATATCATTGTGCATTAAATGTGTTTTCAAACACATATTAACATCTTGAAGGGGGTTGGAACATTTGGTGTGAAGATAACAACACTGTCGTAGTTTTCCACATAGCACCAAAACACTACTCCACTCGATACGCGTTTTACGAACCAAGTTGACATTATCTGGAGATGATTAAAACTACGTGTGAGATGAGTTTTAATCATATCTATCAAAGCCCAGGTACAACTTCCGTAAGGCCAACTTGCCTCAACTGTACGATGATCTACTTCAGGTTTGTTGGGACGATCTTTTGTTAGAAAAGGATATCGATAAGGCGTGTGAACTCTTCTATTCCAAAGTTGATGCATCCGTACTTTCTAATGTCCCTAAAACTATTTCTAGAAAAAATACGCGTTATCCTCCTTGGTATACACTCGATATAATCCGTAACTTAAAGAAGAAATACCGTTTGTGGATACAGTTTAAAAGGACGAATGACAATCTTGTTTACATTGAGTTCAGTGCTTTGAGGGCTGCAATAAAAAGGGATGTAAATCAGTGTTACCACAATTATATTGTAAGCATTGAACAACAGATAACAGCTAATCCCAATCAATTCTGGTCATATTTAAATTCTAAAAAAAAAACAAGTAGTATTCCTAACAGCATGACTCGTGAAAATCTATCGTTAAATGAACCTGAAGATATAGTGAATGCATTTGCCAATTATTTTCAATCTGGCTATATTAGTTCGTCTGTTCCTAATTTCAGCATTATTCAACCGGACATAAGTTCCTCCTGCTGTAGCATTCCCACTTTGTCTGAATCTCAAGTTGTAAAAGCCTTGAAGTCACTGAAGCCTAAACTCACAGCTGGTCCTGATGGCTTGCCTGCCTTTCTTCTTAAGGACTGTGCAACAATACTTGCTAAACTATTATGCTTCCTGTATAATCTCTCATTTAAGCTAGGCAAATTTCCAGATATTTGGAAGTTAGGTAGAATCACTCCGATATTTAAAAAGGGTAATAAGAGTGAAGTCGAAAACTATCGTCCCATTACAATTATCTGCAACCCTCCCAAAGTGTTCGAAATTCTTTTGTATGAGATTCTTTTCTATCATGTGAAACCTTCCATATGTTCTGAACAACATGGTTTTTATTCAGGTAGATCAACAGTCACTAATCTGATATGTTTAACGCAATATGTTGCAACAAATTTGGACAATGGTGGGCAGGTTGATGATGTTTTTACAGATTTTTCTAAAGCTTTCGATCGACTGGACCATGGTATCCTACTATTAAAACTATATAAAATAGGTTTGACCACTTCATTTGTTCACTTTTTCACTTCTTATCTATCTCAAAGAAGACTTACCGTGGGATATCGTGGTGTCCAGTCGATTGATATTAAGGCGACCTCTGGAGTCCCCCAAGGCTCAGTCCTTGGACCATTATTATTTTTAATTTTCATAAATGATATCATCCTGTCCCTGAATTGCAGATCTCTACTCTACGCTGATGACCTTAAGCTATACCTCTCTGTGTCCGACATTGGTGACTGCCTTATGCTTCAAGATGACATAGACAATATTCACAACTGGTGTACAATAAATTCCCTTCCCCTTAACTTTTCGAAATGTAACACAATGACATTTACTAGAAGCAATAACCCCATCGATTTTAACTATAGTATTGACGTTAACATGTTTAAGAAATGCACGACCATTAAAGATCTTGGAGTAACACTTGATAGTAAATTAAGTTTTGTGGAGCACATTAATAACATCCTACGGGAAGCTTCTAGAAATCTTGGTTTTGTCCTGAGGAACTCAAGACAATTTATAGAAATTAAAACGGTGTCCTTACTTTTAATGCATTGGTACTCCCAAAATTAGAATATGCCTCTCTTGTGTGGGACCCAGGTTATCAAATTCACATCAGAAAATTGGAACATATACACAGGAAATATGTTAAATACTTATGGTTCAATTCTGATGATATTTATCCACCCCGTGGAATTCCTCAAGAAAATTTACTCCAACGATTTCAACTTAATGATTTGGCCACTCGTCGTATGTGTAATTCGTTGGTGACTCTTCACAAAATTGTAAACAACAGAATTGACTGTCCGGATTTGTTATACTCTCTATGTCTTCGTGTTCCCCACCTTACCACTCGGTTTTCATCATTGTTTTACCTTCCGACACCCAAGACCAACCTATTAAAATTCTCTCCGCTGTACAGAATGGACTATTATCATTGCAAGGTGCAGGATTTCGTTGACATCTTTCATGATACTATACCATCTATTAAAAAGAAAATTTCTGCTACTTAATATCCGACATACAATTTTTATAACCTTAGAATCTTATTATTATATTTTGTGTCCTGTTTCTACATTTTATTCACTATCTATGTTAATTTAATTTGTTATCTATGTTACTTATCTAGTGTAACAACTAACTTTGTTGAATGTGAAGAGAATATGCGTAATATTCTTTTTTATTAGTAGGATTGTATGTTTTTATTCCTTCATCTTATTGTTCTTTTTTTAATATTATTATATCTTTTTGTAATTTTTACATTACTCCCACCCATTAATTGGCATTGCTGTCGGGTGGTGTACGCTAAATAAATAAATAAATAAATAAATAAATAACTAAATAAATAAATAAATAAATATCTAAATTATACCAACTTGGTTGGCGAAACGCGTGCCGAGTGCAATATAGTGTCTTGGTGTTATGTGGAAAACTACGACAGTGTTACATATTAACATATTAACAATATATGTAGCAACATTCCAAACAAGTGTTCTTCTCTATATCGGCAAATTACAGTTATTAGCATCTATAGACTCTGTTGTAGACTGTTATCGTTTACAATAAGATTTCTCAAAAATAAATTATGGTACCGAAATAACAGTTTATCATTAATATAACAACATATAATATAGAGTTTTCAATAAAAGTTGCTCCTTTAAATATATGCACACAATTCAGGGATTTGGGTGCCAATTTTGAAAGCAAACTGATAGCTTTTGAGTTTTGCTCCTTACATTGATTATATTATATTAACTGCTTACGAAAGATTGGGTTTTATAATGATGAATTACTGGCAAATACCAATACAATAAGCCCGTGTTGACTGACAGGTCATAAAGGCTATAAAGGAAATAAAAATCTAAATGAATTTTGAAATGGCTTTCAAAGCACCAAACTTCACAAACTGGAGCCAGTTTGTCGAGTCGCTTATAGCATTACCAAAATGGCCTTGGGAAAATGGGTGGAACTAGAACTTAGGAATTACTGGGCCTTAAAATCAGGACAGAGTCATGCGAAGGCACTGATGGGATGCTGGATATGAGTAAACTTCGGCTCAGAAGCATGACAGGACTCATAACAGGGCACTGCCATTTAAAAAAAAACACCAGCATGGTTTAAGATTGACAGAAAGCCAGTATGGTGAATCTGTGACAATGTATACGAGACTGCGCTGTACATCCTGAGTGAATGTGAATGCTACGCTCGTTTGAAGCTGATGCTCCTGGGTAAATAATTATTTGGAACTTTGTGGTTAGAGAAATTTGAAACATTTAGACTTTATGGAAATAAAAATGCTGGATGACTGTGAAATATGAAATCAGTGGGATGCACAATGTACCTAACTGTGGCTGAAGTTATTTGAGTCTAGCCGTAGAAGAACCGACTAACAGGAAGAAGAAGGACTATTCAGTACATAACATGAGGCAACATATATTAAGACAGAATCAAGACCGTAAATGCTAATCACAATGTTTTTATTTAATATTTGATGGTCTGGTATTTGCAACCTCTTATAATTTATTTGTGAATATTTTCTATATTATTGTTTATGTATATTGACTACTTTATATGTATGTATGTTACATAAAATATTTCCTATTTACTTTGTAGACTTAGAATAATTTTATTCAGCTTTGAGTAATATTATGCAACTATAATTCTTATCTTATTATTCACATGAAATCCAATAGCTTACTTATTGTTATCTCTCCATTCCCAAAGTAACTTAATATAGCTACGTGCCATAAACTGCATTTATAAGTCAATTAATAAGTCAACGAATTGACGAATCATTCATTATTATTTTCTTTTTTATAGTGTAGACTTTTTTACAATAGAGGCATATCATTGTATGGAAATACAGATATCTCTGCTGAAGCAAACGGTGCTATAATAATCAAATAACTTATATTAACAGAAAACTAAAAAACATTAAGGAAGGAAAATTACTGAAGTCCTCTCAAATTTTGACAAGAATTCATTATCTTTGCATGTAGTGGTAAAATATTATAAAAATAGTAAATAAACATATTGAAAAGTCTGCGTCTGTACTTATATGTAATATAATCTAATATAATTGTAGAGAAGCCACAAATGATGCATTTACAATATAATTTAATATTGACTGATAAGTAATTTAAGATTTTATTATCATGAGTAAAGAAAAAATTATATGCAAGTAAAATCTTTTGTTCACAAGCGATAAGGGCAAGACCTTGCACTGACTCAGCGTCTAGATGACTTTCCTGGAGCGTTTGCCTCTTTTTTCGGTGTTCTCTACAGACATGGTTGTGGGTTTAGACACAATTTTTATGGTCTTCCTGACGTTGGTGGCATAATTACTCGTCCATTGATGCTGCCTTGATACTCGGAATGATTGTTTCGGGTCCAGCATGAAGTTTCTCAAAAACAGCACTTTATTCTAGTTTATTACCAACCCACTCATAGAAAAAATTATCTAACCTTGTTTCTAAATAATTATAATTTTTACAGTCTACCAAAAAATTATTATTTGAAAGAAGCTCGGTTTCTTTACTACGTTACTCCAAATTAAATTTTTGTCAGGGAGACTAAAACAAAACAAACAAGGGCCGTTCGCCGTACCGCCCGCAGTCCGTAACACGTATACGTAAAACATGTTTTATCTCTCTCATAGAAACAAGGGCCATGTTGCAAAAAAGCTTTGAATGCCAAACAAGCCACAGAAATATACGTTACGATCGTAACTGCGCGTCCAAATCTTAACATATAGGAAGAGCCCAACAAATTTTTCCCTGATAACAAAAAAATTCCCTGATTTTTTGCGAATATCGACACATTCCGTGACAGAGTATGAATTCTATATAATATTGACTGATAAGTAATTTAAGATTTTATTATTATGAGTAAAGAAAAAAATATATGCAAGTAAAATATTTTGTTCACAAGCGATAAGGGCAAGACCTTGCATTGACTCGGCGTCTAGATGACTTTTCTGGAGCGTTTGCCTCTTTAAAGGCAGGATATTTTTCGGTGTTCTCTACAGACATGGTTGTGGGTTTAGACACAATTTTTATGGTCTTCCTGACGTTGGTGGTATAATTACTCATCCATTGATGCTGCCTTGATACCCGGACTGATTGTTTCGGTTCCAGCATGAAGTTTCTCAAAAACAACACTTCTTAAATAATCAAATAACTTATACTAACAAAAAACTAAAAAACATTAAGGAAAGAAAATTACTGAAGTCCTCTCAAGTTTTGACAAGAATTCATTATCTTTGTATGTAGTGGGAAAATATTTTAAAAATAGTAAATAAACATACTGAACAGTCTGCGTCTGTACTTATATATAATATAATCTAATATAATTGTAGAGAAGCCACTAATAATGCATTTACAATATAATTTAATATTGACTGATAAGTAATTTAAGATTTTATTAACATGGGTCCAAAAAGAAATATATATAAAAGTAAAATCTATTGTTTACAAGCGATAAGGGCAAGCCCTTGCATTGATTCGGCGTCTAGATGATTTTACTGGAGCGTTTGCCTTTTTAAAGGCAGGATATTTTTCGGTGTTCTCTACAGACATGGTTGTGGGTTTAGACACAATTTTTATGGTCTTCCTGACGTTGGTTGCATAATTACTCGTCCATTGATGCTGCCTTGATACTCGGACTGATTGTTTCGGGTCCAGCATGAAGTTTCTCAAAAACAACACTTCTTCTTTGATAGCAAGACGCAACCTTTTCCTTAATATGGGGTCGCCACGACAAATCGCCATCCATTGTCTGTGCGACCGAGCTGCAGCTAGAAGCGAGTTAAGATCCAACAACCTGTAACAAAAAAATATATTAATAAGTACTCAAAGAGCCTAATTGAAATAAAACTTACCTTAAGACTGTTGACCACATTTCCACGGGAAGGAATGGTAAAAGAAAAATCTCAGCAATTGGAAGTAGATGGAACATCGTACTATCTGAATCAGAGCTATACTGAATTCTGTCACTGAATCTTGCAGCTTTTATAGCAGATGTGGGGAGCTGTGCAATGAGCATAACGTAACGCATCGCTGGTCAAGCCAAAGGCGGAAAGGGCATGCTCCAGTGGGCAAGAAGTTCTGCTGATACACCAGCAGAACTCGACATGAATATCATTGTATGGAGATATAGAAGTCATTTTTAACGATTAATAAGTCAACGAATTGACGAATCATTCATTATTATTTTCTTTTTTATAGTATAAACTTTTTTATAGTAGAGAAATATCATTGTATGGAAATATTGAAAACTCCGCTTAAGCTTACGGTACTATAATAATCAAATAACTTATATTAACAAAAAACTAAAAAAACATTAAAGAAAGAAAATTACTGAAGTCCTCTCAAATTTTGACAAGAATTCATTATCTTTGCATGTAGTGGTCAAATATTAGTAAATAAACATACTGAACAGTTTGCGTCTGTATATATAATATAATCTAATATAATCTAATATGAACAATTATAATTTGGTGAGAAGAGACCGTTATGGAGGCAGAAGTGGTGGAGTACTGATTTACATTAAAAAACCCATTTGTTATACAATTTTTAATGTTAGTAATGATATAGAACAACTTTGGGTGAAAATTAAACTAAATAAATTGCAGTATGCTGTGGGGGTATCATATAGGCCGCAAAACATAACTGTAGATTTTTTTCTTGATAAATTGGAATTGACCTTTAATGATATTATTCAGGACTGTGATAATTTGTTTTGTTTGGGGGACTTCAACATAAATTTACTTAACCCGTACACGTTAAATTATGAAAAATTCCATCGACTGCTGGAGTCTTTCAATTTATCTCAAATTGTTAACTCTCCAACGCGTATAACTCCTAACTCCGTATCTCTTTTAGACGTAATCATAACATCTAATACGGCTATTGTATCTTCTGTAAATGTGATTTCGTTACATGTCTGATCATGAGCTAACGTTGTGTAACTTAAAAATAAAGCGCGAATATAATCAGTCTATATATAAGACTATCAGAGATTTTCGAAACTTTAATATTGATCACTTCATGCAAGACCTCACCGCTATTCCACTTGAGGTTATTTTCGATATGAACGATATAACCGATAAGGTGTTATTTTTTACCGAAAATGATTAGTTTTATAAAATAAACATGCTCCTTGTATAATAGTTAAAATTACTAAACAATTATTCCCCATGGCTCACTGAAAATATTCGCTTTTTAATGTCGCTTAGAGATAAAGCTCATATCAAGTGGAGACGTACAAAGCAGGTAGAACATTATAATTATTATAAACAGTTAAGAAATTTTACAACGCTAGCATGTAAAAGGGAGAGAAAGGCTTATTTCGAACACAGATTCAGGACTAATGGTGTTAATAATATGTGGATGTAGAGTTAAAACATTTAAATATTAAGACAAAAAAAGCTGATATCCCGGATCACTTAAAAAATGTTGACGCTATTAATAATTATTATGTTAATAGTATTTCCTATCTGCAACCTGACCAAGATACCTTAAACTCATACGCCAATAGAACTCAAAAAAATATAACACCATTTTCATTTAAAACAGTGGAAGAAGGTAAAATTCAAAATATCTTGTACCAAATTAAAACTAATGCTCTTGGGAATGATAGTCTAAATATAAAAATGTTATTATTGTGTTGTCCAGTCATCCTGCCTCATATAACTCATATTGTAAATGAATGTTTAAGTAGGGGCATATTTCCAACATGTTGGAAAGAAGCCTTAGTTATACCTTTACCGAAAACTAGTTCTCCTCTAGAGTTTAAAGATTTTCGTCCTATCAGCAGCCTGCCGACTTTATCTAAAATCCTGGAACGAGTAGTAGATGAGCAATTAAGAGAATATGTTACTTGTTTTTCTTTACTACCTGACATACAATCAGGATTTAGGCCACATCACAGTTGTGAAACAGCTCTGATGAACATCACGGATGATATCCTAAGAGGACTGGACAAGAATAAGGCAACAGTACTGGCATTGATTGATTTTTCCAAGGCATTTGATACGCTAAATCATGACGTTCTACTAGCCATCCTTAAATCTATAGGATTAGCTGATATTGCTCTAAATTTTTTTAATAGTTATCTATCTAACAGAAGTCAGAGAGTGAAAATTGGAGCCGATAGGTCTAGGTCTCTTGGGGTAGCATCCAGGGTCCCGCAAGGGTCAATACTTGGCCCCCTTTTATTTACATTGTATACGAGTGATTTCCCAAAAGTAGTACAAAACTGTGCAATTCATTTTTATGCAGATGATACACAAATCTACTATTCCTTTCCATTAACAGACAGTCTTCAAGCTACTAATTTTTTAAATAGAGACCTAATGAGTCTATTGGAAATCTCTAACAAACATCCTTTAAGTATTAACCCTGCGAAAACAGTAGCTTTAGCATTTGGACCATCTAGGTGCAGGCAAGACGTCTCTGGACTTGTCAAATTAAAATTAGGTAATGAAAATGTTATATTTCGTCCCGAAGCTAGAAACCTTGGAATTATTTACGATCCTTCGCTTAAATTTAAGATTCACATAAATAATTGCATTCGTAATGCTTACGGTAATTTAAAAATGATATATAATATCCGTGATTATCTAAATAGGAAAACTAGGAGCATTCTATGTGAATCATTAGTCCTATCGAGATTCAATTTTGGTGACACCATTTATGGCCCATGCATTACAGCATACTATATACGTAGGATCCAAATGGTCCAAAATGCATGCTTAATATTAATCTTTGGAGTTAGGAGGCGGGAAAGAATCTCTCATATGCTTGTGGAAGTGGGCTGGCTTAATATGTCGAATCGGCGACTACTTCATTCCGCCTGTCTCTATCACAAGATTCTGACTTGCAAATTGCCCCGATATCTTTATTTAAAAATAACTTTCAGTACGGGTGTACATAATATTAATGTAAGGTTTAAGGGCAGACTAACGCCTCCAGTTCATAGAAGAGAGCAGTTCAAACGCTCATTTTCTTATCAAATAACTAAAATTTATAACTCCTTACGATCATCATTAAAAAACATGACTGTTGTGCGGTTTAAATAAAAATTAAAACAATACCTCTTCTGTTGTCAGACTAATGCCGTCTATCCACTGTGAACTAAACTAGATTTTTTTCCGCTTTTCTTTTGGTGTATATTTTCTCTATACTTTCTCCTCCTCCTGTATATATTTACAAAACTGTATTGCTAGTTATCTAAGTTTCTGACTGACATACTACTCTTGTGCTTAAGATGAAAAGCAGAGAACTTGCTTGCGAGTTCATCTGATCTTCGGCATTTTCTTTGTATACAATCGAATTTATTTATTATTTTCTTTTTTGTTTCTCTATATAAAATTGTTACTAAGAAATAAAGGCATATTATTATTATTATTATTATTATTATTATTATTATTATTATTATTATTATTATTATTAATATAATTGTAGAGAAGCCACAAATGATGCATTTACAATATAATTTAATATTTACTAATAAGTAATTTAAGATTTTTTTATCATGAGTAAAAAAAAATATATATATATACAGGGCGCCCTATTTCTTGACCCGTTGCATGGGTAACTTTTTTATTAGTAGAGATACAAAAACGCTTAAATGAGCAAATTAGTGCAGTTTCGTATTAGTAATTCTACGGTAAGGCGAAAAATTATATACGGGGGAAGGTTGAAAAGTTATTGACAAAAAACGAAAAATCCAACTTTTCTATTATCCCTCGTAGCTCGTTCATTTGAAGAGTTAGAGAAAAATGCTTCACATGTTTTTTGCAGTATTTTTCATGTAAAATGACATGCACTTGCTACTTTTTATATATCTCTTAAAATGGTTGAGAATCACAGTAAAATATATTTTTTTTAAATGTAATGGATAGGTGGCTGTGACATTAACCGAAAGTCCCCTTTTTTCTCTTTCAGATGATATAACATAGTCCATATTTTATCCTTACAAAAGTAATAATAATCGTTGTTTTTAAAGAAAGTTTATTGTCACATCAAGAATGCTATGGATTATGGAACAAAAGAATGTTTTGAGAACAGAAATTATTAATTAATTAATTATATTGAAGTAAATGTTCGAAATGACCACCATCCTGTTGGATACATAGTAAGCAACGTTTCTGGATACTTCTTAAAACATTATTTATTGTATGTCCATGTATGCTTCTAATTGCATCTTGAATCCTGACTTTTAGATCCTCTATATCTAGAGGAGCTGTCACATAAACTTTATCTTTCAATAACCCCCAAAGAAAGAAATCTAAGGGGGTCAAATCAGGTGTTCGCGCTGGCCAGTCGATATCCATTCTATTTCCTATAACATTATCAAACTGTTCATGTAAATATTGTTTTACCTCGCGGGAATTATGCGCAGGTGCTCCATCGTGTTGGAAGTATTTAAGATTTCTAAAAATATGAAGTGGTAATTCATTTAAATATTCCTCTGTTAGAGTATTCCTTAGAAAATGAAGGTAATTATTCGCATTCAAATTATCTTCGTAAAAATATGGGCCAATAATTTTGCCACAAAAAATTCCACACCACACATTTATCCCAAATTGACGTTGATTTCTTCTTTCAGAAACAAGATGTGGATTTTCTCGGTACCACATTATGTTATTATGGCGGTTAAAAATACCATTGTTGGTAAATCTACTTTCATCACTGAATAAAATCTTTTTCCAGAAGTCTAGATCCTCTTCGCATTTTGAAATGTACCATCGACAAAATGTCATCCTTCTTTGATTATCAGCTGGATATAAAGTATTGCATATGGAATAATGATAAGGCTTTAAATTGTTACCTTTTAAAATAGCTCTTACAGTTTCCTTGGAAGTGTTGCAGTGATGTGCAATTTCTGCAGTTGAAGAATCAGGTTTAAAATTTACATAAGCCAAAACATTTATTTCAGTATCTTCATTGAAGTTTCTTTCATCCTTAGGCTTTGAAAAAGAACCGTATAATCGTATATTATTTTCCAGCTGTCTAAATATTCTATGATGGGGTTGTCTTCGTTCCATGTAAGTTTCAAAATAAAGATTCGCTGCAGCTTGTGCATCTCGATTTTGGTTATAATAACAAAATAGCATATCATTTTTCTCTTCGTTGGTGTACATATTTGCAACACTATTATTTTGTATGCAGTATTAATAATAAACAATAAACTACTTAACAAAAACTAAAAATGTCACTTATGATCTGTCAATAATTAAATGCCAACTAGACGTTTTTAAAAATATCAGGAATCTTATTTTTTGTTTTATTTCCATAGCATTCTTGATGTGACAATAAACTTTCTTTAAAAACAACGATTATTATTACTTTTGTAAGGATAAAATATGGACTATGTTATATCATCTGAAAGAGAAAAAAGGGGACTTTCGGTTAATGTCACAGCCACCTATCCATTACATTTAAAAAAAATATATTTTACTGTGATTCTCAACCATTTTAAGAGATATATAAAAAGTAGCAAGTGCATGTCATTTTACATGAAAAATACTGCAAAAAACATGTGAAGCATTTTTCTCTAACTCTTCAAATGAACGAGCTACGAGGGATAATAGAAAAGTTGGATTTTTCGTTTTTTGTCAATAACTTTTCAACCTTCCCCCGTATATAATTTTTCGCCTTACCGTAGAATTACTAATACGAAACTGCACTAATTTGCTCATTTAAGCGTTTTTGTATCTCTACTAATAAAAAAGTTACCCATGCAACGGGTCAAGAAATAGGGCGCCCTGTATATACAAGTAAAATCTTTTGTTCACAAGACCTTGCATGGATTGGGTGTCCAGATGACTATCCTGGAGCGTTTGCCTCTTTAAAGGCAGGATATTTTTCGCATTTACATTTTTAACCATTAAGTCAACGAATTGACGAATCATTTATTATTATTTTCTTTTTTACAGTATAAACTTTTTTACAGTAGAGAAATATCATTGTATGGATATATTGCAAACTCCGCTTAAGCAAACGGTACTATAATAATAAAATAACTTAAATTAACAGAAAACTAAAAAACATTAAGGAAAGAAAATTACTGAAGTCCTCTCAAATTTTGACAAGAATTCATTATCTTTGTATGTAGCGGTAAAATATTATAAAAATAGTAAATAAACATACTGAACACTCTGCATCTGTACTTATATATAATATAATCTAATATAATTGTAGAGAAGCCACAAATGATGCATTTACTATATAATTTAATATTGACTGATAAGTAATTTAAGATTTTATTATCATGAGTAAATAAAAAAAAGTATATATACAAGTAAAATATTTTGTTCACAAGCGATAAGGGCAAGACCTTGCATTGATTCGGTGTCTAGATGACTTTCCTGGAGAGTTTGCCTCTTTAAAGGCAGGATATGTTTCGGTGTTCTCTACAGATATGGCTGTGGGTTTAGACACAATTTTTATGGTCTTCCTGACGTTGGTGGCATAATTACTTGTCCATTGATGCTGCCTTGATACTCGGACTGATTGTTTCGGGTCCAGCATGAAGTTTCTCAAAAACAACGCTTCTTCTTTGATGGCAAGACGCAACCTTTTCTTTAATATGGGGTCGCCACGACAAACCGCCATCCATTGTCTGTGAGACCGGGCTGCAGCTAGAAGCGACTTAAGATCCAACAACCTGTAACAAAAAAAATACATTAATAAGTACTCAAAGATTATAATTGAAATAAAACGTACCTTAAGATTGTTGACCACATTTCCACGGGAAGGAATGGTAATAGAAAAATCTCAGCAATTGGAAGTAGATGGAACATCGTACTTTCTCAATCAGAGCTATACTGAATTCTATCACTGAATCTTACAGCTTTTATATCATCTGTGGGGCGCTGTGCATAGAGCATAATGTAACGCATCGCTGGTCAAGCCAAAGGCGGAAAGGGCATGCTCCAGTGGGCAAGAAGTTCTACTCACACACCAGCAGAACACGACATGAATATCATGTACCGTACATGAGTACCGGTAGAGGGCAAAATTCATCTCAGAATCACATATTGAGTTTAAATATAAATAGCATTGTGCATTAAATGTGTTTTCTAACGCATTAACATCAAGATTAACATCTTGAAGGGGGTTGGAACATTTGGTGTGAAGATAACACTGTCGTAGTTTTCCACATAAAGCTAAAAAGTACTGCACTCGATGCGCGTTTTACGAACAAGTTGACATCATCTGGAGATGATTAAAACTACGTGTGAGATGAGTTTTAATCATATCCAGATTATGCCAACTTGGTTGGCGAAACGCGAGTCGAGTGAAATATAGTGTTTTGGTGTTATGTGGAAAACTACGTCACTGTTACATATTAACATATTAACAATATATGTAGCAACATTTCAAAGAAGTGTTCTTCTCTATATCGGCAAATTACAGCTATTAGCATCTATAGACTCTGTTGTAGACTGTTATCGTTTACAATAAGATATCTCAAAAATAAATTATGGTACCGAAATAACAGTTTACCATTAAATATAACAACATATAATACGGAGTTTTACTAAGAGATCCATTCCAATACAATATCCTATAGTATAGAAAATGCTGCTTTAAATATATGCACACAATTCAGGAATTTGGGTCCCAATTTTGAAAGCAAACTGATAGCTTTTGAGTTTTGCTCCTTACATTGATTATATTCTATTAAATGCTTACGAAAGTTTGAGTTTTATAATGATGAATTACTGACAAATACCAATACAATAAGCCCGTGTTCACTGACAGGTCATAAAGGCTATAAAGGAAATAAAAATCTAAATAAATTTTGAAATAGCTTTCAAAGCACCAAACTTCACAAATTGGAGCCAGTTTGTGGAGCCAGTCTGTGGAGTTCGCTTCGCTGTGGAAGGCCATTACCAAAATGGCCTTGGGAAAATGGGTGGAACTAGAACTTAGGAAATAATGGACCCTAAAATCAGGACAGTCATGCGAAGGCACTGATGGGATGCTGGGTATGAGTAAACTTCAGCTCAGAAACATGACAGGCCTCATAACAGGGCACTGCCATTTCAAAAGAAACACCACCATAGTTTAAGATTGACAGAAAGCCAGTATGGCGGATCTGTCACAATGTATACGAGACTGCGCTGTACATCCTGAGTAAATGTGAATGCTACGCTCGTATGAAGCTAATGCTCCTGGCTAAATAATTTTTTGGAACTTTGTGGTTAGAGAAATTTGAAACTTTTGGACTTTATGCAATTAAAAATGTTGGACTGTGAAATATGAAATGAGTGGGATGCACAATGTACCTAGCTGTGGCTGAAGTAATTTGAGTCTAGCCTTAGAGGATAGGCAGTAAGATACCTCCCAACAGTTAGTTGTAGTTTTACCGCAGTTGTAACTCACTCGTCATATTATAAATATCCTACAAGAACTATACTCTAAGCAGCAGCAGCAGCAGCAGCTATACTCTAAAAATTAAAAACTAAACATCTTTATTGATTTCATTGTAATATTTTTCAAAAGGTATGTTTGTAACTGCCTATCTTCAGTCCCTTGTAATAATACTCAAGTCGTTCATGCCACCTTTAATAATTTACACTAAAAATTACAATTTACATAAAAAGAGATAATAAACTTTTTAGATTTACCTAGACTTGTCATTTAGATTTGTTTTATTAAAGTCCAGATTCAGTAATCAGATTCAAAACCATATCTAAATTACAATTCACATCACTCCCAAATTCTTTAAAAAAAATAGTTACTAGCTTAACAGATAGGGAACCTTACCTCATTACCTCTATTTACAGAGCTTAAATTATCAACACACTAAAAGAATCACATAAAAGTAAAAAAAATACAATAATAATCTGCTTTCTAATAACAATAGGGAGTTTTTGAACCCCTTAAAATTTACGTTATCGTTATGGTTATCGTTATTCTGCGCATGCGCAGTGCCTAAAAGAGCATCATTTTTGGCACTGCGCATGCGCAGAATAACGATAACGATAACGACGTGCTAAAATTTAAGGTACCATAACTAACTTATGGTACCTACGACCACAATATGCCAACCATGCCATATGCACATATTGATGGCTTTATTCTAATAACGCGTTTCCTACAAAATTCTCAATTTAAGGCTTTTAACAGGAATAATTTCAATACCAACTTTTAAACTAAATACCATCTCAATAAATCGTAGCGTCCTAATATTGCCAGAAATATTTTTAATCAAGGGTTTCTAATATGTCGTATTATGCATTAACAGCTGATTTTCTAAATTCTAATTTAGCGTATCGTACTAATCTAAGTAGGTGCGTTGTAAAGTGTATGTGCATCCTAACAAATATATAGAAAACTTAACATTTACCAGACAATATAAAGGTAAGTTAATAATAATAAAAATATATTTAATGTGTATTCTGTGTGTGTATGTGTATTCTCTATTAATTTGTTTGTAATTTGTTTATTAAACATTAGTTCAAACCAAAAATGTCTTTTGTGCTGTCCAGTCTGATACGTCTTATTAGAATTGAATATATCGTCTCGCAATACAAAAAGTGTATTGTGGATTACGTCATATTAGTATGTACAGGCTATCTCAAATAATATGATTCACCACCCAAATACATGTAATCCAAAAATGTCAATATATAAATCGGACATTCCATTTGAAAAACTAAAGTTACTATCTGTATCGGAAAAACTGAACATCCTGTGTATATAAGGTTAGTTAATTAAAACCATTTATAAAACAACAGTAAACTCTCGTATTTACACTTTTTCTCTAACTTTCATAAGTTCCGAGATAAGGGGGTGGTGAATCATATTTGGGATACCCTGTATTTACTACTTATGTTATTGAATAGCTCTACTTATTTTGAGTAACTATTTTAATTTAATTTTCACTACAAACTTCTATGAATAAATTAAACAAAAACGAGTCATTTTGGCAATATAGTTATATTAAGTTTTTAAAATAGTACACACTTTTTACTTTTGTTTTAGATGTCGGGAAAAGAAGCAAAGTCATTTGCGTTAGCTCTAGAAAGCAAAAAAAAAAGACTGATGTTTATAATATTGAAAGTAATTCTTTATAAGTAAACAAGATAAAAGAAAATGTTAAATATAACGAATATAATAAATATAATGAAAAATATAACGAATCAAAGGTAACGTATCAAAATCATTCAATGGAAAGTTCTTGAGTCTCAACTTAAATATCATGATAGATAACAACAGTATATTTTCACTGTGTGATCAACACACTGTTGAAGGAAATGAAAATAATCAAAATTTTATAAACAGTAATGCTGGTTCCACAATCCAAGCAGCAAATTTTGTACAATTTTGTTCAAATGAAGTCATACCTTCGGACTACATTATTTGTAATACTGAAACTCCAGAACCTACTCAATTCAATTATATTGATCTACATTTTAACTGCAGGAAACACTAATTAAGATAATATTTCCATATTATGTATTGAAGTTGAATCAACTGATCCAAATATGATTGACTAACAAAAATATTGACCCAAATTTTTATACATTTCAAATTGATCCTGATAATATACATTTTAATCAGGAAAATACTATTAACAAACCTGAAATATACTTAGATGAGCAAGATAGTTCCGATGCTATTCTAGCGAATGTATTGTCAAAAATGTAGTAAAAAAATAAAAGGAAGAAATCTGTTGATAAAAATTCATGGGACACAAATAAAAATAAAAAACAAAGAATGTTGGGTCAAGATTATATAGGTTATACTAGAAACAAAGTTGGTGTTGTTGAACATAAAATTGAAAGATCAGAAAGAAAATTAGGCCCTAAATGTCAGTTAGAATTCTTTCTAACAATGAAGAACTTGCGATTTTGTAATTTATTTTCTGACGAAAATAGGAAAATAATGTTTACCAAATTTTGGGATATGACCAGATATGATTGGGACCAGAAAAAACTGTTTATTTCTCACATGGATCTATAATAACGAAAAACTGGAACATATACAAAAGAGCTTTCTCGGAGAAGCGCGACTTTTGAGTATTATCTAAAACCAGGCAGCGGTAAACACAGGGTTTGTAAGAAAATGTTTCTTAATACTCTAGGACTAACGCAGAAAATGGTTCATCATTGGGTTAAACAAGGAAGTAAGTTTGGACTGCCACCAACGTCAGAAAATGATAATTTAATAAAAAGTGAGAAAAAAATACTTTCAAACCATGCACAAGAGTACACTGCGAGAAAGGAGAATTTGATTAACTTCCTTAGAGAACTCTCTAAAATCGAGAGTCATTACTGAGGAAAATATAGTAAACAGTTGTACTTAGAACAAGATTTATGTCTAAATCAAATTTGTTTACAGTTCAGAAAGATAAATGTTTAAATAACAATATTATACCTCTTTCATATCTGCCTTAAAAGAATTTGAAAAAATGAATTTAGCATTGTTTACCCCCAGAAAAGACCATGTGAAAAGGTCCTCTGCAAATGTGCTATGTGCAAAACAGGAATTAAAACCAGTTGTGCAAAAATATTTAGAGAAGGGTCACACTTAAATGAAGTCTGACTCTTCTCATACATTTATTGAAAGAAGGCTCAACAAAGGCAGAGAGTTTTTTTTGCCAACAGACTACATAAATATAATTAAAGAATCTCGAAAGACACCATCATACCTTGAAGTAGAATAATAATAGCCCGAAAGTCTAAGACTTGTGTGGTTGAGGGGGCGGCATATTATCATTTCGGCAAAAAAGTAAATGATCTAAGGTGTATAATTTATCGTCCTGATGAAACTTTAATGTATAAAACAGAATATTCTGACGATTATAAAACTCTCCCTCACAGACCAAATAATACAATTGGCAACGAATCTGTTTTAAAACCATTGTACCCAGAAAGATTAAAAATCGATAAAAAAATGGTTATATTTATATGAAACTAAAAAAGCTTTGCCAAAAGATGTGCACTATTTTTATGACCAGATTTAATATTATGAATCAAACAATGATTTCAGTCCAGAAAATGAACTACCTCATGAATCTCATGAACTATCCAATGAAAAAGAAACTAACAACAAGGAAACAGTAGATAATAAAAGTAAAAAGAGTGGGTCGAAAAACAAGGAAAAGGTTAACAGGAAGAAGACAAAGACGGTTGAGAAAATGAAGCAGAAGGAAATAGCTTTTGAATCATCTCAAAAAATAAATACGTAAATAGGAAATCCAAGAAAATTGGAAAATAACAAATTAAGGAAAAAAATATTTCTACGATTTATAAAATAAATAAATGTTTAGTTTTGAAAATATCTTTTATTATTAAGAACTGCCCTGTTTAAAATATCGTATCATAAAAACAAAGGGTCAAGGTACCCCATAGTTTATATTACAAAGAGAAGGCGCCTTTATAATATACTTTCTTTTTTATTGAGCATTCCTTATACCTAAATTCATACCTAAAATATTGTCAGTTTTATTAAAAAATGAATTGGAAATTTAATTTCGAAATTAATTGGTTGAAGAATTAACAGACATGATTTGTATATTAAGGAGATGAATGCGAAATTGTTTACTTGCGACGAGAATTTACGAGCAAATATTTCCTGATATATCACCTAATAAAACATGTTTCAAATATTAATAGATCCTTTTAATCATAATACCTATAATGTCCTACTAAACGTTAAATGAATTGATTTTAAGTTTTTCTCCTCTATTGTTTTTTATTCCTTACTGAAATGGGTGAAGATTAATGTACTAATTACTCTTATTTATTTGGGTATTATGCCACCACTGAAAAAAACAAAAAATTAATAATCAACCTCTGCGCCGACGGATCAGTCAAAGGTTGGTTTTTTGAAAAATATGTTTACTACAGTCTTTTATAAAGTCATATATACAGACAATAATATATAGTCTTTTTATATTGTTTTGTTCTTTATCTAAAATTTTAACTGATTCCCACTGTACCCTATGGCCATTTTCCCAAGCGTGTTCACAAATTTTTGACTGTTCAAATTCTCTTTTTTTAATATAATCTTTGTGTTCTCCGTCCCGAATATCCATAGGGTACAGTGGGAATCAGTTAAAATTTTAGATAAAGAACAAAACAATATAAAAAGAAAACTTAAAGAATCCGCGACAATTTTATTAAAAGGAGACAAAATGTGTATCCAATATTTCTATAAATTTTGATAGCTGTTGGTGATTAGTTTTAAAAGACGAGGGAAGTCAAAATAGAATGAAAATCGACTAATATCTAATATGCCCACGGAAGTAGATAAACAAAATAAATTCATTACAAATTGTCATACTTTTCTGTAAGTCAGTCACGCATAAATATTTGATAACGAAAACGGAAAAGTTTTCGAAACGTAAACGTTTTTGAGTGATGTGTTTAATTATATGTTGTTAATCTGCTTTTTAGTGTGAGATTTCTTTATAGGCAAACATATTTTTCAAGAAACCAACCTTTGACTGATCCGTCAGCGCAGAGGTTGATTATTAATTTTTTGTATTTTTCAGTGGTGGCATAATACCCAACTAAATAAGAGTAATTAAATAATGCTACATATAAATACTTTCATATATTATTAGTGCACTAATTAATAACTTTTATTTACAGGATCAGAGACATTGATTTTTCCATTTGGATATACAATCAAGAAGTTCACAAAGCTTTTGGGTTTGAAATAAATTGGGATGCGAACAGAGATCCAAACCAAAAACTAATGATTTCCGCAAATTATACGAAACTAGCAGATTTCAACTACATTGCAGATTTTACTTTGAGTTATCCGTCTCGTACTATTATAGGAGAATATCGTTTTTTTGTACAATGTGAGTATTTTAACCTGCTTAACAAATAAATATTCTGCATTTTCAAGGTACACAAGTGCAGAAGTTTTCTGCATTATAAGTACAGGAACAATATACATGAATATATACGGAATTTTATTTTCTATGAATGAATGTAATTAGTTATTATATAAGGCATGATATTAAAAAAATTACTTTTTGCTATTTTCGTCTAGTTAATAGTTTTTTATATTGCTCACAGCCACAATGTCTTCTCCTGCCCCTATAAAAATTTCAACAGTCTGGTTTTGAGCATTACAGATAAACAATTTTTTGTTATCGAAAAGGTTTTCTGTCAAATTTTATGGAAAAAAATAATATCTCAAAAAAATAATTATAAAATTGAGCCACAATTGTAGGGAAGCTTCAATAAATTTAACTTAAAATTAAGTGTAGAAGTCACCTTTTCAAACATATAGATTATTAATTTGAAATATGTTCCTTTGGGTTTATTTACAACAATATGTGTGTTAATAAAGGTAGATTTAGAATGATAGTTTTTATAGACTAGAGGTAGGATAGATTTTTAAAAACTTTTTATTTTATTAAATAGGATAGTACATTATCCTTTATAATTTTATGACAATATAATATACGTTGAGACTGTCACTGCCACGGAGTCTAATAAGAACTAACTACAATAATAATGGTAATAACTGTAATAATGGTAAAAACCAATATTTATAACCTACGGGTAAGCTCACTATTAACAATTTCAAGGATTTCCTAGAATGAATGCTAGACATGCTGACGAACTGTCAGGTGGCTACTTAAATAAAAATATAAAATACATTGTTCGGAAGAAAGTATCACATGACTAAGATAAGGCACGTTTTGTTATTGAAGTTCAGGGCTAATTCAGATATAACTTTATATAATGAATGAGAACAACACATATTTATTATATTTTCTTAAAAAAACAAATAACAGGATCTAGAAATAACGACAAATAACTATAAGAAGTATATTTTAAAGGATACTTCAATTAAGAGCGATAGGTGCAGAAAATGTCACCAATTTCCTGAAACAATAGAACATATAACATCTGGATGTAAACTACTAGCAGGTGTGCAATATATTAATAGACATAATGCAGTGGCAAAAATTATTCACCAGGCAATAGCGCTGCAATATAATCTGCAAGCGTACTACCAATATTCACCACCAACTATAATATAAAATAAATAATTCTACTAGGACCTAACCATACAAACTGACGAAACGGTAGTCCATAATAGACTAGACATAAGACTTCAGAATAAAATAAAATGCTACCTCATCGATGTGGCAACACTATCTGAACCAAAACATGGCTAAAAAATATACAGAGAAGAAAGAAAAATATCAGCAATTAGCAATAGAAGTTGAAAGAATATGGAAACATAAACAAGTTCGTATCATTCCATTAATTACATCGGTGACGGGTGTCAATCCACACTCATTCATAAATCACCTCACTCAACTTAGCCTGGAAGAAAGTGTATAATATACTATATGACAGTAAAGTAATAAAATATTATTACTAATAAATTTCCGGTTATTATACATATTTACCAACATTAGTTGTAAATGTGAAGTACTAGTGTAAATAACTACTTATTTACTTTTACCGATAATTTTCTATAATAATTACCAAAGTATATTGGGTAATTTAATAAATATTTGTAAACTAATTATATTTATCGCCATTATGTAATTTATAAAAGTGGTCTGGTTAAACCACATTATGAGTTTTATTTAAGTAATGTGACACTGACGTAGTTCTCCACATAACACCCAAATAATATACTGCACTAGACGCGCATTTCGCCAACCAAGTTATACCAACTTGGTTGGCGAAATGGCATCATCTGGAGGTGATTAAAACTAAACATATGCTAACATTGTGTCCTATTTATACCTAAACTATTTCTAGCCCATAGCGACTTATCTGTGGCGGTGCACGACGCTATTACTGAACCGCGACAGATCAGTGAACAGTGATTTACTAACCAGTAAAGCGGGCTATATGGTGTTGGCTCTCTGTTACCATTCAAACTATTTTTATATTTAACAATTTTCAAACACCCATAAGCATCCGACTGTCTGGAATTTGTTACATTTCTAATTAGTCTTAAATTGCTACTATCTATTTTATGGTTGTTCTCAAACGCATGTTGGACGACACTAGACTTATCTGTTCCAGCATATTTAAGATGAGCCATATGTTCCTTGAATCTAGCTTCAATTGACCTTCTCGTTTGTCCAACATACTTTTGATTGCAGTCTTTACAGCTAATTTCCTAAATCCCCGACTTTTCCTTAGTTTCTATTTTGTCTATTGGATTGCCTAAAAGTTGTAGTTTATTTCCCGATGAATAAACCACTGACATACCTATATATTTAAAAATCTTAACAAAACCACGGGTGAAACGAGGATGAGATGGAATAAATGATATGAATATGAATTTAGTATTTTCTCTTTCATTTTGAAAAGTCGAGGAATTTCGAAGTGTCTTTAAATTTACGTTTTCTAATTATTGGAAACTATTTTATCAACTAAAATTACAGAATATCCATTACTCGCAGCTATATTTCTAATCAACGTCTTTTCTTTTTCAAACCTCTTCTTATTTAGAGGGAACCTTAATAGGCGATGAATTAAAAAATTGAAACTCGCCATTTTGTGTTAAGCACAATGGTGAGAGTCCTTAGAAATATTCCTTAAAGTACCAAATTCTAACTTATTTTCACTATTTCTAATTATTAATACATCTAAGAATGGTAGTTGTTCAGAGTTTTCATTTTCATATGTAAATTTAGCTGACGCGAAACGACTATTTAATTTAGAAACAAAATTGTCAATATCGGTGACTTTTATATCAAAGACTGCAAAGATATCATCCACATATCTAAACCAAAACCTGGGAAAATACTCTAATTCTTCTTTTGCCACTGTTTCCGAGCATGCTATATCCTTTATCGAGGGCTTTCACAACCTCCTCCACCACCCAGGTACCTGTCAGAGCTCTCTCTTTTTCGTTATGATCACAATTTTCACAAGTCACAAATTTCCAGGAGATTCTGTGATATTATCAGAAAAGATATTGTCCCAGTTTATATTACCCAAATAATCGTTAACGAGGACATAATCACCAGCCCTAAAGTTATATCGCCAGTCGCTCTGGTTAGAGAGAGTTGGATAATAATCAGATATAGGAATTTGAATAGAAATAGGAAGCTAAAATCACTGAAAGATATTTTCACTTCAGATTGGGTCACAAATTATTTCTAACTGACGTATCCAGATACCTTTACTGACACCAACCCCATGTCATCGATGCACCAGTTTGCTTGGGGTATGTTGTAGACACCACAAATATATAATATAGCTTTGGGATAGTGTTCCGCAATATTTCCAACTGTTTCTACATGGTTCTCATATATATCAGGAGCAGATAAAGGGAGGATGTAAACGGCACCAAAAATGTATACAATATCATGAATTAAAATCGGAACATATAGTTCTTCCACTGTGCTATTAACATTAAATTCGTTTGAAGATGTAAGCTTACAGCTCACTGCAATTAAAACACCTCCTCCACGAAGTTTAGAGCTAGTTAAAGGTCCAGTCTGTTCTATACACTATGTAATTTTGACTAAACAATTCATAATCCAATATGTTTCCACAAAGTCATGTTTCTGTAAGGATAATTCTATCATAATCAACAACTAGGACATTAGTAGAAAACTCCATTACTTTAGCTCTAAGACCTCGACAATTTTGGTAATATATATTAAGACTAGTACTGGTTAAATCAACTATTACTTTTTTGTAACAATTCTTGGAACTTCATTCTTGTACTTAATAATCTTATCTATTACACTGTACGCCTTCTTCATATTAATTTCATCAACAAGGTCGTCTTTATAATGTTTTTGCTGCAACTTGGTTTGATCTGGACCAATTTTTAATTGACCCTTTAATTTTCTTTTATTTTGCAAAACCTTTATAACATCGTAACGACTTTCCTTTACAACTTTTACGGGTCTGTTTTTAGATCCATCATATCTTCCCAAACGATGAGTTCGCAAATTATTCATATTAACAGTGCCACATATAGAAATGATATCAGAAGCCTAGCGCGTATCATCACTATCATCTTCATGCCGTTCCTCTTTTGTAACTTTTAGAGATTCCGGCAAATTAAAAATTAATACATTTCTTCAGCGTATCTCTCGTTCATTGACCTCTTCCATCAGCTGGGCTATATTATTGTTATTATTAGTCGTTTGCGTTTTTTCTAGGTTTAGAGCGTCGATAGTTTTTTGTGCTCTATGTTTTGTTTGCAGGTCCTCAAATTTCTTGTTTAATTCGTCAAGTTATCATCAAAACTTATTTTTCCATCCTTAGCCCTAATACATATACTTTCTTGACGAGTTAAGCCGGCGTAGATAGAATGAAAACATTTGCTGCACTGGTCACAACATATTCTGTCCAGATCCGGAACCTGTGCATAAAGTGGTCTGGTTAAACCACATTATGAGTTTTATTTAAGTAATGTGACACTGACGTAGTTCTCCACATAACACCCAAATAATATACTGCACTAGACGCGCATTTCGCCAACCAAGTTATACCAACTTGGTTGGCGAAATGGCATCATCTGGAGGTGATTAAAACTAAACATATGCTAACATTGTGTCCTATTTATACCTAAACTATTTCTAGCCCATAGCGACTTATCTGTGGCGGTGCACGACGCTATTACTGAACCGCGACAGATCAGTGAACAGTGATTTACTAACCAGTAAAGCGGGCTATATGGTGTTGGCTCTCTGTTACCATTCAAACTATTTTTATATTTAACAATTTTCAAACACCCATAAGCATCCGACTGTCTGGAATTTGTTACATTTCTAATTAGTCTTAAATTGCTACTATCTATTTTATGGTTGTTCTCAAACGCATGTTGGACGACACTAGACTTATCTGTTCCAGCATATTTAAGATGAGCCATATGTTCCTTGAATCTAGCTTCAATTGACCTTCTCGTTTGTCCAACATACTTTTGATTGCAGTCTTTACAGCTAATTTCCTAAATCCCCGACTTTTCCTTAGTTTCTATTTTGTCTATTGGATTGCCTAAAAGTTGTAGTTTATTTCCCGATGAATAAACCACTGACATACCTATATATTTAAAAATCTTAACAAAACCACGGGTGAAACGAGGATGAGATGGAATAAATGATATGAATATGAATTTAGTATTTTCTCTTTCATTTTGAAAAGTCGAGGAATTTCGAAGTGTCTTTAAATTTACGTTTTCTAATTATTGGAAACTATTTTATCAACTAAAATTACAGAATATCCATTACTCGCAGCTATATTTCTAATCAACGTCTTTTCTTTTTCAAACCTCTTCTTATTTAGAGGGAACCTTAATAGGCGATGAATTAAAAAATTGAAACTCGCCATTTTGTGTTAAGCACAATGGTGAGAGTCCTTAGAAATATTCCTTAAAGTACCAAATTCTAACTTATTTTCACTATTTCTAATTATTAATACATCTAAGAATGGTAGTTGTTCAGAGTTTTCATTTTCATATGTAAATTTAGCTGACGCGAAACGACTATTTAATTTAGAAACAAAATTGTCAATATCGGTGACTTTTATATCAAAGACTGCAAAGATATCATCCACATATCTAAACCAAAACCTGGGAAAATACTCTAATTCTTCTTTTGCCACTGTTTCCGAGCATGCTATATCCTTTATCGAGGGCTTTCACAACCTCCTCCACCACCCAGGTACCTGTCAGAGCTCTCTCTTTTTCGTTATGATCACAATTTTCACAAGTCACAAATTTCCAGGAGATTCTGTGATATTATCAGAAAAGATATTGTCCCAGTTTATATTACCCAAATAATCGTTAACGAGGACATAATCACCAGCCCTAAAGTTATATCGCCAGTCGCTCTGGTTAGAGAGAGTTGGATAATAATCAGATATAGGAATTTGAATAGAAATAGGAAGCTAAAATCACTGAAAGATATTTTCACTTCAGATTGGGTCACAAATTATTTCTAACTGACGTATCCAGATACCTTTACTGACACCAACCCCATGTCATCGATGCACCAGTTTGCTTGGGGTATGTTGTAGACACCACAAATATATAATATAGCTTTGGGATAGTGTTCCGCAATATTTCCAACTGTTTCTACATGGTTCTCATATATATCAGGAGCAGATAAAGGGAGGATGTAAACGGCACCAAAAATGTATACAATATCATGAATTAAAATCGGAACATATAGTTCTTCCACTGTGCTATTAACATTAAATTCGTTTGAAGATGTAAGCTTACAGCTCACTGCAATTAAAACACCTCCTCCACGAAGTTTAGAGCTAGTTAAAGGTCCAGTCTGTTCTATACACTATGTAATTTTGACTAAACAATTCATAATCCAATATGTTTCCACAAAGTCATGTTTCTGTAAGGATAATTCTATCATAATCAACAACTAGGACATTAGTAGAAAACTCCATTACTTTAGCTCTAAGACCTCGACAATTTTGGTAATATATATTAAGACTAGTACTGGTTAAATCAACTATTACTTTTTTGTAACAATTCTTGGAACTTCATTCTTGTACTTAATAATCTTATCTATTACACTGTACGCCTTCTTCATATTAATTTCATCAACAAGGTCGTCTTTATAATGTTTTTGCTGCAACTTGGTTTGATCTGGACCAATTTTTAATTGACCCTTTAATTTTCTTTTATTTTGCAAAACCTTTATAACATCGTAACGACTTTCCTTTACAACTTTTACGGGTCTGTTTTTAGATCCATCATATCTTCCCAAACGATGAGTTCGCAAATTATTCATATTAACAGTGCCACATATAGAAATGATATCAGAAGCCTAGCGCGTATCATCACTATCATCTTCATGCCGTTCCTCTTTTGTAACTTTTAGAGATTCCGGCAAATTAAAAATTAATACATTTCTTCAGCGTATCTCTCGTTCATTGACCTCTTCCATCAGCTGGGCTATATTATTGTTATTATTAGTCGTTTGCGTTTTTTCTAGGTTTAGAGCGTCGATAGTTTTTTGTGCTCTATGTTTTGTTTGCAGGTCCTCAAATTTCTTGTTTAATTCGTCAAGTTATCATCAAAACTTATTTTTCCATCCTTAGCCCTAATACATATACTTTCTTGACGAGTTAAGCCGGCGTAGATAGAATGAAAACATTTGCTGCACTGGTCACAACATATTCTGTCCAGATCCGGAACCTGTGCTTTACATCTAACACACAAATGATTAATTTTATGTGACTTAGAATTAATACACAAGGCAAAACCAACAATCAGACTAACTATGGTAAATACTAGAAAAACTTATAAAACTGTGAGCGTTTACAAACGTGTGACTCGACTCGATTTCAGCCAACGGATGAATGAATGAATTTCTATAAAAAATATAAAAACATAATATATTTTTTCAAATACTTACATCAAAAATGTGTAATGTTTGATGACTTAAATGTCAAAAGTAGGCTATTTTTGAAGAGAGTGTAAAAAACTACAGACCTAAGATGTTTAAATGTCTAAGATGTGACGCCGCGCCTGCTAAAAAACAATTCTTATAGGTAATAATAAATAATCATTGTTTTCTATCAATCGTAAAAATGTTTCCTATGTATGATCCAGTTTGTATTTTATTAGAAACACTATTTTCTAGATGGAAAAATGAGGACAAAAAAGATTTTTTAAATTGCGAGAGACCTGTGCCTTCTCTCGATTTCGAAAAAAGGTAAAGCCAAAAGACAAAGTGTTTGTTCGGAAGTGTCTTAATGAGTGGTATTCGGAGTATAAGTGGTTGTGTGGAAGTATTTATTTAAAAAAACTTTTTTGTATGCCGTGTTTAATTGGGGGTGTAAAAAAGTTAGACGTGTGGAATGAGGAGGAATTGAACAATTTTGGGAATGATACGCGAGGCTGTCGTAAGCACGATGCTTCTTTAGAACATATACGGTGTGCATTAATGTTCACAGAATTTAGAAAAAACCTCAATACAATCGAAGACGCTTTGAGAGAAAATTCCAGACTATATATTAAACAATTTAACGATGACGTCCTTTTAAATAGACGGCTTATGCAATTACTTATTCGCGCAGCGATTAATTTAGGCAGACAAGAGTTGGCATTTCGAGGTCACATTGAATCGGAGTGTTCGGACAATCGTGGCAATTTTAAAGAACTTTTGGATGGCGAATTCGCCGCTTAGTATTTGTCTGCTTCAACTATCATAAAGTTCACAAGCAACAGGCAACTGCAATGACCTTGAATTTGAAATTTTTCGCCTGCGGCGCTATTTTCATTTCCGGATTTGCGACCCGCAACTCAGGTCGCTGTCCGCGTCACCTATTTTCTGACCCACGAGCCACCACTGCCCTTAGTCAACTAAAAGCGACGCAGAGGGCCTTCTAAAGCTATGGCCAGTATATTTTCCAGTATTAGGAAATCCAGGAAATGATGCAATTAGACCCGGAATTTTTTGCAAAAGTATTTATTTCGACTACTTGAACTGGCATTCCTATACTGAAGAAAAGATCTAGGATCTAGTTCTTGTTAACAGACAAAGTTGGTTTTAACATAGAAAAATTCGACCACAGAGTTGACGACTTCATAATTTTCGATTTTTCTCCGAAATACACAAGAATGACAAGTTCTGATAACCTTGGATATTTTTTTCTGAGAACACCAACTATCAAATGCATCATATTCTTTTTCGTATAGTAGTCTGGACTTTACTGGTAGAAGTTCTAAGCTAACTGCTTCCGCTGACTCCATCACATCGGCAGAAATATCAGATGTATCACTAAAAATCACTTTCTTCATCCATAATTAAAGCGATATTTTATAAATTAACGAAAATGATCTGATTACGGTTTTATAGTAATGGCGACTTCAATAATTGAAATTGTTACTATGCACCCTGACAACCTAATATAATTTTTCCTGATAGGTATGTATTGCGATTGACTGAAATAATTTTGCTTAATGTCACTGTCACTGCCAAAACAACAAAAATTGGACGTTTGCTTTCAAAACGTTAATAATAAAGGGTATTTTCATTTTTATATTAAAAAACCAAAGTATTGGAAAAAATCATGCATACCTATAACTCGAATATAAAGCCCCTTTTTTACACTTTCGAGGTTTCATAACTCGCCTACGGTTCGTTATGAAAACTTCTCGCGCGTTAAAAAAAGAGTGGCTTTATATTCTTGTTGTATAAATAACTATATAAACAATGAATAATAATAATTCTGATACCAAAAACTAACTAACTTTAGACCACACTTTTAGCATTTTTACATTTTCATGTTCAACCGTAAGTTTTAAAACGCCGCAATAAAGATAATGGTAAGTTTGATCGGTAAATTTTAAGGGTTTTATTACATTTATCATTAAATTGAGGGTATTATATGCAGGGTGTCTCACGGTGACCACCCAGAATATTTCAAAGACTACTTCGATTTGAATTTTGAAAATTTGGGATATCGGGTTTTCGGGCATGTCCTTCTCAAATAAAATAATGGCGCCCACATAGCACTTCCGGTTATACCGGAAGTTACCAACAACTTTCTTCTTTTAAATGGAACACCCTATATATTATTCCAACTTTGGATTCTACGTAAAATTTTAGGTGGACTTTCATCAAGTTTCCCTCTTCCTAAAATTAATCGTTTTCGAGATATTTAATTTCTTTCAAAAAATAAAGAGAAACAGTAACTAGCTCAACCTTTGTAATAGTAATCTTTGAAAATAATCGTACACTATATCAAAGTCTACATATATTCTAATCTATATCATGGGATAGTAAACAAGTTTTTATTATGTAGCACTGTACGACTGCAGCGGAAAGCAACATAACAGCACATGTGAACGAAAGTCTTAACTAGTAGATGGCGCAACCATTCAAAACATGTGAAATACACATTACATCGGAAAAAGTCGAGTGGCCGCTATTACCCCAGTGGCCGCCATTACCCTTCTCTACCCTAAGTGTAGGAAATAATCGCCTATCACAATGCACTTTTTGATTTTAATATAAATTTTAAAATAAAAATCAAATACTATCATTATATTAAATTTTTTTTAGACAAAAACATCAGTACATTTGCTAGTATATCTTGGGACGATGGGGACACATTTTCAATTGACCTAAATGTATGTTATGGAAATGAGGAACGTCTGTTTTTGGATTTTTTATCGAAACTGAGAACTCCATTCGACAACTGGAAATTAATTAGAATGAATGGAAAGTAAGTATTACTATTCTATTCTAGATATTTGGTTACAAAAAAATATCATATATATATACAGTGAGGACATAAAGTCCGCCTATTTTTATTCTCAAAACATCCCTCAAATTTGAGAACATTTGGTTCAGTAATTTCCAAATAAATCAGTTTATAACATAATCTTTTTACCACATAATCTTTATAATAGAACTTACAACATTTATTTGTCAGGAGGTTCTTGGAGGTCATTTTCAACATATTTTGAAGTAACACGTGTTTTCTAAATTTGTTTCTGCCTCTAAATTTTTTATTTTTTTTTAGGTTTAATTTAAATTACTTCATATTTTTTTAATTTAGGTTATTTAGGTTAGGGATGGTTTATTGTTATTTGTTTAATTTTAATTTTTGTTCTGCTTTGAATAATTTACAATAATTTATAATATGTATGCAAAAAAATAATATAACAGAAATCGATATTACTGGTTTTTATTTGGAAATTACTGAACCAAATGTTCTCAAATTTGGGGGATGTTTTGAGCATAAAAATAGCTTCAAAATGAGTCCCCACTCGACCCCCATTTCCATTTAAAAAAATTTCCTATTGCGCGCCCAGCTGTCACTTTGACATTCAGAGCTGTCATTGATATGTCAAAAAATGCAGAATTTAGTCATATATTATCGTTCCAAATTTCATCGCAATCTACCCAGTGGTTAAAAAGTTAGAGGGGCTGAAAAGGGGGGGGACGGACTTTATGTCCTCACTGTATATATGTATATATATATAATATTTTTTTTAACCAAATATCTAGATAAGCTGCAGAAATAATCTTAATTACAAATTAGGCTAAAATAACTAGTTCCCTAAGAATGTCGCTATTGAATTACATAACAAAATATGAAATAAAAGTATATATTTTTTAATATTAAGAAATTTAGATTTAAGTTTTTTGTAATCCATATACCTATATAACGCGTCGATTCTGTCTCGCTCTAAATTCCGTCGGTAAATCGACAAAGTTTTTTAATTGTTTGGAGCAGTGTGTTTATGTGAACCAAGTTTTATAAGAGTGGCGATGCTAACTTCAGACGGAAGCTAGCACCTCCACAAACTAACTCTTTTGGAGGTGAGTGAAAAAATTAATAATAGGGTACCAAAAGAGTATAAAGATTACCAAAGTACCAAAACGGTATAAGACTAACCAAGTTCCCGAGCAAGAGGGAAAGGTAGTTCAAAATAAAATTTTGAATTATTGTAATATAAGATAATTATATGTAGGACTTTTGACTTTAAGTCAAAATAAAATTAAAAATAAGTAGTGGGGAAATGACAGAGCAAATGGATCAGAGAGGAATGAGGAATATGCTATGCTATGCTATACCATGTAAAGTATGACTCATCGAACACCTGGCGTCTAGACAGCATCCGGTTTTATAGTATGATGCAATATTTAACAATATCTGGCGACGGTATTTTAAAAAAAAGCTGACGCCGATAAAAATTAATTTAATACTCCGCGTCAGCAATAAAAAAAAAATATTAAGTGATAATACATATGAATGACATGCTTCTGTTTAAATAATATCTAATCCTCCTGTTCTCTATAAGAAGCAATATACATAGTAATAATATACCACTTATTCCCCACACAAGTCATCTAGAATCAAATATATCATAATATAAACAGTAGTAATATACTCTTGAGCATGATGTAATAACTAAAAAAAAACTGCCTTGTTGATAAGGGGATAAGAGGGGAGCTACCCGTAGCTCCCAGGAGTTGCAAACACGTGTCAAGAGGTTAACGAACGCTACAAACAGACAGGTCTAAAATTGTTTGAATGATCTTGAATGCTTGGTCCATTATTGATTATTAAAGGGTATAGTATAAGGTACAGAGCATGTAAAACACATATTGAACTCAAGACTAATATATTCCACATGTTTTATTTTACTCAACAGTATCAGCAATAAAAAAATAATAAGAGATATGAATGACATGCTTCTGTTTTAAATAATATCTAATCCTATGTTCTATAAGAAGCAATATGCATAGTAATAATATACCACACAAGTCACCTATCATCAAATATATGCACAGTAGTAATATACCGCCCCGTCCCCACACAATGGTGGGGGGTTACTCTATATAAACCACAAAATGTCTCAGAGAGTGTTAGTATTCAACATGTCTTCAAAGTTTTGCTTTACCCAATATCAGCCTCAAGCTGATTTGCCAACTGATGTTAAAAGTGAAGAAGTAATTGTTAGTGCACAAAAGTATGAGCTAAATAAATCAAAGTGTAAGTTTGTTAGTGTAGGCCTGGCATTCCATTCTGGTTTGGCACCCTGTGTAAGGCTATCAGGAAATAAAAGCGATGCAGTTATGTTCGATGAAGGCCAATGCAAAATCTTTTTAAACTATCAGGGAATAATAACAAATTATCTATATTCTTTTGAAAAAACCGATAATATTGATACCAGTCAATTTTCTATACACTTCGAGCAGTTTTCTCATACAAGAGTGGTGAAGATAATAAAAAATGATTCTTATATTTATTTGGGATTTGAATCAGTATGCAAGCTCCGGGAGCTATTGCCTTTGATCAAGTTCAGACTGGATATATTAAAAAGCCAGCAATTTAAGAATTACTTCAAGATATTAAAAAAAGGGCTACAGCAAGGAGATGGTAATGTTTTTCTAAATGCCTTAAACATACTTCATCCAGAGGATAATCCACACTCTGAAAACGTCGGCACATGTTTGAAGCTTATTTATTTGTATCCAGAAGTATTTGAAAATCATTGTAACAACATACATGGAGACAGAGAAGAAGAAAGTTGCATTCAACGAGAAGCAGAACCAAGTTCATCATATAATAACTTGGAGTTTTACTTAGAACGCCGCTAGGAGGATATATTGGGAATTTGTTGCTCTCGACCGACACCGGCTCCATCAGAGGATTGAAAGGACTTCAAAACTTCTTAATCCTATATTAGAAAAAGAACATAGATGTGTAATATACAATATGAGGTTCATAGATAATTTACTGAAATAAAAATGCATAACAATAATAAAGTGTTTTATTTAAAAAACAAGTATCTGTATTATATTATTTTGACTAATCCATGATTTATGAGATTTATCGACACCGAGTCATTTAAAGTTGTAATATATACAGTGTTCCTAAACAGTAGGTACCTATATAGTTTTAATTCTCGTTATTCACAGAGGAGTGATATACTGGTGATATACGGTACGTAAAGGAATACGCGGTATACCATAAATAAATAGACAGACAGAGAGCTACATCTAGTAGGGGTTTATGGGAGGGTGTTCTACCAAGAAACAATAATATTTTAACCCAACAGAATTCAGCTGTAGAGGTGAGCTTAATGAGGTAATATCTAAATATAGCACCTGATTAATTGAATAGCTAATAATTTCCTCAATAAAAGTAAACTAGAAGGTACTTCAACTCTATCGGTGAGAGGTAAAGCCAAAAATTATCAGCGTCATCTATCGCTAATATTTTCGACAAGCCTTCAATAAATACTATCATAAAACAGCACCAACAGTGAAAGGTTAAGAAAATTATCATGTCTTCTCTTGTTAATATTAAATTATGGAGAATATGTTTAATATCTAACTAACACGCAGTATAATACAAATTAATATTACCGGAAACGTACTAAAAGGTCTTCAATAAATTCCCAAGCAAATGAAAACGCTACCAAAAAATTGTCACCAGAACAGCCACATTGTTACATGGTCTCCGAGCTCCGAGCATAGCTTTAATTATGCATCAATCAAGACTAACGTATTTCCCTAAAACATTATTTACCCAAGTCGGGCTATTAAATCGATACACCGTTTACAGAAGTCATAGTGCAGATGCTGTAACTAGTACAATATTTTTATTATACAGGGATTCTACGCTGAATCTTCTCGTAAATAGCAATATATCGCCCCTTCGACCACATATACCTCCCACATCAGTAATCCAAGAAAAAAAAACACTTATTACATACTAAAGACAATACATATGTGTAAAATGATTGTTCTTTTACATAATTGCATAATAATAATATACAGCTCCTTCCTCCACATAGATCATCCGAGTCAGCAATGCAATAAAAACACTTATTACGTGCTAAAAGCGATAAATATACTTATATAAATGCTTCACTTTAAATAATGCCTAATCCTCTTATTCTTGCACCAATGGCTAGAAGTAATACTGCTGTAGTAATATACCGCCCTCATCCTCCACACAGACCTCCCACATCAGTAATGCAAGAAAACACATTAATCTTGTCGTCAATAACAATATATCGACCCATTAATCCACATAGACCTCTTATATCAGTTATGCAAGAGATTCACTTTAATCTTCTCATCAATAGCAATATACCGTCCCTTCCTCCACACAGACCTATCACATCAGTTATGCAAGAAAAACACATTAATCTCCTCGTCAATAATAATATATCGCCCCTTCCTCCACACAAACCTCTTACATCAGTTATGCAAGAAAAAACATATTAATCTTCTCGTCAATAACAATATATCGCCCCTTCCTCCACATAGACCTCCCACATCACTAATACAAGAAAAACACCTTAATTAATCTTCTCGTAAATAGCAATATACCGCCCCTTCGACCACATATACCTCCCACATCAGTAATCCAAGAAAAAAAAGAACTTATTACATACTAAAGACAATACATACGTGTAAAATGATTGTTCTTTTACATAATCACATAATAATAATATACAGCTCCTTCCTCCACATAGACCATCCTAGTCAGCAATGCAATAAAATCTTCAATAAATTCCCAAGCAAATGAAAACGTTACCAAAAATTGTCACCAGAACCGCCACGTTGTTACATGGTGTATATGCGAAAGGAGTTAATGGTCTACACATATTTGTGGAGGCGGGATACAGTATAAGGTGTAGAAAAAGATGTAAAACACTCAGTATATAAATATATTACATAATTTCATCCTCTCTTTAAAAAACAGAGGAGCAAACCAAAATTCAAACAAAACAGACAGAATAAACTATATATTGGTTGACGGAGGCCATAAAGCAACACATGCTGAAATCAATTTCAATTCAACTAACGTATTTCCCTAAAACATTATTTACCTAAGTCGGGCTATTAAACCAATACGCTCGTTACAAAAGCCCTAGTGTAGATCCTACCAACTTTTTAACTATGAATTTATTTTTTCCACCTTGATAATGGATTCTACGCTGAATCTTCTCGTAAATAGCAATATAACACCCTTCGTCCACATATACCTCCCACATCAGTAATGCAAGAAAGACACATTAATCTTCTCGTCAATAACAATATACAGCTCCTTCTTCCACATAGACCACCCGAGTCAGCAATACAATAAAAAAAAGCACTTATTACGTTCTGAAGGCGATAAATATACTTATATAAATGCTTCTCTTTAAATAATACCTAACCCCCTTACTCTCACACCAAAGCGATAGGCTAGAAGTAATACTGCTGGTAGTAATATACCGCTCTCTTCCTCCACATAGGTCTCGCGAGTTAGTAATATAACAAAACAATACGTATTAAGGCGCTATAAATACACGTAAATGATAATAATGTCACCCTAAATCCCTTATTCTTACACCAAAGCGATAGGGTAGAAGGAATATTGCTGTAACAATATAATAATACATAACCCACATAACATTCGCACATCCATAGTAGTCAAGGAGTAATATGTATAGTAATAAGATACCGCCCCATCCTACATATAAGGCGCAAACATCTAAGAAGTTATAAATGTTATTTTTAGCCACATGAGAAAATCGTTGCATCGAAAAGCCCCGGGGAATATAAAAAAATCATAGGTCTAGATGTGGTCAGATTTCACACTATCTATTGACTTAAAATACCTACACTACAGGTTCAACTATCATATGATGTCATAAAATAAATAACGGCCCCCGTTGTTAGTTCAGGTTAGATCTTTCCATCTAACCTGACCTAACAACGGGGGCCGTTATTTATTTTATGACATCATATGATAGTTGAACCTGTATGGCCTATCCTGCTGTTACTAGTGTAGGTACCGATACTAATACCGGTATGACCGGTATAGCGGTACCGTGTTACCGGTATACCGGTACCAGTCTAACCGGTAGACCGGTATACCGGTACCAGTGTAACCGGTATACCGGTGCCAGTGTAACTGGTAGACCGGTATACCGGTACCAGTGTAACCGGTAGACCGGTATACCGGTACCATATAGGTACCGATACTTATAAGCACCGTTTCGATATAATCCAACGGTAAAAATTGTTAGACAGGTCTAGTATACATAAACTCAGTAACATAAATAATAAATTCAGTTGATAATGATATCTGAATATAGAAAGACCCTGCAAGAACACAGGAAAAAATTGAAACAATTAAGAAAAGCAATAGAATTGTATAGTTTGAAAAGTGTTGTACTGAAGAAGCTAACAAATTTGAAAATATGCCAATAATCTTAGATGTACAAGGCTTCAAGGTTTTTTTGTTTCAAGTCATTTGATGGTGAACGCATATGTCATTATATTTTTAAACCACCTTTTTCATTTGACGCACTTCCATCAGAATTTCAAGAAGAAGCTAATTGGGTAACTAAACATCATCACTGCATTCAGTGGGAAGAGGGTTTTACACAACTACACAAATTTAACAACATTATTGAGTATTTGACTTCAAAAGCAGAACAGATTTATGTTAAAGGAAGAGAGAAGGCTGAATATCTTCGGCGTTTTTCGTCAAAACCAATTATTATAGAATTTGAAGAAGAACCCCGCTTGAAGCATTCTCCACCTAAATGTTTATATCATTCAAAGAATATATGTATGTGTGCTTTATCTAATGTGTATTATCTGTATGGACATTTTATAATGTCCTAGCTTTATGATGAAATAAAAACCAAATTAAATATATTCTGTTTTATTTATTAAAATCAAATCATCTCTAGGGTGGGGGATAAGAATTCATTAGAAAAATCCGAGTGGTAATGGATTTGGTGGCACGTGAATACAATTAAATGCGACCAATTACAGCCAGATGGAGACACATCTACTGGTAGCCGGGTATCTAAGTGATGAGGATAGTGCCTACAAAGCAGAGATATTGTTATAGTTAATAGTTCCACATTTAATTGAGTATATTAACTATGGAAGTACGTGTTAGACTGCCTGATAAAGATGGTAAAATTATTAAAGATAAACTCTTGAGCGAACTCCAATGACTATTGAATACTTTACATATACATATACATATACATATAATGACGTCGACATATTGAAATTATATCTCGCACTACTACTAAAAGCAAACAGTAATGGGTTATTCTTGTTACATAATGTTAAAGTTTTTGTCAAAACAATGAGGTTATTGGGAGAAGGGACATAGAGTTATAAGTACGGTATGACCGGTATACCGGTACCGGTACCAGAGACATAATCGGTTTACCAAAATTGAGGAGAAAGAAAATGTAAACGAATTTTAGTTTCTACATGTCACGAGATTGTGAGTGCGATGAAGCTGATGAAGAAAATTATCCATTTCTCTAGGGTGGGGATAAGAATTCATGATAAAAATCCGAGTGGTTATGGATTTGGTGACTCGTGAATGCAATTAAATGCAGCCAATTACAGCAAGATGGAGACACATCTACTGGTAGCCGGTTCATCTAAGTGGTAAGGATTATTTAAAGAATACCCTAGAATCCCATGTATAATGATTGCAAATCAATGAGTATCCATCTTGCTATGGCATAAATTTCATTTCAAAGATTTGTCTATGTATATTATTATGACGACTTAGACTGTTAATCTAAGAAAATGTTTTGTTACAAAATTTGTAGGTATGTGTTATGCTTGCCCTTTAGATAAGTTACAGCAAATGGTAAATTCGTAGTATGCTTATACTCTTTTATTTATCCCAATTTATTTCACCTGTTATCTAATATCTACCCCCAATTTCGTTAGAAGGTATACCTTTTAGATTTGTTGGTTAGTCATCTCTATTTTGTAGGTTAGACATTATACATATATTTTTATACTATGAAATCTCATGAAGATCAAACACTTTCAATAACTTTATACTGCACTTTTATATTTTAGATTAATGTAGATAAACTCGGTAAATTGTTAAATTCGGTTGGTATAATTTCTATATAGCTGTATTTATAAAAACCCCTGTGTATAACATGTTTCTACATAATCTGAATTTGCAAATGTACTTGGGACCTACCAGGTTTTTTTCGTATTAGAATAACATATTTACCGAGTCAGTTAATTAATACTTCCTTATACGGGTACATTATGATAATATTCTCACTTGTTTATTTAATCTTAAATATGTTGTACTGGGTGTTGACCAGAATCTGAACTGGCAGCTGTTTGCGTTATAATATCTGCTTTCTATTATAATACCTATCTGTTTTCTATAGACAATCGCGATACAGGGTGTTGACCTGCAGTAATATATACCCTTGTGACATTGCGAAAGCATATCACATGTTTCTACATAATCTGAATTTGCAAATGTACTTGGGACCTACCAGGTTTTTCGTATTAGAATAACATATTTACAGAGTCAGTTAATTAATACTTCCTTATACGGATACATTATGATATTATTCTCACTTGTTTATTTAGTCTTAAATGTGCTGTACTGGGTGTTGACCAGAATCTGCATTGGCAGCTATTTGCGTTATAATATCTGCTTTCTATTATAATACCTATCTGTTTTCTATAGACAATCGCTATACAGGGTGTTGACCTGCAGTAATATATACCCTTGTGACACTGCGCAACCGGATGTACACACGATTCAGATCGGTTTACTGTCTGGTTAATCTTGACGACAATTTTTTTATAATATTTGCTGACAGCTATCTTTTTATTTTGATAAGTCCTGTAAATTCATTAACATGTTCTTAATGATAAATACGTGAAATATCTAATTCATGCAATGTCAATAATTTGTACAGATCTGATTAAATGATAGATGCACTGATAAGCTAATCAAATATCCCTTTGCCTTTTTGCAAGATACTCTGGAAAATCCTTACTCGATAGAAATATAGTGGGGGCCTTCTTATAAACAGATAAGACACGAAATTTTACATGTCGGGGATCTGCGGAATTAATATTTAGTTACGCCAGATTTTAATAACACTAGGTATGTTTTATTTTGCGATATGTGGGGTATACTCTCATTTTTTCTAAATGTTACTTGCGTTTTATATTTTGTATATACTGGGCGATATAAAACCATACTTTATTCATATAGTTCTTGAATGGGGTTTGATTTTTCTGATAATCATAACATTTACAGCTTGTCGAGGCTGTTCCGGGGTGATCGAATCTCGCGACATGTGGTTCTGTAGTCATTTTTGTGATTTATAGTTTAAATTACTAGTTTAGATACACATATAAACAAGTGCACTGATGTTTTAGAAATTCTGAAACGATTATTCTTATACCTAAACATTACCTTAAAATTTGTTTTAACTCGTAGTTTTCGCTTAAATAGCACCTTTTTCACGAAGCCTTGAGAACGAGTATTATTATATTTCTCCGAGACTGCTGTAGTTGTGCCTACTATGTACCTATATACCGAGCGTTATCTCCTAAATACACGTGTAGGTATTTTAAGTCAATAGATAGTGTGAAATCTGACCACATCTAGACCTATGATTTTTTTATATTCCCCGGGGCTTTTCGATGCAACGATTTTCTCATGTGGCTAAAAATAACATTTATAACTTCTTAGATGTTTGCGCCTTATATGTAGGATGGGGCGGTATCTTATTACTATACATATTACTCCTTGACTACTATGGATGTGCGAATGTTATGTGGGTTATGTATTATTATATTGTTACAGCAATATTCCTTCTACCCTATCGCTTTGGTGTAAGAATAAGGGATTTAGGGTGACATTATTATCATTTACGTGTATTTATAGCGCCTTAATACGTATTGTTTTGTTATATTACTAACTCGCGAGACCTATGTGGAGGAAGAGAGCGGTATATTACTACCAGCAGTATTACTTCTAGCCTATCGCTTTGGTGTGAGAGTAAGGGGGTTAGGTATTATTTAAAGAGAAGCATTTATATAAGTATATTTATCGCCTTCAGAACGTAATAAGTGCTTTTTTTATTGTATTGCTGACTCGGGTGGTCTATGTGGAAGAAGGAGCTGTATATTGTTATTGACGAGAAGATTAATGTGTCTTTCTTGCATTACTGATGTGGGAGGTATATGTGGACGAAGGGTGTTATATTGCTATTTACGAGAAGATTCAGCGTAGAATCCATTATCAAGGTGGAAAAAATAAATTCATAGTTAAAAAGTTGGTAGGATCTACACTAGGGCTTTTGTAACGAGCGTATTGGTTTAATAGCCCGACTTAGGTAAATAATGTTTTAGGGAAATACGTTAGTTGAATTGAAATTGATTTCAGCATGTGTTGCTTTATGGCCTCCGTCAACCAATATATAGTTTATTCTGTCTGTTTTGTTTGAATTTTGGTTTGCTCCTCTGTTTTTTAAAGAGAGGATGAAATTATGTAATATATTTATATACTGAGTGTTTTACATCTTTTTCTACACCTTATACTGTATCCCGCCTCCACAAATATGTGTAGACCATTAACTCCTTTCGCATATACACCATGTAACAACGTGGCGGTTCTGGTGACAATTTTTGGTAACGTTTTCATTTGCTTGGGAATTTATTGAAGATTTTATTGCATTGCTGACTAGGATGGTCTATGTGGAGGAAGGAGCTGTATATTATTATTATGTGATTATGTAAAAGAACAATCATTTTACACGTATGTATTGTCTTTAGTATGTAATAAGTTCTTTTTTTTCTTGGATTACTGATGTGGGAGGTATATGTGGTCGAAGGGGCGGTATATTGCTATTTACGAGAAGATTAATTAAGGTGTTTTTCTTGTATTAGTGATGTGGGAGGTCTATGTGGAGGAAGGGGCGATATATTGTTATTGACGAGAAGATTAATATGTTTTTTCTTGCATAACTGATGTAAGAGGTTTGTGTGGAGGAAGGGGCGATATATTATTATTGACGAGGAGATTAATGTGTTTTTTTTGCATAACTGATGTGATAGGTCTGTGTGGAGGAAGGGACGGTATATTGCTATTGATGAGAAGATTAAAGTGAATCTCTTGCATAACTGATATAAGAGGTCTATGTGGATTAATGGGTCGATATATTGTTATTGACGACAAGATTAATGTGTTTTCTTGCATAACTGATGTGATAGGTCTGTGTGGGGGATGGGATGGTATATTACTATTGATGAGAAGATTAAAGTGTTTTTCTTGCATTACTGATGTGGGAGGTCTGTGTGGAGGATGAGGGCGGTATATTACTACAGCAGTATTACTTCTAGCCATTGGTGCAAGAATAAGAGGATTAGGCATTATTTAAAGTGAAGCATTTATATAAGTATATTTATCGCTTTTAGCACGTAATAAGTGTTTTTATTGCATTGCTGACTCGGATGATCTATGTGGAGGAAGGAGCTGTATATTATTATTATGCAATTATGTAAAAGAACAATCATTTTACACATATGTATTGTCTTTAGTATGTAATAAGTGTTTTTTTTTTTCTTAGATTACTGATGTGGGAGGTATATGTGGTCGAAGGGGCGATATATTGCTATTTACGAGAAGATTCAGCGTAGAATCCCTGTATAATAAAAATATTGTACTAGTTACAGCATCTGCACTATGGCTTCTGTAAACGGTGTATCGATTTAATAGCCCGACTTGGGTAAATAATGTTTTAGGGAAATACGTTAGTCTTGATTGCTGCATAATTAAAGCTATGCTCGGAGCTCGGAGACCATGTAACAATGTGGCTGTTCTGGTGACAATTTTTTGGTAGCGTTTTCATTTGCTTGGGAATTTATTGAAGACCTTTTAGTACGTTTCCGGTAATATTAATTTGTATTATACTGCGTGTTAGTTAGATATTAAACATATTCTCCATAATTTAATATTAACAAGAGAAGACATGATAATTTTCTTAACCTTTCACTGTTGGTGCTGTTTTATGATAGTATTTATTGAAGGCTTGTCGAAAATATTAGCGATAGATGACGCTGATAATTTTTGGCTTTACCTCTCACCGATAGAGTTGAAGTACCTTCTAGTTTACTTTTATTGAGGAAATTATTAGCTATTCAATTAATCAGGTGCTATATTTAGATATTACCTCATTAAGCTCACCTCTACAGCTGAATTCTGTTGGGTTAAAATATTATTGTTTCTTGGTAGAACACCCTCCCATAAACCCCTACTAGATGTAGCTCTCTGTCTGTCTATTTATTTATGGTATACCGCGTATTCCTTTAAGTACCGTATATCACCAGTATATCACTCCTCTGTGAATAACGAGAATTAAAACTATATAGGTACCTACTGTTTAGGAACACTGTATATATTACAACTTTAAATGACTCGGTGTCGATAAATCTCATAAATCATGGATTAGTCAAAATAATATAATACAGATACTTGTTTTTTAAATAAAACACTTTATTATTGTTATGCATTTTTATTTCAGTAAATTATCTATGAACCTCATATTGTATATTACACATCTATGTTCTTTTTCTAATATAGGATTAAGAAGTTTTGAAGTCCTTTCAATCCTCTGATGGAGCCGGTGTCGGTCGAGAGCAACAAATTCCCAATATATCCTCCTAGCGGCGTTCTAAGTAAAACTCCAAGTTATTATATGATGAACTTGGTTCTGCTTCTCGTTGAATGCAACTTTCTTCTTCTCTGTCTCCATGTATGTTGTTACAATGATTTTCAAATACTTCTGGATACAAATAAATAAGCTTCAAACATGTGCCGACGTTTTCAGAGTGTGGATTATCCTCTGGATGAAGTATGTTTAAGGCATTTAGAAAAACATTACCATCTCCTTGCTGTAGCCCTTTTTTTAATATCTTGAAGTAATTCTTAAATTGCTGGCTTTTTAATATATCCAGTCTGAACTTGATCAAAGGCAATAGCTCCCAGAGCTTGCATACTGATTCAAATCCCAAATAAATATAAGAATCATTTTTTATTATCTTCACCACTCTTGTATGAGAAAACTGCTCGAAGTGTATAGAAAATTGACTGGTATCAATATTATCGGTTTTTTCAAAAGAATATAGATAATTTGTTATTATTCCCTGATAGTTTAAAAAGATTTTCCATTGGCCTTCATCGAACATAACTGCATCGCTTTTATTTCCTGATAGCCTTACACAGGGTGCCAAACCAGAATGGAATGCCAGGCCTACACTAACAAACTTACACTTTGATTTATTTAGCTCATACTTTTGTGCACTAACAATTACTTCTTCACTTTTAACATCAGTTGGCAAATCAGCTTGAGGCTGATATTGGGTAAAGCAAAACTTTGAAGACATGTTGAATACTAACACTCTCTGAGACATTTTGTGGTTTATATAGAGTAACCCCCCACCATTGTGTGGGGACGGGGCGGTATATTACTACTGTGCATATATTTGATGATAGGTGACTTGTGTGGTATATTATTACTATGCATATTGCTTCTTATAGAACATAGGATTAGATATTATTTAAAACAGAAGCATGTCATTCATATCTCTTATTATTTTTTTATAGCTGATACTGTTGAGTAAAATAAAACATGTGGAATATATTAGTCTTGAGTTCAATATGTGTTTTACATGCTCTGTACCTTATACTATACCCTTTAATAATCAATAATGGACCAAGCATTCAAGATCATTCAAACAATTTTAGACCTGTCTGTTTGTAGCGTTCGTTAACCTCTTGACACGTGTTTGCAACTCCTGGGAGCTACGGGTAGCTCCCCTCTTATCCCCTTATCAACAAGTCAGTTTTTTTTTAGTTATTACATCATGCTCAAGAGTATATTACTACTGTTTATATTATGATATATTTGATTCTAGATGACTTGTGTGGGGAATAAGTGGTATATTATTACTATGTATATTGCTTCTTATAGAGAACAGGAGGATTAGCTATTATTTAAACAGAAGCATGTCATTCATATGTATTATCACTTAATATTTTTTTTTTATTGCTGACGCGGAGTATTAAATTAATTTTTATCGGCGTCAGCTTTTTTTTAAAATACCGTCGCCAGATATTGTTAAATATTGCATCATACTATAAAACCGGATGCTGTCTAGACGCCAGGTGTTCGATGAGTCATACTTTACATGGTATAGCATAGCATAGCATATTCCTCATTCCTCTCTGATCCATTTGCTCTGTCATTTCCCCACTACTAAAATAACTGACTGCATAAAATTCAGTTAATAGTCTTGAACAATAAAGGTTTTATGGATTTATACAGAAAAAAAGTACCTACATATGTATTTGGATATTCCAATTATTTGCTTTAATAAAAAAAATATAAAAGCACAGGCACCAGTTCAACATATTGGCAGGAATGCCGGATCTAATAATGCCGATTTCACTGGAGTTGGCTAGTTAATACGCCTCGAGTATAATGTTTAAGTACTATAGCCATATTACATTCATTCATGTCTTAAGTTTAGAGCTCTGTTCTTTATACGAAATTTTGTGTTGGTGAGTTATATGAAAGTAGTAAATTAGTATTTGGTTTTTTATTACTATATGAGCAATGTGCAATAGTTTAGTGGTCTTTCATGTTAAATTATTCCTTATTTCAGGTTCGAACACGTAAATAACAAATATAACATAAATGGGATGATGGCTTGGAATCAAGATCAAAGAGTGGCTTTAGATATATTTGGAGATTATACGGCAACTGGATCTCTGTTCACCTGTAAATATAGTTGCTCTATAGTGAGCTCTCTTAATCATATTCCAAATATAAACACCACTATCAGTCATATACAAAACGAAACCAACTTCAATACTATTTTACATTTAATGGTAAGTTTTCTTGTTTATCGTTTTCAAATTCTTACATAGGGAGGGATATTTTCATTAGGATTTCGAAGTATCTTGGTGTCAGTCAACTTTAGGAAAAACTGATAACGTGTTAATTGGTCATGCATTATGTTATGTGTTAAATTTTGAGATTAATTTAGCTATCAAAACAGAAACCCGATATCTCAATTAGTTTTTGTATTGGATCAATTAACACGGTATTAGTAAGTTGATAGAAACCAAATAGATTCTGAAGAAATTTCATTCATTTTATATTGCATGCGTTCTTAGTCTAGGTATGCCAACTGTACTGTAAAAGTTTTTCAAGTTGCCACGTACATTAGCTTTGATCAAATATGATCGGATATCAGGTGCTCTGCTAGATGGGAATGGAATATAAATAAATAAATAAACCATTTATTACCCAACAGATTTCTCCAATTACAAGACAAGATTTATCAATATAATCAATGTTTCCATTAAACGTATTAAACATATAACAACTTATAACAACTTGTGCAGTAAAATATACTTATTACTATACAGGGTTATTCAGAACCCATATAAAAAACTTTGAGGATATGTGCATCCTTAAATAAGAAATCGATATCACCAAAAAAATTGTAATAAAAGTAATTAGTATTTCCCGTAAACAATGTTTAAAGTTGTACCATTATAAAGGACTACGTAGCTGGGCAACTGTAGTTCAACGAGATCGGATATACCACATTCCGACAAAAAACAGTAAACAAATTTTTTGTACCTGGAACGTCTATCTATCTTTAAGTTTATTTTAAAGTAAAAACGCTGCAAATCTTTTTTGCGCCGGGCGCGCCGGGCGCGCCGGTTTCTTTCGTGCTAGCTAGTTTGCATTGTCAGTCCCAAGGTCACTCCATTACAGTGGACCAGTATCCAGCGGCGTGCAATGAAAAATTTTTAAATAGTTTTCAGACCCCGCCAAAAAAATTTCTTTTTGCACTACCACATTTCTACATGTATGTTGAACATCCCCAAATTTTATTATCGATAGGTTCTGAATAACCCTGTATAACTAAGAAATACAAATAACGAAGAAAAATATACATATATACACACATATATATTATACATATATATACCTGATGCAAATCCATTATAGAACACAAACTGCACCCTATCAGGCACATATGATATAAAGAGATTTACTCGTGGTAGACTAAAACCAAATGTTTCTCATTTGTCGATCAAAATATTATGATCAATGCGATCGAAAATTGGTAGATGTTAATCTTTTATCAATGAATTCATGCTGATTCGAGGAAATATAATTATACACATATGGGTATATTATATTATACAGTGACCTCTCAAGAACTTTGGCAAAATTGCTTAAAATTGTGATAGGGCGATAGTTGCTAAGTAATGATGGATCCTCAGATTTCAAAATAGGTTAAGTAAACTCTGCCAACCATTCACACGTTAGGGAATGTTGAAGTCTTTAGACACAGATTGAATAGTATTGCTAAAGGGTAAACAAAGATATATTTACAATCTTTCACCAAGTAACTGGGAATCCGATCATCACCAATAGTTGGTTTGTTTTTCAACTTGTCTATAGCGGAAAGTATATTCTCGACCGATATACAATTAGTTATTAAAGTTAAAATTCGAAACAAAGTCGCTCTTGGTATTGAAAATACTACTAAAATATTTGCTAAAGCCATTGACAATTAATTCAGGTGTATCATAAGTTGAGGTTCCAAAAATGACCGCTATCAGTTGTAATCGTAGATTGAATATCGGTGATGTATGACCGATATGCTGTATTAATATGTTGTTTTAGAATAGATCTAGTTTCCTTACATTTTTCAAAATAGTAATTAATAATATATTGTTTGAACTTCTGATGGTACAAAGTTTTAATTTTAATTAGAGTAATGATATGTTTAGTGTACCAAGAAGGATATTTATCTTTTTTATTTTTGACTATAGGGATACAATAATCAAAAACTGAAAACAATTTTGCATAAAATTCACAACAAGCCGCATGAACATCACTGTACTGATACAGAAAATTCCAGTACACATGAAGCAAGGATTGATATAATTTAACAAAATCAGCTCGTCGAGAATTGTAATTTCTACTGTTTGTATTACAAAAGAACCTAGGATTCTATTTACAACTTATTTTAACATCTAGATACAATGGAGGATGAAAAGAGTAAACAGGAAACAATAATTTAAAACTTAGATTTTTTATACCCATAAGGAACAGATGAATTATTATATAGAACTTTCTTTTAGTAGAGTTAGTCTTGTAAATTTTAGTTTCCGCTCGAGTTACTACCTTGTGTTCTTTTGTTCGTCGAATATTATTGGATACAATGTATATCGGTTCTGATTTCTTGAGAATCATGTCTTTTATACTTTCAAAATTTATAATAGGAGAAGTTGAGTAGTTCAAACAGATGCCCTTTACTTTACATACAACTTTTTCATCATTATCACTTGTAGAAAACACTTTATACACATAGTTCTTTGGGCACCCGCTCATCTGTAATACAATACATTTTCTGTAGCGTAATACTATACATTTTTGCCCAGTTGTTCAAGATAACTATACAGTTTTAATCTGGCCTAAGCTGTGACATATGCTGCTATCATTACATTTATGGTAGATAGAGGTTGGTATACTTCTTCTCTATGCTCGTAATTAACAACGACCACTTCACCACCAATAAGAACCAATGCATTAACATATATTCCAGGGTCTGTAAACATTTCAAATAGTTCATAAGGTCCTCTAATAATCTTAGTCTTCGACTCGTTTTCTATTTATATTTAACATCAGTTTGGCCAGAGCTCTAAGACCAGGATTATTTAGAATTTCATCAAATTCTAGTTCCACATCCTCGTTATTTAAAAAGTCTTTAATGTATTGGTATTTTTATTCTTGAGTAACGCAGCATACTGGCCAGTCTGAGGCCTGCTGCTTGATTTTAATAAATTTGTTCATCATTTCGGTAAATAATCCACCCGTCTTCTTAGACTTATCAAATTGGTCACTCTGGTATCTCCAGACCTCATAAACTTCTAATATTTCGTAACCTTTTTCTACAGCCTTCATCACTTCATCAATAATCCATATCCACGTTAAGCATCTCTCTTCATCTACTCGTATATGGTTACAGATAGTTTGGCTTGTTGTTAATTCACACGACTGGCAAAGGACGAATATTAGCTTGTTGTTCATTTTCATAGGCAAAACCGGGTGATAGGTCGGTCGGTGGTAATATTTTACACTTGATCGACCTACACATTTTTTTTAAATTTAGCGAGTTGCATTCTTTACTCACGTACACTTCAGAATGTCCTGTAGGAAATTTACCGTATTTGCAAAAGTAAAGGTAAAGAGAACAGACATCAACATATTTTATTTTTCATTAAAACCGCACTTGTAATGTTCAAAAGTGTTTCGTTCTACCACCGTAAAACGCATTTCGGGCATTAAGCGGACCAAGAGTAACTAAAGGATGCTTTTCCGTATAATTTCTTAGTTCATCACTTCCTTTTAACATTTTTTGAAACTATTTATAACTTACAAACTAAACTATTTGAAACTTACTAATACTTTTTGAAAGTATTTTAATAAATACTCCCATAAGAACAGTGCCAACTGTGAAAGGTTAAGAAAATGATCATGTCTGCTATTGTTAATATTAAATTATCGAAAACATGCTCAATTTCTAACACGCGGTATAATACAAATTAAGATTACCGAAAACGTACTAAAAGGTCTTCAATAAATACCCAAGAAAAGGAAAACGTTACCAAAATTGTTACCGCCACGTTTTTACATGGTGTATTTGCGAAAGGTTTATATATATTTGTGAATACTGGATACAGTATAAGGTGTAGAGCATGTAAAACACTCGGTATATAAATATATTACATAATTTCATCCTCTCTTTAAAAACAGAGGAGCAAACCAAAAATTCAAATAAACAGACAGAATAAACTATATTGGTTGACGGTTGACGGGGGCCATAAGGTAACGCATCCTGAAATCAAGATTAACGTATTTCCCTAAAACATTATTTACCCAAGTTGGGCTATTAAACCGATACGCTCGTTTACAGAAGCCATAGTGTAGGTGCTGTAACTAGTACAATATTTTTATTATACAGGGATTCTACGCTGAATATTCTCGACAATAACGATACGCTGCACAACAGCCCAATAGAAACACTTATTACGTATCTACTAAAGACAATAAATAAGTGTAAAATGATTGTTCTTTTACATAATACATAGGTAACCCCCATTATTCTCCACGCATAGTAATAATATACCACCCCTTCCTCCACATAGACCACCCGAGTCAGCAATGCAATAGAAACACTTATTACGTGCTAAAAGCGATAAATACTTGGAAATGCTTCTCTTTAAATAAAACTTAACCCCCTTACTGTCACACCAAAGCGATAGGCTAGAAGTAATAGTTAGAAGTAATGTTGTAATAATATTCCGCCCCTTCCTCCACATAGACCTCCCACGTCAATAATGCAAGAAAAACACTTTAATCTTCTCGTCAATAGCAATATACTTCCCCTTCCTCCGCATAGACTTCCCACATTAGTAATGCAACAAAAACCCCTTATTATGTGCTAAAGGCAATAAATACATGGAAAATGATGGTTCTTTTAAATAATACCTAACCCCCTTATTCTCACACCAAAGCGATAGGCTAGAAGTAATACTGTTGTAGTAGTATACCACCCCCTTCCTCCACATAGGTCTCGCGAGTTAGTAATATAACAAAACACTTAATATGTATCAAGAGGCTATAAATACACGTAAATGATACGTTACTCTTTAAATAATTTGTGCCCTAAATCCCATGTTTCCACACCAAAGGAATAGCTAAAAATAATGTCACAATAATAATATACCCGTTGTTTCCGCCATATAGGCATCTCGCATCAGCAATGCAATAAAAACACTTATTACGTACTAAAGACAATAAATACCTGGAAAATTATGGTTCTTTTAAATAATACATAACCCTTGGTTATAATAATAAATAATACATACCACAAAATAACCCACATAACATTCTCACATCCATGATAGTTAAGGAGTAATATGTGTAGTAATTATATACCGCCATATCCCACATACAAGGCGCAGACATCAAAGAGCATAGAAATGACATTTTTTTAGCCATATGAGAAAATCGTTGCATCAAAAAGCCCCGGGGAATATAAAAAAACATAGTTCTAGATGTGATCAGGTTTCACACTATATACCTATTTACTTAAAATACTACACGTGTATTAGGAAGATAATGTCTGGTATGTAACACAAGTGAATTGCCTAGTGCAATACCTACATGAGAACAGCAAGTTTTTATGCATAATCAGAAAACATATGCACATATAAGAATTAAACTTTTGAATTTCTTCGCAGTAGTGCAGCTGAAAAGGTTTGCAAACTACAAGTCTCAGAGAAATATAATACTCGTTCTCAAGGTTTTGTGAACAAGGTGCTATTTCAGTGAAAATTATTTTTCGCATAATCTGGGGCTTTAGTAATTACAAGTCACAACATAAATTTTAGAGGAATGTTTAGGCATAACGTCGTTTCAGAGTTTCTAAAATATTAGAGCACCTGTTTATACAGGATGTGTCATAAGTGGGTAATTGCTCGATTACTCACAAACGGTACATTATATCAAAAAACTTTTTACATGAAAGTTTTTTGGTATAAAAAATGCATATTGTAAAAATATTTTCAATTACACAAGGTGTTCCAAAAAGTCGGGACAAGGTGCAAGTTGGTTATTTCAAATGCGACACCCTATATATTATTGTATTTTTGAAATCTAAGGATCACTAAGAACATATTTGTATTAAGTTCCCTATAGCTATCTATTTTCGTTTTCGAGATATTTAACAGTTAATGGAAAAAAACCTCGTAACACTGCATTGGAAAATAAATAAAATTTCCTCTATGACACAATGTGAAAAGGAAAAAAATGGAGTGTCAGTTAGCACAAGGGATACCTTAAATATTGCACTTGAAATTATTTGGCCATTTTATACAAGGCGATTTTTATCGTGATTTATATTTCACAATATTAAATTGCCTAAATCTCATTTTTTTTTTAAATAGAACACCCTGAATTTTTTTATGACATTAGATGTAGAATTTAATTACCTTTCATATGGTATTAGTATGTCCTATACGAAAAGTTGACCGGTTTCGAGATATTCACGATTTTTTGAAAATTTAGCTTCCATAACTGATAATTACAAATTATAGTCAAGTAAGTTATGAAAACAATTTATTTTCTTGTGGAAATTATTTAACTGTCAAATAAATATTCGATTTTGTGTAATCTGTATATTTTATATGCAAGATGCACTATTCCAAAATGCTCTCAAAAGCACTACGAATTCTGTTCATCATGTTTTCTCGTATGGTTGATGGTTGTGCATAAATCTTTTGTGTATCCTCATAAAAAAATCTAATTTTGTAAGGGCCGATTACCGAGGAAACCATGCCTCTCTCAGGTCCTCCCTTCCTATCCACTTATTAGTATAGGTACTCCCTATTTAAAAATCTCCTTACTGAACCGCTGTAATGTGTAGGGCAACCGTCTTGCTGCAACCGCATCCCTGCTAAAACGTTCCAAGGAATATCTGCAAGATAATTTAAAGTTGATTTTCCAAAAAATGTAAATAAATTTCTCCATTTTTTACAAAAACTAACAGTTTTTGAGAGCATTTTGGAATAGCGCATCTTGCATATAAAATGTACAGATTACACAAAATCGAATATTTATTTGACAGTTAAATAATTTCCACAACAAAATAAATTGTTTTCATAACTTACTTGACTATAATTTGTAATTATCAGTGATGGAAGCTAAATTTTCAAAAAATCGTGAATACCTCGAAACCGGTCAACTTTTCGTATAGGACATCCTAATACCATTTGAAAGGTAATTAAATTCTACATCTAATGCCATAAAAAAATTCAGGGTGTTCCATTTAAAAAAAATGAGATTTAGGCAATTTAACATTGTGAAATATAAATCACGATAAAAATCACCCTGTATAAAATGGCCAAATAATTTCAAGTGAAATATTTAAGGTAACCCTTGTGCTAACTGACACTACACTTTTTTCCTTTCACATTGTGTCATAGAAGAAATTTTATTTATTTTACACTGCAGTGTTACGAGGTTTTTTTCCATTAACGGTTAAATATCTCGAAAACGAAAAGAGATAGCTAAAGGGAACCTTAATACAAATATGTTCCTAGTGATACCTAGATTTCAAAAATATAATAATATATAGGGTGTCGCGTTTGAAATAACCAACTTGCACCTTGTCACGACTTTTTGGAACACCCTGTGTAATTGAAAATATTCATAATTGAACATCAATAAAGGTTCTGCAACATTTAAAAAACTTCAAAATGAGCAGTACTTCAACGACTTACCAAGTTTTTCTTCAGAGGAAACCAGCGAGGGTGATATAGACATTGTCAATGGGTCATTCTCTAAAATAAGACCCATAGAGGTGATGAAAAAGACTTTAGGCCTGCAGTTATTTCCACCCCGAAATATGAGGACATCAGCGACCCTGAAGAACAAATTGAAAATCCAGCACCTCAACTCGACGACATTACCATAGGTGAAAACGAAAACAGTGAAAGTAACAACTAAAATAATGTAACTTTTAACCATCAAAACAATATAACAGCAGATAAAAAAATTTACAAAGATTATAAGAGTGAACTAGGTCTACTCATAGTAAGAAGTAATGAGTTTGTGCAACAAAAGAAACGAAAGTGAGAAGAAGTTTTATTAAAAATTAGGAACTATCAGAAAAAATCGAAAAGGTTCAGAGAGCGTTAGATATTTTGGATAAGGGAGTACAAGCAGGTCCTAAAGTGGCACGGGGTGTGTAAGAAAATTAAATCAAGAGTTTCAAAGGTGCAACAATGTGAAACTGTGAAAAGTGTTCGTTCAAAATAGTGAAAATATTTTCTTCAGGGAAGCAACTCTGAACAAATCTGCGTCCGTTTTAATTTTTACTCTTATAATAATAATTTTAAGCTCTCCGCTGTAAACTTTGTACATAAATAAGTTTTACAGCTATGTTTTGACAACTATTACCCATAACAATTAAAGATTGTAATATTTTTTTTATCTATTTGAAGGAGATGCCGAAAACAACATAACTCCACGGGCAATATGCCCCGACTGGCGTTGCATTACAACGGCATCTCCATAGGAGTCGCCATATCGTTCATCGAGACCTTCTACCAAACACTGACCGGTTTCGCGCTTATTTTGCACTCATCAGAGTGCCATAGGGAGTGGACTCGATGAACGATGTTGCGACGTGATTGCCTAATGGGCATCGTGGATGTTAGTAGTGGTGAGAAACACATCGTAGTGCCCTCTTTGGGTCTGTGCTGCTATCTGTCTGACAATTATTGTCAAATTGACAGACAGATAACGACCTGCTTTTCCACAGGTGCCATTACAGCAGTGACCTCTATTGTCTTTAAGGTAGACAATCCTACTTATTTATTTGAAGGAGATGCCGAAAACAACTACTCCACGGCTAATATGCCCCTACTGGCGTTGCATTATATCGGCATCTCCATAGGAGTCGCCACATCGTTCATCGAGACCAAATACCAGACACTGACCGGTTTCATTTGAATTATACACAATATAAAATTAACTAACTAAATCTAAATACAAATAAAACTTGTAAGGGTTTTTAACTCTATTTATAAAATTAATACTTAACCTAACTAAATGTAAATACAAATAAATCTTAAAACTAAATATTAGAATTTAAAAATTATACAAATTAAAACTAGTGACATATTAAATGTTCTTTTCGTCTCGTAAGTGCTTTCTTACTTACCGAGTTGTCTATTTCAGGCAGCTTTTTCTGCGACTTGTCAAATACGACGCCACGTAATGCCGAAACTGGTCAGTCTCTGGTATTTGATCTCGATGAACGATGTGGCGACTCCTATGGAGATGCCGATGTAATGCAACGCCAGTCGGGGCATATTTGCCGTGGAGTAGTTGTTTTCGGCATCTCCTTTAAATAAATAAGTAGGATTGTCTACCTTAAAGACAATAGAGGCCACTGCTGTAATGGCACCTGCGGAAAAGAGGTCGTTTTCTGTCTGTCAATTTGACAATAATTGTCAAAGAGATAACAGCACAAACCCGGCACTACGGTGTGGTTCTCACCACTACTAATGTTTTTTCTATCTGCTGTCTTTTATAATTACAGAATAAAAACCATCTTCACCTTTCGAACAAACAATAATTATAATACCTAAATAGTACATAATATATTTAAATGAAAATAAAATCTGTATATCAGTTTTATTATAAAAGGAATTAAAGGTAGGATTTTTGTATAAAAGAGAGGAAATAGACCTGAAATGTATATTATCCACTGATATCTTATAACTAAAACACTAAATAAAATTCAAATTTATTTCAGTCACTAGGTCCGTTTCAGTAATATCGGACTAAAATAGATATATATATATATACAGGGTGTCCACCTAGTGCGCGTAAGTCCAATATCTGGGTTAATAAAAGAGATAACTTAATTTTTTTTTCTACAGGGTTGTCTAATATCCCGAGCTGCACAAAATGAAAATATATTTACATATTCAGGGTGTTCAGTTTTTCCTGGACAGGTACCAACTTCGTTTTTCTAAATGAAAATATATATTTTTTATTGCTTTTTCGAACTAAACCCTTGATTTTAGTAGGACTTTCATCAGCCTTCCCTATACCTAACTTAAACTGTTTTTGAAATATTGACGGGTGAATATTGACATTTTTGCAACTTTGACACCCTGTAAAATCTAAGCGGTTTAAGATCAAGCAAAACGGTTTGCACATTCCTATCTTAACTTTTCATAAGCTATCGTTTGGTACTAATTTCAGAATTATCCAAAAATTTAAAATTTTCTGAAAATTTTGAAAATTTTTGATTCCTGTATAAATTTGAAATTAGTACCTTATGAAGATAGCTTATGAAAAGTTAAGATAGAAATGTGCAAACCGTTTTGCTTGATCTCAAACCGCTTAGATTTTACAGGGTGTCAAAGTTGCAAAAATGTCAATATTCACCTGTCAATATTTCAAAAACAGTTGAAGATAGGTATAGGGAAGGCTGATGAAAGTCCTACTAAAATCAAGGGTTTAGTTCGAAAAAGCAATAAAAAATATATATTTCCATTTAGAAAAACGAAGTTGGTACCTGTCCAGGAAAAACTGAACACCCTGAATATGTAAATATATTTTCATTTTGTGCAGCTCTGGATATTAGACAACCCTGTAGAAAAAAAATTAAGTTATCTCTTTTATTAACCCAGATATTGGACTTACGCGCACTAGGTGGACACCCTGTATATATATATATATATATATATATATATATATATATATATATATATATATATATATATATAAATAAAATATCATATTTTATTTATTTTTTCGCTATGAATAACAAACGATGCCCTGCGAGTTAAAAAAACTATAGAATACTGCTTTCTGGTCGTGGTATAAGATAAGAAATGATAATTTTAAAAAGCTGATGCAGCGATTGGATTGAATCACTAAAATTCGTTAAGAGTCCATTCACTAGTCCGAAATAAGCCCAAAATCGGCGTTCGTCTCGTGTCTAATTATAAAAAAACTATAAAAGATAGCGACTTTTAGTAAAAAAGTATTGAAAGATAAGACTTTAATCTAAATCACTATAGTAGTAATTTTTTGTAATTCTTTTTATTTTTAAAATTCCAGGCAAACAATCTTGTACTAAAATAGCGTATTTTCAAAAATTATTTTATCTAAAATACATGTATTAAACAAAAATTTGCTGCTATAGGGATCTTGTTTATCTTTTGATCTTTCCGGTGATATATAATTTATAATATTAAATAGAAATTTTGTTGCAATTATAAAACAAATCCGGTACCCTTGCAATCAGGTATAACTTTATTTCCATGTGCCTTTTTACTTCGACTTTACGTGCACCTCCGAAATCTAAATAATTCCGTAGTGGAAATATGGAAGTCTTCACCCATCGACTACCCAACCTCTCAACCCGACCCCGAATTCATGTCTGTCAAGTCTACAGTGAATGGACCCTTAAATATATATGTTTTTCAATAACTGTTCGGAGTTTCCTCATTTTTTACAAAAAAAAAATTGAAGAATAATTATCCATAACAAAGCCGGTTATAAAATTTCTATTAATAAACACTTTCCCCACTTGGTGAACCTTTTGTAAAAAACTAACCATCACATGTAGTGTTTTAAATGTTAAAGAACCAATCATCTTATATCTCTATTGCAATTAAGAACATTAAACCGTTTTTACTTGTGAAAAAAAAATTTTTTCTTATCTGTTATGGCCCCAAAATAGAACTACGTCATATGCACACCTGTTGCTCTAATTGACTTTTTCAATATTTTTTTTTGTACATTTATAATGATTTTTGAACAATATATCTATTGCTTAGCACATTTATAAAGGTGGATAACAAATTAGTTTTTCTTAGCTCCTATGATTTCAAAAATATATTTAAATAAAAATCAACGATGTTTGAACTTTAACAATAATTACCCTAAAAATGTAATTTTAAAAGTTTGTTTTTGAATTTAATAAATATTAAAAAATTGGCAAATTTTTTATCTATTAAACAAGCCAGTAAATAATATATATTATACAATACCTGTATTTAGTAAGCTAATATCAGAGACTTATACATCTACTGTCTCTGCTAATATCCAAAGTTACAGCAGCGGGTAAAACTAATCACCAGGGGTTTTAGTAACACCATCACATGGTAATTTAATGCACTACTATAATCCTACAAAACACACGTTCGAGTGATACAGCAAACTGAATCAGGAGGGAACACAGCTGGATTATATGAGTAAGATATAAAAAATAATAAACCCTATTAAAAGATATTTAATTTATCAAGCTTTCTATCTATTTTATAGGAAGTGTAAAAATAAAACAATAATATATTATATGATTATTATTAATAATGATTAAATTAAATTAAGAGGTTGCGGGGGAGGCGGCCCTGGTTCCAGGAGGATAAGGTGGTTCAACTGAAAAAAAAAATAGAAAACGTTGTTCAAAATTATAAAACAGTCAAGACTTCTACTATACAAATGAAAATAAACTGAAAAATTGCTCCGCTGAACCAGATATTTCTCATCAATTTCCCTGATATTTAAACAAAGTTGATATACCTATAAAGAGGGGTGACTTAAATTGGGGGTATTGTAAAACTCGAATCACGGCATGCAGGAGCACATTTATTTAGCTGTCAAACCATGCATACAATAACACTGATATATGATTTTCTAAGGTTTTATATATTCTTTTTACTCATGCCAACCATAACCATAAATTATTCTGATAAACCACTAAAAATATAAAGGATTATTGAAAAACTTGATAGTTACCATATCTGAAATATGCACACCCTCGTGGCGGGGTCCACCGCTGCCTTCACCACATGCCCCCACAGCATAGAATTTCATAACAGCTCGAGGTGGGGGGCGGGGGTGTCCCCTGGCATACGAAGGCGAACTAGAAGCAAGAAAAAGTTACTATTAAATATAGCGTGTGAGGTGTACAGGTGAAAAATGTTATTTTTATACTCTTAGATAGGTATTTATTATTTATTTAGGTGGTCTTAAAGAGACCCTATATATAAAGAATATAATCTCACACACATAAATATAATTTTTTTTCAGATTTACAACAAACACACAAATAAATAATGTTTTAAAACTTGTCTAAAAAGAAAACAAACAAACAAACAACCATACATACAATCACACTGATATATGATTTTCTAAGGTATTATATATTCTTTTTTACTCATGCAAACCATAAATTATTCTGATAAACCACTAAAAATATAAGGGATTATTGAAAAACTTGATAGTTACCATATCAGAAATATGCACACCCTCGTGGCGGGGTCCACCGCTGCCTTACTTACATAGTACTTTACATTTTCTTCGGGGTAAAAATCCCCCACAACCCTCCATATAAACTCTGCGATCTGCATGGTTTCTAAAAAGTAAATAATAAGTAATAAAGCTTAATACCTGGATTTTTGTAAAAGAGAGGAAAAATCCCTTTTAGAATTTAGAAGAAGTCCTTTTATCATCAACACTAGGAGCTTCAAACATAAACCAACACTAAAATTTAATTCAACCACTAGGCTCCTTGAATAAAGATAAAAAAATTAAGTTTTATTAATTTTTTGCTGATAGTTACGGGTGATACGGATGTAAGCTAAAAATACTAGAAAACACCGCTTTCTGGCAATGGTAAAGCACGATATAAGATAATTGGTGGAAAAAATAATTAAATATTTGTATACTTAAAAAACACCTGGTGTCTAATAACCATTAAATATTTAAATACCTCATGTATATTTTCGATAACGACTGCAACACTGGCAGAGAAGCTCTATCCTCTCTTTCTACAACAACCTTATCATTTAAAAACAGTAAAACAACTTACCCTCTAACCCCAATGATTTAATAACTGGAACAAAGAAATATTTTTAGATTTATTTTATACACCAAGATTTGTTATTTACACAGGCACTTACCTATTGCTTTATTCATAGTGTTTTAAGGCTCTTGTGCTCCAAGATCTCTTATATATGCAAATACCTCCCAACATCTTTTTCTTATCACATAAAAATGCAAAAGATATTTACAGTAGTGCTGAGATGAATAATATAGCCTGTACTACAAATATAATGATAACGCTAGAGTGTTCCAGGAGTTTTGCCCTGTGAAATATGTGCTGGCTAAACAATACAACCACGTGTAAGACGAAGTGTTTCTTTCATACAGAAAATCCTTGGTGAATTTATTAACACCAATATTTTTATTATAACCATAAGTTATGCGTACAAACAGTTTACAGTACAGCTTACATCAATAAGTATCAATATAGTTAATGATTACTTACCAAAAACCAGAAGAATAACTCACAATTCTTAATAGATCCGACAGAACCTCAGCAATAGCATTTTCTTTTAACTGTTTCCACAATATTTTTTATTTTTGTGTTATATTTCAGTTTCTTTGTTGTGTTCAGAGTATTAAGCATATACCTTCTGCTAAGAATCTATTATGGTGAGCACTTCTTTAAATTCTCTTGTAGTAGCACCGCGATGACTGTTTACTTTATATTTTTATACATTTATGTATAGAATAACTTACATTTTTTAGCTTTTCCCTACAGGCATTTAGGCACAGAGGTGTGGTCATCGAAGAATTTTCCTTTTAGTAGATTTTGGGGTGTAAAATCTAGTTTCTTCGGGAGTTATCACTTCATATTGTTTTGATCTTCGTATGTTATTCGAAATTATATACACTTTCACAGGCATTAAGCACCATGTTGATAATTTAATCTGTTTCATAATAACCTGTTCCTTATTGGTATTAAGTTTTAAATTATTGTTTCTATTAATTGTAATGTCTTGATAATTTGAATTACCCCTGTAAAAATATTTTCTGTAAAATTATAACTTACTTGGAGGTTCCTTGTTACCCTCGTATAACAGAGCCTATATTTAAATATTTTCAATTATGAGCACATAGTTTCTTGTATTGTAACATATCCATGTTTATTTGTGTACATAAATATAAAGTTTAATAAGTAATTTATCCTATTATGTGACGTTATATAAAAACCTCCTGCACCCCATTTGGAAACGTGTAACAAATGCGTTTCAATACTTGCAGCATTTCAATATATTTCTTTAGATATGCAATTGTTCAGTCATAACTGAAAAAGGGCAAAACGAAATTTTTTTGCGAGTAATACTCTATGAAATAATAATTTAAAAGGGCAGGGTGATGCAAGAGGTGGTGGAGTGGGTATTTACGTTAGAAATTCTTTTTCTCATAGTATTCTACACATTAATGAAAATATTGAAAATGTATAGATTAGTGTCAAGTTGGACCAACAAAGTTTTTCTCAGGTGCATAGGTAGGTATCCTAAATACAACTAATGAATTTTTAAATAATTTCGAAAACATGTTAGTTTAATTCAGTTCTCGGATAAAATAATCCGTTTGGGCGATTTTAATATAAATTTACTGAATTTAATTTCTGACTTATGTCACAAATTGTTATAATGTTGTAAAATAAACGATTAGTACTCCAACAAGAATTACTGAAAATAGCGTTTCTTTGATAGGTTTTATGATAGGTATATGCCTATTTGGCCTATAAATATATTTGTAAAATATAAATCATATGGTATAAAATATGGTATATCTGAAAATTTAAATTATAGTGAATTTGAAAGTACAATATCAATATATTATATCTTAGTAATGCTCTATATATTCGAAACAAAAGTATTGGATTTTAGGCAGTTGTATTACTTAAAAATTTCGCTTTTTATAAAGAAGGGTAAAATAAATTTGGTAACTCATGATTATCCCTGTAACACGCGCACACCTGACACTATTTTCTTTCCGCATATGACAAAACTATTGGTCAAAGATCTGCCAATTATTTAGCGCCTAGAATATATACCAGTTTACCTCAAGAAATAAAAATCATACGATCACATAACACTTTGAAAAAGCAACTAGCAATTTGGATGAATCGACAAGACAGAAATTTGTTTGGTGACATAATTATTAATTGACTACAGTCTTGAAATTAATAGATATACAAGTAACTAGATTCAAAATAAAATGCCAAAAATCTATTATCTACTATTGCCAAACTGTGTAGTTTTGTATATTTTCCTTGCTCATATTCTTGCTGCTGTAATTGTAAATTGTATTAATGTAATTATATAAGTATAATTCATAGTGCAATATGTATCACATACATAAGTACAGCTACTTCTGTGATTAAGTATGTTTATTCGATGTAAAGTATATATATTTTTTATACTCATATTAATGGGATGAATAAACATTATTATTATTGTTAATAATATTGTATATCATGAAATAGTTTTTAGTTCCTTAAATTTATTGAGCCTTTGAAGTCAATTAGTATGATTAATAAATTTGTTAACTTAATATTTAGTGTAGGTAATTTAAATGATTTGTTATTAAAATGATAATTAATATAATGAATTCTAACAGAATTATTCATTTGTTTTTCGTGACACTACTCTTATTATTAGTGGTATCATAAATTTTTCCCTGATTTATCTAAATTTCCGTTTATTTATCTGACCAGGAACGAATTTTAGGTATAGAACATTCTAGATAAACTAGGCCTCAATTCGTCCCCTAAATTCTAAAATATATACATGATGGGGTTAGGTACCATTTGAAAAATTTGGGTTTTGGTGATTTTTTGGATTTCGACTTTGAACTGAAAATTTGAACATCCTGTATTATACTTTCAGGAAATTAATGTTGCTGTTAATAATAAGTTATATTTTGACCAATTTTGCCAAGTAGTTTTTATCCCATCTATTATGATAGACGAATCATAACCAGCTTCATATGGAGAAAAATTATTTAAAAAAAATGTATTTCACGAAAACTGCATATTTTAGATATATAACACAAAGTTAACCTAAAATTTAACGGAGATTCCAAAAATGCAGTTATCTACAGGGTGTTCTATTTGAAATAAGGAAGTTGATGCCTATTTCCGGAAATGGCCTGAGGTTGAAAATGTTTGGCTTAAAACTCTCGAATCTAGTAACACTTGCACACAAATTTTCAGTTTTTTATTTGATTCTCCATATACCTTGTCCTAAGGTCGTCGGGCCTGACTCTGTATACATAATTACGACGGTCTGTTATATTTTTTAAGACATAAAATCTTAAAAACTTTTTCTGTATTTTTTCTATACCTTCGATAAGTATATAATCTCGGGCTGCCATAACAGTGAACCAACCATATTCCAGCTTCGGTCTAACTACGAGTAGATTATTATATAAATGTTATGTGCCTTAATGGACCCCAGCGGATTTTTGTAAAAAGATTTTTTGTGGAGTAACCAAGCTTCAAAGCAACTTTTGATTTGTCCGGGCATCTCTAGCGTTGAATTTTATTGGAAAAATAGGTTTTTTTTGTTCTGAGAAATTTACCGTTTCTGGTGTCGCAACTTACATTATTATTTCATGAGTTACGATGCACTGTATAATATGCAAGTGGGATACAGTATGACACATAAGTGACGTGGACCGTGGGATCGTACACATACACAGTAAGAACTCACAAGTTGTTGGTTGAACTATTTATTACTGAAAGCTATCATAGTTAAAGCGAGCAAATTATTTATAGTAATATTCTGCAACTCTGCATTTCATTTATGCAGTTCATCAATTATATATTTATAATTATTAGTTATAAAAAGGAATACAATTATTGATAAAATATATATAGGGTGTCTAACGACTAACTAATATTACTCCTCCCGCCGAAGTGGGTTCTTCATCTCCTGATGATGGGGACGAGCGTTTGGCGTCAAACTTGACTGTTGGGTTCCTCCTTGGAACATGGGTTGGAAAGCATTGAAATAAGCAAGGGAATCGTTTTCGGTAATACCTCAGTATTACTAAGGCAATGATAATGCATAGTATTACCATGACAGTTGTTGTTAGCCAGGTGTTGGTTGATTCCAATAGCGTGGCAGGTTCTGGGTTGAACTGGGCCAGTTTAGTGGTTCTAGCTAGGTTTGCTATGGACTCGATGTTGGAGATGTCAATCTCTTTTAGTTGTAAGGGTTTGTCTTTATTGACCGTGAGGTTCCACAGGTACGGTATTTGAATTCTGGGGATTTGGAATATGGGGAATGTTATTGATGTTTTGGTAGCGGAGAATCTTTGTCCGTCTATTGTAGTGGTGCATCCTTTTGGTAGGCTTAGGATTGCTGGTCGTGTTATAGATTGTATTCCATTTTGACAGTCTGGAATTGGTAATGGTTTGACTGGTACGACTAGAATTTGATTTTCTTCTATCATCATAACCATTGGTTTGGTAACTGAAACATAGTGGACATGGCAATAACTGTGGTTAGCCTTGGATAGTAATTGGATTATGCAACTATCATCGTGAGGTTGGCTCGGTGAACTACAGATGTACGTGTCTTCTATCTTGGGACATGCTTGCAACGTTGTGATGTAACTTTCGGTGCTCATTCCTAGGTATGGGGTAGTTGGAATGATGGTAAAGTTTTGAACAGGGACTGGGATTAATCGGTAATAGGAATAAATCTCAGTTGTTAAGATTGGCAAGTTAATTACAAAAACTATGAGTTTATCTGAAAAGTGAACTGATGTGCCTAAATACGAGTAATAATTCTGGAAATGATCTAATTCTAGGATACTTTGACTATTGTATAATTCTCTAGCTCTTTTTAAAATATACATTAAATTATGTTTAGGCAAGATTGAATTATGGATTAGATTCCATGAAGCGAATGTAATAGCGTTTTCTAATTCATCCAAAAATTCATTTATATAATTTAGATTAGTAAATAATTGTAACAAAACATTTTGTATGCAAATTGTCGATAACACATTGGTGATTCGTCCACTGTATTAGTTAAGAATTTTTGAATTGATTTTTGATTTTGTGATAGTGTAGTAATAGTTTTATTATATTCATCTATTAATTTGGTTGTTAAACTAATTTGAGATTCTAACTGGTATTCAATATGATTATTATTTTCATTAAGTTTTGTAATTGCCTTATTAATTGTTTTCCTGTCTGAGTCATCTAATGTGCCAAAAAGCCATTTATATGCTGTGCCTACTACGTTAACTAATCCTCTTTTGGGTCGTTTATGTGATGCCAGATTCCTTTGTGGTGCCAGATTCTCTAATTTGATTTTTGTCTGAGAGACTAGCTGTAACGCTTGCGAAACTGAGGTTAATAAACCAGTATCAGTACCTACTTCTGTTGTTTATGTCTTGTACTCGTTTGGTAAGTAATAGCAATTGTGATTTTGTTGAATTTAATTCTTTTTCTATTGGTTCTAAATTTACATAATGAATGAATTTGTGTTGAGTTTGGATAAATCTCATAGTGCCTAATTTGTACGTTAGTAATCCATTTTCTATTGGGGTAATCTTAATCTGACAGAGGGTTGTTGTCAAAGAGAGAAATAAGGTTAATGTCGGGATCGTTATTGTTGTCATTTTTCTTTGGTCGTCCGCGTCGGCGTGTACCTGCAACAATACGTTTTTTCTTTACTCTTTTCTTATGATAAGTTCCACGGCGTGTTTGAACTTTTTCATTTAGGTCTTGGTCTACTTTAGTCTCAATGAATCTAGGGTTGGTTTTATTTCGTGTCTGGTCATTTTTTATGAAAATAGTGTCGTCTGGGTTTAGTTGTTCAGGGTTAGTACGGTTTTGATTAATGTTTTCCGCGCGTTTTTCTTTTTCTGATACCATTTTAGTTTGAATGTTTTGGTAGATTTGTTGCGAATTCTTTGCATGATTTTCGATGTAATCGGTTAGTATATTTTCTTCGTTAATATCGAAAGGTAGGGTTTGATTTAGGTGACCAAATAAAATTTCAAAAGGGGTATGTTTTGTGCTACTGTGGGGTGTGTTGTTATATCCGATGATGGCAAGTTTCATAAGTGATTTTATGTTTTCGTTTGGTTTTTCTTGCGTTAAACATCGCATTTGATCTAATAGTGTTGAATGTAATCGCTCTACTGGGGAATTGGAAGTTGAGTTATGCAAGGTGATATAGTGTAATTTAATTTTGTGTAATCTACAAAAGTCCGTTATCAAATGATTTCTAAATTCAGTGCCGTTGTCACAAATAATTTCTTTTGGTAGGCCTGCAAATGAAATGAAGGTCATTAGGGCTTCCATTACTTCTATGGCAGATTTTTGAATTATTGGTATAGCTTGCGCAAATTTTGAAAAAGGGTCTATTATTGTTAGAAAAGTGTTGTTATTAATGAAAAATAAGTCGATGTGTATAATCTCTAAAGGTTTGGACGGTGTGTGTGTAATTTTCATTGGAGGGTTTTGGGGTTTTCTTTCGTATTTACATGTTTGACAAGTATGGCATGTATTTATGTAATTCTGAATATCTCTAGACATATAGGGCCAATAATAATTTCTAGAAAGTGATAACAAGGTGGCATTTATTCCTTTATGTTGTGTTTTACCTTCATGATGATATTTTAATTTTTGGTGTCGTTCTTCTTCACTAATTACATCGGTTACGAATGAATTTGAAATGCTTAAATTTAGGTTTGGAATTGTTGTTGCAATGTTCTAATTATTCTGAGTTTTAATGAGTCGTCGCGATTTGTTCGAAAGAATAGGCAATAATGTCTTTTGGGATCAATAGTTTTTCTGAATAATTTTATTATTTCTTCTTCGGTGGCTGTTGACTTTAGAGTTACTTTGTGTCGTGTGTTGTTGAAGACTGTTTCGTGTATTACGAAATTTGCTGTGTTGTTACTAGATTCGGTTATTATTATCTGGTTTACATATTGATTTATACATTTCTCGGTGTAAGGGAATTCTTGAATCGGATTCTCATGAGCTGAATGTATGGTAGCTGTTTCGTCATTTTGTTCTGCGTTTCGGTATTCTATTACAGCGTAAGGAATTTGTGTCTCAAAATCTTCGTTCTGGGTTGTGGTTTCCGGATTTAAAGTGTCTAAAACTTCTTTTAAGCTTGCGTCGTCTACGTCTGGTATGTCATCTACATTGTTGAGCATTGATAATAGGTCATCTTCTAATGGTGTTGTGTTTGCTCTTGTCAGTGCATTGATTTCTTGTGGAGTGTTGTCAATTTTAATTCTGGATAATGCTTCTGCAACGTAATTAGATTTTCCTTGTTTGTACTTAATTTCGTAGTCGAATTCCTCTAAATGTAGTCTCCATCTAATGAGTCGTGTGTTAGGTGATTTTAAATTTGAAAGCCATTCCAAGGGTTTGTGATCCGTGAAGATGGTGAACTTACGTCCGTAGATATAGGGTCTGAAGTACTTACAACTCCATACTATGGCTAATAATTCTTTCTCTATAGTTGCGTAGTTGGTTTCTGCAGGGTTTAATGTCCTTGAAGCATATGCTATTGGTTTTCCATCTTGTGAAAGGACTGCTCCTATTGCATAGTTGGATGCGTCTGTTGTTAATTCGAATTGTTTTTCGAAATCAGGATATGACAGAATGGGTTCATTAGATAAAAGGGTTTTACAGTATTCGAAACAAGATATATATTCTGGGGTTAACTCAATTTTTTGGTCTTTCTTTAAACAAGAAGTTAATGGTTTAGTAATTTTTGCAAAGTTTTTTATGAATTTCCTATAATATCCTAATAGTCCTAAAAATGATTTAATTTCTTTGTGTGTCTTTGGAATAGGGAATTTTCTAATGGCTCTAATTTTATCTGGGTTTGGTCTAATACCGTTTGGTGTAATGATGTGTCCTAAAAATTCAACATTTTTTTGTAAAAATTCAGACTTGTCAAGTTGTATTCTAAGGTTAGCTTTTCTTAAGGTTTGGAATATTCTTTTTAAATTAACAATATGTTCCTGAAGGGATGTGGAAAATACAATTATGTCGTCTAGGTATACAAGACAGGTTTTGTTGATGTGTTCACGAAGGACGTTATCAATCATACGTTGAAAAGTACTAGGGGAATTTTTTAATCCGAAGGGCATTCGTTTGAATTCATAATGACCGTGTTCCGTGTTGAAGGCAGTTTTCTGAATTGACTCTGGTTCCATTTCAATTTGGTGGAATCCTGAGGCGAGGTCTAAAGTGGTGAAATAACAGCTTCTTCCTAGTTTATCCAATATATCAGTGACATTAGGTATTGGGTATCTATCGGTGATTGTTTTTGCGTTCAATGATCTATAATCCACAACTATTCTCCATTTTTTCTTTCCCGATGCGTCTAGCTTCTTGGGGACTACCCATATCGGTGAGCTCCATGGTGATACGCTGGGTCTTATGATGCCGTCGTTTAACATCTTGGATAGTTGGGTTTGGACTTCTTCCTTGTATATATGCGGGTATCGGTATGTCTTTGTATAGCAGGGAGTTTCGTCAGTTGTCTTAATTGTATGTTTAATAGTATTGGTAAATGGTAATTTATCTGTGGGGTTTTGGAAAATATCAGAATATTCTTCACATAAATTTATAATAGCATGTTTTTCTTCTTCGTTTAAATGATTTATTCTAATGGAATTTTGAATGTCAATGTCAGATCTGTTTGTATTTGAATCAACTTCGTAGTTGAAAATTTCAAAATTTTGTTCATCAAATGATTCAGAATCTAAAGGTTCATTAAAGTAAATAGTTCGGTGTCTGTTAGATACATTGTGTATTTCTACTTCAGCTAAATAATTTTCACTATTCGTTAAAGTTTCAGGAATGAAAAATCTATCTAATTGAAATTTTTGAATTAATGTTGGTCCATGTTCTGTTGTTACGGGAATTTGGATTCTTCTAATTTCTAAAGGGCTTAAGTCATAACTAATTGAATTAAAATCATCTCTTGCGTAAAGTGGAATTTGAACATAATCATTTTCTAAAGTTTGGTTTGATAAATTAATATTTAATTTTGCGTTAATTAAGTCCTGTAGTCCTATTAGTCCGTCAAAATAATTATGGAAGTCATATAATACACAATTTATAGGGGTGTCAGATTGAAATTCTCTAAAAGAAGGAATGGTTGCTTAGTAAAGAGCTTTCGTTTTTCCTGTGCAAGTTTGTAAAACAGTTGGGCTTAAATAAATTGTTTTTGGAAAATTTTGTTCTATAATTGTTGGTCTAATGATGGTAAATGAACAACCTGTATCTATAAGAAATTTGTAAGTTTGGTTTTTTAACGTTATAATGATATAGGGAAGTGCATTGATTGCGTTTAAGTCGGGTATTGTGTCGTATCGGCATCTTGAAAATTTTCATCGAAATCTTCGTTTCCATCATTTGGTGTTTCTTGAGTTTCTTCTGTTTCTTGGTATTCATTAAAAGCCGGTTCTTGGTTGCTATAATTTAAATTTGTTACGTCTTCGTATCTAAATGCTTCGTAGTCTTGTTGTTCGTGGTAGTCTCGAGTAGAGTAGGGTGGACATCTTTCTGAGGTTTCCGTGTGGTACATGTTAGTATAGCTTATTCCTGACATCGGAGTTGGTTTAGGTTGGTTATTGTATGAAATTCCTGACATAGGGGTTGGTTTCGCAAAATTATTTTGTCTTGAAAAATTTGGGTTTGGTTTAAATACATTCGTTTGTACATTTTGTTTGTTTGGTGGTCCAAAAACTTGTCGGTTGGTAGGGAAATTTTGTTTAATTGGTCGCGATGGGAATTGAGATTGACTTTGGAAATTATTCCTAAATGGGGTATTATTTTGGGTTTGGTGGTTATTTCTAAATGGCGTATTATTTTGAGTTTGGTACCCTGATGCTTGTGCAAGATTGGGATGCGGATTGAAATTTGGATTAAAATTAAAATTTTGATTCCTAGGCAAAGGCATTTGAGGTTTGTTAATTTGATTTGTTTTATTAAAATTATTGGGAGTTTGATATAATTTTGTGAAGTTTTGAAATTCTTCCTCTTCCAGTACATAATTTAAAGCGTCTTCGAGAGTGGCTGGGTTTTTCAGTCTTATTACAGTTTGATAATTTGAAGGAAGGTTAGTAATGAACATAGTTTTTACGATATTGTTATAATTATTTATTTGCAAAGCTCGTGTTGCGGCGTCCTCAATGTCGTCATTTATTCTAGAGATTAAAACCGCTCTTAATTCTTGTAGGCGTATTCCAAAATCATAGGGACGTTCGTTTTTATTGGGTCGCAATGAAGTTAACTGATGAGTTAGGTATTGCAAATCACGTTTATCTCCGAAGGTTAATTTTAAAAGCTGCTGAATTTGTTCCCATGTAATTAAATCGTTTCTACTAGCTATTAAATTTTGTGCGCGTCCGCGTAATTTATTTTTAACCGCTTGCAATATCAGGTTGTGGGTGATATGCTGTGCATCATCTGGGAAGTTGATGAATGTGCTACGTACAGAGTCTATGTAAGAATGAAGCATTAAACTATTTCCGTCAAAGAATGGTATTGTTTCAATGTACAGTTTCAAAAGGTTAGTATCTAGCCTATGTACTCTATCTACTGGTGCTGGAGGATCCATTGTGTTATCAATTCACTTACTGTGGTTTTATTGTGACTTGACTTTATTTGAATGAATCGAGAAAACTGGTTTGTTTGTTTCTAAATCTAAGTTGTTTTTCTTTTCTAAAATAATCACTACTGTTCGCTAGAATGATCAAATCAGAATTTGTGTTTCTTTAAACCTAATGGCTAATCAAGCCGTTTTCCTAAACCTATTGGCTAATCAAGCCGTTTTCTAAAGCTAATGGCTAATCGAGCCGTTTTTTCTAAATCTAATGGCCAATCAAGCCGTGTTTTTGCCAATCGGGCAAGTGAGATTCCAGTAATAAAGGGAGTTAAGCAAAGGAACGGAATGAGTACTTACTTTGTTTTTTGTTGTTCTCTCGGTGTAGAATCAGTAGACTAGGAATGCGTTGAGCCAGCACGTATTATTCGGACAGGTAGTGACTTCGCTTGGCCTATCTAATCTTCCCCCCGAGTGCCTTGACTGCGCCAGTGACGTGGACCGTGGGATCGTACACATACACAGTAAGAACTCACAAGTTGTTGGTTGAACTGTTTATTACTGAAAGCTATCATAGTTAAAGCGAGCAAATTATTTATAGTAATATTCTGCAACTCTGCATTTTATTTATGCAGTTCATCAATTATATATTTATAATTATTAGTTATAAAAAGGAATACAATTATTGATAAAATATATATAGGGTGTCTAACGACTAACTAATATTACTCATATAATACATATATAACGGTATTATAGATGAGGAAACTGAGTAGTCTTGAATAATCTCTCCAGCTCTTGATTGCAAGATAATAAAATGACTCTTAAGAGTCATTTTATTATTCGGTTCTTTTGAACTTACTTAGTGTGCAACATACAGCAATTTGTGTGAACAATGAAAATATTATCTGAGAAGTATAAATAATATTAAAATTATTACAAAGTAACGTTTGTGGGGAGACCAATATTTTCAGCAACCAACTCAGATGCGGCAAGCACCAGTGTGGCCAGAATAAGTTTTATTGTGCGAGGGGGAAAAAATGGTATTATTATGCATCCAGAAAATATTTGTCGTTAATAAAATAAGAGGAACAGTGGGTAGTTTGCTCTATATTAAGAAAGTAATATAACATACCTATAACAAAACATCTAAAATCACTCTTATTTATTTGGGTATTATATCATCACTGAAAAATACAAAAAATTAATAATCAATCTCTGCCCGACGGATCAGTCAAAGGTTGGTTTTTTTGAAAAATATGTTTACCCAAGACATCTCACACTAAAAAGCAGATTAACAATATATAACATTAAACACTTAAAAACGTTTATGTTTCGAAAACTTATCCGTTTTCGTTATCAAAATTTTCAAGTTTGACTGACGTACAGAATAGTATGACAGTTTTTCTGTACGTTAGTACAGAAAAACCAACCAACATTTTATTGTAAAATTGTAGAGGGTGGTGGTGTACATTTGCAGGCAATAAGTAACTTATCCCATTCAACAAATTCCCCTCTTCCTAAAATTAACAGTTTTCGAGATATTTATTTTTTTTTTCAAAAAATGGAGAGAGACTAAACCTAGCTTAAAACCATGTGTATTTTACATTAAGAAAAATAAAGCGAGAATATTTATAGGAGTTATAGTTTAGTATAAGCTTAGTTCCAAGGTTGACAAATCAGATATTAAGGGGGAAGTCAGTTTAACGTGGACCAGACTGTAGGGATGTACCAAATGTTTTTTACTTGTGAAGTTCATGATTCTTCCAAACAAAGTAAGATCCTGCTATTCTGAAGCAAACGGATTTAGTTCTCAGCAGGCTGAGAAAAATGAACCACGGCTTATACCCGGGAGTGGAAAGTACTAGACTGGGAAGAGTCTGGCCCAGGGCAGGTCTGGACATTCTCTATTGACGAGATGTTTAAGTCAGCTCTGGAGGGGCTGAACAATTGGCTCTACTTTGGTTTTGGGCAGGTGCAATTCCGCCCAAAAATCAAAGAGGTAAAGGGGAATGAACCTGCCCCAACAACTAATAGGTCGGAGGCTAAACCACCAACCTCGATGGACAAAACCAAAATGTTCTCAACTTTGGTAAAATTGCCCCGAACTAGCACCTACCCCGCTGGGGAAAGGATCAGATACTCATTATTTGACAAAGGACAACTTCTGCCAGAGGATCTGAATAAGTTCTCACCTAATAAGGTGATCAGGTTCATTAAGAGGCTGGACCTGTTGGGTGAATATAAGTAGGTGTGAGCCACAATAGACCACATGGTCGCGATGGAGGGTCTGGTTTTCAGCCCACTCACTTTTGGACCTAACCTATTCTGAAGCAGAACACTCTGCAGAATGACCTTGTATGATTAAATAGTAATAAGCATCTTCTAATACTTCCTTGATAATCCACCAATATGTAATATATAATGTACGTATGAAACTTTAGGAGAGTCCATCAGAAATTTTACGTAGAATCCAAAATTGCAATTATATATAGGGTGTTCTATTTAAAATAAGCAAGCTGATGGTGACTTCCGCTATAACCGTAAGTGCTGTGTGGGCGCTATTATTTTATTTGATGAGGAGATTCCCGAAAACACGATATCCCAAATTTTCAAAATTCAAATCGAAGTAATCCCTGGACTCTTGATATAGTATTAATTTACATCTATTATGGCAAGTCTTTAAACATTTTAGTTTCTCAGATTGTGCTCCTTGTGTGTTCAGCAATTTGTACTGTACACTTTCTTACTGTACACTGCAAGTTCTAAATTAGCCATTTAACTTCGCCAAACAGTAGGATTAATTTGTTAAATTGTGGAATTAAATTCTTTTCGCTGATAAAAATATAACTGATATGAATTTAAAAAAACTTATCTACTAATGAATTGTACCAGAAACTAACCGATTTCATTGATAAAAAACTTATTGAACAAAAGAGTGAAACAGAGTTTTGTCTGCTGATAATAAATATAAAAAACTAGAAGGAAGGATTAACATTAGAACGAAAAGTTCGGAAAAATAATATTGTTATTTTTGGATTAAATATTGACAGCCAAACAGATTTATTAGAACAAACACTTTGCAAATTAAATAATTTACTAGAAATTAATGTAAATGTTAAGCAGATCAACGATATATACAGATTTATTAGAACAAACGATTTGCAAATAAAATAATTTACTAGAAACTAATGTAAATATTAGCAGATCAACAGAGTTGGAAAGAAAAACACGGTAGTTATAGAATTTATTTAAAATATAACAAAAATGTAAAGAGACTGAAAAACACTGGAATATCACTATCTCGAATGACTTCTGCAAAAAAAATCAAAAGACAAACGACTCTTGTTTAACAATCGAAAATCGACCAGAAGTAATAAGTTGAAGGCATACATAAACAATAATAAACTTTATATAAATGATCAAATAGTGGACCTGCTACACCTAATATTAGAGGTCTGCCTCCATCGACGACGCAAATAAACGAAGATAATAATATGCAAAATATTCCATCGGCGCTACCAAAACAAGATACGGCTACAAGTTTTCAAAAACCGACACTTGGAATTGCGTCTACGCCCAAAGTCTTTAACAAAAAAGAAGTCAAGATTCATTCTGATACGGACATAAGAACCTTGAGAAATAAACCGAAGAAATAAAACTGAAGTAGAGTACTTATTGTACAATAAAGTAAGCTTTGAAATTGATGTTAATGTATATTTTAGTGTAGTAATAATTTTCTGAAAGTAATCCGTGAATATGGATCCATATATAACGGATGATTACCGTTCGTTTACTGCACATGAATTTGATATAGACAAAATTGATAATTCTTTTAATAAATAACATCTTAAAAATGCTTCTCCGTCTTGATATTAGAAGCATAAACAAACATTTTGACAATCTATTTATATTACTAGAACAGCTAAAAATCAATTTTGATTGTATCATATTAACTGCAACTTCAGTCATAAATGATTTGTCTTTATTTAAACTTGATAATTATAGCTGCATTTATAGCGGAGGCAATATAAATAAAAATGTTGGTTTATTTTTATATACATATAAAGAACTCGGTTAATCACTCAGTCAAAATAGTAAGTGTCTACATTTATAAAGCTAGTTAAATCAAATTCACCCTGGATAATATATCATTTCGTGTGTGGTTAGCTTTACCTTTAACCAGTCTGAATGTGTGTTTCTCTATGAAATAGTAAATTAAAGGGTCCCCCCCAAACCAACACGGATAATCGCAGCACCTGCGGAAGTTCGCACCGCTTGCGATTCGCATCATATTGTTTCCATTGCGTTAAATATGTACGTTCACGCCAACACGATTTTTTTCGTTTAGACTGCGAATTGTCTGCGTTTATTTCGTACGGAGTTTTTGTTCGCAATCGTCTGCGTTTTTTCTCGGATCCGTAGTAGTTTCGCAGTCTCTTAACTAAGAAAGTAATTAATAAAATGGAAAAAATCATTGAATTACTGCGAAAGTATTCCTATATTAGACGACCTTTCTCATGACGATTACAAAAATATTCGAAAAAAGTAACAAAAATATAACATAGATTCTCATATTTTCGTAATTGCGGCATTAATGTATGAAATTCCCTATATTGTCGTCTATTTTTATTAATATCGTGAACTTATTTTCTTTTCTTCTTAAGGTTAGATACATAATATGATCAACAGATTTATTTTTAAAGAATAATAATAATTTTACCTTAAATTGTCTTCTTCCAATGCAAGCAACACAAATGCTTCTTCTTCATCCGATGATGTATACATATTTTTGTATGATAGGTAAGTATGTAAGTACAAGTACAAATTGTTTATTTTTCGTTTTCAGCAATAGCAATCAACCTTTTCGATACTGAAAATATGACACTTATGATGCGATTATATTCGCTTTGGTGTGGGGTTCTGTGCGGATTCCGCCACGAATTTCGCTGCGAACTTTCCGTCACAAATCCGTTGCGAAAAATTCGCGTTGGCCTTAAGGCTCCCCCAAACCAACGCGAATTATATCGCAACAGATATTATATAACAGTCATATTTTCAGTATCGAAATGGTTGATTGCTATTGCTGAAAACGAAAAATAAACAATTTGTACTTGTACTTACATACTTACCTATCATACAAAAATATGTATACATCATCGGATGAAGAAGAAGCATTTGTGTTGCTTGCATTGGAAGAAGACAATTTAAGGTAAAATTATTATTATTCTTTAAAAATAAATGTGTTGATCATATTATGTATCTAACTTTAAGAAGAAAAGAAAATGGGTTCACGATATTAATAAAAAAAGACGACAATATAGGGAATTTCATACATTAATGCCGCAATTACGAAAAGACGAGAATCTATGTTATATTTTTGGTACTTTTTTCGAATATTTTTGTAATCGTCATGAGAAACGCCGTCTAATATAGGATACTTTCGCACTAATTCAATGATTTTTTCCATTTTATTAATTACTTTCTTAGTTAAGAGACTGCGAAACTACTACCGATCCGAGAAAAAACGCAGCCGATTGCTAACAAAAACTCCGTACGAAATAAACGCAGACAATTCGCAGTCTAAACGAAAAAAATCGTGTTGGTGTGAACGTACATATTTAACGCAATGGAAACAAAATGATGCGAATCGCAAGCGGTGCGAACTTCCGCAGGTGCTGCGATTATCCGCGTTGGTTTGGGGGACCCTTTAGAAGTTTTAAAAGCGAAACAAATATAACTTTTTCTGTGAGGTCACTTTAAGGTAACTGTTACATAAACTGTATTAAAGCATAAGTGTAAATATTCTGCTATTCTGCTTAATTGTAAGTTTATTAAAATATCGATTGTAAGTCTTGCAGAAAGCAAGCCTTTTTTGTTGTTCTCACATTACTGATAAGTGAAGATAACATAAAGGCAACCATATACTACATATTAGAAAAGTAATATGTATGAAGATAATGTGATTTATAAACAATTAGTCCAATTTATAAAAGATGAAAATAATAAGCAAACTGAAATAATAACGTGTGCCCTAAAAGGAGAAATCAAAGAGATAAAAAATCAAATTGATGCCCTGAAAGTAGATAACAGTTAAACAAATAACCAGGTTGCTAAATTAGAGGAAGCTAACAAAACTCTAAGGGTAAGAAATGAGTTTTTGGAACGAAAATTGAAAAAGAACAATATAATTATTTTTGGTCTTAAACCAAAAAAGGGGAGTCTAATTGATGATATTATAAAAGAACTAAACCGATTAGGTACTTCAAACTAATTTAAATGTTAACCAAATTAATAATGCGTATGCAGTGGGGTATAATCAAATAAAGAAACCTGTAATAGTAGAGTTTATATCTTATTTTACTAAGATAGAGGTTCTGAAGAATTGTGTTAAACTGAAGGGAACAGGAATTAATGTATCTGAGGATTTAATTCCTAAAGAGGCAAGAAATAATGAAAAGACTATTGCAATATCACAAATGTGCGAGAAAAAAGAACTTTAAAGCGTACATACGTGGAATTAAATTATTTATAAATGATGATGGATATACTGTTGAAGATTTGGAGAAAAATGAAATATCTGATGTAGACTATATATTTCGACAAAAAGATAAAGTAAGTAGCCCACTTACCACTCTCGCAAATATAAACAATATAGGCGAAGAGTGTTGCGATATCATTAAGGTTAACCAGCAAGAAGATGAACCAATAAGGACTTTGGACCCTAAGAAAAAGAAAATAGCCAAGCTAACATATCATGGAAACAGACCACCTAGAAGACGGCTAGTGAAAGAACTCAAGGAGCAGTCTACGTAACATCTAAGTAATAAGATTAAAGGTTCAGTAAAAAATAAGCCATAGAAATATTATCTAACAAGATGAATATCAGCACTTAATTAATTTGTATTAGTCAATAAAAACAAAAAAAAAAAAAAAATATATATATATATATATATATATATATATATATATATAAATAAAAATAAAATAATAATAAATAGGTTAATTTATATAAAGTATATTTATATTATATTATATTGAGTGTATTTGTATTTTATCTAAAATTTCAAGTATAGATTGGTGGAGTTACACTTTAATTGGTTAGGTAATTCGTACTTGTGTGTCTTGTGGTTTCATTTTCTTTATTCATTTGTAAGGCAGATAAGATAGTCATTTAATATAATAATAATAATATCTCTACCCCTCATTCTAATCACAAGGATTAGCCCGAAAGTCTGAGACTTGTGTGGGAGAGGGGGCGGCATATTATTATTTCGCGGGCCGCATTTGCGCCTCAGGAACGACTTACGTTGGTAGGCCCTAACCACCATTCAGTGCTGGAATGAGGGAAACCTGGAAAACCTCATTAGTTAGGGGGACAAGTCAAACATCAACTGATTTTAATCTCTCACATTAACACCAAGTTGACATTCTTCCCATCCTAGGGCGAATAAGCCTTGATCTACGAGTAAACAATTTAATGAAAAATTGTTTGGCGGAGTGGGGATTAGAACCCACGACCTCTGGGTTAAGCGATCGAGACGCTACGCCCTGAGCCACCTGCTCGATTTGTATCATAGAAGTAGATAGGCTCCATTACCTACTCATAGATTAATTTGTATTTACTGGTACATTGAAAATGGATCCTTTTATTACAGATTTTAAAAGTAATTTGATTTAGACAAATATTTTTGATGATGTTGAAGAATGTGAAAATGTTATGAGTAACAATAATAAATTTAGTCTTATACGTAATAATATAAGAAGCATAAATAAAAATTTTGAGGATTTTGAGATACTTATAAATCAATTTAGAAATGACTTTGACTGCATTGTACTATCTGAAACGTGGAGCATACCTCATGGTGATTTGTTTGATATTAAAGGGTATGATATAATTTATTGTGGTGGTGAGTATAATCAAAATGATGGGGTAGTAGTCTATTTAAAAAATGTGTATAATTACTAGTGTGATTTTGTAAAACTTTCGACAGCTACAGCTGTTAAAGTGACAGTTAAACTTGGTGCAAAAAAATTAGTATTAAGATGCATATATACAGGTCTCCAGGTCCTTGCCCATTTGATTTTAATCATTATTTACCTTCAAAATCACATAGATAGTATCTCTTATGGTATAATTGTGGGTGATATAAATATTAATATACTAAAAAATAACGATTTATCACATGAATATTTAGATATTTTAAATGAACAAGGATTCATGTCTGTGATAAATAATTTCACTAGAATAAAAGATAAGGAGGGCACTTGCATTGATCATATATTTATAAAAAATATTACAACTAAAATTATACCAATAATATTAAAGACCACTATTACTGATCATTTTTCATTGATATTTGAGATTTTCACTGGATTAGAAGAAAAAAAGGCAGTATTCCCTTGAAAAAATTTCAAATAAATTATGCAAAACTAAAAGATAACATAAGATTAGAGACCTGGGATGCACTTTATAATACCAATGATCTTGATTACACAACAGATATATTAATAAATAAACTAAAAAAAATATTAAACAATGTTCAAAAGAAGTGACAAATTACAAAAACGGAAAAGAAATGAGTGGATAACCGTCGGTCTGATAAATTCAATAAAAAAAGAGACATTATGTACAAGAACTGGCAAAGAGATAAAAGTAACGTCGAATTGTTAGAGCGTTTCAGATCTTATACAAATAGATTAAATTTTCTAATTAAAAAACAAAAAGCCGAGTATTTGAAAAGTAAAATCAATAAAAACAAACTTGACTCTAAAACTCTTTGGAAAAGAGTAAAAGAACCATGTATGCTAGGCAAAGAAGCTGTAAATATAAAAGAAATAAAAAACAATAAAAACCAAATATCTGCAGATCCACTGTGTATTGCGAATGCATTTCTTGACCATTACACAGAGCTAGGTAAACAACTTTCTAACAAAATTAAGCCACTAATAAGTTTTACTGAAAAGCCATTTGGAGTTCCTAACACTGTGTCTCAAACAAATGCAGAAGAAATTAAATACCTATGTAATTTTAAATTTAAAAAACAAAAAAGCACCAGGCCTAGATCCAATACTTAATAATAATAATAATAATAATAATAATAATAATAATAATAATAATAATAATAAATAGCGACATCGCTATTGACTCCGTTAGTTTTTGTTTGACATCCATACTTAAAACAAATTTAAATTTATAAATGAACCTTAGAACACCAAAATCTTTTTTAATAACGCTATCAATGTAAGAGGTAAACGGTAGGTTCTTATCAATTAAGAAACCCAGACTCTTACACTCTTTTTCAATTAATTGGTAAAGAAATGTTATTTAGAACTAATTTATTTGTTAAATTTACTTTATCACACTGTATAGATGTTCCGAGAATCGTTGCAACTGTTTTTTGAGGGTTTAAATTTAGTGCATTTCTTACTGACCAATCATAAATCCCTTGCAAATCGTGGTTTAAAGCTGTTATTCCTAAATCTTGTTGATACGGGAAGAAGGAATAATATAACTGACTATCATCGGCATATAAGTGTATATTTGAAACAATCACCGAAGGAAGATCTGCAGTATATAAAACAAATAGTAGGGGGCCTAAAATGGATCCCTGAGGAACACCACTAGAAACGTTTAAAGGGTCAGATAATATTCTGTCACTACCTAAATTTATCTTCACTTGCTGCAGTCTAGCTTGTAGGTATATTTTTATTTTATTTTTTTATCTTTTATTTTAGTATACACCATCCAACAGTACTTAAACCAATTATAGAATTGGAAAAATATCACAAAATACAAAATACATCATTTATCAATAAAATTACCATTAAAATTATATATAAAAAAAATAACTGAATTTACAAAATCGCAAATATATAACGGACTAAGGAAATACTTTTTTTGTAGGAACAGTTGGAAATATCAACGCTGTTCTGCAAGCTGTTGCAATTGTTACACATAAAATATAACGGAGAATATTTAAGAATATTAGTGCGTGGCGTAGGAAGGTAAAAAGTATCATAGGAGCGCGTTGCTAGCGTAGGAACGTGAAATCTCAGGTTTGCAAGTATCTGAGGACAATCAATTTTGTTATTTAAGATTTTATTCAGAAAAATTAATGATTGAGATTTCCTGCGATTTTCAAGACTCAGAACAGAAAATCTATTCAGCAGATCATTTTGAGGTGTTCCAACTGGAGGGTATTGACCATCCACTTTAAAAGAAACAAACTTTAGAAACCGCCTCTGAATATTTTCCAGATTTACTGTATACGTGTCGCATCCAGGTTGCCATACTAAAGAGAAATATTCAAGTTTGGATTTAACAAGTGCATTAAATAACAACATCAAAGTAGATATATCACTGAACCCCTTAGCATTGCGAATAACAAAGCCTCTCAAACTCTTATAAGAAGTTTTGACAACTTCATTCACGTGCAAATTAAAAGTCAATTTACTGTGAAATATTACTCCCAAATCTTTAATGAAGTCGGGGCGATTCAATGGTGTGCTGTCAATAGTGTAATTGTAAAGAATCGGATAAACTTTTTTCGTAAATGTCATAACATTGCATTTAGCAATATTCAAGGGAAGATTGTTTCTAGTGCCCCAGATATTAATTGTATCAAGGCATTTTTGAAGTGTAACGCAATCTGAACTAGTGTGTATAGCACTGTAAATTTTGACATCATCAGCATACAACAGATAAGATACTTTGATATCCCTGATTATGTCATTCAAAAACACCACAAAAAAGAGTGGGCCAAGAATCGAACCCTGGGGCACTCCAGATGTTACTAAAAATTGATCAGATTCAAAACCGCGACATTCAACATACTGTCTTCTATCAGTCAAGTAAGATTGGAAAAACTTCACAAGTGGAGTGGATACTCCTGCCTGTTCGAGTTTTTTAAGAAGAATACAATGATCTAGCCTGTCGAACGCTTTCGAAAAATCTTTATATATAACATCCACCTGAGTGTTATTGTCCATACATTCAGCAATGAATTGAGTGATACAAAATAAATTCGTTGTTGTTGATCTATTTGTCATGAAACCATGTTGATGAATAGATATTTGTCCTTGAAAATATGGATATAATCTATCGTGCAATGCAATTTCCATAACCTTCGCAAAGTTATTTATTATGGTAATCGGCCTATAGTTTTCAATATTGCCTTTATCTCCTTTCTTAAATACGGGGCAAATTCGAGAGCTCTTCCAAACATTTGGGAGCAAACAAGTATGTAGCGCCAAATTAAATAAAACAGTAAGAGGCACAGCCAGAGCATGAGCACAATCACGAATAATAAAAGCAGGAATATTATCAGGACCTTTGGTATGTTTGGGCTTTAGTTTCAAGAGAGCACGAATAACATCATTATCATTAAATTGTGAAAAGTGCAAATACTGACTACCAATCACTGATTCGTTTGATATGTGATTTGATACCATTGGCTTTATAAAAGTTGAATTGAAATAGTTACCAAAACCATTAACAACATCCTGCATAGTATGTAAAATTTCCCCATTATACGTTATACTATTGGGAATATCAGAAGTAGAACTTTTTGACTTAATATATCCCCAAAAAGATTTAACATCTCTTTTTATGTTATCCTGTAAATGTTGCCAATAGTTTTTCTGAGCAAAGCTAATGTCTTTGTTTAGTTGGTCTCTAATACCTTTAAATTCATTATATACAGCAAAATCACCTGTTATTTTATAGCGTCTTAGCAGCGAAGATTTTTTCTTTATATTTTTTATTATAGCACCGTTAAACCATAGAGGATATTTATTTTTACTACTGCGAGGAATATATTTAGGTACATGCATATCAAGTATATCATAAAACTTAGTATAGAATGCATCACTTGCTAAATTTATATCATCAAAATTACTTATGGTGGACCAATCACAGTTTAAGATTGCTTCATATAGTAAAAAGTAGTTTGCCTTACGAAAATTGTAATGCTGCTTATCTGATGATAATGAATCCGTGATAGTTTCATTAAGTTTGGGAAACGATATTATTAACGCTTGATGATGCGCATCTTCTTTTAGGAGAACATCGATGGATTCACTAACTCGGCTCTGATGGTTAGTGAATACTAAATCAAGAAGCCTGTCATTACTATTTACTACATTATTTATTTGAGTTATATCTAAAAAGTTAGAAAATGATTCAATAGCCAAAGTACGAGCAGTGGTGCCATTGCTATCCAGATTTTGCTTATATTCTGGCACATTAAAATCTCCAATTATAAAAACCGTGCTGCCAATAATATCATTAATATCCAGAAACAATTCAAAGAAACGCGAATAGTGGAGTGCATTAAGTGAATCCGGTATATATACAACAAAAAATAAGAGAGAATTATGATTCACGTCAACTTTAACAATTTTAGGGATTTGTTTGCGTATAGAATGTAAGTTAATTTCAGTACAATGATATATTTTGCTAAATGCTATTAAGACACCACCGCCGCTCGTTTAGTAGCACTCTCGATGAAGTTTCTATCTGATCTAAAAACGTTATACCTATTACAAATAATTTCGGAGTTACTGGTGCGCTCATCTTAGCAGGTCTCAGTTAGAGCGATAGCATCAAAATTACATGCATACGTAGAGTTCAGAATTGTATGTGTTTTAGTGTTTAGTCCGCGAAAATTCTGTAAACAGTGAAAGAATGGAAAGGTTTCTCATCAGAGTTGATAGACAAGGGAAAAGCAGGTTGGGCGCCCGACACACCAACAGTTAATGCGTTGGTAGACTTTAATTGCTAAATATAGATATTAGATTTAAAATCGTTAATATGTTGACAGTAAACCGAACATTCATTGCTCCATGCCGCATGATTAATATCTATAGAGGAGTCTTTATTTTTTTCTTTAAATTTAATACAATTAATGCACTTAAGGTTTGCGGCTGTGGCATCGCAGTCCTTGAGTTGATGTTGTTCCGCGCATCGAGGACAAAAGTAGTTTCCAGCATTGCACTTACCAGCATGATGGTTAAACCCACTACATTTAAAACACCTCCTCAAATCAATCGAGTCATATACATTACACATATCAAACCCAATGAACAATTTACCATTCCCTTTAGCCATTATATTGTTATAAGAGACAGCATCGACCTGCAGAACAGCCTGATAAACATATTTATTTTTCTCATATTTATATTCTCAACACTCTGCAGTCAGAATTAGAAGTCTTAAAAAATGTTTTATTTTGCAGCTTAATATAGTTCACCAAAACATCCTCCGTCAAATCTTCAGACATACCGACCACCCGAATCCTGGGACGAATACTTTTGACATCTTTAACCTCATATTTATCATTAAGTTTTTCACTTGCCAGAGTTTTAAATTTTGACAATTCATTCACGTTACTGCACCCGATGACTATTCTACCATCTTTTATGTGCTTGACACTAGAAATATTTATATCTGCTTGTACAGGGTCAATTTTATGTAAAATATCAGTTTTAGTTTCATAGTTCTTCTGGGTAGGATTTTTAGGTTTTATTATGACGGCAGACTTCCCCTTTAAAGCAGTTGAATATAAATTTAAGCTGACATTCTTGCTTTTATTTACAGTAGAGTTCCCAGGTGAGGGCATCACATCAACCATTTTCTTAATATTTTGATGAATTGTAAGGATACTCTATTCTTAATGGTAAAACAGCATCATTTCTTAAGTGCTGAAAGTAGAATTTATTTTTCAGAAAACATTATTATCAATTTTTGTCAATGGGACCAGAAATATTGTAGATATTTACTTTTGTAAGCTAAAATGATGAATTTAACAGACTGCCAAAATAAACGAATTAATTCCAAACTTTACGTGCAGAAAGAATAAAAGCTACGGATAATGAAACAGAATAACTAAACGCTAATAGTAATAAATAATTGGAATTAAAAAGTAAAAAAAAGTGTGCCTCCAGCGTAACTAGAACTCGCGAAATCAGCATTATCACATTTTGAATCCTACGACTTTCCCATTGCGCTACCGCGCCTGCTGTCAAAAAGTTTACCCTAACCACATTTAAGTATGTAAACTGTACGTGTCAACTTGAAAAAATAATTTTTACCGATTTTCTAATTGGAAAAGCATTTCACTTCAATATTTTGGTAATCAGAAGTGTTTGGCAGTCGGTACTATCGATTCCGTTAGCAATATTTCTCGTAGGAAAATAACCTATCTGAAGTTTAATTAATTTGACAGTTTTCGTGGGAGGTGCTTGTCGCGTTAGTGCAATCTCACATCGCCAGATAAAATGAGAAAGAAGTTGAGACGGATGCGACTCGAGATTTTCGAAGACGAAATAGACGTAGAAGGACTCGACGTACGGTCTCGAAAAAAATCTCAAAAGATTAGAGAAAGGACGGAATTTTCGCGTGAAGCGGTTCTCGAAGCCGTAAAAAATAGAAAAAGGCTCGGGGGTCCTGCCAAAATTCGGTATTTCGGCGGGCGTGACAGGATCATTAGCCGCGAGGACAAACGCCGGTGCTAGCCTCATCTCTCTCATCGAACGGCGATCGACAAAAATTTTGCAAAGGTTTTTTGAAAAGGCGTTTAAATTGGGAAAACGCGTAGGAAATGGGACGAAAATACCCCTACGCATTGGAGAAAGGCCGGGGGCGACCTTCGGTGGCCCGCGGGGATCGTTCCGCCATCGCCCCTCGGAGGAGATAGCTTTCGAACTTTGTCGATTCGGCGACGGAATTTAGAGCGAGACAGAATCGACGCGTTTTAATATATATCGATTTCCTCCCATGCAATTGAAAGATGCTTTACCCAAGCGCCATCTCTTGGTGGACAAGAAAACAATACCTACGCCGCAGTAGTATTGTTGCTTAATAGCTCCAATAGTAGTTTTCAATGCTCCAGCCACCAGAAATGGAATAGGCCACTATTTTTCTTTATAGAGGAGGAACGACAGTGCATGGGAGATTTACAATTACCTCCAAAAAAGACTTAAAACCATAAGAAGCAGAGACTTATATAATGTACACGCTATATTATACACTATTTAATGCACATATTATTTTATTTACTTTTTATGTATATTAGAAATATAGAATATAAAGTTTTGACTTGACATTTAACTAATTTAGCTCCATTTCTTAATTTTTCTATGGTTGTAATTAATGTTGAGTTCTACAGATCACTTTGCTAATTATTCTAAATACTTGGACTGTTAGGAGAATAATCAGTCCATGTTAGTTTTAACTGAACATTAACCATTGTTACGTTTATATGAATACCATCTTCTTAGTCCGTTATCGACATTGTCTGAGTTATATATATGGTCGTTATTGTAATGTCTAATTGACAGGAGATTGAAACTCAACCGAAGATTGAGCTTCATTTTAACTATAGCCCAACCATACACACGCTATGATTTTTATTTTCGGTCAAGTAAGTATATTATGTTTACAGATATTAGAGATAGTTGTCAGACAGGGAAGTTTAAATTAAAATTAGAATTTTTTGTTATAGTAGGTTTTAACTGAATGTTTTAAATTTATTTATAAATTTTTTTGTTTCTGAAGCAATTCTTACTTATTAAGTGCTTGCGATTCCATTAACTGTCGGTACTAAATTTTTGTAATATTTGGTACTGGTATTTTGTTTCTTAGAGTACTTTGAATTATCTACTTCGAAATAGGCGTAGCTTAATTAAAAAAACTGTATAATTTTGTATACTTATCTAATGTATTTATCTTTCCTGGCAATTTTTATAATTAAATAAAAAAAATACAAGGGCCAACAAGATAGTCATAAAATATTAGAATATTAGTGATTAGAAATCAGGCTGACCGTTACAGCCTGATTTGAGAACGGTATATATAAAAAATGTACACAATTACAGTAAGTAAATACTTTTTTTAAGTCGTAAATGGGACAACTTTTTGATGAAGTGAAAATATATTAAAATTTCTTTGAGAATAGTTTTTAACGAAAACTAAATTGTTTAAAATTTCATATATCGAAACTCCTTGGATTTAGGAAATTTTAGAGCTAGTTGCACCTTACCAAATTGGTGTGCTTCGCTTGTGTTTAGTATTGTGTCCTACTACCTTTAGTATAATATAAAAAAGCTGTGTATTTCTTATTACATATTTACATGCTATCTATTTGCTTGTTCTCTGGAAATATAAGTAGGTATTTGTTCGCTGAGTGTTGTCATGATTTGTTCCTTTGTGCTTAGTTCCTTGAGTTATTCCTTAATTGACCTTGATGCCGACGAAAATATAGAAATAGGTAATAAGAAGTCAAGTTGTACCATCCATATCGGTCAGATCGCTGGTTATGATCAAGCAGGCATACTATAACTTTAAGTAATTTTACTTTAATTAACTAAGAAAATTAACATCTATAACTAAGAGTAACTGGCCAGTGGAAGAACCAACGCCATTAACTAAATAAAGATTTCGAGTCAGCCTTTTTCATCTTTGCGACTAAAGCTTTAGGTTAAAAATGTAGAACTGGCTTCATCAAATTAACCATTTTTTATTGATATTTAGTATAAACATTTCCTTTAGAAAATAAAATTTTAAAATAAAAAACAACTATTGTACCCAACCTACAATTAATTTTATATTGGTAATGGTTTGGTTGATGTTATACTACCCATGAATCTTAAAGAGTTTATTGACGCAGAGATTATTTTATAATCTCTGAGTGAGGTAACTGAAAGTTACAAATATTAGAAAAATCCCCAACAAAAATGTTTATGTCGACCTTTTCTAACTTCTTTTAGTGCCTTGTAGATACGTTAAGTATGTGACTTATACAAATGAGATTTTACTTCTAGTTAGAACCAGTAAGAAGTAGGCCTATGTGGAATTAATATCAATGTTTTTAGTAATAACATTTTCATTAGCAACTTACAGATGAAAAAAGTCAGCATACAAATACTAACTAATGATGCTATAATAAATAACATTAGCAATAGGTAAGGTAAACAGAACATTGAAGTTTACTTCACTGAATTAATTGGTAGTAACTTAGAGCCTTACAAATGATATTGAAAGTCAGCTTACAAATACTTACAAACGACTTACTAACATCCGGCAAGGTAAACAAAACATTCTGAAAGAACTTGGGTGCTACTAAGTAGTGAGCCTCCATTTAATTGATTGATTATTAATTTTTTATTAGCGACTTACAAATGTTGCAAGACAGCTTACAAATACTTACAAACGATTTACTAACAACTGGTAAGGTTAAAAAAACATTCTGAAATAACTGTGGGGCTGCTAAGAAGTTAGCCTTCATTTAATTGATTGGTTATAACTTTTTTATTAGTGACTTACAAATGTTGCAACACGGCTTACAAATACTTACAAACGATTTACTAAGAACTGGTAAGGTAAAAAAGCCATTCTGAAAGAACTTGGGGGCTGCTAAGAAGTTAGCCGCCATTTATTAATTGGTTATAACTTTTTTATTAGAGACTTATAAATGTCGACAGTCAACTTACAAATACTTACAAATGACTTACTAATAGCTGATAACATCAAAACTGCATTTATAAACATCTTGGGGGCTGCTAAGAAGTTAGCCCCTAAAAATTAATAACAAATAAAACGGTTACCGTTTACTTAGCCGCTAACTCCAGGAGTTAGGGGCTAACTTCACGGACCCAGAATTATCTCATATCTAGATAAATATAAAATTCTGTTACCTTTCCAGTTTGGATTAATCAATAAATCTATTGATGAGTAATATCTATAAAGCTTTTAATGATAGCAAGCCAGCTCTTTGCATCTTTGTAGATCTGGCTAAAGCCTTTGACACAGTTAGTCATCTTAAATTACTGAATATTCTGGAGAAATTGGGTTTTCATGGCAACATACTTCAGTTGTTAACTGGTTATCTTACAGATAGAAGGCAATATGTAGATATCAGTGGTACTCTTAGTGACTTCAAAATTGTTGAATTTGGCGTTCCTCAAGGAACAGTGCTGGGCCCATACTTTTCAATATATATGTTAATGACTTGTTTTCTGTGAATACTCATGGTTCAATTGTAGGATTTGCCAATGATACGGCAGTATTTTATACCGCAGACACGTGGGACGAACTGCTTGATATTGCCCAAACACATTTTAAAAATATTAAAGATTGGTTCGACTCGAGACTGTTAACGATTAACCTTAGTAAAACTAAATTTCTCCCTTTGGCGGCCAGTAAAACTAGATTGCCAAATAAAGTCTCACTGAAAATAAAGTGTAAAGGGACCATCATTGAAATTCCGCAAGTCAATGATGTAAAATACTTAGGGTTGTATATTGACAGTACTTTATCATGGAAAGTTCATATAAATAAATTAATAGTTAAAATAAGGAGCTTATTACCAAAATTCAAGTATCTTAAAAAAATGCTAGATGCAGCACCCTCTGATCATCTACTATGCACTTGTGGAATCTCAATTTAGGTATGGCATCATTGCTTGGGGAGGTGCTTATAGTAATATAATAAATAGGTTGGAAATAATACAAAAATGGGTGCTGAAAATCATATTTAATGAGAAAATTACATACATCAGTAATGAGTTGTATAAATTGGCGAATGTTCTTGATATTCGACAACTATATTGTATATGCCTCATTTTAGATCAGAAAAAAAAGACGAATAAGGAGTATATTTCATACTCTTATTCCACTAGGAATAATGATAAGGTATTAGTAGTACCCTTTACTGTCAAATCTGTAGTGCAAAGATCATTCTACTGTCCAATTCAATTGTCATGTTTAAAAAGAAAATAAAAAAAAATGGATTCTTTCAAAGGACTGTGCTGTGTTTCAGCAAATAATAGATATAAAAAGATATACATTATAAAGAAATATTTTTAAATACAATGAATAATTATATATTGTTGCCTACTTCAACAAGCAGTAGCATTCTTTAAATATCTCATAAAATCACTTCACGATCTGTGTCTGTTGATTTTCCCTTCATGAACTGTATATTTAAGTATAAGTAAGGTTTTTTAAATTAATTAAATCTGATTATGAGTGTAAGTGTAGGTATATGTATGTGTACGGTAGCACATTCTGGACAAGGTTTACACTTTTAGTATTGTGCTATGTACCACACACACAAAAACTCACTATAAGTCAGTACTACTTTTCGAGCTATTATATTGTATATGTGTTGTTGTAAATTTCTCTGATTTGTAATTAATTTTAAAAATACAATACAGTAATCAAATAAAAAAAAAATTATTATAACAGCTACATATAAACCACCAAGAACTTGCAAAAAGGATCTTTTAACTCATTTAGATAATTATATTAAGAAAATTGCACTTGAAAATGTAGATTTTAATATAATCACGGGGGATATCAACATCAATATAAAAATAAATAATATTATTACGGAAGAATATCTACGAAAGTGTAGAACTGCCATGCCAACATTGAGAAATATTTTCATGAAAATTTACAGTTTTTCTGTCAATTTACAAAAAACTGTTTATAATAAACTTAAATCTTTAACAAAATTGATTGACTGGTCGAATTTTTACAACGCTGAAACTGTAAATGGTATGGCTAACATATTCATTAATGTAACAAGCTTAAGCACTAAGAAGTATAATAAAATAAGAAAAAAATCACCGTGGATAACTTCTGGTTTACTTAAATCTACTTACTTCATAAAGTTCAATACGTAATTATTAAGATGTATAAAGTAGAAACAATGTAAAGCAGAAAGGTAAATCTTTTAAATTATATATTTTTGACAAAATTCATCTACTGATATTGTCTGTGTATCTTAGCCGAAATTTTCAATGTATTTAAAAATTAATTAGATGATAATTTTTTAAACAATTTATTTGATTCGAAACAGTAATCAAGTGTTTGCACATTTATTTAGAGGCATTTATCAAACAAAATATTACCCACAGTAGTTATTTAATACATATTCCTTTAAATAACGAGGTTATTCCTTTGCGTACCTAGATTATGGGTAACAAACATTTAAACTTCATAGAAGTATAATTCATTTCATTAATAATATATATTTTAGTTATTTCTTTGGATTCATTCTTGTAAACAGGTAAATAAGCCAACAAATAATATTATTAAATATATCTTAAAAAAGTAAACACGCGTGCTGGACTAATTAGGTACTTATAATTAGGCTAAATCCATTCAATTGTCATACTAAACGACAAAAGTCAAAACATATAAGGATATGAAAACTTATCATAGTATATTTACGAATTAGCATCTCTACACTTCTTGCAACAGTTCAGAAGACTTATTCTTTCCAGATATCTATCTGGTTTTAATGATACTTCTTGGTCACGTGTTTCGCCGGTATCCTTAATAGTACATATTATGTGGTCTTTAGAATATTTTATTTCTTTATTTTACTGGCAACATATATTTTATTTTGGTGTATATTACTTTTCACAGTATTTTTCTGTAAATAATGGTTAAAAAATTAATAAGATTTTTTAAATGATTACCTACTCAATTTCAACAGCAAGAGATAACATTTGCGGCAATTGATCATAATCACATAGAAAATTATTGGTAGGAGATGCCGAAAACAACTACTCCACGGACAATATGCCCCGACTGGCGTTGCATTATATCAACATCTCCATGGGTAATTGATGTAATGCAACGCCAGTCGGGGCATATTTCCCGTGGAGTAGTTGTTTTCGGCATCTCCTACCAATAATTAAGTAGGATTGTCTTCCTCAAAGACAATAGAGGTCGCTGTAATGGCATCTGCATAAAAGCAGATCGTTATCTGTCTGTCAATTAGACAATAATTGTCAGACAGATAGTAGCAAAGACCCAAAGAGGGCACTACGGGTATTTCACTGTATCTCGCCACTACAAACTTTCACATAGAAAATGTTTGATGATTTTGTATTACTAGATATTACGATATTATTGTATTGCGCTGAAGTAAATATTGAAGACGGGGACATAACTTCATCTCAGAGTCGCTTTGATCAAAAAGACATCTGTCAGAGAGAAGCAGTAATGAGATTTCTAGAGAGAACTATAATAATAATAATAATAATAATTAAAAACTTTTTAAGTTAAAACTTTAAATGCACTTCCTTTTCACAGATATTACTAGCGTAATCCAAAAAATTACTATTCTGTTTGAGCATGAGCTACACGCAGAAGTTGCAAAAAATGCGGTAGCATTGAAATTATTGAACTGAACATTTAGAATAGTTTGGATATTTGTATTTTAGAAGAGGTACCTACTTTGGATACGTGAAATTTTTTAAATACTCAAGTGTTTAAATATTAGAATATCTAACTATTCCTAGTCTCATTTTTAAGTATATTGAAAATTCGAATATTCACTAGGTCGAACTATGTATATTGGATCCCATCCTTGCTTTAAGTATTTTACTCATTTTCTCATTCCATAAGTGTTAATAGTTTTTGCTTGGGTTTATAGTTCAGTCATAAAATATAATTATTAATTCTTGATTTCTTTTTCAGTACAATCCAGATTTTATTATCGGCTTGGATAGCCAATGGGTAATCGACTCTGATAAATATTCTACGAACTTAACAGGAATAGTTCATTCACATACACCTTTTACAGGATTAAATAAAGGAATATTAGTCAGTAAAATTTTCCTAAAAAGTCCTAATTTTATCAAAGGTGTAGCACAGATTGATGTGGACAATAAGAAAATGACAGTAAATTTAGAAGGAAACTTCAAAAAAATTACAAATTGTATGTTAATAATAAATGTAACGACACCCATCGAAGAATATCAATTCCGATTTAGAATATCAACAGAAAATCGTCATTTCGTCGCTTTATATTCTTACCCTACAGGAAATCTTGGTACAGAGATATTGTTTTCTGTGAACAGTCTTACGAACTTTGACACAAAATTTTTCCTCGCTACACCAATGGAATTCTTGCAAAAATTTATAATTGTGGGCAAATTAAAATCCAGCGAGGTAAGTGTCCTGCATGTTCTTAATTTTACAACAAACTACTTTACAACAAAATAATTATAAAATGATATTTGTGTAAACATCACAAGGTTCTACGAATTCTCATTTTTTGATAAAATAAAATTAAAATTTTTAATATAATTCTGTTCTACTGAACCCTATTTTATTGAATTATCTCCTTTTTTGTGAAATGTATGTAAACGTAAATGTAACTGGGAATTTTCACAAGATATAAATACACATATTATTATGACAAAAAATATATTTTTTTCTTGACGTTATTAACGAACAAAAATAAATTCCTAAATTACTTAGCTTTTGAAAGAATAATTTTCGATATATACATGAGAAAAAATAAAAGAAACACTTAAGTTTCATAAATATATATTTTCCGAAAATCGATTGGACTTGTTGAGTTTGCTTTCCTGTATTTTAGCGTGCTGATTTTCAATAATTTACAAACTAATATATTTAGATTTTGGTGTTAGCTTCTTGAATAAACTGCCCTAGATTAGCCTTTACTCTTTTTAATTACATTCCATCTCTTGTTTACAGTAGCAGGGTACTGTTATTTCTCGTAGCAATAATTTGTATTGTAGCAGTAATATTATTAAGTTATATTTAAAACTAGAACTAGGTATCAGTTCAGCAATAGAGTTCCTAAAATATATGGGTATATATTTTGTAAACTATCATTTATTTATTAATCAAACAAATTCTTACTGAATAAAGGATTAATTTAGATAGTTGGATATTAATTAAAACTAAGTTAATTACTTTAAAGTTCAACAAGAACAAAAGACACTTTATTGAACAGAATGCAGTGGCGTAGACAATATTTTAAGTTGATAAAATTTCGAGTTTTGACATAAATTTGTACCCTTTTTAAATGAACCATTCATTTAAAAAAAATAAGATTGATAAATAAATGATAGTTTACAAAAGTGATTGTTCTACGTGTTGACCATTTCTTTCAATGCAAAGATGCATTGTAGCAGTTGTCATGTTAAAACCAGATATTGTATCTAATATGTAAAGAATAATTTTCTAATAATTGGAACAAAATATAATTATTGTTATGATATAATCTATCTTTTTCTGTCAAAACGGCTCATTTGCAGATATATGTCTATTTAACGAAATGTTTCTGTTTTGATGTTAATTTAAATTTTTTTAACTTTAACTTTGGAAAAGAAATGTGTATCAACAAATTTTAAAATGAATTACCTCCTTAATGTTCTTGGTAGATTCTTGTGGTTAAGCGTAACATATTATTTACTTACTATCACCTTTTAATTTTTAGGCCGATTTCCGCTTAGGATGGAATTATTTATTGATTGGATTTTCTGGTATTTGGAAATATGTTAATATTACTGATTTCAATTATTCATATAATATTTACACTCCCATTCAAGATTTTGAAGAAAATGGTATTGTTGGGAAACTCATGTTAAAGGAAGGCTTGGATTTTGAAGTAGCTGTTAAATTATCTAATTATAAGGTTTGTATTAGTAAAATCTAACTGTAAAACTATTACTCTCAAGCAAAAATGAACTTTAGCAGTTTGGTTTATTTTATCTAAACAATAAATACTAACTTCTATAATTTATTAATACTGATTAAAAGTGTATGAATCTGTATACTCAAGATTTAATTTTAATTTTTAATTTAATATTTAGACGAATTTAATATTTTTTTCTCATCCCTTTTCGACCAGACCACCCCATCTGATAAATGGAGTGAGGCAATGTCCTGCTATATCTTTTAAGGGAAACACAAATTCAATAAACTTTTACAAGTTGATGAAATTCAGGCCACAGGGGTTTTAAGTCATGCTGAAGAAAGCCACGATGTCAAATTTTTAATAAAAAATTTTAAAAATTAATAAAGTAATTTTCCAAAAAAATTTATTGAAAAAAAATCGGCTAATATATATATTGTCACCACAAACTCAGCTAAGCTAGGGATGTACAATTCCACTAGCTTAAGTTTATGGACATTAGCTCCGGTAGCTCAGGGAGATTTATGAGACTAGGGCGTAGTATTCTTAGTACTGCTTTGACTGTTGACAAGTTATTTGGGCACCAGGATAATTTTTAGATATAAGATAAAAGAAAACTATACAGGGTGATTTTTTTAACTTGCCCATTAGAATATTTTCAACTGCCGATAATGCTAGAGGTCTGAAAGTTGGTACACGCATATTAGTGACTATGCCAAATTCGGGGAAAATATGTTCAAGATGGCGGCCCTTCTGTCAACCCAAATATCGACGCCATATTGGATTTTTTAAATTGCAACCCCCATTTTTTATTCGATTTTTTAAATCTGCGCTCTTTTGCGGTTAAAATGAACCCAATGTGTCTAATACTTACTTGTTATAGTTTTTGAGATATGTTACTTTTTCTGTTAAAATTTGCGTTTGCAGAGGTTGTTTAAAAAATTCATAACTTTTTCACTATTGACGCAAAATTAAAACTGCTTGGTTCAGTCGATAGCTGAAGGTTTGTAGAATATTCAGGTATGTTTCAAAATAGTTAAATGTTGTTTGGTATACCTGCAATAATTTTTTAAAAATGAAGTTGAAAAAGTGTCAAAATTTCAATTTTTTTAAATGGCACGACCACATTCTACCATCGTCACTGGATAGGAAACTTAATTCAAAAGGCACTTTTAATAACAATCCCTATACCTATTTGCATTATTTTCGAAGATATTTGGATTTATTTGGAATTTTCTACCAAATATCATTCATGCGATGGACGAGTAGGCCATGAACTTTAAAACAATGCCACTATTGTGTCAACGCTAACTCTTGTTGTCAACCTGACAGCTTTCTTACAAGTGTTTTGCAAATATTTGATCATATTACGACGGATATTACGGACAAGGCAAAATTTGCTCAACGGGGTGTATTTAATAAAAGGAATCGCCATTTTGAGAAAATAAAGGTTCCCATTTGGTCATACATGTGGAAAATCAAATTCAGTTTTCAACAAATGTATTTCGTTTGTTAATGGATAATCATCGAGTACAATGGTGGGTGCATGTCTGAAGAACATAACCAAGAACAACATAACAAACATAATAACACAAAAAAATATAAAAACAATAATAAAACTATGGGATACTATGGTTAAACTATAATAGTCTACACGTGTTCAATGTGCCTCCCATTTTTATGCAAACATTCAGTAACACGTTCTTGTACTGCGGCGATTGTGGCTCTTCTTATTTCGTTTTGGTCCAGAGAGTTCATAGCTCGTGTAATTCTTCCGATTAAATGTTGCAATGTTCTTGGTTCTGTTTGGTAAACTTCCTCTTTAACTCGCCCCCACAAGTAAAAGTCAAGTGGGGTAAGGTCCGGTGAACGAGGCGGCCAAAGCTACGGACCCCTATTTCCCCACCACCTATCTTGAAACAAGTCTTCCAATTTACGGTGCACAGCTCTTGTTGAATGGGCTGGCGCACCGTCCATCTGGTACCATGCGTTTATCATTTCTGGCAGAGGCAAATTGTCAAGAAAATTGTCTACACAATTATTCAGAATTTGTAAATAACGCTCACCATTTAAATTTTCTTCATACATGTACCATTGTACTTGATTATCCATTAATAAGCAAAAAACATTTATTGAAAATTGAATTTGGTTTTCCACTTCTATTATCAAATGAGGATTTTGATTGGCCCAAAAATGGCGATTTCTTTTATTAAATACACCTCGTTGAGCAAATTTAGCCTCGTCCGTCCAACAAATTCTTTTCAGAAAATTACCATCTTCTTGTATTTTTACCAACAGTTGTTCGCAAAAAGTTACCCGCTTAAGGTAATCCGTTGGCCGGAGTTTTTGCAACCTTATGAATGCATAAGGATGAAAATTGTGCAAAGATAACACCTTCTGAATGGAGGAATAACTAAGTCCCAAATCACTGGAAGCTGCTCGTATTGACGCCGTTGGAAAAGCGGCAAAATATCCCAAAATATTTATTTGGTTTCCTTCATTTCCGGTGACCACTTTAAGCCGGTTTCTGGGTGGATTTATGCTTCTAGTAAGAATAAATTTATTACGCAGACTGGAAAGCTTCTTCCTATTCATTGGAGGTAATTCTGGATATTTCAAATTGAAGGCACGGCAGGTTCTCTCAATTATGTTATCGCATCTGCCGTAAATAGCGATTAAATCAAAAATAACATCATTAGGGTAGGCATTCATCGTAATATGAACAAATATTTGCAAAACACTTGTAAGAAAGCTGTCAGGTTGACAACAAGAGTTAGCGTTGACACAATAGTGGCATTGTTTTAAAGTTCATGGCCTACTCGTCCATCGCATGAATGATATTTGGTAGAAAATTCCAAATAAATCCAAATATCTTCGAAAATAATGCAAATAGGTATAGGGATTGTTATTAAAAGTGCCTTTTGAATTAAGTTTCCTATCCAGTGACGATGGTAGAATGTGGTCGTGCCATTTAAAAAAATTGAAATTTTGACACTTTTTCAACTTCATTTTTAAAAAATTCCAGACACATCCCGAGTGTCTTAGATCAAAGAAAAAAAGAGAAGTCAATACAGGAAAGGTGGCGACACTCACCTAATTTTTTGCAAAATTAGGCCAAATTTTTAAGATACATAACGATACGATACGGCAATATTTTACAAGGTACTAAATCACTACAAAATACTAACTAATTAATTAGTAGTAAACATTTCATAAAACACCAAAATACAATAATAGTAGACGTCAACATAAGACACAATAAAAGTAGAAGGAAACAGAAGAAACTAAGAACTAAACAGCTGACGATGTTACTGGTCATATTATCTATCTGTACTTAAAAAAATAAAAAAATGGGAATGTCTAATTAACGACTAGATGCAATATCCATCAACAATCATTGTCTGAACCAAAAAACAAGATAAAGATAATATTCAGACCCCAGATTATGATACCATACCACCCAGTACTTACATATCTCAGATAATCACCAATTTCTTTAATTCAGCAACTAGAAATGGGACTGCCTAAATAAAGACTAGATGCAATATCTATTATGAGATACCACCTACTACTAACATATTCCAGGCACTAGAAATGGGAGTGTCTAAATAAAGACTAGATGCAATATCTATTCTAAGATACCATCTACTACTGACATATAACAGACACTCTGACCCATCTCTGTAAATTCAACTGAAATGTACAATAAAATGAGGAAAATATACAGATAGCTAAACTAGATATAGTTATAGTTTCCACCCTATAGCCTTTGCATTGCTAGAAAAAAACAGAAAGATAGAGAAACAGAACTGTAGGTAAAACAACAGACACATAAAACAGATATAGTTCCTAATATTCAGAGATAACTAATATACACCCCGTATATTACTAATATATAAAACACAATAGGTACTGTTTACAACTTGGTCACTCAATTTAATTAGCCTAGGAATTTCTGTTACAATTTATTCTTGTGGTTTCACGGAAGAAACAAAATAATTTAACACATACAAAACATAGGCAAGATAAGATAAGATAAGATTAGATAAGATAAGATAAGATAAGATACGATAAGATACGATAAGTTACGATAAGATAAGATAAGATATGATAAATATTAAATATTTTATTTATTCCACAATACCCGTTCTATAAAAACTTTAACCGATAAATACCAACAGGTATACAAAAAGTAGATATATAAAACTGCTACTAAAAAGTTTTCAAAACTCAGGTAAAGAATAAATACCTCCTATGATTTTGTACGTGAAGAATGAAATTCCTAGTTTAATGTTTTACAAATATTAAATAGCAAGTAAAATAAGCCTAAAATTGGTTCTAAGAAATTTTATCACTAAAAGTTTTGAAACGATTTATTATACACAAATTTTGAAAATATCTGAATTTTGGTCAGAAGGAAAGAGATTATTTTATTTCGATATCAGAAACTAATTTGTCAACTATCAAAACTTACTACAAGCACTACCTGCTTGTACGAGCCCTAAAATGAAAGTTTAAAATTGCCAATTTGTTGCACAGGCCTCACACGTTGGGCGTCAATTTTGTTGCACAGGCCTCACACGTTGGGCGTCAATTTTTTCACCACAGGCCCCACGTTGGGCGCCAATTTTGTCACCACAAACTCAGCTAAGCTAGGGATGTACAATTCCACTAGCTTAAGTTTATGGACATTAGCTCCGGTAGCTCAGGGAGATTTATGAGACTAGGGCGTAGTATTCTTAGGACTGCTTTGACTGTTGACAAGTTATTTGGGCACCAGGATAATTTTTAGATATAAGATAAAAGAAAACTATATAAAAGTTAGTTGAATACACTATGTTGTTGTTGTTGTTGTTGACAGGCGGCGCGGTTACCCGCAGCACTCAGGTCTTTCGACCCATTGTGCCTGCCGCTAGTTGGGAGTTATTGGAAGAGACCCGTGCTGTGCGCATAGGCCAACACCCGTTGTAGGGGAAGCTCCCTAATGTCCTGAGGCAGAAGAAATGCTGCGCCTAGGTGTTTGTGTCTCTTGACCATGAGGCAGGCACAGCGACAGAGGATGTGAATGGAGTCCTCGTCATCGTGTCCGCAAAACCTGCACCTTCTAGTGTCACTAAGACCGATAGTGTTAAGGTGCTTGTTAAGATGTCCGTGACCTGTCAACAGTCCTGTGACAATCCTTATGCTGTTACGACTTAGCGCAAGTATTGATCGAGTTGCGTTCGACCAAGGCCCTTCAATTAAGAGCCTGGCTTGTCGCAGCCCAGTCACGTTTGACCATTCTTCCTTTGATCTTACCTTGATCCAGTTTCCAATGGACCTTGCTACATAACTAGGCGGAAGCCCCAGCACTGGTTCGGGCCCTGTAAACTGTATACTTGAGCCTCTCTTAGCCAGTGTATCGGCCTCCTCATTTCCTGTTATATTATGATGACCCGGTACCCAGGTCAATTTTACCTGGTTGTTCTGTCCCAATTGGGTCAGACCATTAACACACTCTAGGACCGTCCTGGAGGTGATCCTATAAGAGATCAAGGCACGTAAAGCCGCCTGACTGTCGGTGCATATCTGGATATGCTGATTAGAATATCTCCTTTTGAGATTTTCCTGAACACATGCAGAGATAGCAAACACTTCCGCCTGAAAGACCGTGGCATACTTCCCCAAGGAGAAGGATAGTCTCGCCCTCGGGCGCACGCCCCGGACTCCCGCCCCTGAGCCCTGGTCTGTCTTGGACCCATCCGTAAACCAGACGAGCCCATTCGAGACCTGAGCATCAGGATTTTCGAGCCAAGCTTCCCTGTCCGGTATCTCTACTGTGTAAGGTTTGAGAAACACATAAGTGGGAGATATCCTGTCACTGGGTGCGTCCAGTAGACTATCTCCTCCCACAAGTTCTCCAAGAATACTTGTGTGTCCACCATCGTGGCTTTTACCTAGCCACCGCCCCCACTGCTTGACCCTATAAGAGGCCCTCCTTGCCTCTCCCTCAACCACTATATGCAGTTTAGGGAGAGACAGGAGAGCCTCCAGAGCCTCTGTGGGAGCCGTGCGTATCGCTCCTGTCGTGCTTACACACGCCAGGCGTTGTAGTTGATTTAGCCGTTGCTTGATGGTAACCCGCCGGACGGCTGGCCACCATACAATCGACGCGTATAGAAAGGAGGGTCTAATAACCGAGGTATAGAGCCATAAGGTGGCTCTCGGATTAAGCCCCCACATTTTTCCAAAGAGCCTCTTACATGTCCAGAAAGACGCGGTGGCTCTCTGTATTTGTCTGTCTATGTGGGGTACCCATGACAACTTTTCGTCTAGGATAACTCCCAGAAATTTGACCATCTTTGAACGCTGGATGGTCTTATTGAAAATGGTTGGTGCTTTAAAACCATCCAACTTCCTTTTCTTAGTGAAGAGGACTAGATCGACCTTAGAGGGGTTAACTCTCAGCCCTTGTCCTATACACCATTCTTCTACGATTCTTAGGGCCCTTTGAGTGAGCTCACTAACTGTATTTGCAGATTTCCCCGCGATTAAGACCGTAAGGTCGTCTGCGTATGCTTGAGTCATAATCCCTTCCTCATTAAGCCTGCGAAGAAGACCGTCGAGCACAAGGCTCCATAGCAAGGGGGAAAGAACCCCCCCTGCGGGCACCCTCGGCCCACAGTCGCTCTAACTGTGACTTCATTGAGAGAGGTAGAAATCGAGCGGTTTGAAAGCATGGAATAAATCCACCTAGCTATGGTAGGTGGGAATCCGTGATCCTCAGCCGCTGTTAGAATTGAATTGTAGGAGGTATTATCAAATGCCCCAGCTATGTCCATGAAGGTCCCGATAGCGAGCTCCTTCTGGCTAATCGTTTTCTCTATTTTGTAGACCACGGAGTGCAATGCTGTTTCCGTAGATCTACCCGTTTGGTAAGCGTGCTGTGAGCTATGTAATGGTATAGTCACTAGCGGGCCCTCTTTCAGAAATCTCTCTATGAGCCTTTCTTGTAGTTTCAGTAGAAACGATGTTAGGCAGATCGGTCTAAAGGCCTTCGCTTCATCATAAGAAGCTCTACCTGCTTTAGGAATGAAAACCACTCTCGCTGCTCTCCAGGGTTTTGGAATATATCCTAGAGCTAATGTTGCTATATATAGATCACGCAGATGCTGGATGATGTATTCTGACCCTTGTTGAAAAAGAGCCGGAAATATTCCATCCATACCCGCACTCTTATATGGGGCAAAAGTGTTTATGGCCCATCTAATTCGCTCCACCGTGGCAACATTCGAGGCCATCCTCCAATCCATAGCTGCAACCTCTATGTGGGGAGTCCTCTGGTGTTGGATATAGCTGGAACTTTTGGCAGAACCAGGAAAGTGGAAATCCACGAGGTGCTCCAACGCCTCCTTGGTGGTGCACGTATATGTACCATTAGGAAGCCTAAGAACATCGATCCTAGATTCGTGGTTATATTTCATGATTTTATAAATCCTAGATGTGGCAGGGGCGTCTTCAATGCTTTCGCAGAAGTCTTTCCATGCCTGTCTCTTACTTCTTCGAGTACAGCTCTTAAATCGACGTTGAGCCATTCTATATTGGTCCCAATCAAAGTTCGATTTTGTGTTCATGGCCCTGTTAAAGAGCCTGCGTGCTTCTTTCCTTGTTTCTTGGAGCTCAGAGTTCCACCATGGGACTGTATGTTTACTCCTAGTAACTTTTAGCGGGCAACTCTGTTCATATGCTCGGACCATGGCCCGGCTAAGAATATCATTGCTTTCCTCTATCTGATAGTTTGTGCGAGGCCTAGAATGAGGTCTCACATTAGCCGACAGACTTTCTTTGTATATACCCCAATCTGTGAGTTTTGGGTTTCTATACTCTTGTGTCGTAGGGATTGTGTCTATCTCTAGACTAAAGCAGATGTGGAGATGGTCGGACATGGACACCTCCGACGAAACATGCCAGTTTTTGACCCAGTGCGAAGCCCAAGATGAGCTGACAGTGATGTCTATAACCTCTTGCCTAGCTCTTGTAACAAAGGTAGGTTTCGAGCCTCTATTGAGCGTGTCCAACTCATTGGAGTTGATGTACTCAAAAATTGCCGTGCCTCTAAAATTGGTGTCGCTGCTCCCCCAACATGTGTGGTGAGCATTTGCGTCACACCCAATAATCAGCGGTAGACCTTGATTCTTGCACCACGTGACGAGATCCATGAACTGTCTAGATGGTGGATTTTGTGCTTCATATGGTAAGTATGCGGAGCCAACAATGAAGCTCCTACCTCCTATGTTCACTCTGATGACTACCATGTCCCTGTAACAGAAATTGGTTAGTTGAATGGCATTAACATGCTTAGCAGTATATATACAGGCTCTTGGGGTTTCCGCGTCGGAGCTCACAAATATGCGTCCCCATTTACGACTAAGACCCTTGATAGAGCCTTTGGTCACCCAAGGTTCCTGTATAATTACAATATCTGTATGCCCCACCGCGAGCTGCTGACTTATAATGGAAGTCGCAGCGATGCAGTGTTGCAAGTTGCTCTGCGTAAAACGTAGCAGTTTGGGGTCACAATTTACCTGTGTACCCATTTTGTTTCCGGTTGAGGGTCACTCCGAAGCCCCAGATTCCGCCCGGACCTCCGCGGAAGCGGAAGCCTCAGGCGGCTCAGCGGCCTCAGAGTTTCCCCTTTGGAACTTAGGGTCCCAAAAAGAGACCCTCGCCATACCAGCATGACCCACAAAGTTGATCCTCCGCATGGTCAAGGCTGACGCCTCATCCACCCCGAGAATCAACCTAGAGCCTTTGCCAGGTACCTCGATCGTCTGTCTTATCTTCCAGAATCCCGTTTGGAGCTCTGGAGTAGACCGCTCGATGCGTCGAAGAATGTTACCCTCGTCCACAGGCGCGCCCGGCACGAAGGCAACAATCTTCCTTAACTTAGGGAGGGCCGCTCCCTCCAAAGTTTGAAGGGTAGTCCCCTGGAAGGGAGACAGCCTTCTCACTTCAGAGGTGAGCCACTCCCTAGATACATCGTCGTGGCAGGCGACCATTATGATCCCCTGCTCCGTCAACCTAAATTCGTCGAAGCGTGGCAGAGAGCCCTCTAATGGGAGAGCGTCAATACCGCGCGCCAACGCAATCTCCAGACTGTTTCGTAACTCGGTCGAGAGCCTCGTAGCCGGGAAATCCTCCCCGGCTATCGCTACCCTCAAGGCCGAGTTCACAGCCTGGCTGTATGTGGCCCTAGCACGGGCCTTTTTAAAGGCTTGCTGAGCTGGAGATGGGGTCCCCCCCGCCTCGCGAGACATTTTCAGGCCCCCTTTGGCGGAGGAGCTCCCCTGCTCAGCTTGCTTCTTTAAGGGGGAAGCCCCCGATGAGGAGGGACCCGCCCCTCCTTTGGCAGTTGCCAGCCTGGCCTTGCGAGCCTTCTTTTTCTCAGACCCCGAGCGATTACGTCGCCCAGAGCCCGAGGTGAGAAGTGCCCGTGCCTCGGCCGTAGGAGGAGCATCCACAATTTCCCCCTCTCTAGTGGGAGCCCTTGAGGAGGGCCCCGGATTGCTATTTGAGGAGGCCCCTTCAGAGGAGCTCTCCGTAGATGTTTGTTTTATAACTGGTTCCATAAAAGTCCCACGAGTACCGGGGTTATAAAGGTCCACCCCTGTAGAGCCCCGCGTGCAGGGGTAAGGCTATTTACAACAGGGTGTCGCCTGGTGCCCTGAGGGTACCGTGCAAGATACTCTTACCCTCGTATCATTCAGCCCTCGCCACGGTGACTAACAGCTTAGCTTGGGGGAGTGTTTTTCGACCTTCCGGTCTAGATCCGCCGAGTTTGGTTTCAACAGGTCCACCTCGTGAAGGATGCAGTCCAAGACTGCATATCCTTGGTCTTTTGCCAAAGATACCCAGCGGTCTTGGGAGTATATGATTATAGAGTGTGCAATGATCAAAGATCTCTCTGTGCTAAATCCAATCTCCCCTGAGAGTCTCAGCTTTATGCTGATGGGAATTAATTCGCCTCTCTAATAGACCCCCCAGACCCCAGATTATGATACCATACCACCCAGTACTTACATATCTCAGATAATCACCAATTTCTTTAATTCAGCAACTAGAAATGGGACTGCCTAAATAAAGACTAGATACAATATCTATTATGAGATACCACCTACTACTAACATATTCCAGGCACTAGAAATGGGAGTGTCTAAATAAAGACTAGATGCAATATCTATTCTAAGATACCATCTACTACTGACATATAACAGACACTCTAACCCATCTCTGTAAATTCAACTGAAATGTACAATAAAATGAGGAAAATATACAGATAGCTAAACTAGATATAGTTATACACGGTGGGCCATTTTAATCTATGCACCTGAAAAACTCAGTAAGTTCGCATCCTATCAAAAAATGACCTTTATAAAAGTTGTAGGATACAAAGGGGGTCAAACAATAGTGACCTTGAATTTGACCTTCAAGCTGACCTTCAAGGTCAAATCAAGGTCAACTTGAGTTTTTTAAATGGAAACCCCTATTTTTTACACCGGAATCGGAAAGGGCGGGAAATTTTACGTCCGAATATGCTCTCAGGTCATCTGACCTCGATGACCTCAAAGGTCAGATGAAGGTCATAAATACGAAATAATCGGATGGCTATGAAAAATCTTAGATAGGGTATTGCCGAAAAAGTAAAGGTCATTATTTAAGTAATTTTTAACGTGAAATTCAGTGGTGACCTTTATTTTGACCTTGGCAGTGACCTTCAAGGTCAAATCAAGGTCAACTTGAGTTTTTTAAATGGAAACCGCTATTTTTTACACCGGAATCGGAAAGAGTGGGAGATTTTACGTCCGAATATGCTCTCAGATCATCTGACCTCGATGACCTCAAAGGTTTCGTTTTACCCCATTATGTCCGTATGGGGTAATCAGGACCTCACCGAAAAAAACATTATCTAAACGTAAAATTTCGCGCTCATTCGATTTTTAATGTCAAAATAAAGTGTTTTCATCTAAAAAAGAAATTTTACCTTGAAATAACCTTGAAAGTTATCGCCAAGGTCAAAATAAAGGTCAACACTGAATTTCTCGTTAAAAATTACTCAAATTATGATCTTCATTTTTTCGACAACACCTTACATAAGAATGTTGACAGCTACCCAATTATTTCGTATTTATGACCTTCACCTGACCTTTGAGGTCATCGAGGTCAGATGATCTGAGAGCATATTCGGACGTAAAATCTCCCACTCTTTCCGATTCCGGTGTAAAAAATAGGGGTTTCCATTTAAAAAACTCAAGTTGACCTTGATTTGACCTTGAAGGTCACTGCCAAGGTCAAATTTAAGGGCACCTTTGAATTTCTCGTTAAAAATTACTTAAATAATGACCTTTACTTTTTCGGCAATACCCTACCTAAGATTTTTCATAGCCATCCGATTATTTCGTATTTATGACCTTCATCTGACCTTTGAGGTCATCGAGGTCAGATGACCTGAGAGCATTTTCGGACGTAAAATTTCCCGCCCTTTCCGATTCCGGTGTAAAAAATAGGGGTTTCCATTTAAAAAACTCAAGTTGACCTTGATTTGACCTTGAAGGTCAGCTTGAAGGTCAAATTCAAGGTCACTATTGTTTGACCCCCTTTGTATCCTACAACTTTTATAAAGGTCATTTTTTGATAGGATGCGAACTTACTGAGTTTTTCAGGTGCATAGATTAAAATGGCCCACCGTGTAGTTTCCACCCTATAGCCTTTGCATTGCTAGAAAAAAACAGAAAGATAGAGAAACAGAACTGTAGGTAAAACAACAGACACATAAAACAGATATAGTTCCTAATATTCAGAGATAACTAATATACACCCCGTATATTACTAATATATAAAACACAATAGGTACTGTTTACAACTTGGTCACTCAATTTAATTAGCCTAGGAATTTCTGTTACAATTTATTCTTGTGGTTTCACGGAAGAAACAAAATAATTTAACACATACAAAACATAGGCAAGATAAGATAAGATAAGATAAGATAAGATAAGATAAGATACGATAAGATACGATAAGTTACGATAAGATAAGATAAGATATGATAAATATTAAATATTTTATTTATTCCACAAAACCCGTTCTATAAAAACTTTAACCGATAAATACCAACAGGTATACAAAAAGTAGATATATAAAACTGCTACTAAAAAGTTTTCAAAACTCAGGTAAAGAATAAATACCTCCTATGATTTTGTACGTGAAGAATGAAATTCCTAGTTTAATGTTTTACAAATATTAATTAGCAAGAAAAATAAGCCTAAAATTGGTTCTAAGAAATTTTATCACTAAAAGTTTTCAAACGATTTATTATACACAAATTTTGAAAATATCTGAATTTTGGTCAGAAGGAAAGAGATTATTTTATTTCGATATCAGAAACTAATTTGTCAACTATCAAAACTTACTACAAGCACTACCTGCTGCTGTTGAGATTGCCAATTTGTTGCACAGGCCTCACACTTTGGGTGTCAATTTGTTGCACAGGCCCCACGTTGGGATTGCCAATTTATGTCACCACAAACTCAGCTAAGCTAGGGATGTGCAATTCCACTAGCTTAAGTTTATGGACATTAGCTCCGGTAGCTCAGGGAGATTTATGAGACTAGGGCGTAGTATTCTTAGGACTGCTTTGACTGTTGACAAGTTATTTGGGCACCAGGATAATTTTTAGATATAAGATAAAAGAAAACTATATAAAAGTTAGTTGAATACACTATAATCAAATAAACAAATTGAATGGAATTTACAAATGAATAATAAAGTGACTATTTAACAATAATTCAAAAATGATTTAATATTGACTAAAATATGAAAAAAATTTGAAAAATGAAATTTTAAAATTGGCTAACTTTACACAATTTTAAGAGGTTCGGGGTCACTCTGAAAATCTCGTTCCTTCTTTATGAGGTCAGTACTCTCACCCTTAACCTGTGCTGATGATTGGATCCAGGTGGACTTTCCGTGGCAAAGTGGGGAAGCTAGAGCTCTAGTCCAGATGAGGGTCACGTACTGCTAAGTCCAATCCTCTTATCTAGGGATCTGCAGGTGGTAAGCGTCCAGAGTTTTCAGCAGGTTATAGATCTAGCAGTCAGGTTACAGCAGCCTCGTCTCAGAAGAGTACATACAAAGAATTGTTTGTGTTAAGAGTGCCCCAAAATTTACAAATATATAGATGAACGTTGACGGCTAGTGTAGCCAAGATTAAAAATTATAAATAAATTCCTGAAGGGAATGTACCAGCAAATCTGGTATGGAAAAATTCTCTGTGATTCTCACAGGGAAAGTAATTAACAAATAAAAACAAAACCTGGAAGGTGTCAACCTTTAGTGACCCTACCCAGAATGAAGCAAATAAAATTACCCAAAAAATTGCATTCAAAAGAACTGATTACAGTTCAGCCACTCGACAATTATTCTTAATAAAAAAAAACTCTACTCGTTAATATTTAAAGATACTATAGTTCAGAAGGAACAAAAATAATTTAACAAAAAACCCTCTATCATCTGACCCAAAATTCCAAAAACAACGGTTTCATAACCGGTTAACCAAGGAAAGATTACCACTCTAATTAGGTAAAAGAGAAAAATTATTTCATTAGTATTTCAACAACTGAGTGACAAGTTATAGAAATTCGTATTGATTTATTGTACAAATTTGTTGTCAAAGAACAATAATCAATGAATTTACTAATGTTAGGAAACAGGTTCCAGTCTTCTAATCGGCGTGAATGTGAGTTATTCAAATCTATATAAAGTAACAAATTACTTAACCTAGTGCAGAAATTACGATATTAGCAATTTTCTATAGCTCCAATCATATATTATAACTATAAGATAAGAGAAGATAAGATAACGATAAGATAATTAACTTAATTCCCAAAGGGCACAACACGTGGTGGATAATCGCAATCCGATTCAAACAAAATGGAGGCAAGAAAACTCAAATTTATTGGTTTTAAAAAACAATGTTTTCTATAATCTCCTGACTAGAGCACAGCTTCACAAATTTATAAAATCATATTAAAACTATTTTCTATTGTTTAGAATCGTACTACATTTCACCATATAGGGTGACAAAAAAAATCTCCCTGACCACGCCTAAATAATTTACCTAAAATCCAGGTAAATCCTGATTATATATGAAATATAATTACTTAATAATAACTACAAATCGCTATGATCGTATTTCTGTACTAATAATAATTATAATCGCAACCAATAATGAAAGTGAATAAATTATATATATCAAAAGGTAAAATAACTCACATCTGCATCTGCCTACTTTCGAAGACGGGAACTGTCTGCCTTGTCTATCCTAATTACACCTCATAGTCTGTTGGATTTTTGGAGGGGCTACCGTTTTTTTTTCTAGCCAATGAGCGTTCTCCAACGCAGAATTGAAAAACGGAGAACTTAAGCCACCAACAATTAGGTTGGGTGTTTTACGGGGTGCATAATAATAGTGAACCTCATGGAACGACATTAAAATGTACGTTACAACACCTTATAATAAAGACCTTTTATTATTATTATTATTATTATTATAATCTTTCCCACCACCTCCTCTATTGCCTTCCACCCTCCTGGGCAAACGTTTATCGTACGTACTTTACGTTACGGTAAGTTGTGTTAAGTTACGTTAAGTAACGTTATGTTAAGTTATGTTACATTACGCTAAATTACTTACGTTACGTTAAGTTATGTTAAGTTACGTTACCTTAAGTTACATGAAGATGGCACCGATGTAGTATACCGGGAGGAGGACGAGAAATCGAAAAACGTAAATGTGGGTATTAGGAAAGCAATACGGGATCGGTATCCAGACATCCAGGACCTTGAGGGTGAGCCGGCCGAACTCTACATTACACCCCCTTAGCAAGTAGGAACAGAATCAGCGATAGCAATGCGTAAACACTACTCACTGAAAAAAAGAAATCTGTAGTGGGTCTGGGGGCGCGTGCTCGTGCTGCCCTTAGCTTCGCATCGTCCTCATCTAAATAAGGACGATGCGAAGTTCTTAGTCGAAAATCGGGCTTGTTTCGGTCTTGATTTAGTACCTAAATCGAAACGAGCCCGATCTCGTCTCCAAAATCACTGGATTCTGCTACTAGGCTCTCAGACGACAACGACGTGTCAGCACGTGCTGAGAGTAAAGTAACTTACCTAACTTAACGTAACGTAACTGAACTTAACCTAACAAAACGTAACTTATCGTTACGTTTATCGTGTGAGATCCGATTTGAGTATCTCTCAATAAAATAAAATTAATTCATTTAGTAAAGATTCAATTTAATTCACATTAAAGGAAAAAGAAAAAAAACTTAATTACTACTTACAACAGCTAAATACCTATTTAGCTTGTTTGATTATCCTATCACATAACTGAGCTGGCCGTCATTTATTGAATTGCTTAGGTATGGACCTGTAAATAAGAAAGAAACAACGTCTGAGCAAAGAATTTGCCTACATAAATGAATTTGGCTCATTATGACATCCTTGTCATTATGACATCCTGTATTATTTTATATTTATTTATTACTTATTAATTTTGAATTTTACTGATTACAACTAATAGTGGTCAAGAATACTGAACGACAGTATTTGGGCACGAATGCCAATGCCTAATATTCCGAACGACAGGAATATGGTATGACACTGAACAACAGCGTCTTGGTGACACGCATTATATTCCTAGAAAATGCGTGGTCAGTTGAGATAAGGAAAACTATAAAAAGGCGTACTGAAGCACATTACGTGTTCAGTTTCAGATAATTTCACTCTCATAACTTGTAATCAAATAAATAAATAAGTTCTTTTGCTATTAGTTAGAATTTATTCTTTCAATAGTTTTTAAAAACAACATTTTTTCAACGAAAGAATATTATTGGTGCAGTCGGTAGGATGTTAAAAGCAATCAAATATTGATCAGCGTTCGTCTCAACGATTAATTTAACATCCGAATCTACGAGTTCCAGAGAAAGTTACATCAGGCAGCTATTCCACCAAAGATCGAAGTCTTCAAATTCCACTTCAGGAGAGAGTAAGAGTTTTTTGAATTCATCCTTTATTCCGTAATTATTTTCACAACACCCCAGTAATAAGGGTAGCATAAGTTCAAGTTTAGACAGATTGAGACTTGAATGCGAACCGAGCTAAAAGTGAGTGAAAATATTACATCCTAGTTTTAATCCCGTAATCATTTTCGCAACACCCCAGTAACAAGGGTAGCATAAGTTCAAGTTTAGACAGATTGAGACTTGAATGCGAACCGAGCCAAAAGTGAGCGAAAATATTACATTTCCTATCCTTTGAAATCTAATTCGAGATCATCTTTGGATATTTAGATTAGCTTTGTGATAAATCTTATTAAGATCATATCAAGTATTAAAATCATTTATTGATCATTAATACCTAATTAAGAAAAGGAAAAAAATTGTCCGTGTGTAAGTTTACGCCAGAACAAATTTTTGTTTTATTTAAGTGAAATTAAATAAAAAACAGTTTTTGAATAAACTTGTAGAAATGTCTACCGACACAACAAATTATACTTTAGTAAGATTAATATTGGAAACGATTCCAGAGTACAATGGAAATACAGATTTGTTGGAAATTTTTATCTCAGCTTGTGATGCTTTTTACAATAAATACCACTCAACAACTAACACCGAATTAAACCAATTTATTTATCAGGCAATTTTAGGCAAATTAAAAGGAAATGCATTATTGATTATTGCATCTCGTGCAGAATTAAATACATGGTCTTTAATTAAAACTGAGTTACGCAATGTGTATGGAGAACGTTTAAGTCTCGATAATTTGGAACCCCTTATGACTTGCTCTTTACAAAAAAGTGAAACTTATCACAATTTTGCAAAACGACTACAATTACTTAGATCTAAATTGGCACTAAAATTAAAAACAACATCCGTAATTGAAATGGATGCTGCTACAAAACAGGTCCATTTAAGACAATACGACAGCTTAGCATTAAAAATATTTGTTAGACACTTAGACAGACGATTACGTGACAAAATTATTACACAAAGTCCTACTAGCTTAGAACAAGCTATGGCATTGGTTCAAGAGGACGAAAACTTTGAACTGTTCTTACAACCCCAAAACCATTACAAACAATTAGTACCTAGGGAAAATATTCCACGAAAATCCAACACACTGCATGTTAGACAAACACCCGTTCAAGCTCAAAACTCCTTTCCGCAGAGATCTTTCAAACCGATAAATTATCAAACGCCTCATAATCAATTCACCAATCGAGCCCAATATCCAACAAATTCACAAGTATTTGGCAAGCCTACAAATGTTTGGCAACCCAGACAAAATCCAATACAAAATTTCCCAAAGCCAACACCAATGTCAGGTGTAAGTAACATTCCATCTAATATTCCACGAATTAACCCCACACCTATGTCAACAAGTACTAGAAACCAGACAATGATAAACAGAAAAAATTATCCACCACAGCACATTAATAAAATAAATGAGTTACAAAACACGGAGAATATCGCGGAATTACTAGAACCCAGTGATATACATGACAATGATACTGAAAACAACAGACTTTACAATGAAGAAACCGGACACCCGTATAACTATTACAATGATAATGAAAATTATAACGCAAGTTATGAAACTGAATACATAGATAACGAATATCTAGTAGACGATAACTTACAAGACATCGACTCTCAGGATTTTATCAATCCCACGCCTCAAGTAATAAAACCATAGCTGAAATAAACACAAATTTTCAAACTCCGTTACCATATATTCTAATTAGGGCAACAAAAAACGAACCAGAAATAAAATTATTACTCGACACAGGTTGTAGTTTAAATATATTAAAACCGGAGATAATAGAACATTATTTTCCAAATTCTATTACCAGTAAACAAACACAAATTAAAACAGCTGGTGGTACAGTCGTTGCTAGAGGAATAACAAAGTTCCCTTTATTCTGGCTAATACTTAAAAATTCATACATTAGTGAAAAAATAGGAAATATATTACAAAATTATATTGAATATACCCTAGAGTGTGTAGCATATAACTTCCATAATTATTTTGATGGAGTAATAGGGATCAATTTTCTTAGAGACCTAAATTTAAATATTGATTTCAAAACACTTATATATGAAATAATATATAATTCATATATAATTATATATGAAATATAATTACTTAATAATGACAACAAATCGCTATTATCTTATTTCTGTACTAATAATTATAATCGTAACCAATAATGAAAATGAATAAATTATATATATCAAATAGGTAAATAACTCACATGTGCCTATCCACGAAGACGGAAACTGTCTGTCCTCCTACCTAATTCACACCGGCGTCTGTTGAATTTTGGAGGGACTACTTAGCCAATGAGCGTTCTCCAACGCAGATTATTTGAAAACGGAAAACTTAAGCCACCAACAATTAGGTTGGGTGTTTTACGGGGTGCATAATAATAGTGAACCTCATGGAACGACATTAAAATGTACGTTACATATCCCCCCTTCCCCAGTAATAAAAATTGATAACTCTAGGAGTTATAAATTTTTATATAGGCAAATTTTATAGGAAACGACAGAGGAACAACGGTAATGAAAATGGTTTAAGGAACTTGAAAGTTATACCTTCCGAGACATCGGTGTGACGCCTCAGCAGCAATATAGCTGTTGCTAGTACTAAAATGGGTTTATAAAAAAAAAAATCCCCCAAAAGAAAAAAAAATAGAGGACTTAATACACATGGCTAGTAGTGCGTCCTAAAACTACAGCACTTGTGAAAGGAATACCAACAAAATAGATAGAGGACTTAATACACATGGCTAGTAGTGCGTCCTGAAACTACAGCACTTGTGAAAGGAAACAGGCACTAAAATGCTTGACAGCAGGTTGCCTAATCCACTGTTGTACTTGCAAACAACAAAAATATGGAGCTAAAAATGCTGGACCTACAACTTGCTCCCAGTTGTGGTACTTGCAATTAAGATACTATTAACTGTATATAAGGTTACCAGTTATAACTGTATATAGACTATAGAGAATAAAGATTTAAAAGATAGAGCCATGCTCCGAGTTAGACTCGAAAAGTAACAAGAACGATAACCACCCTTCAAGTGAACCTCACTAATTAATATGCTAAGAAACTCTCAGCCAAATTTATAAAACTAGCAATTACACAAGTAGGAGGTAGGTATGCCTGAACCCACGAATCTAAAACAAACCCGACTACTACTAATCTAGTCCTGTGGTAAACCTTAATTTTTACTAAATATTTAATGTCTTATATTAAAGTAACTCATAAAAGATACACGAATAATAGGTAACGACTCGGCTAGGAAATGTTGAATTCACACTCTATGTGAATTTAAGATAATGTTCACCTATAACTAAACATAAGATAAACAATCATAGAAAGATAACACACAAAGATAAAGAGAAACAGGCAAATAACATAAGATCGACAATCACATCACAGACCTACTCTGTATATGATATATGATTGAGGGACTTATGAACATAGTCAACCATCAGATTTGAATAATCGCACCGCTAGACCTACTCTTGGGATGCGAGAATTTTAATCTAATTGTCGAACACAGACGGTTAAAATAAACCAGGAAAAAGAAAGGACATCACACAAGAAAGAATTTCGACGACGTTGTTGTCAAATTTAATGGATACTGGGTGAGCAAAATAACTAACTTACGACAATGCGTTTATTATTTAGTTAAGATAACCAAAAAATACGATTATAAAGATAAGATATACCCAAACAATATGTACTAAATAATACAATTACACTATATATCAATCCATTGCTCTGACGCTTCCCCAGTCAATTAAATACTTAAAATAACGTAACCCACCCATTTAACATCCCGAGTGTCTTAGATCAAAGAAAAAAAGAGAAGACAATACAGGAAAGGTGGCGACACTCACCTAATTTTTTGCAAAATTAGGCCAAATTTTTAAGATACATAACGATACGATACGGCAATATTTTACAAGGTACTAAATCACTACAAAATACTAACTAATTAATTAGTAGTAAACATTTCATAAAACACCAAAATACAATAATAGTAGACGTCAACATAAGACACAATAAAAGTAGAAGGAAACAGAAGAAACTAAGAACTAAACAGCTGACGATTTTACTGGTCATATTATCTATCTGTACTTAAAAAAATAAAAAAAATGGGAATGTCTAATTAACGACTAGATGCAATATCCATCAACAATCATTGTCTGAACCAAAAAACAAGATAAAGATAATATTCAGACCCCAGATTATGATACCATACCACCCAGTACTTACATATCTCAGATAATCACCAATTTCTTTAATTCAGCAACTAGAAATGGGACTGCCTAAATAAAGACTAGATGCAATATCTATTATGAGATACCACCTACTACTAACATATTCCAGGCACTAGAAATGGGAGTGTCTAAATAAAGACTAGATGCAATATCTATTCTAAGATACCATCTACTACTGACATATAACAGACACTCTAACCCATCTCTGTAAATTCAACTGAAATGTACAATAAAATGAGGAAAATATACAGATAGCTAAACTAGATATAGTTATAGTTTCCACCCTATAGCCTTTGCATTGCTAGAAAAAAACAGAAAGATAGAGAAACAGAACTGTAGGTAAAACAACAGACACATAAAACAGATATAGTTCCTAATATTCAGAGATAACTAATATACACCCCGTATATTACTAATATATAAAACACAATAGGTACTGTTTACAACTTGGTCACTCAATTTAATTAGCCTAGGAATTTCTGTTACAATTTATTCTTGTGGTTTCACGGAAGAAACAAAATAATTTAACACATACAAAACATAGGCAAGATAAGATAAGATAAGATTAGATAAGATAAGATAAGATAAGATACGATAAGATACGATAAGTTACGATAAGATAAGATAAGATATGATAAATATTAAATATTTTATTTATTCCACAAAACCCGTTCTATAAAAACTTTAACCGATAAATACCAACAGGTATACAAAAAGTAGATATATAAAACTGCTACTAAAAAGTTTTCAAAACTCAGGTAAAGAATAAATACCTCCTATGATTTTGTACGTGAAGAATGAAATTCCTAGTTTAATGTTTTACAAATATTAAATAGCAAGTAAAATAAGCCTAAAATTGGTTCTAAGAAATTTTATCACTAAAAGTTTTGAAACGATTTATTATACACAAATTTTGAAAATATCTGAATTTTGGTCAGAAGGAAAGAGATTATTTTATTTCGATATCAGAAACTAATTTGTCAACTATCAAAACTTACTACAAGCACTACCTGCTTGTACGAGCCCTAAAATGAAAGTTTAAAATTGCCAATTTGTTGCACAGGCCTCACACGTTGGGCGTCAATTTTGTTGCACAGGCCTCACACGTTGGGCGTCAATTTTTTCACCACAGGCCCCACGTTGGGCGCCAATTTTGTCACCACAAACTCAGCTAAGCTAGGGATGTACAATTCCACTAGCTTAAGTTTATGGACATTAGCTCCGGTAGCTCAGGGAGATTTATGAGACTAGGGCGTAGTATTCTTAGGACTGCTTTGACTGTTGACAAGTTATTTGGGCACCAGGATAATTTTTAGATATAAGATAAAAGAAAACTATATAAAAGTTAGTTGAATACACTATAATCAAATAAACAAATTGAATGGAATTTACAAATGAATAATAAAGTGACTATTTAACAATAATTCAAAAATGATTGAATATTGACTAAAATATGAAAAAAAATTTGAAAAATGAAATTTTAAAATTGGCTAACTTTACACAATTTTAAGAGGTTCGGGGTCACTCTGAAAATCTCGTTCCTTCTTTATGAGGTCAGTACTCTCACCCTTAACCTGTGCTGATGATTGGATCCAGGTGAACTTTCCGTGGCAAAGTGGGGAAGCTAGAGCTCTAGTCCAGATGATGGTCACGTACTGCTAAGTCCAATCCTCTTATCTAGGGATCTGCAGGTGGTAAGCGTCCAGAGTTTTCAGCAGGTTATAGATCTCGCAGTCAGGTTACAGCAGCCTCGTCTCAGAAGAGTACATACAAAGAATTGTTTGTGTTAAGAGTGCCCCAAAATTTACAAATATATAGATGAACGTTGACGGCTAGTGTAGCCAAGATTAAAAATTATAAATAACTTCCTGAAGGGAATGTACCAGCAAATCTGGTATGGAAAAATCCTCTGTGATTCTCACAGGGAAAGTAATTAACAAATAAAAACAAAACCTGGAAGGTGTCAACCTTTAGTGACCCTACCCAGAATGAAGCAAATAAAATTACCCAAAAAATTGCATTCAAAAGAACTGATTACAGTTCAGCCACTCGACAATTATTCTTAATAAAAAACTCTACTCGTTAATCTTTAAAGATACTATAGTTCAGAAGGAACAAAAATAATTTAACAAAAAAACCCTCTATCATCTGACCCAAAATTCCAAAAACAACGGTTTCATAACCGGTTAAACAACGAAAGATTACCACTCTAATTAGGTAAAAGAGAAAAATTATTTCATTAATATTTCAAAAACTGAGTGACAAGTTATAGAAATTCGTATTGATTTATGGTACAAATTTATTGTCAAAGAACAATAATCAATGAATTTACTAATGTTAGGAAACAGGTTCCAGTCTTCGAATCGGCGTGCATGTGAGTTATTAAAATCTCTATAAAGTAACAATTTACTTAACCTAGTGCAGAAATTACGATATTAGCAATTTTCTATAGCTCCAATCATATATGATAACTATAAGATAAGAGAAGATAAGATAACGATAAGATAATTAACTTAATTCCCAAAGGGCACAACACGTGGTGGATAATCGCAATCCGATTCAAACAAAATGGAGGCAAGAAAACTCAAATTTATTGGTTTTAAAAAACAATGTTTTCTATAATCTCCTGACTAGAGCACAGCTTCACAAATTTATAAAATCATATTAAAACTATTTTCTATTGTTTAGAATCGTACTACATTTCACCATATAGGGTGACAAAAAAATCTCCCTGACCACGCCTAAATAATTTAACTAAAATCCAGGTAAATCCTGATTATATATGAAATATAATTACTTAATACTGACAACAAATCGCTATTATCTTATTTCTGTACTAATAATTATAATCGTAACCAATAATGAAAATGAATAAATTATATATATCAAATAGGTAAATAACTCACATGTGCCTATCCACGAAGACGGAAACTGTCTGTCCTCCTACCTAATTCACACCGGCGTCTGTTGAATTTTGGAGGGGCTACTTAGCCAATGAGCGTTCTCCAACGCAGATTATTTGAAAACGGAAAACTTAAGGCACCAACAATTAGGTTGGGTGTTTTACGGGGTGCATAATAATAGTGAACCTCATGGAACAACATTAAAATGTACGTTACAATATATATAAAATAAAACCCAGGGTAGTCACGACCGACTAGTTAAAAAACAATAATTTGAAATTAATAGGGGTTTTTTTCGATTGTTCGCAAGATCGTATCCAAATTGTCTACTTATATTTTGGTAAAACCCCATTCCTATTAAAAAATAAAACCCAGGGTAGTCACAACCGACTAGTTAAAAAACAATAGTTCTGAAGCCCTATTAATTTCAAATATATATATATGCAGGGTGAAGTATCGAATCCAAACTTGGCGTTTCTTTACAGATAATTAGAGGGCACATTTTAGAATAACAAACTACTACTTCACGTAACTATAGGCTAGATATATGGATTCACGAAAGCTCTTTTTTACAAAAAAGTAGGTCGCGACTGATATTTTCTGATGTTCCCAGTTTAATTCAATAAAGCAAGAAAAACCAAAATCAAATGTTTCTTGGCACTTTTTGATACGACAAGTCGTTCTTGAGAAAATTTACATTTTATCTTTTGATGCACGACTCTGGATGAATTTTAAACAAACTTGAAGTCGTACTTGAAGTACGCAAAGTCTTTTAAAAGTTAAGAATGAAGCATTTAATATATTGGTTGGAAAACTTTATTATCATGTAAATTAAAATTTTTATAACACAAATGTATTAAAACGCAACGGTCGAACTAAAATAAATAAATTATTACAATCTCATACTAACGAAACAAAAAAGCTAGCGACAACAAATTTAAACAAATGGTTCAAAATGTGAAACATTTTGTTCAATACATAATTGACACCTACAAATAATTGAATGTATAGTTTTATGTAAAAATTGTCTTACTTCATTACAAGCATCATTGATCCGATTGATGAGTTCATATCTTATAGCAGCAAGAGTAGTAGATAGGCTATAGACGTACGGGGCCAAAAACGCGTGTATTTTTAAAGATGGCTAAATTTGAGTAATTTTTGAGTAATATTACCCCCTCCACGTCACATACCTTGGTGGGGAACGTCACGTTTTACATCACGCGTATCCTGAGAAACGTCACGCTTATCCTTATATCCTATCAGGATACGCGTGACGTAAAACGTGACGCTTACGTGATGTGGAGGGGGTAAAATTACTCAAAAATTACTAAAATTTAGCCCCCTTTACAAATACACGCGTTTTTGGCCCCGTACCCCTACAGCCTATCTACTTATGGCATCGTTATATCCTTATAAATCTTGAGATGTCTATAATAATTTTGATATAAACAAAATTTGTACCTGATTTTTTTAACTTATTTAGCTATTTAAAATTAAAAGGGTGGGCCTATACATAAACCTAAACACTCCAGTCTTGAAAATATACAATAGGTAGTCTCAGGGGCGGTTTGTGATGAAATAATGCAGGTGCTCTGCAAATGTTGATTTTACCTATACTCTAAAAAGTTAATTCGATTCTACGATCCGTTGTATCAGATTAGTAATGTTCTTGCAACGCAAATTCAAATTCAAAAGCTCCGCAAATTTTTATGCAATTTCTAATCTTTGATGAAACATTTTTTATTACATTATCATTATGTTTTTGTAAATAATTTATTTAATAAGCTGAATCTACAATATTAGTAGTTCCTAATAAATCTGTATTTCCATTGGGTTAAGAAAATGGCTTTCAGAGTTGTCACGTTTTTTATTTTTTCAATCAGGTGTACTTACTATGTCACCTCTACCTCCGACCATGCTTTATCGCCGCCAAAAAGTACACAGGGAACACAAATCGCATTTTTTATATTAAACCCACAAATAAAATTTTTTCTTAAATACGTTTCTCTGTTCAACTGGCATTTGTATGTTTTTCCCTGACCAACACCTGCCATTTTAATAATAATGCCCGGCAAATTTCTATCTTTATTTTTTAATTCAATTTCTTTAGTGTATTTAAAAAAATTCTTCATATGAATCAAATTGTGAACTAAATCCATTGTCAATATAATAAGTTTATACCAAATAATTTTACGTATGAGCACAAAAACAAACTCGTAGCAAAACCACTGTGACCGATGCAGCTCACTAAGCAGGTGTAAAATTTGCAATTCCTGGCTGTTAGAGGGGTGGTGAGGGAAATATCGCGGGTGTGGCGGGTGCAGTGCACAGAACTGCCTCATGCGGACCAGTTAATAAACAATGGAAAGGATATCGCGACATCGATTAAAGAATTCGTCTGGTCTATAGGTCTATTGTATTGGCTTCGCCGATATTGTAAATTGTAAAATTGCTAGTCAGAGGCGTTTGCTTTAAACAATAATAAACACGTCACGTGGCTAATTCAAAGATAGTGATAGTAAAATAATATATTATTGTTATTATAAAAATAATATATTAAATGTATAAATAAGTAATTAAATAAATATAAGAAATTTTTGGCAGTTCTACAGCTCTGCAGCATCTATGCACCAGCCGCCCCTGGGTACCTACTATTACTATTGATCAACGCTTACACTTTGAAATTAGAACAAAGTCTTACTATTAAATATATTTAGATATTAATATAATAAATTACCAATATGTATTGATGTTAATTTAACTATATTCTATATTTCTACGATTTCAGGTTTTCATTCGTCATATTTGTTATTTCTGAAAATCTGTTAAAGTTGCTCTAGTCGTTCGCCTAATAGTTTGAACTTTAGTGAATACCTCTTTCAAGTATCAATTGAATATGGTAACACCATAGTTATCTAACCAAAATTTTATGTTGTTCACAACACCACACAAGACTCTTATATGGTTTAATATCAATTTACAGTTTATAATTTTCATTTAATTTAATTGTTATTTTGATATAATCTGATGATTTGTTTAACTTTAAATAAAATAATTTCTGTAAGAAATTAGTTAACAATAATATGTATATATATTTCAGTTGGGAGTGAAACTTTTAGGCCAGTCGAAGCCGAAACCGTTTAAGGAATTAGGTATAAAAATTAAAAACATATATCTAGGGTCTCAAGTATCCCAAGCAGAAGAAAAAGGTGGTGACGATTCAATTAGCTGGAAGGGTTTAATTGAATTAGATATAATAATTTATCCAACAATGAAAGGTGAACTAGAAATTGACCAGAATGAATACTCATATATTTTACAGTCGAAATTGACGACGCCTTATGGAATGGCTACTCTTTATGATGAATTTGAATATATCGTAAGTAGAAATAAATTACCGAATTACAGATTATATATATATATAGACAGAATGCTGTTTAAAATTAAGTTACTCGTTAATTTTTAACAGCACTTACTACTCATTCTTTCTAATTTATCTTTTTAGGATATACTAGCAATGAAGAATTATATGAAAATTACTACACCATACCAAAATTTCAAAACGATTTTGTCAAACTTTAATCTAAATGTGGAAGTGGGATATAAATATATGTTTTGCATTGATATGGAATATGAAAATCAAACAGATTTAGTAAAGGTAGGTTGACTTACTCATATTGTAAAATTTATTATAATCGAATAAGTACACATAATATTCTTGATTTCAGACTGGATTATATGCAAAATATCTAAGTCAATCGGAAGAAATTGACCAGAGAAAGTACAATGTTACTCTCAAAGTTATTACTCCATTAAAAGCTTTTCCAAATTTAAATTTATTTGGTGGATTTGAAACAGAAGCTAATTATTATCACATGATGCTATTATTGAAAACCAATAAAAGTGACATATTGATTGACGCTATTACCAAGGTAAATGTTATTATTGTAGCAATAGGTATTGTGTTTGATAGTTAATTGTCTACATTTTTCATAATTTTATGTTTGTTAAGCAAACCTAGTTTGATAATAGTAAAAATAGATAATAACGATCTGATTTTATTAGACAGGTGTTGATTATAACGGAGGCATGTTCTGAGCGTTCGAAATAATTCTATTTTCTTCTTCAGGACTACAAAAGTCACAACACTGGATAGAAAGGTGGATAATTAATTATAATTGAATTCATTATTATCGATGAAATCAAAATTGGAGTATATTTCTTTTGTGTTATTTATCGTCGGCCTATTTCCGCGACTAAAACCAATCACTGACGCCAGGAGACGAATAACCCCCAACCTGGAAAGTTTGCCGAATCTCCACTTTTGTAGTGGGGTAGGGATTTTTTCCTTATCTATTACCTTATAAACAAGGGACCTCCGGCTTTATATCTTATCCGAGAGATTAATACGTCTTGTACACAAACCTATATAGATGCCTGTGAATTAGCCGACATACAGGACACTAAAGTCCTTGTATCAATGATATGAACGCTAACTCGTAACGACGGTTGCCCGTATTTTGCAGTTACGTTAATTAAAAACAAAATATTCTAAAAAATATATATTTTTATATTTTCTTCATTACCGGTGATAGTGATACTATTAAAATATAATATAATGATAATAAGTATAAAATAACGTATTTGTTTGGAAAATTTTATCTACAAAAATAGCGGAATCTTCTTGACTGTTTGTAATTACAATTTCCCCAAAAATATAATGGCTTACAAATAGTAGAGATTAGATACTTAACGCAGGCCTAAAAAATGTCAAGCGCGAGATAAATTTTGTGCCGAGCGAATTGAATTTTTAAAAATTATTTTATTTCCGAAAAGTTGCACAAAATTATCAATGAATTCGTGTTTTTTTTTTAAAAAAAGGGCCGAAGTTTAGACTCACAATTTCTTGGGGTTGTACTTCATTTCTGGATCTTAATTAAAGAAAAACTTTTCTTATTTTCTTCCATAATATTACCAAGGTAATAATGGTAAACAATACGATTAATGTTTAAAGAACCCAGTGGCTTTGTTCCGTTGTCAACGAATCTAACGATTGGTTTCCAACATGATATATTAAGTTTTTGATGAGTTGGTGTTAACAACATAAATTCAGGTGTCTGGGAGGGATATCTATCGTATTTGCTTTTTTGAGGAAACCTTTATTAATTTTTTAAGTAAAGACTTCGGAGATTTTATTAATTCTATTTTATATACAAGACAAGCCATATGAACTCTGAAACGTTTGTCAATATTAAGCCACTTGAATCTTGTAAGCATACTAAAAATATAATCAACATTTTTTTCATTATAGCAATATCTAAGACACCTATTTTGTAGTATATGCAGGCTTGTTTTGTCTCCCTGTAATAGAGCTGACCAATACACTATATCGCAATAGGCAAGATCAAGTGTTTAACATGATTATGAAATCTAAAATTTCCAGCAAAATCCACACCCAGGGTTTTACACTCACTGGTAGGTTTCAAAATCACACCGTTCAACTCAAAATTGGGATTAGTGATTTGTTCCTTATGTTTACTGAATATTAAAAGTTGGGTTTCAGAATCATTCAAGATAAGACCATGAGCTCTTGCTACGAGAGAGATCTAAATTTTCGGCTAAATTCTCATTAATTTTACGTTCTGCAAGACCTGTGTTTAATAGGGTAAAGCTAAAAAATAACTGAAAGTCATCAGCATATTGATGTGAATTACAATATTGTAAAAATTTGGAGAAATCGGAAGAGTATATGCAAAACAACACAGGTCCCAAGACACTTCCTTGCGGTACACCTCTTTTCATTTTAATAGAGTAAGACTTTTCACCATTATTATCACCCTCTGTGTTCTATGATTTAAGTAGTTAAGAACTGAATATATTTTAATTTAATGAGTACACCGGAGTGAACAAGTATATCGAATCACTTACTGTAATCTAATAACACCAAACAAGAATTAAGATTATTATTAGAAATGGGAGAAAAACGCTAATTTCTAGCCCTACCGGGGGTCACTCTTCGAGTGGCAAAAGCATCTAGAATAATTATTTTTAAGAATATACATATTAAAGAAATTTTGTATCTGGAATGATGATGTAATTATACTAAACGATTTTTCTTAATATTTTGATGAATTGTAAGGGTACTCTATTCTTGATGGTAAAACATCATAATTTTTTAAGTGCTGAAAGTAGAATGTTTGTAAGCTAAAATGATGAATTTTACAGACTGCCAAAATGAAGGAATTCATTCCAAACTTTACCCGCAGAAAGAATAAAAACTACAGACAATGAAACAGAATAACAACTAAACACTAATACTAATAAATAATTGGGATAAAAAATAAAAAAATCCGTCTCCAGCATGAAACTCGCGAAATCGGCATTACGATGTTTGGAATCCTTCGACTATACCATTGCGCTAAGTGCGGCACTCGTAAACAACTGACGTTGAAACAGTTAAGTACGTAAACTGTACGTGTTAACCTGAAAAATTAAGTTTTACCGATATTCTAATTGGAAAAGCATTTCGCTTCAGTATTTTGGTAATCAGAACTGTTTGGCAGTTAGTACAATCGATTCCGTTAGCAATATTTCTTATAGAAAAATAACCTATCTGAAGTTATCTGAATCCAATATGCTATCTGAAGTTTAATTAATTGGACAGTTTTCGTGGGAGGTGCTTGTCCTGTTAGTGCAATCTCACATCGGCAGATAAAATGAGAAAGAAGTTGAGACGGATGCAACTCGATACGAAATATGTAGACGTAGGAGGACTCAACGTACGGTCTCGAAAAAAAATCTCAAAGAATTAAAGAAAGGATGGAACTTTCGCGTGAAGCGGTTGTCGAAGCCGTAAAAATTAGAAAAAGGGTCTAAGGGGGTTCCGCGAAAAGTCGGGATTTCGGTGGGCGAGACGGGACCATTAGGCGCGAGGACAAACGCCGGTGCTAGCCACATCTCTCTCGCTGAGCGGCGAAAATTTTGCCGTTCTGCGAGCGAATTTTGAGGTTTTTTGAAAAGACGTTTCAATTGGGAAAAAGCGTAGGAAACGTGACGAAAATGCCCCTACGCATAGGAGAAAGGCTCGGGGCAACCTCCGACCGCCCGCGGGGATCGCTTCGCGATCTAGCTCGAAGGAGATAGCTTAGAAATTTTGTCGATTCGGCGACGGTATTTAGAGTGAGACAGAATCGACGTGTTTTAATATTAAGATTATTATTAAGATATTATAAGGATAATTATTAAGATTATATATATATATTGTTTATTACTATATAAAATTATTTACACCTAAATATAAAAGCTAAGAAGATTACATAATTTAAACTAGATAATCCCCTTAGGACTTATATAGAATAAATACTTAGGCTTACATTAAGTACAATAAATAACACACCTATACATAAATGTTTTTTCTTCAGATTAACAATCCTCTGTTGGAAATTAACTCCAGATTTAATGTGATAACGCCATCTATATATATTCCACCGTGTCAGCTCAGGCTAAGGAGGCTATTTTCATATTCCAACAATTATGTGGAAGCTAATCTAAATATGCCCGAGAAGTTACATAATGATGTAAGTATTATTATAGAAATGTGCTATATGTACGTTCTGATTCCAAAAAAATGCCAATTATTGGCATTAGTAGAGGTCCTTGAGTTCCTTACAGTGAACAAGTATTCTATATATCTTAACACAGTAAATACATTTTAGGGGTATATTTTCTTATATTACATGACTTATTTAATTGTTTACATATTTATTTATGTATTCAGGAAAAAACAAACTAAGAGATATACAGTCACATGCAAACTGTGGATAAAATGACTAATTTCAACTCGGATATCCAGTCTTTTGTAAAATGCTGACTTTTTAGTCATTATACAGGGTTAATTAAAAGGTTGTTGTATAACCATAATATTAAAACACCCTGTGAAATAATTTCGTAATCAAATTTTGTTAAAATACGAATTTTTGTAGAGAATCGTTCCTTTCCTACATTTTGTTTTTTAGTTCATGTCTTTAGGTGCATTGGTTTATTTTTAAGAGCAAAATTAACTTGTCATCAACAGTTGACTTTAAGAAATGTCATTTTCTGACGAGGTGGTTTTGGTCAGCTTGAGAGTGATTTTTTTTTTGTGCAAGGGCCTATACTCCTACCATGATTTTAAGTGCAGAAAATTGCGCAAAAGCTGTTGCTCTTGTTAAAGATGGACGTAATTATGAATATGTTGCACAAATCCTTCATGTTCATCGCTCTACCATTAAAAGAGTAGTCGAAAGTTTTAGACAAACTGGCGGAAGTAAGCGTAGGGCAGGTAGTGGTAGAAAATGAAAAACTACTGCTATTGATGGCAGATTTCTTCACGTACGCACATTGCGGGATGGTCATTTAACATCAATGCAGTCAAGAAATCAACTCTAAGAGGTCGGAAATACAAATGTTAGTGTGTGGATATTATGAGACCTCAAATTTTACCAAATATTAACTTGTTGCGTTTTCTTGCATGTGAGTGTATATTAATAATATTATCTAATTATTATGATTCGATCAAGTTTATATGTTTTTTCTCACATGTAACCTAGGCTTGCAAATGAATAACTTCACTATTTAAAAGAATATGTCTGTCGTAAACAACTGCTGTGCGTGATATACATATTACATATATCATAAACAACTAACTACTGTACCTCTCCTGTATTGAATTACAAAGGCATATCTTGATGTTACCTCAATTATTGTTTTCTACTATATTGTTTTTTTAATACCATTATCAACATAATTTTAAACATGAACATATTAAATAGGTAAGTAGTTACTTTATATAACAAAATATTATGTATAGGTACCTACAAACCTTTTGTATTCAACTTAATGAAAAATGTTTTTTAATGTCTAATTCAAATTCTTTACTGACAAGTTTGAAATTGTATCAGTTCTCCTTGGCCTAATATATCACACATATTTCTGTTTCCCGCGACTTCAGGCCTATATGTGCTAAAAATACGTACATCTCTGAATTTACTATCTGAACTTAAATAAAAGTAAATGATAATGAATTTCAAATATAAATTTTAGTGACAATCAGTTGTAATTTACAGTTGACACGACATTTTCCTAAATACACACGAGTAGTATAGCTATGCGCGTTCTGTGACACTCGATGGCATGTCCATGCGAAGTTACCAAAGATGAGGGGGTTCCGTAGAGGTAGTTTTTAAATGATCTGAAGAGGTGGTGGTCAATGTCCAGAGGCTTTTAATTCCTATGTTTTGCCGCGCGAATAATCCAGATGGCGCGGTTCTGGGGGTGGTTTTAAGTTGCCAAAAGGTCTTTATGTGCAACCCTAATGGATTGAAATCTGAAGAAGTGGAGTTGACAATGACCAGAGGCTTTTAGTTCCTATGTTTTGCCGCGCGAATAATCCAGATGGCGCTGTACTAAGGGTGGTTTTAACTTACCACCAGCTTTTAGTTCATGCTATATGAGCCCGGTTTTAATTGGGGCTCACCTGTATGAGTACTGTGTTTTACCTGTTAAGTGGACAAAAGGTCCTTATGGCTTTCAATTGGATTTAGATCGGACTAGCTTAGCCTAGCCCTGTTCTGTACAGGTAACACCTGTTCTTTACTACAGGAGGCATCACACCTTTTCCGTATATAAATTAGCGTCTTGGAGATGGAAAGGTATCACAATTAGTCCAACCGCGGGCTTAATAAGGCCCATTTGGAAGATTTAATTCAATATTGGGTAACAGAAGTTGGTATGTAGTAATAATTTTGATATTATTTGTTAAATAAAAGCAGCATGCAAATATTATTGCACGTGTGAATGACGTAAATCACCTTTGACCTTGTTATTGGAATTATAATTTGATAAAATTTAATGAGATGTTTGTTTGTCTTAGCGGTGAAAGGATTGTTGTATAAATATTTAACTGAATTTTAACAAAATACCAGTATTTTCAGTTACTTCTCAATTAATAGATATACCCATTAAAAAATGTGGATGTCATAAAAAATATACTGAAGTGGTTGATTTAATGTCTGGAGTGCAAAATTTTTATGAACAATTTACTGATATGGCTTGGGATATCGTGTGAAAAGTTTTTGTCTATGGAAATTGATATAAAAAGACTTTATATCTTTATTTCTACACTTTAAAACCTTACATTAAAAAAGAAGATATTAATCTTGATGAGTACAAAGACGAGCAGAATAACAATGATGGATGGAATGACGAAAACTCAGATGAACAAGAAGGATGGGATGAAGTTGATTAATATGATGCAATATGATAAATATGAGTTTGATAAATAAAGCACTATTAATTATATATCTGCTTAATTATTTAAGAAAATTTTATAAACTTCACAAATAAGTGGTAATAAAAAAGTAATTTTATTTTACATACAATGCAAATAAATATTTTACCAAAAACATTAGTCATTAATTAAATATTTATCTAAAATTTGATCTATAATAACATTTAATAATTCAGCTTTCTGAGCTGGTGTTTTATTGTATAATATATTGTGTGCTCACACAATATACCAGTCGTGGAGGAGGAGGTTTTAGCTGTTGGTTCAACTTCATTGTCTTTATTAATTTTTACAGCACCATTTTCTCCTTCACCCAATATGTTTTTCTTCTCTTTTCTAGGAGCACGTCTTCGTTTAGCAGTTAGTTCTTTTTTGTTGTTGTTTCTGCAAGATCTATGATCTTGCAACATTACTGAGATCTATGATCTCTTGTTGCTATTGTTTTTACTCATCTACTACAAATTTTTATTAAAACAAAATAGAAATTTTAAGTTTTGTTTTTAATTGGATATATCCCCAAGGTATAGTATCTGTATGCAAATAATTGACAATTCTTTTATCATCATAGGTACTGAGATCTACCTTTGTTTGAGCAATTGTGTATACATGTTTTTCAGATTGTATCAAGTTTTGTGTACAATTTAAAGTGGAACTATTAAAGAAACATTGATAATAATCATCAAATGTGAGTTGTTTTAATGATGAATTTTTTATCCCCTTTGTTTTTTTAGTTGTCTTTTCAATGGTACTTTCAAGAACTTTTAATGAATACATTTTAGATCTTAAACCAACCAACTCACTCATGATTTTTCCATTATTTTCATCTTTCATTACGCCTAAAACTTTTATATTTTTTAATGGTACATTATATACATTTTCTGCAGGATGGTCTGATGTATCGAATTTATCAATGTCTTGTGTAATGTATTTATATATATATATATATATATATATATATATATATATATATATATCATCAACAAAGAAATGGTAAATTGAGGAATCCGTATCCGTGTACAATAATTTGGCATTATCATTAAATTTGTATTTAATATAGTTATAATGAAAATCATAGAAAATTATTTTGGAAATATCCAATATACTGAATCCTACATATATAGGTTTATTAAATGTAATGTTCAATCTTTTCATCTCAATTATTACCATATCTTTATCAAAAATTGTATAGTGTATATACGCACAATTGAAACCGTATAAAAACTAAAAACCGGCAACAGTCGGCATCTCTTTATTGTACATAGACGGAGGTAGAAATGTTTGTTATTAAGAAAGTGTTATAGGGATCGTTTTATCAGAATTGTATTCATTTTTATTATTTTTTGTTTATTAGATACCTAGATATTATTTGGTCATGTATAACAACAACATTTCTGAGAAATTTATTGTACCAGTTTTAGATATAAGTAAGTAATGTAAATATTTAAATTTATTGGTTTTAGTTTTAAAATTAACACATATTGTATTGAAATATGTTATTGCTCATCAATGATCAATAAGAAGGTATGAACATATCCTTGCCAGGAGAGAATGAGACAGGATAGATTAACGAGGGCAATTAAAATTTGTTGTTAACTAAATAAAATATATTCCAAGAAATGTAAATAACAAAGTGAAAATTTTATATAACAGCAAAATATTTTCTTCGGAAAGTATTCATATAAGGAAAAAGTTAAATATTAATTGACACGTCCGAATCTTCACTTTCTGAACAGGAATGATTATCCAGTTGAATAATAATCGGCGCAGGTGGGGTAGTGTTGGATACTCATTTTCTTTTTCAATTATGTGACGAACGCAGTTTTTTCATAAATCAGTATTGCCGATGTCATTTATTACTTGTCTTAAATAATCAACTACTGTCGCGCTTAACGTTGGAGACGTATTACATTTTCGCAAACTTTTTTTTATTGTTCCCCAAACCATCTCTATAGGATTAAATATACAATAGTAGGGAGGTAACCGCAAAAGTGTATGACCGGATATATTTGATAAGTTATCAATAACATATTCGTTTTTGAAATTCTGTTCTTTTATTTTTTTCAGTAATTCGCGCTTTATTGGAACTTTTACAGGAATTTACATATTTTTTTTCATGAATTTTAAAATGTCTTCCTTTTTAGTACTATTATTTGGTATTTTATTTAATATACGAGAGTGATAAGAAGCATTATTTAATACAATTACCGAATTAGGCGGAATATTTGGTAAAAGCTGTTCATAAAACCATTTTTCGAATAGATCGGCTGTCATATCTTCGTGATAGTCGGCAGAAGACTGCGATATATGTTTGGCCGACAAGAGCAACGCATTGGGTATAAACCCGTTTTCACTTCCCGCATGTCGTATAATAATGCATTTTCCTCTAAAACATGGAGTATTTAAAACACAATTGTGTGAACTGTACCCAACTATACTGAACAACATCGTGCGTGTCAAACCATGTCTCATCTAGATACACTATATGCCTGTTGAGTTGACGATATTCCTTGATTTTTTCTAAATAATCTTCCCGAAGTGCAACTATACGTCGTGATTCCATAATTACCATACGACTGTCAAGTTTTTTATGTTTAAAACCGCCATCTAATAAAACTTTTCGTAGTGTAGCTAAACACCTATAATTATAATCAGAATAATCGCTTAATTTTTCTGCAATCATTTTTAAAGTAGGAACTACATTTTCTTTGTACATATAATAAATCGTACGCCGTATTACATCTCTGGTACAATCATCAATATTTTTTAATTTAATATTTTTCCGTTTCCTCTTTGCAATGTGATCTATAACATCTCCTTTTTGAATTACGCGATAAATTGTTGATTTTGATATTTTAGTTAATTCGTTAATACGTTGTATTATTTGTTTTTCACATTGTTTACGATTTTCGCTTTTCAAACGTTCATGTATATTTAAAATAATACGTTGAGTTTGTACGTGTAAATCTTGATTTTTAAACTCTAAATTTGATTCGACGTTTTTGACAACAACCGGTTCAACGATTTCGGGATTTTCGGGCGTTATTTGATTATCCTCTATTTCAAATGGTCTCCAGGAAGCCATGGTAAATCAGTAAATAATTATATTTTTCTTTTTACTAGTAAATGTTTATCAATATAAACAATAAAACTAAACTACGCTTGGTAATTGGTATTTACGCGCTGCACTGGAAAACTATTGATGATATTTCAGCACTCGGCACGGGAAACAAAAAAAACGATTTAGATTCCAGCAGACCAGTCTGTTTATTCTCTTTACACCAGCGCGCAGTTGTAGATGGTTCATCGGGCTGATTAGACGTCGAGTGTAGGACTCACATGTACAGTTTTAGTTACTATTCGAATCACGATACCATTGCTAAATACATAGGACGAAATATCAAGATAAGTACGCACGGTCCTGTGCCTTAACACTGGCCAGTTTCAATTGTGCTTATATACACTATACAACTATGAAAATTTGGTTTTGAAATGTAATAATTTGCACCATATCTACCAGACGATCTAGTGACTAATTTTATCTCTCTATATTTTCTAACGTTTTCCATAGTCTTTCCAACAACTGCATTATTCATTAGTTTAAAAAATTCTTATCAAAATCGCTTTTACTTAATTTGCAACATTCCGTATTTAATTCAATATATATTTTTTCATCCAACAGGATTGTTTAAATTATGAAACTATGAATTTTTCCAAGCTTTAAGCCAAGTGCTTGTTTTAAATTTCTATAGTGAATAATATATTTTTTTTATCATAAAGAGTTGTTAATAGTTTTGGATTTTTTATTTTTGATGTTGGAGGCATTAAATGTTCTGGCAAGAGAGGTAAATCTTTGTGACTTTGATGTAGTTCCTTGGGGTATAAAATATTAATTTCAAAAATGTATCCAAATTCATTATCATCTGGAATTTCTGCAATATTGTTTATCGAATTAATATCATCGACCCATTCGAAATCGCTTTGGGGTAGACTTGAACACATGGCTGTACCATATAAATTATTTACATCAAAGTACATGAGGTAAGAAGATGGTATGTCAGACTGATATTCTGAGCCGATGTACTTATTATTTGGTTTCCCATAACGATTGGAACATTTCGATACACCTCCTCTTATGCCTCTTTCTATAAACATTATTTTATCGATGTCTGTTAATAATTCCAATTCTACATTAGTAATTTTTAACATACCATCGAAAGCTAAACTTGGTGCGGTGTAATAATGAAGAGCATCTAATTGATAAGTATTTAGACAGACTGATCGGAAATTTTCAAAAATGTCAACCAAAAGTAAAACATCCGTTTTTAAATAAAGTTCAGCGTAATGTTGTAAATTTTCAATATGAAATGTTTGCCAAACTTTACAAGCATGCGCATAATCATCATCAGTAATGTTGCAATTATTTATTGTACTAAACTGTTTATCCAACAATTTTCCCAACTATCAAGATAATCATAGGGAAATACTCCTTTTCGTATTAATATTCGTATTAATTCGAAGGTCACGAAATGCCGCCGTCAAGCGTGTGTATATGTGCTAATACCAAATGTTTGCAACAAATAAAAACAAACTCATATAAAATTCAGTGTTCTAAATGCGTGCATTGGTTTCATCGAGACTGTGCCAATCTGTCAATTGATCAAATTCAAGAGTTTAATAAAGCCAAGGGAAAACAGTGGTATTGTCCTACCTGCGAATCACCCGCCAAAACTTCAACTGGGAAAACTGATTTGAATATGACTGTTAACACCTTGCCATCACCAAATGTAAGTCAAATCACTGTTGAATCACTAACACAAGAGAACAATTACCTCAAACAAATCATTCAAGAACTCCGAGAATCTAATGTCTTACTTAAACAAAACAAACAGCTTCTTGAAGAAAAGCTCGACTTCATGGAAAAAAGTATCAAAACGATCATGCACAGATCCACTTAAAGAATAAGAGTGATCTACAGCAGTCAAAAAGCAACTCAAGGTATCACAGAACCAATTCCGCTATTGTTCAACAGGAAGCGCCACCTATTGCACCTTTAAAGGGCACAGAGAATAAATTTATCGCTGCTACTGAATCGGGGAGTGCCAAATCTAGGCAACCAGAAGAACATCCAAATACTTCCACCACCCCCATTTCATATGCAAAAGTGACTAAACAAACAATGAGTACTGAATCTACCAAAGCTAACATAACAAACAGACGAACGATCTTTGTTGGTACCGCGAATTGTAACGAAGATGATACGTTTATGGGAAGAGATGACAAAAACAAAAAGGTATGGATTTTTGTGTCACGAGTATCAGATAAAATCTCGGAAGAAGATATTATGAAATATATTAAGAAAAAAGCTAAGATCACAAGTGATGACGATTTGGTTGTGCGGCATGTACCTACAAGAATGGAAAGTGAAAGACAAAATAGTAAATGTTTCCAGGTTCGTGTTAGATACGACCTAATGGACAAAGTGTATGACAAGGAATTCTGGCCATCAAATGTTGCCTTTGAACGGTATAGGTTTAGAAACAAAGGTAGAGACGTGATAACGACTCCAAAAGTAACGTCGGGTTCTTTTTTAGACGAAGAAATTCCCACGAAATAAACAACAAATATATTTCCCCAAATAAAAATATAGCACAAAAAAATCATAAAATAAAAAATAAGCTGAATACCTTTAATATCTTGCACTTGAATGTTCAAAGTATTCGTAATAAAATTAATGATATAGAGGCTCATTTAGAGGATCTTGGTCTCCGCTATGATTATATATTAATTAATGAACATTGGTGTACCAATGACGAACTTAAATATATGGGCATTGAGGGGTACAATCTTGTCTCTGAATTTTGTAGGTATGAACATGGGCATGGTGGTGTGGCCATTTATGCTCTGAAAAATCACATCACTTCTAGAATTTCACAAATCAACAATATATCTGGTGAGTTGGATTGCGAGTTAGCTGCTATAGACACAGATCAGTACAGAATTATGACGGTTTATAGATCCCCCGATGGTAACTTTAATGTATTTTCGGAAAAGATCTCAAAATCCTTGGACAAACTGACGAAGGGAAATAAATTGATTTTTGTTTCCGGTGATTTTAATGTACATTTTCAGAATAGTAATGACAGAAAAGCATGTTTGTTAACTAATATTTTTGAATCTTTTGGCCTTTATCGTACAACGTTAGCCAATACAAGAAAAAATAACTGTCAGACCCATTTCTATTACTCCTACAATCGCTAAAATATACGAACATGTGTTAAAGACTCAATTAACAAACTTTATTGAAAGTGAGCACCTGTTTAATTCCAGCCAGTATGGGTTCAGAAAAAATTGCTCTACGACACATGCCATAAATAGTTTAATCGATGAAATCAATGAAGGGTTTGAGGAGAAACAATTTACTTGTTCACTTTTCCTAGATCTTTCTAAAGCCTTTGACTGCGTGTCGCATGAAATCCTTACAAACAAACTTCAATTCTATGGTTTCACTCCAGGTAGTATTGCTTTGATTAACTCCTATCTAATCAATAGACAACAGTATGTTATGCACAACGGTGCCAGGTCGTCATATCTTAAACTTGATGCTGGAGTACCGCAAGGATCGGTTATGAGTCCTGTCCTCTTTTTGATCTATGTTAACGATCTATCATCATTAACAATTCAGTTTGCCGATGTTACGAACCTTACGGGTCGAGGTCTAGTAGTTCATGATCTAATTGAAGATATGCATCAAACAGAACTAGAACTGAAGAACTGGTTCCTTACGAACCAATTAAGCCTCAATACAGCAAAAACAGAAACCATGATTTTTGCTCTAAGAAATCTTGACCAGACAGTGAATCCAGAATTTGTAAAATTCCTGGGAGTGTACTTAGATCCTAAACTGTCTTGGGATCAACATATCGATCATTTGTGCACTAAAATTTCAAAAAGCTTATTTCTTCTTCGCAGTCTGACTCATCAGGTATCTATAAGGACCTTATTAACGGCTTATCATAGTTATATTCACTCTGTGATTTCTTATGCTGTCTTAGTATGGGGCCATGCTAGTTCTAGCGCTAGAGTGTTCTCCATGCAGAGACGCGCAATCAGAATAATATCAGGCCTCATGTTCAGAGACGATTGTAAACAAGAATTTATATATTTAAAAATACTAACTGTTCCATGCCTGTATATCTTACAATGCTTGATCTATGTCAAGTGTAATTTGGAATCTTATATAGTGCGAACTAATATCCACTCCCATCTAACCCGTAATAGAGATGCACTTCACAATACATTCTTTCGTTTGAATAAGACAAAGAACGGTCCAGGATATTGAGGTATTAAATTCTATAACGCCCTACCTCAAACAATTAAAACATTAAATGACAGTGCTTTTAAATATAGAGTTAAACAATACCTTCAAATTAAGGCATTCTATAACATCCAAGAGTTTCTTGACAGCAATTATCTGAGTCTAGTTAATGTATATAAAAAGGATAAATGAATAAATAACTGAAACTGTGATATTTTTGTGAAATTGTACGTTTACTATATTTTGTATTTTGTATGTATTGTCGTTTACCATTGTATTGTATACATATTTTTACTATAATATTGATATTTATTGTATTTTATATTAATATTATCACTACTTTTTTTTTGACGTGTGTAAATACTTCCTGTATACTTGGCACCAATAAACAAACAAACAAAAAAACAAACAATAGTTGAAATTCAGTCAAGACTCATCAGTCTTACAATATTTTCTAGTTGACTTTTTTATTCTTATCCGAATAAGATGATAATCTATAAATCTAAAATTTATTTTAGTGTTATTAATATACTTTGTAAATGATATATATTTTTCTTTATTTAGAGGGAGTAAATTTACATTACCTTTAATTTCTGTACTTAATGCTCGAATTATAAAATGAGCATCATAACCACTTAGGAAGTGGAATATTATTGCAATTGTGTGAGTATCCTGGTAGTTGAGATTGCAACAATTATGAACGGCACCCCTATATTTACCTGTTAAGTGGTTATGACCTCTAACTTTCTTATCAACCTGTTCAAAAGATTTTAAACAAACGTGACAAAAGTTAGAATTTTGAAAATCATGTTCCTCTTCAGTCATTTTCAATGGATGCGGATTAGAAAAAATGTCATTTATTTCATATGCAGTGTTTTCAAGTTGTTTTACAAACTATTGTATACAGTCACTACCTGTATATGTTTGAAATTTGGAAAGTGAATCATCATAGGAACATTTTAGATAATATGCGATGCTAAAAGAAACATGTTTCTGATATCGCTTTTTTGTGGAAGTTGCTTTCGAATCTTTATATTTCTTAAGTAGACTTTCTAGATCTGCATATACAACAAAAGGTACTCTTTCTTTATTTTTAAAATTTTTAAACTTTAATTTGCTTTTGTCTGCAGAAAGCAGTGATTTTAGTTTTATTTAAATTTGTCCAAATGTTTATTTAACGAATTTTCAGAAAATAAATGATTTAAGCAACGTTCACAATACCACTTTTTATGATTGAATTGTCCAGTTTGTTTATTTAATAAGAGTGATAAATTTATAATTAAAACAAAATGATTTTGCGACCGTTTTAATATTTACAATATTTTTTAAAGCATCATCATTACAATCATAATTATTATTATTTCACTGCAACAGTAGCAAATTAAAATTCGCGTGGTAAAATTATGTTTACTAAGACATAATGGAACTATGAATTTCTTTTCACTTGTAAAAACGTTTATTGATAAATTATTCATTTGTTCAAATTTTGAGATATCACATAATTTTATTGGAAAATCAATACTATCATATTTTAGAAGTTCACTAAAGTGGGTATAAGATGTAACCTTATTTGGATGTTTATACGATGGGGCTGGATATAAAGCAGCCACAATTGAATAAAGGAAGCAAAACTCATTATTTTCTATATTTAAAACAGATTTAGTTTTCCGAATAAATGATGGTACATCTACATAAGTTGATATACCACAATTTATAGGAGAATAATTGTTTATATTTATTTTTAAATGTAAAATTTCATACAAAGCCCATCCTGAATCTCTTTCTTGAAAATCCTCAAGTTTCGTCAAAATTTTGTCTTTCACATATTCATTGTACCATTCCCTCAAATTTGTATTATTATCAATTATGTGATTTTTTGTATTAAAAGTTTTAATATCAGTTTCTGCTTTTTTAGGGTTTACAAAATTTACCAAAAATATAACGTTTACTTTAAATAAAGACTTTTGTAATGCAGGCATAATTTTATGAGAGAAAAATTTTAAATGCCTTTTTTAAAAAAATTGTTGGTTCTTTTATATCCAAATTAATTATAGCACCTGTTCGTATTCGTTTATTGAAACATGAATGAACATCTTGCCAAATTAAATGGTTCCCATATTTTTTACTACTGCGAATACCACCATTGGTTTTATCTTTATGCAATGGTTTCGCATTTTTTAAATGGTCTTTATAATATTTTAGAAAGCTTAATGAGGACTCTATTTTTGAAAAATCACGCACACAATCGCATTTGTTTTTTATGCTAGTTCTAGCTAAATGTATAATTTTATTTAAAATTTTAATCTAACTTGAAAATTCCTCTTTTGTTTTAATTAAATTGTAGGCCTTTTAAATTTTTTTTCAAAGCAACAGAGATCATAGAATCTAAGGATTTAGTAATCCCCATATTATTTCTATAATTAAAAAACGTGTGGTATACTTAACGATTATTTATTAAAAATCTATACGTACCTTAGAATATACCTGCGTACAGTAGTAAGTTATATGAACAAGTGACTAGAAATATTAGTTGTTATTCCAATTAAATTTTGTTTGTATAAATAAGTTAACCTTTGGCCTATCAGTTGTTATTCCAATAATTAAAACTGTTTTTAGTTGCTCTTCCAAGTAATCTAATTAAATGTGTTTGTACCTTTGATCTTATATTATCAAACAAGGATATAAAAATGTGCAAGTGTACTGCTTGTGCTAAATAACAAATTCGCATATATCATGCAAAATGCGCAATCGTTGATAGGAAACTTTTACAATCTCATTAGTTTTACATGTTAATAAAAAATAAATACGCCCATAAAAATAACATTCTGGCAATTATAAAAGCTGGAAATCTGGAGTTGAGAACCAAAGAAGAAGAACGTGCATCAGACGACTGTGTGTGTGTCAAGAGTCAAAAATAAAATGGCAACTCCAACAACATTGATAATAACAATAACAGATAAAATAAATTTACCTGTGAAAATGGCTCTTGTAGTTTTCAAACAAATATTTAGGTAAGTAATTATTTTATTTTATGTTTACTTTTCTTCTACATATATTTTGCTTTTGTAGTTATGGTGTGAAAGAAATACTGAAAAAGGGGGATACAATTTTTATCCACTTGACATATGCACCGAGAAAGACTACTTTATTAAGAAAATTTGGAGACCTACCAATAAAATACATTCGAACAAAAATAGAAAATGTGGAAGAATTTAAGTTATTCGAAAAAGCAGTAAAAAAGTACAATTTCGATTTGGACGATCGTGTAGATGGTGAAAGCAGCAATACTGTAGCTTCTTCCCCCATGATGATATTACCTGAACCATCAAGCTCACAGGTGGTAGAAGCAGTCAATGGTAGGAATCCAAATAGAAAAGATTTAAATTTGGTTACAGATGAAGAAGTGGATGAAGAGTTTGTGTCCTTTTTTAATTCCCAAAAACATTTTTGTGAACTGTGATGTTCATATTAATAATTGTAATTTATTGTAAGTAGTTAAATAAAACATATATAATATATTAATTTTTTTACTTTATTTCAAAACAATTATTCATATATCAATTATATACTAAATGAACATTTTGATGAACACAACTTAAACTATTATTTTCGTGTTGATTATAATGGTATTTATAATAATTATTACAATTTTTTATTTATTTGAAAGAGGGATAATTAATTCATTATTAATAATTTTACTTAACATTTGTTTTTTATTTCATCCTTTAACTAATACTTTTTCACATTGAACAATAGTTTGTAGAAAATCTTTCACCTTATTAAAATTTAAATATGAAAAATTATCACTATCTTGAAATGGTAAACCATGGATGTTGAATGTGGTCCAATTAATATGACGACAAATTTCCCTAGATGTGGTCCATTCTAGTAAGTATGGTAAATTAACAAATCTGTGATGTACTAATCCACTTTGAACATTCAAGATGGCAATTTCTCGTACATAAAAGTTACTCTTCTTATATTGAAAGCCTTGGATATCAATAATGTACATTTTCTTCGAAAAATAATTGGCTGAAATACACACACGCACAGTAACTATTCAATTTTTACAAAATCAGTTTTAGGTCTGTACTTTACTAGACGATCGTGTAGTATCAAACAGTATGCGATTGTATCTGCGGGCAAGTCTACATTCGTTTCAAATTCGAGTCTTATATCTACCGTTCCCACTAACGATTCTTCGTCGTGTTGACGACAACAGTCGTCAGTTTAAATTATCGTAGGGATAAACTTCAGAATTTAGAGAAACTTTAAAATTTGTTAAATTACAGTGATCAAATAAACTCACTTCTCGTGCTGGTATATTTTTTCTTTTAGTTTGAAATCCGAAAATTATATATCGAGGTTTTTCAAGGTGATTACTTGTCTTAACCTGCCACATGTGATTAATTGATTGTTTAAGCGTATGATTTTCTTGTAACTCCCAACATCTGAATGGAACATCAACCTCGCTACCAATAAAATCCATTAACTTCACTTGCTTTGAATCCGATGCAGACATATGGAACTTTCCACTGGATTTTATTTAATATTATTTTAAGTTTTTCATCAGCCTTGTTTGTATGAATGACATTTACATCGTTAGAGCCTCGAATCAATATCAGTTCCTGTTTCATATTCATAACGACTTTTCGAAAATCCTCAGCAAATCCAAAAAGCATCCTTAATGGCACACAAACACAAAAATTACCTTGATTGTCCAATAATTTTGGATTCGACAAGTGAGACCATCCTGCATTATGCAATCTGGAACTTTCGTTTTCTGTATAGGAACAATATCCTTTCAATAGAGAAGTTATACCAGGGTTTCGAATATTTTCTATAAAAGTCCCACCAAGTGAATATCGAATTTCTTCAAATAACTCCGCCAACCCCTTCTATCTTCATAAAACCTGTGAATAAACAATCTGTATCGGCAACTAAATCAGATATGTTAGAGAATATTAACCCGATTAACTCTAATATAAACCTCAGCAAAGTTAGGAGTGCCAAGGATGGAGGTCTAGTTATTTCGTGTAATAGCTCTGAAGATTCCATGAAGTTTAAAGAGTTAGCGGCTCAGAAGCTCTCTAATAAATATGTAGTAGAAGAGTTAGCCACCCTACATCCTAGAGTAAGAGTTGTTGGTATAACTGAAGAGCTGGACAGTGAGACTATTCTTAAATTTTTTACTATGCAAAATAAACATGTAATTACTGCAAATAGTATATGTAAAGTTGTATCTATTAGTAGATTAAGGAAACATAGTGGAATTTTCCAGGCTGTTCTACAAGTTGACAGAGTTACGTACGTCCAAATTTTAGAGCAAAGCAAATTATTTGTAGGCTATGACTATTGCAATGTTTTTGATGCCATTGAGATGAGAAGATGCTTCAAATGTAACGGTTTTAACCATTTGTCTAACAAGTGTACTCTCCAGAATGATATCTGCCCCCGTTGTTCACAATGCCATAAAGTATCAGATTGTAAATCTCAAGATCTATGTTGTATTAACTGTGTGAATTATAACAAGGGACATAAAGATGCTGTAGTTGATATTAAACATGCAGTGTGGGAGAAAACGTGCCATGTCTATAAACTAAATTTGTGCAAATTTAGGAATAATATTTTAGGTACGCAATAGCAATCATCCTCCGTCTATGATATTCCTACAAAAAAGACATAAATACTAAGCTGCTGTTATCAGATTGTACTCTTCAACCTATATCTTTTTATTTTCAGAATGTACGCGGCCTAGGCACAAAAACCAAAGTTTTGTATACTAATAGTGTCATTGACATGTGGGACTGTATTGCCTTAGTCGAAACATGGGCTCATTCAGGAATATCTGATACGGAGTTATTCGACATAAATTTATACGATGTATTTCGCGTAGACAGAAATTTTGAAGCAACTAATAAAACTCGCGGAGGCGGTGTCCTGCTTGCTACTAATAAGAAACTTAATGCCTGTCTATTTGATATCCACACAGTGTGCCCGAACTTAAATAGCGTCAGTCTTATAGATGTTGTAGCTGTAACAATTCAATTTCCTGATAAATCTCTTTTAGTTTTGAATTTATACGTTCCTCCAAACGCTACTAATGAAGACTATGAGGTTCTATTTGACAGTATTGAGTCAATGTATGAACTGTATGGAAACTATATTATTATCCTGGGCGATTTTAATATAACCGAGTACTTCTCTGGTGCGCCTACCCGCAATAATAATAATTTGCAATATTTCATGCAATTTTATGACTTAGTTCAGTATAATAGGGTTGTGAATGCCAATAATAGAATACTGGATTTAGTATTGGCAAATGTTACGTGTGATGTTCATAAGTCAACTTCAGTCCTTATACCTGAAGATATACATCACCCTGCGCTTTCTATAAACTTGTCAGTACCACGTTCAAAAATAAACAGCTTTCCTATTAACACTGAACCTACTTTCAATTTTAGGAAAGCAAACTTTCAAGAGTTGTATAGAGCATTAGCTTCGCTTAATTGGACCTTTTCGTCGGACGAGCTTGATTTGGCTATTACCGAATTCTATGACAAAATATATGCCGTTTTTACTAGGTATATCCCTATGAAGGTACCGTCTCGCAAACACTACCCGCCGTGGTTCAATTTAGATATCATTAAGCTCCTAAATAGCAAATCTCGATCCTGGAAGAAATATAAGAAGTCTAAATGTCAGGCAGAGTTTAACAATGTTAAACGTCTCAGAGCTCTACTTAAACAGACATCTAATGAAGCCTATAATAAATATATTTCTGATGCCGAAAATTCTATAAAAAATGATCCTAACAAATTTTGGACTTACATTCATTCTAAACAGAATTCTTGCTCTATGCCTAACTCTATGAACTACAACAAAAATCTTATTGAAAA